>WOXC01003617.1:197500-797500 GCA_011680675.1 Gymnobelideus leadbeateri | reverse complement strand
ACTTAAAAAAACAAAAACACACTTTTGACTTGAGGAGACCCCACATACTTCAAAATCCACAGTTCTTGGGAAAGGTTTTAATTGCAATCTTTCTTTGCAAGGATTCTGCATGTGCCTGCTCTTTTAGTCTCCTTGCTCTGCAGACATCTCATCACAGGTAATGGTGTCGGCTATGGAGATTATGCCCACAAAGCAAAATCTTGGTATTCACACCAACTCTCCAGGGTCACAGGAAACACCTTTTTTATTTTCTTAGCATGTCTAAGTTTAAAGGATTTTTTTACTCTTTTATTTAAAGGCCAAGAAAAGCAAAGACTAAAGAAGAAGGTCAGGACGTAGGCCCCAAGTTTGATTCTGCCCAGGGTGGCCTAGGCAGACAAGCAACTTTCTAATTTCTCTGACCTTGACTATACAACCATCTTCGAAGAGGTTCACTCCAACTTTCAATCATTCACATCAGACACTGGGAAGAGTCTGATATGAGGCCTTGAATAAACAAAGGGTTAGATGACCACCTGCCCCACTCTGATAGAAGCTCAGAACAGCTGAGGGGGATTCTGGAGGAGTTTAACTAAATCACAAACATATAACTAGTGGGCTTAAGGATGCCAGGGTTCAAAATGACTCCTGGCTCTCTTAGTCCCCAAGCCTAGGGGTCTCCCATATTACTTTAAGGGTGTGAGGAAGAAGGTTTTTTTTGGGTGTGGGGGGAGGGATCCCAGGGAAGAGTACTGTTTCTTGAGACTAACTGTTCTGGAATTCCCTTTATTGTTAGTGGAATGGGGCAGGCCAGCACACTTTCTACTCACCAAAAGAAAGGCAATGGATTCAGTAATCAGTGGACAATTAGTCCCAATTAGGCCTATTTCACAGTTGAATGTAAAGGGCTATGAGGGGTGGGAGGTGTGGGGGAAGGGAAAGTCAAGACTGTTTAAACATTAAAGAAATATGCTGCGGGGGAGGGGCTCAGAAGCTTACAAGTTACTGTGAAGGAGGATCAAATCTCCAGTCTTAGCTCTAACACTGAGAAGTTGTGTGTGACCCTGGACAAGTCACTTAACCTTTTCTCCTTCATCTGCCTAACTGCTTTATAATACTCCCCAGGGATGCTCTGAGGCTTGGATAAGATAATACATGGGAAAAGACGTTGGAAAAAAAAAAAGTGAGAAGTTGAAATTACTAATAACCACTCTGTTTTTGCCTTATTTGGCAGAATTCCCTAATTTTTTTTTCCCTGAAAAGATCTGTTGTTCACCAAGTTTTTAAAAAATTGCTTTCTTTTCTTGAAAAAAATTTTTTTTTAAAGACCATGAGAAATACTTACATATGTACATGTGGAGGCTGGAACCTGCTCTGGTTGATGTTGTAGTGAGTAAAAGCCTGGGTTGGGTTCGAGCTGTACTCATCCACGGTGATGGTAACTTTGCCCTGAGAAGGGATCCCATGTGCCATCCTTCCTCCTTATAGTCATGGGCAGTTCACAACTTTCCAGAGCGAAGGATGGGAGCAGGCATTGTGTGCTGCAGCCAAAGATGAGACCCGAGGAGCCACTTACTCATCAAGGCCGTGGAGTTCTGAAAGCAAGAAAATAAAAAAATAAAACAAAGGAACTTCACTGAAAACGCTTCCAACTTACATGGTGAGAGGGAAATCCTAGCCCAAACTCCAAGATTTCCTGGAGAACTGTGCAAGTCAACCTTGGGACATTGGATTCATTAGACACAAATACCATTTTATTCCAACTTATTTTTTCCTTTTGAAGTCAATTTTGTGGGGTCGTTATTTTAAACAAGATGCTTTCGGCAGCAATCAGATCATCTCAAAGGTGAACCCAATCTTTCATTTTAATTGTGCCATTTATATGAATTACCAATATGGGCACATTCACAACTCAGGTTGAACCTAATTTTTTAAAGGTTCATATTTTATGGGTCTCTTACTAATTTTTTTATTAGCCCTATGATTTTATTGGTATAGGAAACTCCCAGACAAGGGAACTCCCTTTATTAACGCATATAAGCACCAGCCCCACAATTTAAGAGTCTTACAGAGTTGCCTGAGGCTGTCAGAGATTAAGGGACTTACCCAGGGTCACACAGCCAGCATGTGCCACAGGCAGATCAGGTCTTCCTAACTTTGAAATTGGCCTTCTATATCATTAAGCTACATGACCTCTCGTTTCTGATTATTTACACCCAACTGAAAACCCTGAAATTTATGAGGTTACACCTTGTTTACAAGTGTCTGCACAGAGTTGTTGCTTAAAAGACTTGTTCTCATTGGACTAATTTCACTTTTTCTCTTGGCATCTTGAAGTTCAATGTTGCCCAGGGGTATATACAATAAAACAATGAATGGAAAATGCTATTTCATTTTTATTTAGGTAAGTATATGTACATATATACACACCTATATGTAGGTATACATGTGCATATATGTATGTACTTACATATGTGTGTATGGGTGTGTGTACACATATATGTGTATTTACATGCATGTATATATTGTATGTTTCATTCTTGAAAGAAATTTTAAAAACTTAAGCATAATATGCAACCCAGTTAAACTGTGTTCCCCTAGAAAATGCATGTGTGCTGCTGCCCCCATTATAGCAATATACTTTTTTCTTGCTATAAAGATATGTAAAATTTCATTAAGCTAATGGTAATACCATGGGCTCACTCAGTAGGAAAGTAAAACACCCCCATGCTTGGTCCACCACTTGGAATGCACTAGTCACCTGGAATCTCTGTAAAGTGATGTGTGTGTATGTGTGTGTTGGGAGGGAGAGCAGTATGCCACTATATCATTTATGCTAAGTATCTAATTATGTAGCACCTAATTCTTGGTACTACATAATTGGTTATTAGTTTTATACACTTGGGGAGGGAATGAAGAAATGCCTCTGACCTCTGGTTATTTTTGGTTAAAATGTTGATATATTATGATTTGCTATCAAAAAGAGGATCTGTCTGTATTTGGCTCAGAGATGGGTGGGTATATTTTCACAATGCAAAAACCTGCACCAACCTCTTGAGATGGTTCAGAGTTCCAGACCAAACAAAGATACACAAAGACACACACACACATACACACACACACAAACTAGGCAGCATTTTCCAAGGGCAACATGCTTTCTACTTGTTCTAAGCTCCTCAATTCAAAACATGTTTGCCATGTGTTCCATTAAAGCTTCAGCAGTCTTTGCTGGGATCTAAAAAATAATATTTAGAATGCTAAGATTGGATTTAAATTTGGCATAGAACACCTCAAACACCCTGCAAAAGGCAGATGGTTTGCCATAGGCCATTTATTTTATTATTTTACAACCCCAGGCCTGTGTAGCCTTCCATATGCTATCTGGGCTAAGACATTCCACAGCAATCCACTCAAATCATTTGCCTCCTTCCTATTAGCAAGGCGGGCTAAATAACATCCACCTTCCCTTCTCTGCTAATAGGCAACCACAGTGTCCCTGCCAAGAGATGAATCACTTGTGACTTGGCATCTTGTAGGGACCATCATCTCAGGGCTCTCTCTCTCTCTCTCTCTCTCTCTCTCTCTCTCCCCCCCCCCCGACCTTCTGACTTGCTCCTATGGGTCTTTATGGAGCACTAACAAAAAGGCCTACCAGTTTCAGACTCCAATTTTGGCCCTTATTGGCATGATGTAAGAGATCCATAAGAACTGCTTACAAATGATAATGTAGCCAGTCTCCATACCAAGTTTGCAGCTGTTTCCTTAACTTCCCGTTACAATTATATTTTGCTGTTATTTTGCATAACAGTAACACGCAACACCTGCTTGAAATTGCAGTCCTGCTCTAAGTACTGTAATTCTCTTTTGAGATACAAAGTAGCAAGACGCTATGCAGGGAGAAGCTGCATAATTGCACTGTACGGCAAAGTAAATACAAATGGAAACATCTTCCTGTTACAAAAATGACTGTCATTAAAAAGAATGTTAGCCATCAAAGCTCCGAGGAGGAAAAAAAATACACATTTTCATACTGTGGGAACTTAGTGCTTGCATAAATTAAAGAGTGGTATGAAAATTACATGCAATTCTTATTCCTCACCATCAGATCCTATTGTGTAACATACAGAATGTAAAGGAGAGGAAAACCATCATTTTTGCCCAGACTCCTAAGACCTCTGAATAAAACAGTTTGGCTTCCTTAGTCCAAGAAACAGCTGAAATGTTACATCTATTTCCTGGGGAGGTAACTTACTAATTAAAATGAATTATACATAGCTTTTTTAAATATTTAGGAAGCAGCCTGCAGTAGTTACCGCATCCCCTACCCCTTCTAGTCTCTAACATTTTAAAGGTGCAAAGAGAGATAACTTAGATGAAACAGAAATCATTTGCCCTCTTTCAAAGGGGCAGCAGAATCCTGACTTCACCTCCACAATCCTCCTCTGATGGGTGAACATTTGTAAATTTCCGTACCTCTGCCCTCATGAGCCAAATAGAACAGCCTTTCATTAGCACAAGCAAGACCATGTAACTAGCAAAGGCTGAATGGGTGGCTACAGACTCATTTGAATTTGTCTCCACTGTGTTCTTTTTTTCAAATGTCTTATCGGAACAGTGCACCTGCAGCGTCTATCTTCTTTAATCTGGAGTCCTTTGAAGAGGAGTGTCAGACTGAGGCAGAAGGGAAGACTTCAAAACTTTCACAGATACCCTTACAGACAGTAGAGAAAAGGCTGATTTCCCTACCCCCCAAACAACTGGGTGTTCACCTCAGCACCTTCTCATGAAGCCATTTTCTAGAGAGCAAGGATATGTATTGTGGTCCCCCAAAGTCTTAGAAGCAGAAACGGGGTACATCTAATCCCGGGGATATAGCAAAAGTTATTGCTGTGATTGTTTTAATAGCCATTAACTCATATCATAGTCATAAATCAGATTCACCCAAATAGCAGGTTTTTGTCCTTTTTTTCTCACTTAAAGACAGACAACATTCATTTTGTTCACACTAACACATTCACCCCCCCCAAAAAAAAGGAAAACTGCAGTTTATGTCCGTAAGCCTCAAGAAAAATAGAAAAGGGCGTCGATGCTGCCAAAATTCTTGTGCTGGTGCCTGGTTGGTTATCTCTCTTTTAAAAATCATGTCAATCTATTTCCTATTTCCTAGATAGTAGCTACTTGTACTCTTCTGTTGTTCTATGAAGAATATTCATTTTCAAGAATCTGGTCAGGAGCCCTTTTAAAAGTCTTCCAGTAATTAAAAGATTTAAAATAGGGGTCCAACGCTCCCCCCAAAAACTTCTACACAACAGCCTAATATGACAAGTGAGAAAGGGCAAGATTTTGAGCACTGTACCTGTCCCAGCCTGACCAGAAAGGGGATTCTTTTCTTTTCTTTTCAAGCAACATCCCGAGACTTTGCAGGCAACTTTGTCCAGCCTCCTCCCCATCCCGCTTCAGTCCCTAATTATTTCTTTTTTATTTCTCTCGGTGCTACAGTAAGACCCACAGCAAGGATGCTCACCCACCTTCGCTAGGAAAGCGCTTCCAGCTTCAGAAGCAGAAAGTTAGCGAGCTGCAGAGAGGCACCAAATTCTTCTTCACCACCCCTCACTCCTAAATATACACCCCCACACACACACAAACCCAAACTTGTGGCCAGTGCCAGGTACACTGAATGTTTTCCTATAGAAAGAGGGAAATCTCAGGTTTAGGGAGTTTGAGAAAGGTTTAAAATATAGGACTTAAAAGGGAAGGGGGACAGTCTGTCCCTGTCCCCGTGAGTGCATGCACGCGCGCACACACACACACACACACACACACACACACACACACACACACCCCCACCTCCTCTACGGGTTCACGTTCTGCTAGTCCTGTCTACAGCTCCCCCTTTCCTTCCTGGTGAGCACTCGCCGGCTGCTGCTGCTGCTTTGGCTGCCGCCGCCGCCGCCACCACCACCTCGGTCGCTGCCGCCCCTCCTGCCACCCTGCTGCACTGGGCTCCGCTGTTGGGTGACTGCTCCTTCTTCCTTTCTTTCTCGATACCTCCCTCTCTCTCTTTACCGGTCCCAGATTGATAGATTGCCATCCGCACCCAATAGCTCTGACATCGCACCATCCCGGGTTTTGTACCAAGTCCCCCTGCCCACCCGCCCTCTCAGCCCTCCCCCCCTCAACGTTATGCCTCCCCAGTGGGCTCCGCTGCTCTGGGTTGGCATCCTCCTGATGGCCAATCCCAAATCGACCCTCGCCAGAGCCCCCCGGAGCCGTCGCCGCCACGGCCACCACCATCCACTCACTGCTGGGGCGTCTCGCTTCTGTCCGAGGAGCAAGGAAGAAGGGGGCACTGCGAGGGAGGGACCTTCACTGGTGGGGTACAGGGTCAGTGGGAGGGTGGCAATCTTTTTCTTGCACGTAAAGTTTTTCCCAACCAGTTTCTGTTTGTCCTCGGTGCCTCACAATCAATGCACCTTTTTTGGCCCACATTTGGACTTACGTGTGATGGGGTCGGAGGTGGTGGTCGGAGGTGAGAGATGAGTTATGTTGTGTAGTTGACACCGCGGGAAGGGGGACCCTGGATCCTCAAAGCCTTTGTGTATTTCGTCTCATCCCCTACTCCCACCCCGGTGTCTCCACCTCCCCTTTACGGGAGAAAAATAATAATAATTGCCCTTTCCACCTCCTAGGCCGCAAGACCCTGGATTTGCAAGGCTTCCTAAACCCTCCTTCGCTTAAGGGGACCCTACGCAAGCAACTCCAGCTTCCGAATAAAAAGAAACAATCCTTCGCGATTTTCTACTTTTCTTACCCCCCCCTCCACCCCCCCCCAACTGTGCTTGTTCCAACACTGGCGGAGGCGGCGGGGAGGCGACGGAGGAAGGAGTGAGGTTAGGGTGGAGGGGAAAGGGTGAGAAAAAATACACACACGCATGCACGCACGCACACACACACGCAAACACACACACAGCCACAGACACGCGCGCGGGGCTCCCAGCGCAGAGCCGCACAGCCCCCCTGTTCACAATGCCTGCCGCTCCCGGTAAGGCGGCTTTTCCTGTAACTGTACTTTGCATTCTGCCCCCCCTGGATCTGCTGCCGCCGCGGCCGCCACCGCAGTTGCCTTGGTCTCCGGCAAACACAATGCACCCCGGCCTAGCCCGGCCGTGCTCTAACATTATAACCCCGAGACTTTCTAGTAAACAGGCAGCCGAGCCAGCATCCCCACCCCCCATCTCCTCTGCCTCTCGCCGCGACCAAATCACTTCCCTTGCGGTGCTCCCTCTGCCCCCCTCTTCCCCACCAAACCCTTTCTTCCCCCCATCTCCTCCGTGCCACCCCCCGGGAGGAGAAAGACACCCCGGAGAGGTCGAGGTTGGGGGCGGGGGGGCACATGGAAAGGAGCGAGAAAATGGGTAGTGAGGGAGAAGACAGCTCCTAAAAATAATGCTCTTTCACTCCTGGAAAACAAAACCTCTTTAAACGCTTATTCCGAGTCATAAAAATTGCACTAAAGTCGCCTTATTGTGATTATTTTAAAGAGCAGCTAGGAGCAGACGCTGCCTGCTGCCTCAGATCCAGCCCGATCCTCTCCTACTTGTACATGACAAGGCACCTCTAACCCGCGGCTTTGTGTGTGTTATTTTTTTCCCCTTCCTTTCCATCTGATTCCACCACTACCACCCCCTCCCTTCTCCTCCTTCCCCGCTCCCTCCCACCACCACCACCCTCCCCTCTCTAACGGGGTAGATTACCTTTCTCTGGCTGGGATGTGGGTCTTGGAGATGCCTTCAGTGCTCTGAAAGGAGCCGATCCATAGGGGACTTGGAAAGAGCTGCTTAGAGAGGGAGAGAAGGAGACAGGGAGGGATAGAGGCGCTGGGGAGGTGGAGGTTGGTGGAGGCAGGGCAGAACCTTCGACCCTGGAGGTCCCACCGGCTGGCTGGCTAGGGAATGAGAGGGAGAGAGGGAGAGAGGGAATGAGAGCAGCCTCGATCTGAGGAGAAAGAGAGCTGGGGAGAGAGGGAGAGGGAGAGAGGGAGAAGGAGAGCGAGAAGCGAGCTGGAGGAGGGAGCAGTGCAGTGACAGGGACTGCCACTGGGGTCAAGAGAGCAGAGCACCAGGAAACAGGGCGGCCAAGGAGCTGTGTGTGTGTGTGAGTGTGTGTGTGTGTGTGCGCGCACACCCAGGCACCCAGACACACACACGCCCCGCCAGCTCCTCCTGCAGACTCCCACTTCACTTCCCCCCACTCGGAGAAGGGGGCCAAGGCTTTCCTCGGCCAAAGTGCGGCTCTCCTCCCCTCTGAGGGGAACCTGGGGGAAGAGAAGGGGAGGGGGAAAGGGCTGAAAAGCAGAGAAAGGCAAGGAGCAGATCTGCTCTCTGCTGTCTCAGGTCAAAGGAGGCAGGACGCAGCTGAACAGCAAATTAATAATAATAATCATCATTGTTATTCTAATAAAAAAATAACCAAGGCGGGGGAAATAATGAGAATTCGCCCTTCCCCACCCCCATGGGTATTTTCTGCGAAGAAAACACCCAGCTATGGACCTACTGAAGCTGTCAGGCCCCTTGGCACCTCCCCAGTCCACCGAGGCTTCGACTGGGGTTGCTAAGGGGCTCAAGAAATACTCGGATAAATGAAATAGGCTGCAATTTCTTTCTGATCTGCTGCTAGGAATTCTTACCTTATGGAAGGGCGTCTTCCCTTCCTTAACCCCTTTTCAATATACACACAGTCCTCTTTTCTGTGATCCTATGGTCTTGATGTGTGTGTGTGATTTTTCTTCACGAAGAAAATGAGGGAAGAGGGGGAAAACTGATATATACATATATATTTTTTTCCAGCTGCAGAAAATTAAATCAAGATCACAATTAGGAAGGGGAGAGGCTAAGAATCTAATCATTGCCACTTCTGCATTTTAGAGACTATTTTCTCCTTCATTCATAATCCCTTGGGGAGGGGGAAAGGCAACTTAGAAGTTTTCTTGGCTACATTTTTTTAAAAGGAAGAGACTTTCCTATTTGCATGCAAATAACATAAAGAAAGCCCTCCCCCCTCCCCCCCAAAAAACCCTAATGAAAACCTAGATAGTTGAGGAAAAGGGAGAAAACATTCTTTGGAAACTTGGTTGATCAGGACTGCCTGTGAAAGATGAGTTGGCCCTGTGATGTGATGCCATTGTCAGAACTGAGGATTTGGATGACAACCAGGTCTTCTAATTCCTTTCCAGAAGTCAGACTCAAAGATCTAGACGTTCTCCAGAGGGAAATCCAATGTGTGTATGTGAAAGTGTGCTAAATACACTATATAACAACTGATCAGACATCCAGCTGAAATTATTGCCCTGGAAAATAAAAGGGAGCCTTGTCAACCCTAGGTCTGTGGCCTTCAGCTGGAAGATGAATTTGTTTTCAGGTTCACTTTAGGGGTGGCGTTATCACCAGTAAAAAGATCAAGCTTCACCTGCAAAAATCACTCATAAAGAGGAAATTCCCAGCCTTAGGACTAAGGGAAAATTATTCCAATCTCCATCCTTTGCACTGAAGTGAAGGGGAAAATAACCATTACGTGGCTGGGAGAGCCAGAAATTACATTTGTTTGGGGTTTTTTGGAGGGGTGTTGGGTGGTTTACAATTAGATGAGAGTCCAAGTTTTATCGCAGTCAGATTTAGTTGGAATTGAAAGTGATTTTTCCTGGCTTGTATAAACTCCAAGGACCAACAGAACAGGACACCAGACAATGCTAGGTACGTGCCTTTTTTGGTTTTTATAATCTAGCAATGAGTGATTTCTTGATTGTATTCTTGTTTTAGGAGTAATGCTTCTGCACAGCTCAAGGTGTGTGTTTGTGTGTGTATTTGTAAACGTGTGTTTGCATATGTGTGTGGTATATGGTATATTCCTAAAATTCTACTAAAGGAACAAATTAGCTTGACTATTTTGTTTGACTTTTCATTTCCCAGGAAAGGGGTCAATTAAAAAAAAAATAGTCATCAGTCAATCTTTTTTATTGACTGATTAAGTCACTCAAAACAGTCCAACCAATTTGGGCATATAACTCCAGTTGAAAAAATATACACATATAGAAATATATGTGCATTTGTGTTGTGCGTATATATGTGGGTGATTAAATATACATATACATATATGTAAATTATTACCCAGAGAGCAAGTACAATAATACCAATACTTTCTATTTATTAGCTCATTTTATGCAAAGATTTTTTTAAGGCTTAGTAAAAATCAAGTGAATGAACTCTTAATCAGCTGATGAATTATTCTTAAGTTGATTTTTCTATTTGGGAAAAATTAAGGCATGTGGAAATTTAGCAACATGTCTTATTTAGTGGATGCTTGTGGTGGAAAAAGAAGGAAAACTTACTTCATTTTCTGCTCCTGTTACAAATACTTTCTGTTTGTATCAGAAGGGAGAGGTATTGACCATTTAATTTAGGTGATGAATTTTGATTTTGTGCAGGCTACTTAAAAAAAAAAACTCAACAACCAGAATATGGAGAAAATTAGGTGAGTGAAACCAAACAGTGAATGAAGGGCAGGATGTCTTTACAGCATGACTTTGTGTTAAAATAGACTTGGATATATAGCATCCACAACTATAACTATACAGTCAAGGCCTCATAGAACATGTATAAATTATTTCTCCTTGATACTAGTTTTAAAGGGGAGAACTTCACTATACTGTGTTCCAGTTGCTTGGGCTGAATTTTTAAAAATAGGTTCTACAAGTATGTGTGCTAACAATTTTTTTGTTGTTTATAAAACAATCCCAAGAAGGATTTTTTTTTTTAAATCAAATACCAGAATGATGGTTGTCTCAATGAAAACGGTCTAAATTACGTCCTTATAAGGCACCTAGTTGAAACTTTCATTCAGGAATTTGATTGAAGTCATGGAAAGTGACTCTTGGTACACTAATTCAGTGGCTTTTAGAACATCCTTGGCAAATACATTCAGTAGAGAAAACAATAGAGAGTTGAATAGGGGAACTTGGGGGTTGACTCTTAAGAAATATATTGTAGGTTCCTTGGCCTTTGGTTTTCAGTAACTACGCCCTAACAACAATATTGTGCTGTTGCAGGGATTTATTCAAACTAACTCCCGTCTTCTGTTCTTAGTCTTACTGATTGACATTTTCACTGAAATCATTGGACCTGCAGAATCAAACAGGGAGGAGGCAGCCTCCCTGTTTTCTCATTTTCCTGTAACTAATCTACATTTTTCTAAATGCCTAGAATAATGGTTAATCTCCAAAATGGAGGCTCCTAAAATCAAATGGAAATAGAGTTCACAGGCATAATACATCAAAATAAAGATTAGTCTACACTGTTCTTTTCCTCATTTTCAATCTAATAGTCAATAAACTGTTTTCTTTCTCTTCTTTCCTTTATATCTTTCTTTCTTTTCTTCTCTCTTTTGCTTTCTTCTTTCCTTCCTTCACTCCTTCCTTCTTCTTTCTTTCCTTCCTTTCTGACTTAACATCTCTTTATTTCTCTCCTTCCTTCCTTCTTTCCTTCCTTCCTTCCTTTCTCTCTCCCTTCCTTTATTTCCCTCTCCTTTCTTCCTTCCTTCCTTCCTTCCTTCCTTCCTTCCTTCCTTCCTTCCTTCCTTTCTTTCTTTCTTTCTTTCTTTCTTTCTTTCTTTCTTTCTTTCTTTCTTTCTTTCTTTCTTTCTTTCTTTCTTTCTTTCTTCCCCCAGGTCATCAAGGATAGGAATTAATGGATCCTATTTCTTTTATATGCCCCATAGTGTTTACCTAGCTCAGTGATTCAAATATAGTAGGTGCTAGCAAATATGTGTTGAACAGATGAATGAATGAAGTATCCAATCAAATAAACCATAAAAGAAAAAATCATCTGTGCTCCAATAGCTTGAAAAAGGTATATATTTTTAAAAGTTCAATTTAAAGATATCAATAGAATATTATCACAGGATACTGGACAAATCTACACAAGTTCCCTTTCACAAAATGTATGATTTCAGAATTTTCACCCAATGTCTTTGCAAAACATAGCATCATGCACAGAACTGAGACTCAGAGGGGGAACAAGAAAAAAAAAACCCACTACTTTTCACATAGTCAAAGGAAATGAAAGATTTGTGTCTCTTTCCCTTAGAGGCAGCCATCTTTTAAAAAATATCTGACTCCCACAAGTGTTTTTTATGATGTGTAATATCTTTGGCAGTATGCAAAAAGAGGGGGTTGGGGGGGACAGACATACTATTTGAAGTTTACAAGAGTAACTTTGCCAATAAATACACATCAAAGTAACTTGTATGGTTAGTTCAGCCTTTAAGGAAACCTTGAAGTTCCGCAAATAAAAAGAAAATAATCTGATCTCTTGTACTTAGCTAATGTGGGACTAGAAGTCGATTTTGGTTAATTTGTTAGAATAATTATACCACGATCATAGCTAATGGGTAAAAAGTTTCAAAGATATGCACACTAGGAAAAGGTTGAAATTATATTTCAAAAGCATCGTCCTATCAGAAGCTGTAGGATTGAATTGATCTAGGCAGAATGCTTAATAAAAGGAGAAATACTGTGTATTTGTTTGAAAAAAAAATACCCTTTTGCAAAATGGTGACCAGGTCACAGTTTTTGTACTGTTATGATACTCATTGAGCCAATATATAATATGTTTCAATCAATAAGTATTTTTTTTCAGTGTCCACTATATGCAATGCTATGTACCAACTGCCTAAAGGGAACTAAAATCATTGCTGGAGATGAGTAAGGATGATTTTTAAAAATTAATAATGAAAACACAGTTACATGGTACCTTAAAGTTTACAAAGCACATACACAAATATATACATATACATGTATCTAGCACAAATATATATATAATATTATTAATATACATATATACACATATATTATATTCTTAATAGATCAAGATTTTAGTTTAGAGTGGGCCTTTGTTACTGTTGTTGTTCAGTAGTTTTAGACTCTACATGACCCCATTTGGGGTTTTCTTGGCAAAGATACTAGAGTAGTTTGCCATTTCCTTCTCCAGATCATTCTACAGATGAGGAAACTGAGGCAAACAATGTTAAGTGAATTTTCCGGCGTCATACAGCTAGTAAGTTTCTGAGGACAGATTTGAACTCAAAGAGATGAGTCTCCTTGGCTTCAGGCCTGGCACTCTATTCACTGTGTTATCTAGTTTTATTGGTATCAATGAATTCTTATTGGGCCTGCCTAGATCTATGGCCTCCTGCCATATTGGGCATATGTCCAACTGGCTTAAGGGAGTAGAATTTATCCATAGCTTTGGGTAATTTTGCCATTGTAGAAGGGGTTACTTTCTTTGAATATACCAGAATAACCTAGATTGGGGAACAAAAATGCAGGAAAAAAGTGTTTTGTTTTCCTAGTTTAATAACCCCATTCCTTCGTTGCTTTACTCAAATCAATCAAATGTCTACTAGATACCATGATATTTAGTTATTGGGGACAAATAGACAACCATATTCTGCCCTCAATGAGTTTCTGTTCTACTGGAAAACAGGAAACATACTAATTCTTTAATTGGGATATTTTCTTTTATATTCAAAGTAAAAACATTAAGTTTGCCATTTAGTATAGTAATAGGTACTAGATCCATGATTCCATTGAGATGGGCAATTCCCATATAAGGAAACTCTCTCTCCCAATACAGATGAATACATTCTCTGCAATTTGTACTCTTAGGAAGGAAATCTTCACCTGGAATCAGTGAACTTGTTTTGTTTTTAAATATGCTGATAACTCTTTTTTCAAAAAAATTGGTTTCCTTTGGCACTCCAAATATATTATTTAATGCATTTTTAAAAAGTATTCTGAGAAGGGATCCATAGGTTTTACCAGACTGTCACAGAGGGGTCCGCAAAAAAGTGAAATTCTGCCTTTGAGAGTTGACTAGGACACTGAGAATTTTAGGGGACTGGCCCAAGGCTCCATTGCCATTAAATGTCAGAGGCAGGGCTCTGTTTAGAGCACTGAGAGTCTATGGGAATAAAATTTAAAAACTTATTTGTTAATTTTATTAACGTGTTTTTCCCAGTTTACTACTTCAATAAATCACTTATAAAAGAAAGTCTATACACATCTATATTCTGTCAGAGCTGGGGGGGGGGGGTTACAGATGGAAAAGACTAGGGAGCATATTCACCTGTTCACTCCTCTCTGGCAAACCTCTTCAATCCTTTCTCCATCTGGTCATTCCAATCTTACCTCCAAGCCATCTGCTCTCTGTCATTCAAACAGCTCTTAAGATACTGCTGAGGCTTTGCAGTCTTCCAAGAACAATCCAAAGGGTGGTTGACCATATCATCTAATCCCACCCTGTTCAAACAGGTAACATAAGACCATAGCAATGAGGAAGAGACTTGAGAGATCATCTGTTCCAATTGCCTCTTTTTTTAGAGAGATGGAAAGCAAGACCTCTAAAAGGGAACCAGGCCAAATAGCCAGGGTTTCTTTCTCCAAGTTTGGGCACCTTTCCACCACAACATACTCTAATGCCCCATCCTCACTCTCTTCTTTATTTACCCATTCCCAGCAATGGGTTTAGGTGTCTTTAGACATGTGGCTTACAGATATGATTATTATTAACTTTACGAAATGGAAATACAGCACTCAAACTACTTATTTATGGATTTGTTCATTCGCTACCATGGTGGGGATAAAGTTGAAGAATGTGTTGTTTCCTCTGCCCACATCATTAATTTCTCTCCTGTACTCTAAGCTCTAGTACCCTATGCAAATGGCTAATTCATTTCTACTTGATGATGTTTTTCAAAGTAACAGAAATAATGCCAATTAACAATGGTTTCATAAGAACCTACTATGCTCTAGATATTGTGAGAGGCACTAGGGATATGACTATTAAGAAAATCCGGATCCTCAAGAAGCTGAGGACACAATATATTCACAGATTAATAAAAACAGACTATAGCCAAAATAAATGAAAAGCAGTTTCAGTGGGGATCACTAACAACCAGGGAAAACAGAAAAAGTCCCTAGAAACAAGTAGCACTGTAGCTGACTGACCCTAACAAGGAGTTGAGTTAAAAGTTATGGAAGGAGGAAGAAGAGCACCTTCAGGCATGGAGGATATGCAAAGGCATGGAGGTGGGAAATGAAATATTAAGTAGAGGAAAAGGCATAGATATTAATTGCAACACGGTCCCAGCTGTGCTCCACTTTTGTCCCCTTGCCCAGGAAGAAATAAACATGACTGCTTGGGCAATTCAACCCCTGATGAACCCAGAACTAAGAGATGGGTCCTTTGTTCCATTGTACTTAGCTGTTATAGTCACTTTCATCCTTATAAAACTAGACATCCTAGATATAATACAATACTGTTAGAAGTGATTTGATCTCTAGACAATGAGAAAAATACATTTTGGAACTTTAATTGTACATTCCTGCATTTTTGCAGTGTCCATCAACTGGTTCCTTTGGCCCTGCCTATAGTCACTCACTCTCTAAAAAAATGGGTAAAATTTACATATGAGAAGCCACTTGTATTACTGAGGTTAAGAAAAAAAGGCATTTTATTATACGCATCAAATAAAAGGGAGATTTACTGGACTGCCAATTCTGCAGTGAGGGTAAAATCATCACAATGGTGCTGCAAAATCTCTACCACCTCTTCTTATTCCATAGAAAGAACTTTCATTAAAAGTTCTGTGCTTATTATAAGTACAAAATGCCCAAGGAGACTCCATATTCTGTTTTAGAATACTGTGTGTACATCCTAACCAACAAGATTACTTTAATTGAATATTCTGTGACAGATTCAGTGCCAAAGAGCATTAAGAAAGCTGCTCATATTAGTACCTATATTTATGTGTGCAATTAATACATAGCTAAGCCATACATGTATGACACATGTGTGGACATGCATTTTGTGTGCATTGGTGTGTGCACATGCTGAAGAATAACCAGGCACTGTGTATTTTATGCATGTGTGTCTATTCTCATGTGTTTGCATGCACTCATGTCTGTATGCACATATGTATTTGTGTGCATCCATGCACAGGCACTGTGTGGTATGGGATGTGTGTGCCATTCTGGCATTGAATTCACAGTTCACTGCAGGTTTAGCTTGTTAGTTTGTTCCAGACATGAGCGATATTCTAAATGACAAAGGCCAAATGTGTTTTGCTAAATGTTGTTAATTCTTGGTAATGATGCCACTGGCTTATAAGAACACACTTTGGATCCCTCATTTCTTCAGTATGGGCAGCTACCAGCAGTTTTACCAGGGCCAGTCATAAGCTGTGAATAATGAGGAGCTAAATTCTAGAGATCTTCTCTTTCTTTGCTTCTCCCTACCCTGTGTGACCATGAGCACTGAAGGGCTTCCTTATCTATAAAATGAAGATTGTAAGTGGGGTGAGGGTGGGGCACTAGATGGCCTTTAAAATCCCTTCCAACTCTCAATCTACCATCCTGTGAACCTGAGGCTCAGCAAATTTAAAAGTCCTGTCCAGGGTCACATAGTTAAGTCTCAGAAGCAGCATTTGAACCTGGGACTTCACCACCGTAAACCCAGCACTCTTTGCTGGTCTTCCAATCAAATTAACAAAATGATGAAGCTAAAAGTTCATTTGGTTGGTGGTGATCGTTGCTATGAACACTGCCATCAAGAGTGAACCTAAAATATTGTGAATGTCATTTGCTTTTCACATTTCTGGGTTTTCTGGAAAACATGGGACAAAATCAACAACCATTCTTGGTGACGAGAGGAGGTCAAAAATATGATGGAAGTGACAGCAGAGAGACTTGTGGAACTTGAAAGGGATACTTGGGAGTTCTTTGGAACATAGCCACTCTTGGGCTAACTGGACATCTGTTGCTTTTCCTAGCAGCTGGGATACGGAGACAAAGTGATGGTAGGGTCCTTCCTTAGCCAGTGTGCATTTTAGCACTAAACCTGCACATTGAAATAAATATTCAGCAGAAATTCTTTGCTTTCATCACAAAGGCAGACAGAATAAGCAACTGAAACATAGATGAGCCAGTTTGGGGGAGTCAAGAAAATGGTACAGTGGGTTCTAAGCTTTCCATTTCTGAAAGGGCTATTTTAAAAGGATCCAGCCTGACTGAAGCTATTATCTGGTATCTGAGTGCACTGTTGGCAAACTGGTTCCTGCATGTCTTTGAGGCATATGGAAATTGATGATGAAAGTGTCTAGTGTAACTAGAAATATAATTTGATGAAAACTGAAGCAGTGAACTGTGAGAAACTGTTAAATCAGTGTCATCAAATAGTGCTTGAAAAATAATGAAACAGAAATACTAGCACTATCTGAGTAATGTTGGGCAAAGGGGGGAGGTTAGATAGCATACAGTACATGGAAAAATTAAGAAAATACATGAGGTCATTCTCTTCTAATTGCTGGGGGGGTTTCCCCTTGAAAAGATCACTTCAAAATCCACCCCAACCCCCCAGACTTGCCCTCCATTTATCTCTGAGTAGACAATGATATCACGTCTCCGCCAAATTATTCAGACACTGGAATTGGCACATGTCTAGAGAATGCCATGGTTTGGTGTTGGCACGGGACTTAAAGGCATATAACCCCTTAACCTAAAAAGCATGCCAAAAAGAAAAATTTGTCCCAAGTTTAAGCCTTCAGGGAGCAAAATTGGGAACAAAATTAGTCTGTTTACCACAAGGTATAAACAGGAGACTCCACAAAGGGAGAAAACTCGAGCTAAAGAAGGTGGGGGAAGCGGGGGGGGGGGGGGGGGGAACAGGACGGCTCCAATCATTTTAATGTTAGCAGTACATGGAGTCATTAAAAGACACTCCGTACAGGCTGAGTTTGAGGAAAATCCGGCGGTTGCTTTGTTCTAGAGTCAGAGTGAAATCAAAACCCATCTCAACTGTACACAAAGCAGGAATGACGTCCTGCCTCCCTGGCGTCTCTGTGTGCCACACCACACACTGAAATGACTTCAGTTCAGGGGGAAAAGTCTGTGATTCTGTGCACAATAATCCATGTCTCAGGCTGGCAGAACGCCGAAGCACAAGCACGGAGGGGGGGTAAGCCTGCCTTTTCAAAAGACACGCTCGAAAATTTGTACCAAAAGATCACAGGGAGACAGAGACAGCTGGAAAAATTGGAGCAGGGGCTCAGAATTTCATGCCAACGTTACACCTAATGCAAAGGGAATGCGGATGGTAGATGGAGAGTTATGTATGCTATTCAGTGCAGCGGGACTTACCACGGAGGTTAAGATGAGAGGGGCTTGGAAATATTATAACATAATCAGAACCATAAAGAAAACTGGGGGCCACAGAGCAAAGGATTAAGGTATGGCTGGTCCCCTCACCCATAATGAGCTCTTAACGAGCAGTAAAAAGTAAACACATAATAAAGACGGTGTACATCGCTGAAAGAAACCCACGGGAAGATATCCCAGTAATTTCCTGATTTTTATTTTGTTGGAAAAATTTTTACCCAATAGAAGGCTGAAGGGGTCTAGGCCATAAGGAATGCTCAAACTTTTGGGTCAGAATCCCTTTATAATTATTAAGGACCAACTCCCCTCCCCCCACAAAGAGGAGGGTTATAGCTAGTAACATATGTACTATATTGAAATGAAATGTCTTAGTATTATTAAGGAGATGTTTGACTCCACTGACCCCTGAAAGGATCTCATCTAGGGAATATGGAATAGAATTTTGTTTTCACTAGTGCAGGGAATTTTGAGATGTGAATAACTCCCACCAATGCAGGTCACCACCTTCTCTGTAACTGGATGGAGAAGTTAAAGGACTTGCCCAGAGTCAAAAAGCAGATATTGATGAAAAATGGCACTTAAACCCAAGTATTCCTGACTACTAGGCCCACTCTCTATCCACTATGCCAAGCAGCCTATCAGTTTTAAAATACAATATTTCTTCTTCTTTCCCCCCATGTGATATGCTTTGATATTAGGCACAAGGGTCTAAACAATTATTTTCAAATCCATCGACATTTTCAAAAATTTCATTAGGAAAAATGCTTATTAAACACCTACCCTGTGTCTAGCACTGTATATATTACAACAAAGATAAAGCAGTTCCTGCCCTCAGGGAGTTTGCTTTCTATTAGGGAGTGTAGCATGGTTAATATAGAAGAGGAAAAGGTGAGGAGTTTGATACAAAGGAAGGAGAAAGTTTTCCTGAGTTTGTCAAATTTCTAATGGCAGTGATTTCTTAGAACTTTAGCAACAATTTTGTTCATTTTAAAGAATCAAGAACAAGGTGGAAAAAGTTTTTTTTTTCTTTGTCTCTGCCCCCCATGCTCCCTTTCTCTGACTCTGTCTCTGTTTCTGTCTCTCTGTCTCTGTCTCTGTTTCTGTTTGTCTCTGTCTCTGTCTCTGCTGCTTGTTTGGGGTGCAAACATTTTCCTTTGGGGTGCAATTCGGCTGCAATTTTATGGAATTCAATCTGGACTTCCAGACCTAACAGTCAATATTATTAAATTTGTCATTCAGTTCTGAAATGCCTACACATTGAATATGTTCTCCAGTCTTATTATGACAATATTTGGTCTGCATGGTAATCTGGATTGATGCTAGTTCTCTTTTCAGATTGAGATATGCCACAGCTGTTGTGATAGACATGAAAAGAGACAGAGGCAAACTATCTCCATAACACACCCCGGTGGTCACATTGAGATGTCTGTCACAGAAGAGAGGGATCTCCAAAGGCTGTCATCTACAGAAGACAAGGGGAAGGGAATAAAGGAGGAGAAAGGGAATGAGTTTTGATTTTGAGCAAGAAAGTTAGAGAAACATAATCAAGGACAGTGCCTGGCACATAGTAAGTAAATAGATAAATGTTTATCAATTTATTATTGATTTATTTTATTTGGTTTTCTGGGCTACAAATAATTGGTTCAACTGTATAAACAGACTAATAAATAGAAAAAACAGTACAATTTAATGACAGTTTCTAGAATTTACATGAACTAATATCATGCTGTCTTATATTGACTGATCAATTTGGTTGGAGTGAGTGAAAGGGATGGTTGTTGGTTTTCCAGAAGAGACTCAATGAAGAGTAATTCCATTACTCTTCATCTAGTTTGGCCCTATTCACCCCAAATTTTCTATAAAACACTTTCAGAGGAAAGTCTTTTCTTTAAAACAATAGTTTTGTGAATAAAATTAGATTATTTCTAAACTTGTCTGAAGTTTGATATTGATCTACTGTTACTTAGGTGGAGGCAGAAAAAGAGAATTAAAACCTTTTAAGTTAAAATTTCCCCACCTAGCCTTGCAGGGACCGTTGTGATGACTGGCTGATGGAGTTGATTTAAATGAGCATTTTTGCATTTTTTGCCTAAATGTGTGCAGATGCCCCAAGGTTTTCTTTTTTTCTTTTCAAGACTCTGTACTTAAACATACATGCACATAACTAAATTCTTCAATGCAGCTTAAGATTAAAATCATAAGCTAATATGTAGCTAGGCCTCTAATCTGATATACTCTGCCTTCTTTTTATTTTTGGTTTTCAGAATAAGGAGCAGGCCCTAAGGGCTCCCCTGAACTTACCAGCCTGTTTAGCTCCGGCAATCATTGATTCAAGTAACTTATCTCTTCTTGATATTTCTTTGTGATTTAATAGTTCCAGCATGGCCCTAGGAATTAATACTCACCAGCCTATTCCTGGAAGTGCTGTACTAACGGCCCATTGTCACAGGAGACAAGCCAAATGGCCTTTCTTTGCCTCAGTTTTTCTCTTGTAGTAACATCTATTTTGCAGAAGTGTTTTAAAGCTTAATAAAGTATTATAAGCTTCTTTGCTAAAAGCAAAGCATTTTTCGTTTTTTAAGTGTGTTTGGAATTTTTTTTTTTAATTTAGAGAATGTTTCGAAAGTGAAAGGGGCCTTAGAGTTCATCAGCCCAATCTGATTATTTTACAAGTGAAGAAACCAAGGTCAAGAGAAGTAAGTCAGGTAGAGTTAACCATTTTGATGCTCAAGGCAAGTAGCATTAAATGAATCTTCACATGAACCACTGGTGGGACAGAGACCAACACCAGCCAATGTGTGTTGGGGAGTATGGTGGGGGCGTACGTAGCTATTATCCAAGCAGGAGCAGGTCAGTCAGGCGCTAACCTGATCAAAATGGCTATCCTCTGAATTCAGTTGCCCTGGGAAGAATCTCTTATCCTCTCACCTTGCTATGGCTCTTTGTCACACAACTAGAATTGATAAAAAGATAATCTATTTTTTAAAATTCTATATAATTAAATAACTATATAGCATAAGTATATTTGAATAAAAAAGAACTACAAATAATAAACATACCTTGTGTCTTAACAGTGCAGCTATGTTATTGAAATGGTTTTTGTGGTAAAGAATTTCACCTCTCAGAAGATGCTAGTGTACTCTGTGTGTATAAGTGTTTAAAGGAATGCATACTAATTGGGTATTTACTATCTAGACTCACTTACACAGGATTTGGTCCTTTCCAGTCCAAAGGGAATGGGATACCCAGTTTACCTCAGTTTCCCATATATAAAATGAGCTAAAGAAGGAAATGACAAATTGCTCCAGTATCTTAAAAGAAAACCCCAGAAGGGTCCGGGAGACACATATTATCTTAGAAAACCACAAATTAGCATTATTTATATTTTATTGTATTTTTATTTATTTTGTTAAACATTTCCCAATTATATTTTAATCTGGTTTGAGCTGCCCTCAGGAGTTTTGCCGGTCACTTAGAACATCCTGAGCTCAAGTTTAACTACCAAAAATAGGTTATCAAAAATTTTTGAAGATCCACGTTCCTCACAATGTAGACCTTCATCAATTGTGTCAAAGGGATAACTAATATGAAGCTAAAACAGTTAGTTAGTTTGGTCAATTCAATCAACTGTTCTGATTACGAAGAGGTGGGGGAAATATAAGTTTCTAGATAAAATCTCATGCTTTACTTGATCAAATTGAATACTCAGTTATAAATTGGATAGCCAACATAGCCCCAAATTAAAGGATAATGTTCTGCCATCACTAGTATCAGGGTTAAGCTCCAAATGTTCTCTAATATCATCTTTTCCAGCATGCTGCTGACCTTCCAAAAATTCTGCGAATAGAATGCAAAATCTTACCAAGCCAGAAAGAAGAATAGGCTTGCCAAATTCATATAGATCCATCATCAGAAACTTGGGCCCTAAGTGGTGATTGCTTTCTTTTGGGGGGGGGGGTGATGGAACAAAATAACTCATGAAACTGCACACCAAGTCAAGGGAAGGATTAAAATATGAATCAGTGAGGGAAAACACTCATATCAATGAAGTTTTGGATCTCTGTATATCTTGAGAAGTTTGAGGGATGTTCCTGTTGCCTGTGACAATAGTTAGCAGGGACAAGGAAACAACAATAAAAAAAATCTTATTTTTGAGATTTCTATATGATGAAAAAAGTATGAAGGGATTTTACTTTTTTTTCCTTCCTTTTTTTTTTTTTGGAGGGCAATTGGGGTTAAGTGACTTGCCCAAGGTCACATGGCTAGTTTTTGTGTTAAGTATCTTGTCCGAGGTCACATTTGAACTCAGGACCTCCTGACTCCAGGGCCAGTGCTCTATTCACTGCGCCAGCTAGCTGCCCCATGGGATTTTACTATTTGAGACATTTTTCTTTACTCAGTTTCCCCAAATATTTCAGCCACATTGCATGCATATGGAGACAAAATATATTAGAACCAAATGTGTACTCTTAGAAAGGTAGTGGTGCAGGGTCATTCCCTGCTAAGATATGACCAGAAGATAAGAAAAGACAATTCTCAGAGAAAGTGAAAATGAACCACTACCAAATAGGGAAAAAAAATTCTTTGAATTATTAATCAATGACAATTATAGATTAAAATCACTCATGATTTTAAAATTTTAAAATCATGCCCATCAATTGGCAAAGATAATTTTAAGAATTGAAATCATCAGCAGCAGAAGGACATATGAAAAGCAGATAAATACACTGTTGGTCAAGAGGCAAATAGGTCCAAAGATTCCAAAAACAATTTAAAACCATATTGTTCAGATCCTTTGGCTCTTCCATTCCACCATTGGAATAGACCCCAAAGAGGTCAATAGACCCCAAAGAGGTCAATTATAGAAAGAGAGGTCTTATCTATACTGAAATACTCAGTGCAATAAAGCAAACAAGCCATAAGCATTTATTAAGCACCTACTGTGTATTAAAATATGAATCTGCTAAAGTCTCTTTGTAGTAGCCCCAAACTGGAAGCAAAGGGGATGCCCACCAGTTGAAGAATGTCTCAAAAAACTGGGGTACATGAATGTGATGATGGGATATTATTGTACCATAACTAACAAATGGAAGAATCAGAGGAATGGGATGACTTGTTGTGTTTGATGCAAAGCAGGGAGAACTAAAAGAATTGTATTGGTAATGACCACAAGGATGTAAAGCAAATCTGCACTAGAAGGTGGCAGAATTTCTGCCAGTGCAATGACTAATTTTGACCCCAATGGACTAAAAAGAAAACGGAGTCCCTTTTTTTTTTTTCTGACAAAGCGGTAGACTATTGTAACAGAATGAAGCATGCTGTCAGACATCTTCAGTGTGTCTGTTTTGTTTAACTACATATTTCTTCATCACAAGGAAGGTTTCTAAGATGTGTGTGGTAGGGAAGTAAGCAATACTGGGAAATGACAGTGACGCTTTTTTAAAAAGTCATTAATAACTAACACATTTAAAAAATAAGGAAAGGTATTATTATATGGTTAGGGCAACTAAGTGGTACAGTGGATCGATGCAAAGCCTGGAGTCAGGAAGACTCATCTTCCTGAGTTCAAATCTGACTCTAGACACTTACTAGCTGTGTAACCCTGGGCAAGTCACTTAACCCGGTTTGCCTCAGTTTCCTCATATATAAAATGAGCTAAAGAAGGAAACAAGAAATTAATCCAGTATCTTAACTAAGAAAACCCCAAATGGGGTCTGGAAGAGTCAGACATGACTGAAACAAATGAACAAACAACAAAATTATTTTATGGTGTGATGGATAATGGAACCAGTTCAGGGGTCAGGAAGACCTGAATTCAAGCCTTACCTTTATCACAATACTATTGGGGGATGCTAGACAAATACTTATGTTCTCAATGCCCTAGGCAGCTGTCTCCAGCTACAAAAACTGTGCCAATCTGGATCAGCAGAGAGAATGCCATATAGGAAGTTCCTTATACTAATTAAACTATATTTATATATCTATATTTATATTTATAGCTACACATATATCCATATCTATACAAACCCAAGATAAGTCCAAGAATAGCTATATGATTAAAGCTAATATATTTGTGTGTGTGTACATATATGTTTGTTGTTCAGTCATTTTCAGTTGTGTCCAATATACACAGAGGGACATACCCATAGACATGCATGTTTACAAGAAAGGATAAATCATTCTGATGTAACCTCCCATTAGATTGTAAGTTTTTCGAGGGCAGGCATGGTCTTTTGCCTCTTTTTGTATCCATCCCTGTTACTTAGCATAGTACTTGGCACATAGTAGGTGTTTAATAAATGTTAACTGATTGGTTGATTAATCATGTCGTTTGAATACATTTATGGCTACAAAGGAGAGGCAAGAGAAGATAGGAAGGTAATTTTGTGACCTGATGTATTTGTGCAGCAACCTGTGACACTGTAATATAGGGTTTTTACTATCATGGAAATAGCCCAGCTATGTGACCTTGGGCAAGTAATGTAATTTATCTGGGCTTCAAGTTTTCTCATCTGTAAATAAAAAGTTTGAACTAGATAAGCCTTGAGGTCCCTTCCTGCTTCAGATCTGTGATCATAAACCCAGGAAAGATGGGTTTCCAGAATCTTACTTTGAGCACATTCAATCCATTTTGAAAAGAACAATGCCATGACACAGAAACTGGCCGTAGGTCCATGCTGACCACTTCCTGGTCTTTATGAGGCCAGTCTGGTTTGTGTGTGTAGACATTGCCTGAAGGAGAAATAACCACAATCAATAGGTGTACACTTTCTTAAATGTTCCTTTTGATTAAAGGAACAAACCTTCAGAAAGGTAGTAGTGCTTGGTGATCCTTTGTAAGTTTAGACTGTTCAAAGGCTTCACTGGTAGCCGGAGCTTGGCATCGGGGTCTCATTCATGAGAGAGACGTTTAAACTGGAGGAAAGAGAGATGCTTTCCTGTAGTCATCTCTGGCTGGACTACGGTCAGATCAGGCAGCAAGTGACTGTTAAATGATTCGAGTGGTGGAAGGAGGCCTGCCTGGGGATGAGGAAATCCTGAAGCTGTGTTCCCAGGCTGCACTAAGCACCCCCTCTCCTCCCTGTGTGGTTAACCCTGACATCTGACATCACAGACACTCCGCTCGCACGTCTCCACTATTGCCTAGGCGATACCGGCTGCCTGGCAACGACATCCCCACTTCCACTCACTTCAGGTTGGCCTTTTGTGACATCTCTTCCCCCTCTTTTTTTCCCTTCAAGGCCACCCTGGATGTTCATTTGGATACATTTTGTTTTAACACATCAGTAGGCAACCAACAGTCGCTTTCTGCCCCTCCCTCACTATCTTTCCATACAAAAAATAAAAACCTTTCAATTCAATTAAACAAAACGCTTTTCAGTAAGCATTTATTAAATACTCCCTATGTTCCAGGTAGAACACTAGATGCTAGGGATAAAGAGATTAAAAAAAAAGAAAAGAAAAATTCTGCTTACTTCTACTGCAGGCAGGGGAGAAGGGATATGACATACATGAAACAAAATATAAAGAGAGCAACTACACCCATGATTTAGTTGGTGTAGGGAAATCCCAGGTGAGGAAACTCCCTCCTTCAATCCAGGTCGGCACATGTTCCAAAACCTGTAGTCTTAGCTTCCTAGAGTCCTAAGAGACTAATGACTTGCCCAGAGTCACAAAACCAGTACATGTCAGAGGCAGGATGTCAATACAGCTCTCTATCTAAACATCGACAAAGAATGTCAAGAGGGAGAGAACCGAGGGCTTTGGCAAAGGCCTTATATACAGGAGGTGGTGTCTGAACAAGGCAGAGGTGAGGAGGGAGTAAATCTTAGACCTGAGGAGCCATTTGGGGAAAGGTATTTAAGCAAAACTACCCAATAGAAGGCATGTGCTGGCAGTGACTTACTTTCCATTTTTATAATTATTTTCCAGTTATCCCTTCCACATTGCAACTTTCCCCATCATGGTTTTACTACATTGCACGTTAACATAAGATATTGAATGAGAATTTGGGGAAGTTTTGCATGTGAAGGCCAACAGATGACACAGAACCTAGGATCCAATAATTAACCCAGATTTTATCATCAAGTACTATAAATATCCCATAAAAGAAAAAGAAATCAGACCTTCTCTGGTATGAAGGGAGGGCCAAAAATTTTCACATAGATTTTCCAGGTCATTGTACCCCTAACTGCACCCCTAACCCCTGTGATGTGGAAGGGATAACTGTATATCGTTTGTCTACAAAAAGGAAGAATGCACAGATTAAATAATTTAGAACCAACATGGTCCATTGTATTTAACCTGAACTTTATTGTTAGTTGGTGATACCTTATTTCCATTGCTGTAGGCTTAAAAATGTGCTTTAGGTCCTGCTTTCTTTGTGATATATATCATTTCTTATGGCTCTTCCCATGTTTCTCTAGATTTCTAGTATTTACCATTGACTAAGGCACAATATAAACCCATTACATTCATCTACCCCAGTTTTGTCCAACCATTTCCCCGGTTTTTGCCATAGTCTTTCTCTCTTGCTTTGGGAAGCTTCCAATGGTTTGTTTGTTTGTTTTTCATTCATGGGTTCCCCTTGATTCTTCCTTTTGCTAGATTATGGGATCTTAGGTGTTGAACTGGATCTGATTTCAGATTCCCTCTGCTCCATCCCCTTCACTTTACAAATGAGGAAATAGATTCTATGCTTAGTGGCTTAACTGATATGGCATGGTAGATTGAGCACTGGGCCTGGGGTCAGAGGGATCTGGGTCTAAATGGTTAGATTTCAACTCAGCTCTTAGTAGTGTTGTGATTCTGGTTAGTAATTAGAATAATAATAGCTCACCTTTAGATAGCACTTATTATGTACCAGGTACTGTGATAATCACTTTACAATTATTATCTCCTTTGATTCTCACAATACCCCTGTCAGGTGATATCATGATCCCCATTTTACAGATTAGGGAACTGAGGTAGACAGAGATAAAATGATCTGCCCAGGGTTAGACAGTTAGTAAATGTCTGAGGCTGGATTTGAACTCAAGTCTTCCTTACTCCTTGGGCAGCTGAATGCACTGAATAGAGCGGCAGTCTGGAATCAGGTATATCTGAGTTAAAATTCAGCCTCAGATATTTACTAGCTGTGTGACTCTGGGCAAGTCCCTTAACATTGTTTGCCTTAGTTTCCTCATCTGTAAAAATGAGGTAAGGGCAGCTAAGTGGCTCCAAAGTGCACAGAGCCCTGGGCCTGGGGTTAGGAAAACTCATCTTCCTGAGCTCAAATCTGTCCTGAGACACTTACTATGTGACCCTAAGCAAGTCCCTTAACCTTGTTTACCTCAGTTTCCTCATCTGTAAAATGAGTTGGAAAAGGAAATGGCAAAACATTCCAGGATCTTTGCCAAGAAAACCTTAAATGAGCTCAGGAAGTGTCAGACACAACTGAAACTACTCAACAACTTTCTTACTTCAGGCCCAGCATTCTATGCACCATACAAGCAAATCAACAAGTTATTTAACCTCATTTCATCTGCCTCATTTTCTTTATGTGTAAAATGGGAATGATGATGATGCTGGTGCCTTCCTCCCAGGGCTGTTGTGAGGGCAGAATGAAATGACCTTTGTAAAGTGCTGTACAAATGCTAGGGAGCAGTACCTATCCAATACAATGAATTTCATTTTACCCAAGAAGAAGCTTGGGGAATTGGAATTGGACTAGTCCAAAGCAGGGAAAAGACTAGTCCAAAGTCACACAACTCTTAAGGAGCTGAGTTGGGACTGAAGTAAGGTCTTTTGTCTCCAAATGCAATGCAGCTTCTCCTACAGGGCCAGACGTCACCTATCAGTGCCTTAAGGTTCATTGTTTTCCCATCTGTTGCTTTTTAATCCAAACTGATTACTTCATCCTGCTAGGTAAGTCTCTAAAGAAAAATATCAAATCTAAGCAATATATTTGAAGTATAATTTTTTTAAAAGGTCAAAAATCAGAGAATTGAAAAATAAACCCTTTTGTCCTATAAAAGGATGAATCATCTTGTCAGCATTTGGATTTGAGTAGTCCATCAACCCGTTAAAAAAGGACCTTTGTTTTTTGTCTCTTTTCTGCTCAAGGGTTCAGGTTGGAGCTATTTAGACTGGAATTCAAGCCCCCCCCCCCCGCCCCCAAATCTCATTGTTACTATTGTTGGTGTAAGCTTTTATCTTGCTATTCTCCAAAGTGAATTTAAATCCAGCTTGACTCAACATTGCTTATTGTATTGTACCTGACTTTACAGGCTGTTTTCATTCATGTTAATGGAGCCATTGTACCTTGCAACTAAGTGGTTGCAGTGGATAGAGCCCTTGGCCTGGATTCAGGAAGACCTGAGTCCAAATCTGGCCTCAGACTCTTCATAGTTGTGTGACCCTGGGAGAGTCATTTAACCCTGCTTGCCTTAATTTCTTCATCTGTAAAAAAATGGAGTAAGGGCAGCTGGGTGGCGCCATAGTGGATAGAGCATGGAGCTTGGAGGCAGGAAGGTTTATCTTCCTGAGTTCAAATCCAGCCTCAGACACTTGCTAGCTGTGTGACCTTGGGCAAGTCACTTCACCATGTTTGCCTCAGTTTCCTCATCTGTAAAATGAAGTGGAGAAGGAGATGGCAAACCACTCCAGCATCTGCCAAGAAAACCCCAAACACAGGGTCACAGAGAGTCAGACAAGACTAAACAACAACCACCACTGTACTTATTACCTCATTTCTTTGACACATTAAATGAATCCCTAACCATCCCTAATGGTACAGAAGAAGGAGCTCAGGAATTCAGAGGCACAGAGTACAAATCTTGAATCAAATTTTACCGAGTGGAGTTGGGCAAATCATTTCTCTGGGCTTCTTTATCTACATAATGAGCAAGTTGGATTAGTTGACCATGGCAGTCAAAGAACATTTATTAAGCACCTACAATGTATAAAACACTGCTATAGGCATTGGAGCTATAAATAAAAAAGATCCCTACTCTCAAGGAGTTTACATCCTTGTGGGTGAAACAACAAATATACACAAATTTGATAAATGTAAAGAAAATGAAAATATAATATAAAACAGTAAGATACAAGGTTGTTTAGAAAGTAGGGAATCGGCTGTTGAGGTCTCTAGAAAGGCTTTACATAGAGATTATAATAAATGTTTCTATAATGCCTACTATGTGCTAAGTACCATACTGAGTGTTTCCTTTTGTACTTATAATGATCTCATTTGAACCTCACAACAACCCTATGATACAGGTGTTATTAGTTCCATTTTACAGTTGAAGAAACTGAGGCAAACAATGGCTAAGTGACTTGCTTAGGGTCACAGAAGCTAAAAAGTGTCTCAATCCAGATTTGACCCTGGGTCATCCTGACTCCAGGCCCAGGGCACTCTCCATTGTGCCACCTATCTTCCTCTAATGGGAATAATACTAGCTAACATATTTATATGGCACCTACTATGTGTCAGGCACTGTTCTTTACAATTATTATCTCATTTAATGCTCACAATAATCCTGGGGAGGGAGGAGCTATTGTTATCCCCATTTTACAGATGGGGAAACCGAGGCAAATAGCAGTTAAGTGACTTGCCCAGGGTCACACAGCTAGTAAGTGTCTGAGGCCAGATTCCAACTTAGGTCTTCTTAATTCCAAGCACAGAACTCTAGTGGTGCTTGAGTTGTGTCTTGAAGGAAAACAGGGATTCCTTCTATATATGAGATGATCTGTGGTACAGTTATTTTTTTCCCCTACTATTGTGCCTGTATTGAAAATTCCCACTCCCTAGAATGCCCCTTGGCCTTCATTTTCATCTTCAAATGCTACCAGTGTTTCAAGAACCATCATCTTTTCCATCATGAAGATTTCCCTGTCACTGGCTTCATTACTTGACTACCTATAGAAATCCTTGTTTACAGATTTGTCTTTCTCAGTTATAAATTTCAGTCCTGGAACTGAGATACCATTGAAGACCAATTCATTTGAGACTGGGAGGGCATAGGTAAATGTTTAACAACCAGATCTCTAGGGGGGAAAAGGTAAGTTCAACATATTTTTAAATTTAATCTAAACTATTTTTTACTCCACCACTGTTAAATTTAGGACAACTAACACAGCAATAAATTAAGCCCTGATTCAAAAAGTTTACTGGTTTCCTATCTATAAATATTCATGCTGAAATTTTTGCCTTTTTCTTTTTGAGAGGGGAAGACCGGGCAATTGGGGTTAAGTGACTTGCCCAAGGTCATACAGCTAATAAATGTTAAGTGTCTGAGATCAAATTTGAACTCAGGTCCTCCTGACCCTAGGGCTGGTGCTCTATTCACTTCATGTGGAAATTTTTAAAATTGTGTCTCAGTGCTGGTTGCAGCAAAATCCTGGGAGAAACCCTCAAATCTGCAGTTCCAAGGAGCTATAGGGGAAGAGAACACAGACCTCCACCACAGGGTAGCTCCACAAAAACACCAGTGTAAACCTGAAAGCCATAATATATGACTTAGACCATTATACCTAGAGGCAGGGAGACCTGGATTTGAATCTCACCTTAGGCAATCACTCGCTGTGAACCCAGGGCAGATTACTTAACCTTTCTTGGCCTCAGTTTCCCTTCTGGGAAGACAATAGGATAAAACTTGATATCCTAGCTCTATTGCCTTTATTCTTCCTTGCTATCGGAAAACTTAGGGAACATTTTTAATTTCCTGGGATTGTTTTGTCAATAAGGATAACTGTGTTAGTAAGGCTTGTCCAACTAGAGCATGAGGGTCAAATACTGCCCACCTGCCTGTGGCAGTTGTTGACTTTTACAGACTGAACTCAAGTTTTCTTTTACATTTTTTAATACAATAAAACTTTATATAAAAATGTAAATAACTGGAGTGGCTAGGTGGTGCAGTGAATAGAGTGCTGGCCCTAGAGTCAGGAGGACAGGAGTTCAAATCCGACCTCAGACACTTAACACAAAAACTAGCCATGTGAACTTGGGCAAGTCATTTAACCCCAATTGCCCTACCTTCCCCTCTCCAACAAGAAAAAAGAAGTTTATTAAAATATGTAAAAAACAATTCTTAGCTTAATTTGACTCACCCCTGCACTCGATGAACCCTAGGAAGAAACAGGCTATATAAATTCGATGATTATGAAAAGAGATCTTGTGAATGAGGGTCAGGATATCCAGATTTAACTCACTCTTAGCTTTGTGATTTCCAGTGGACTCTTTATCCTCTCGGGCCTTCAGGTTCCTCATTGTCTAAAATGAGCAGGTTGGACAAAATGTTCTCTGAGGTCCTTTCTATCTAAAATGTTTTGGCTTTATGAGACTCCCTGCTCAAATGAATGTACTGTTTTCTCTTTCACATCATGACTTTTCCCATCATGGTTTTGATATATTGTAGGCTGGCATAAGAAATTAAGTAGGAATTTTGGGGGTGTTGTGTAGAAGCCACAGACAATCCACAAAGGCCCACGGGTAACAATGCACAAGTATGTTATTGTGTAATATCACCATATTTTATCTTTTATTGCCATAATAATTTAGACTTCTTCCCTAGTAGGAAGGGAGGTTCAAATTTTTTACATATATTTACCAAATTGAGGGGGCACCATGCCCCTAATTCCTGTGATGTGGAAAGGGTAACCTAGATGGCAGAATCTGTTTCATTTTTATCCCAAGAACCTAAGCATGCCATAGATTTAGAAAGGGGACCCTAGAAACCATGGAATCTGATACCCTTATTGTACAGATCAGGAAACTGGGACCCAGAAGTGTTGAGGGATTTGCCTAGCATCACACAGCTAGTAAGTAACTGAATTAGGATTTGAACTCGGTTTTTCTGATTCCAAGTCCAGCACTCCTTTTTGGAATTGAATTAAATCATGATTACATTTTCTTCCTGATTGCCTAATGCGTTTTTGAAGCTGTTCCAAATGGGAGTAAAGGCAGCAAGAAGCTATGTCTTCTCAAGATAAATGGAGAGGTAGGGTTCTTTTCCACTTTTGTTTTTTAAAGGACATGGAAAGATATTTGTATTTCTAAAAAATCTACAGCACTTACTACCCTTAGAAAAACTACAAGACCCACAAGGATAGTCATTAAGGGTCTCAGTGATAAAACAACCTTAAAGGGAAAACACTCATCATTTCTGGGAGGGAAATTAAGTTACATTTTCTACATCAAGAAAATGATATTCTGGTGTTGTAAGCAATCCAAATTATGAATAATTCACAAGAATTTTTTTTAATTGTAGCACTTACCAGAGTTGTTATGATAATCTATGCTCTATTTCATCATGTGATATGCACAAGGTTTGGCTTGCTCATAAGAGATGCGCCATATTTAAAATATTCCTCCCTCCCAGTTTTTAAAATACATTTTTATTTAAAGTTTTGAGTTTAAAATTCTATCCCTCCCTCCCTTCCCCTCTCCCTGAGATGGTAAACAATCAGATATAGGTTATATATGTGCAATTATGTAAAATATTTCCATATTAGTCATTTTGTATAAAAATATTCAAATAAAAGAAAAAGAAGGAAAGGGAAAAATAGCACATTTTAGTCTATATTCAATCAATATCAGTTCTTTCTCTGGAGGTGGTTAATATGCGTCATCATTAGTCCTTTGGGATTTTATTGGACCATTGTATTGCTGAGAATAGCTAAGTCATTCATCGTTCTTCAGAGATACTTTTTGCAAAAAAAAAAAAAATCCTTAAAAAAATCTGCTTTCCTTACAATTTTGGTTGTATCATTTTTGTTTGTACAAAAATTTCTAATTTTATATAATCAAAATGATTATTTTACATTTTAAAATGCTTTCTATATCTTCTTTGCTTCTAAATTGTTTCCTTATACATAAATCTGACAAACTATTGCATGGTCTCTTAATCTGTTTATAATATCATTCTTTACACGTAACTTTTGTTCCCATTTTGACCTGATCTTGGTATATGGTGTGAGATGTTGGTCTATACCTAGTTCTGTTTTCCAGGTTTCCCAGTAGTTTTTGTCAGATAATGAGTTTTTGCTCCAAAAGTTTGGATCTTTGGGTTCATCGTATACTAGATTACTATGGTCACTTTTTTTTCTTACAAAGAAAGAATATTAGCAAATTCTAGGGATTTCACTTTATCTGCCAGAGGTCATCAAATACAAAAGGTCAGGAAAAATGAAAGGAATAGCTATAGATTGCTTAGTAGATTACTACTGCTTGGTGAACTTACAACCTTTCCAAGAGAATTTCCATCTGACAAACACATGTTATACATTGACATGGACAAGCTAGGGATGAGGGAAGGGTCTATGTTTCCTTGTCCCAAAGAAATGTAATGCAAATATAATGCAAAAATAAATTCCCAAGACAGTGGTAAATCTGACAAATCTGTGAATTATTATGCTGTAGTAAATTGCCCATTCTTTGACAATGAGGGTAAGCTATTTTTATTATCTATTAAACAGAGGTTTATTCACCTCTGTTTCTAGTTCTTCCCTGCCATCAAAGTGTTATTGTGAATATTTTCATATATGGTAGCCCTTCATTTCTGTTTCTGACTTCCTTAGGGTTTAGATCTAGCATGGACAGATATGTTTGCCCAGTAGTAGACTGTTGAGTAAAAGAGCATACAAAAATTAGACACTTTTTATTAAAAAAATTCCAAATTGGCATTCAGAGTGGTTGGATCAATTCACAACTAATAGTATATTAGTGTGACTGTTTTCCTCCAGCCCCTCCAACACTGATTGCTCCTGTTGTAGGCACTGCTTTAAAGCCAGTAGCCTCTTAGTTCAGTTTTGATGTAGGGATGAAATGAGACACTTTCAAGTGTCTTCAAATATAACACAGTCAGTTAGAAAACATTTATTAGCACTCTCTGCCAGGCATTGCAGCAAGAACTGGAGATATAAAGAAATGCAAAACAAAATAAAACCAAGAAATCTCTCTGACCTCAAAGAGCTGATATTCCAATGCATAAGATTAACATATAAATAACTACAAACTCCTAAGATGTTTATTTTTCTATTTATATTTATCTAAGATATTGGAAGGTAAGTTCCAAGGGAAGGAAAAAAGAGTTGGAGTGGGGAGATGAGGAGGGTAACCAACAATGATTTCTTAAAAAAGATGAAACTTTCACTAAGTCTTAAATAAAGCCAGGGAAGCCAACAGGTGGAAGTGAGGGGAAGAAAAGCATTCCACACCTGAGGTACAGCCAAAGCAAAGGTGCAGAGTCAGGAAATGAAGTTTCACGTTTGGCTAACAATAGGTAGGACAGAGAAGTTGGATCACAGAGTGTATAGAAGAAAGGAAAAGTCTAAGGAAAATGGAAATGCCAGAAGGTCCAGGTTGTGAAGGGCTATAAATACCTGAAAGAAGACTTTACATTTGATCCTGGAAGCAACAGAAAGCTCCTTAATTTTACTGAGTGTGTTGGGGGACAAAAACTGTAAATAACATAGTCAAGCTTGAACTTTACGAAAAATCACTTTGGCAACTTCCATTATACCTTTCCAAATCATCTACCACCAACCTCTAGTGTCTGTCCTTTCTCTCCCAATGCTCTAAAGGCAGAAGGAAAGCTTCTTACATACCTTTCTTCCTGATTTCTGAGCAGAGATTCACCTTTTTCTCTCCTGCTTAAAAGGGGTTTCTCTATATTATACTACCAGTAGATATTAATTTACTAATGAAAAAACGGTATTGTGTTTGTCCCTCAAATATTAATTCATTTCTTCCTCCTACTCTTCCTGGTCTTTCTCATTAGACTGTATTTTTCTCCATTAATTGGCAACTAGGTGGTATAATGGATAGAACACTGGACTTGGAGTCAAGAAGACCTGACTTTAGATCCTAAATTCAGATAGTGAGTGACCCTGAAAAAGTCAATTGACCTCTCTCAGCCTCAGTTTCCTTATCTACAAAATAGGAGTAATGATAGTATCTATATAACAAGGGGCAGCTAGGTGGCAGAATGTATAAAGTGCTAGATCTGAGTTAAAATCCAGCCTCATTCACGTAGCAGCTGTATGACCTTGGGCAAGTCACTTAACCCTGTTTGCCTCAGTTTCCTTATCTGTAAAATGAGCTGGAAAAGGAAACTGCAAACCATTCCAGTGTCTTTGCCAAGAAAACCCCAAATGGGGTCACAGAGTCAGAAATGACAAGGAGCTTTCCAGCTGTTAACTTCTTGATTTTTAGTTCACTGATACTCACTTTGGCTTCTCTTTCATTACCTTTGACACAATTACTACACAAGAATTTTTTTTTTCTTTTTGGAGGGCAATTGGGGTTAAGTAACTTGCCCAAGGTCACACGGCTAGGTTTTTGTGTGTGTTAAGTGTCTGAGGCCAGATCCGAACTCAGGTCCTTCTGACTCCAGGGCCGGCACTCTACTCACTGAGCCATCTAGCTGCCCCACAAGATTTTTTAAAAAAGAAAATCAAACAGTAGAAATTAATGACTCTTTCTAGAGCTAGCCACATGAAAACAAACATTTCATTTCTTAGTCTTGTACTTCTGTTTGAAAGTATTTACTTCTCTTCTCTTTGGTCAGCTTGAATATTGCTGACCATCTCTGGGTTTTTTTTAAATGAATGGCTTGCATTCCTTTCCTTTCCTGAACACCAACCATTATGTTTGATATTTAGTTACTAAATTGGAAAATGTGTTATTTTGGGGTGTCAACCAATCTTATTTTTTAGAGTATCAGGTAAGTTTTTTCTCCCTTTTCTTTCTTTTCTTTTGGTTTGTTAATGTTTTTGCAGGGGGAAGGCAGGGCAATTGGGGTTAAGTGACTTGTCCAAGGTCACACAGCTAGTTTTGTGTTAAGTGTCTGAGGCCGGATTTTAACTCAGGTCCTCCTGAATCCAGAGCCAGTGCTCTATTCACTGTGCCACCTAGCTGCCCCCTCCCTTTTCTTTCTTATTAAAAAAGAAACAATGTTGTTGTTGCTCTTCAGTCATGTCCAATTCTTCATGACCATACTAACCATGGGATTTTCTTGGCAAAAAATATTGGAATGGTTTGCCATTTCCTACTTCACTGGATTAAAGCAAACAGAAGTTAAGTGACTTGCCCAGAGTCACACAGCTGGTAAGTGAGGCTGGATTTTAACTCAGGTCTTTGTGACTTGAGGTCCATCTACTGAGCTTCCTAATTGCCTCCTGAACAAGAAGTAATACTATTCTATTCTAATTTATTTTCCTCAGAATATGAACAGTTTGGGTTTTTTACCCTTTATGCTTACAAAATTTGTTGTTTGACACAATTCTGAACTATGGCTATAATGTTTCTTAGTGGTATAAACTTTGGATTTTTTTCTCCTGGTATTTTGCAAATTTTCTCAATTTGTACTTTATTATCTCCTTTCAACATTACAGTTAGATTTCCTGTATGTTCTATTTGAAGTATGGCATTCCAGTTTCTTAATGATTTTTTTTTCCTGGAAGTACTTAGGCTATCTTTTCTCATCCCGTCTTCAAGCTCAGTATTCTTGATTTCATACAGCTCACATATTGTTCTGATGTTATCTTCATTTTTTCCATTATTTTTCCTTGTCTCTTGATTTTCACATTTTAATTGCCATTATCTTTTTGAAAGAATCTACTGTTTTCCAGTGTTTCTGTCTTTTTTCTCAATCCTCTCTCTGTCTATTCCTAAAACTTCTAACTTCTGTTCTTGTTTCTTTGTTATTTTCATGTAATTCTCTGATGTTCCTCTGTGTCATTGCAGAAATTCTTAGTTTTTCCATTGTCACTTCAAAGAGATTTAAAAAGTCACTGTAATACCTTTACCTTCTGCAGGATCTTGCTTCAATTGCCCTTGTTGCAAAGTCCTATTTTCAGGGATGGCTGTTTTGGATTGTTTGTTTATTTATCCTCTTCATTCAGCTTTTATTTATCTTTGTTAGTCTCTACTGACTTTTCTGTGGTGTCTTTGTTGTTAATACTCTTCTTACCATCAATTCTCTCCCTTCATCCATCCCTCCTGCCTATTCTCTGTTCTTACAGACCACCAGTGTTGGATAATCAGCTCAACAGGGAAGACAATGGAGTGGTCCTCCTTCATGTTCTGTTAACAGAAGGTAATGTATATTGGGACAAACCAGAAATTCCAATATCCCACCTTATAGAAATTCTTCTGGGCAGATGGGACTGATCACTAAAGTGGTCAACCCATGACTATGCATGAAATGGACTGAAGGGATGACTGCTTTTTTTATGTACTATCTGATAAAATTAGAAAGATTTTTCCATTATAGGCAAGGGTTTAACACTGCTTTTTGTGACTGATACCCTCATCTCTGAGTCACATAGAAATATATTATACACCAGTGTGTGTCAATCATATGAAATAACTTCATTCTTAAACCAAGATTACCTAAAAAAAGGGGTTCAAATTGAGAAACTATCAAAATAAGCAAAACTAAATGTAAGTATTTGTTTAACATAAAGTTTAAAATTTTGCCCAATAATGTATGGATGGCAACAAGAATACTGATGTCTCAAGATAATTTTGAGAAGTAGGGGGGCATACTCAGACTGGAATTTTGAAAATAAATTTCTGAGTTGGATGGCAAGAATCTAGCTAACAGAGCAACTATATCAAAACAGAGTAATTCAAAAAAGCTGACATTTGCTATAAACATCATGAATGAATGACTACATTCTCCCAAAATGTTTGGCAGAAAATGTATAAAGAAAACATTTTAGGACCTATACACAGTAGTGTATACTGTGGCCATTGCCATGGTAAGACCCATAGGAGCAATGTAGAGGTAACAAAGAGTTCTAAAGATGACTCATTATATAACACCAATATGGCAGAAATTACTTGAGACTTTTAAAGACTTTCACAAAGACATTGGGAGCTTAAATCAACATTCAGTTGGTATGTAAAATAGAAAAATGAGTGATTAATGTCACCAAAATATAAAACATACAGAACTAATCCAGAAAACAAATGAAAAATTCTATTTTCCTCTAATAAGCTATTAAAAATAAAAGTTGGGGTGGCTAGGTGGTACAGTGAATAGAGCAATAGCACTGGAGTCAGGAGAACCTGAGTGCAAATTCAGCTTCAGACACTTAACACTGACTAGCTGTGTGACCTTGGGCAAGTCACTTAACCCCAATTGCCCTGCCTTCCCTCCTCCAAAAAAAACAAAATTAAATTAAATTAAAAAGTCAGTTGTGTTATAGAATCAAATCAGAGACAGAGTACAGAGAGACAGAGACAAAGAAAGAAAATCCTTGAAGAAGGAAGATGTTGAATGTTTCTATTCATCTCTATGGTCCAAAGTGAAAATGCAAGTTAGAACAAATGTGAAACAGAAAACTTGTATACTGTTAATATAACTATGGCCTGTTTAGGCTGTTGACTTATTCTCCAACTCTAATAACACTGCCAGTTCCCATCTCCAGAAAGCTCCCCTCAAGGTATTAAGGATAAGCCTTGCTCAAGCCCCTGTTTTCTAGGCCCCAGATTGTCCAATATCAATCTCCAGTGATTACATTCCAACGTCATTTGCAAGGTCCATTTAATATATTCCCAATATTATTTATCTAGTTGCTATCTCCTTGATGTCACTGATAAGCAATTGATATCAATTAGCTTTATAAAAGGATACTTATTATAAATGTACAGCAAGAACAAATGTACAAATACCTCCCCCAGTCACCCTGTGAAAGTCTCAGAGGACAAGTTGTGGCCTTGCTTGCAGAACATGGTGTCTGCTGCTAGGCTGATTCACTTCTAGGCTAGGTGACACAAATTGTTACTCTGGGATGAGATGGCTCCTCACCTATCTTAGAAGTGACAGCTGTCACTGCCATTGGCCTTCATTACCCAAGTGACATTACCCAAGCCCCTCTGTTGGCTCTTCCAACCTTTTAAAGCTTGCAGAGTTATTCCATCTCCAAAACACTTTCACTTAAGATAAAAAAAGAATCAACATAGCATGGACAAGAGAAACGGTAGAGTCATGCGTTAGGTTATATGGCGTCCCAGAGAGGGAAATATGGAAACTTAACCACTGACTCTCGCCCTTTTCAGAGCCTTTCTTGTTCCACACTCAAAAACTGGCAGGGAAAGGGAGACGGAGATGTCATTTCTTCCACTGGAGCCTTTTTTGTACACATGCAATTCCAGCTCAGGAACCAGTTAAGCGGTAAGTGGTCAGAAAACATTCACAGTGTATTGTGCATGCTCTGAGTTGGTGACAGGAACCCCTCTCTTATACAACATCATGCATTTCTAGGAGTTTCCAGAAGTATCCACATGAATTGGCACTATGGATGCTAAAAGGGTTGGACCAATAGGTTTGAAGAGTCCTCCATTGCACAATGCATGAGAGAGCATTATGGGAGGGAGGGGAATAACTGAAACTGTAGCATCTCTGCAGAAATGGAAGAGAGCAGAGCTGGATGAGACAGACATACTTCACAGTGGCGCACATGAAGTCGCAAGGTTATGCACCATTTTCTTCTCACACACAAACCTGATCCTACCATTAATGAAATGCGTCATGTATTAACTAACACAAGATGAGGATATAAGTAACTCTCCCCGCCATTGGCTAATTTCATGTCAATGTACTTTAGACAAAGTATTTGGTACTTGCATCATTTTAAAAATCTGTAAAAACTAATATGAATATGCCATATGGACTAATGACCAAAATAGGGAGGGTAAAAAGTCCCAGAGTTGCACAAGTAAATTTATTGATGACTTCACTTATTATGGCAAAACCTTTGACTCAGTTCCACACTCATGGCTTATTTCTGTGTTGTAGATATATGAAATAGACCCAAGGAAAGTGAGAAAGCTAGAATATTTGATATCTACATAGAAAATTGGTCTCATTTTAAAACTTGCCATCAGCACAATACTGTTAATGTCATCTGATATGAAATAAAGCATCTTTTGGGGAGACAGGTTAAGCCCCTTAATATTCTACCCCGCCTTTAACCTATTGTTTTTTTATCCTAAATAGAAGCAAGAATGGATTCAAATTTAAAGCAGAAATCATACAGAAACAATTTATTAACAGCTGAGTGGGAGAGCAAACGGAAACAATGGAAGGAGGTAATATTTTAAAATAACTTGGTCTTCTCCAGGTAAAGAACATTAAGCCTAAAGCTCTTGAGAAGAGAATTGTGGTTGCATAGGTCCAGAGACTTACTAGAATCCTGAAAAGAAAATCCAATGGGAAGAACATGTTTAAAGCAATTGATGGCTGTGCATTACCGGAATTAACATGTACTTTCAGAACCACAAAATGGACTAAACAGATTTGGAAAGTATCCTGACAAAAAGCTTCATGTTATTAGTAAAAACTGAGCCCGTTACTGTAATGCAACTATGGAAAGATTAATACTTTTCTTGGGAAAAGTAGAAAGAACACTGATAAGAATTCTCTCAGAGTAGATGGTAAGATAACAACTTATGAAAATACTTTTGGAACAAAGAGACATCATTTCACCAAGGATACTGAGTACAAAGTCCAAGGCTTGAAAGAATACCCTATAGAAGGTAAGGTCTTTGAATGCATCAGGCCCCAGAATATTACAGAGGCTCCTAAATGAGATCCATAATTACTCAAAAGAGCATACACCTACTATACACACATGTTGAACTAAGTAGAAGAAAAAATGTTTATTGTATACATCACAGGTCTCCAAAATGGGAAATTTCAGACTGGAGAGAAGAGGTAGACTGAGGAACTGTTGGAGGATAAAAGTAAATGTGGTTAGTGGTAAAATCAATATTTATTAAGTACTAATTCTATTTTAGGTACTGTGCTAAGCCCTGGGGATACAAAAAGAAGGAAAAAGCAGTTCATGCTCTTAAGAAGTTTACAATGGGGGTGGCTAGGTGGTGCAGTGAATAGAGCACTGGTCCTGGGGTCAGGAGGACCTGAGTTCAAATCCAGTCTCAGGCATTTAACACTTACTAGCCATGTGACCTTGGGCAAGTCACTTAACCCCAATTGCCCTGCCTTCCCCCTCCAAAAAGCAAAAAATATAATAATAGGGGCAGCTAGGTGGCGCAGTGAAGAGAGCACCGGCCCTGGAGTCAGGAGGACCTGAGTTCAAATCTGACCTCAGGCACTTAACACAAAAACTAGTCTTGTGACCTTGGGCAAATCACTTAACCCCAATTGCCCTACCTTCCCCCCTCCAAAAAATATAATAATAAAAAAAGAAGTTTACAACCTCACAGGGGAGACTATACCCAGGATAAATAGCAGACAATAAGAGAAGGAAAGCACTAGAATGAAGAAAAGATGGAAAAGACATCCTGTAGAAGGTGAGATTTTAGTTCACACTTAAAGTAAGTCAGGAAGGTCAGTAGTGAGAGCAAAGGAAGGAGAGCATTCCAGGCAGGGGAGACAGCCTGAGAGAATGTCCAGAGCTGAAAGATGGAGGATCAGGCCAGTGTCACTAGATTGAAGAATATGGGCATAAGGTATAAGAAAACTGGAAAGGTAGGAGGGGGTTAGGTTACAAGAGAGGCTTGAAAGACCAAAGAGAACATTTCATATTTGATCCTGGATGAGATAGGGAGCCACTGGAGGTGTGTGTGTGTGTGTGTGTGTGTGTGTGTGTGTGTGATGGGGGGCAGTGGGGGTGACATTATTAGACCTGAGTTTTAGGAAAATCACATTAGTGGCTGAATGGAGGCTGGACTAGCGTGCAAAGAGACTTGAGGGAGGCAGACCCACCAGAAGCTATTGCAGTAGTCCAGATATGAGGTGATGAAGGCCTGCACTAGGATGGGGACAATGTCAAAGGAGAGGAGGGGGCATATTCGAGAGATGCTGCAAAGGCAAAATCAACAGGCATTGGCCACAGCATGAATATGGTGAGGAGGGGTGGTAAGGAAAAGTCCAGGATGACATCTAGGTTGCCATCCTGAGCCTGGTAAGATGGTAGTGACCTCTATAGTAATATAGAAGGAGATATAGTAAAAGTAATGGGAATAAGGGATAGTTTAGGGGGAAAGAGAAAGATGATCATTTTGGACATAGTGAGTTTAAGAGATCTAAGCCTCACAAAGTACTATTATTCAGAGAATGAAATGGTACTCATGTTCCCATCCTCTGATTGGTTGATTACACTCCCTGAAAAGGACATTCTGTTCTTCCTGATCACTACATGGTATGCTGTTAATGTATTTTTGCTTAAAGGGAAGATCTTTCCCATCTATCAACAGTTCCATGCGACCTGCTTGAGTCACATGGAAGCCTAAGTCACATAAGTTTGTTGTGGGAGAAGCTTGCCAAAAGGGTGGAGTAGAGATGAGAAGACGTTGGTCATAGCAGTCAGAGCTGGGAGCGAGAGTAGCTAGAGCTGAGGGAGAAAGAGGAAGCAGCCATCAAGCTGTGAGTGTTTGTTTGTGGGAATGTCCTAGCAGGGGGAAGGCTTGAGGATGATGGTGCTCCCTGCATTGTTATTGTGTATGGATTTCTTCATTGCTGTGATGGATTTGGCCTTTTGGTGTTGGTATTTGGCTTTCTGGTGTTCGAATAAATGTTTTGGTTCTGTCTTAAATATGGAGTCTGTTATATTTTGCAATTCAGAATTACACCAGCACGTTCATAGCCTCTGTAGGCACTGTGAATATCTTGTTGGTGCCACACATGGTTACATTAAGAATGTTTTAAAGGGTGGTCTCTAGCTATAGGTGAGAAAATAGTAAGATCCCCACCTCCCTCCTTTTCATGTTACAAGGGACAGAGTAAGTCATTCAGGATAAGTGTGCATGGATAGTTTACAAGACACATTAAGGATCTTATTACATTTTCTATTACAACTTCTCTTTTACTGTTCTGGGTACCACTATCCTTAACAGCCAGGTTTCAACCTTGGTTTCATCTTTGACCCTTTAGTCATATAATGCTTTAAGGTTTACAAAGTAAAAACCTGGAAACTAGGTGCTATCTTACTCCCATTTTACATATTAGAGAACTGAGGTACAGAGAGGTTTAGTGACTTACCCAGAGTCACATATCTAGTAAGGTCTGAGGCTCTATTTGAACTCAGGTCTTATTGACTCCAGGTCCAGCACTTCTCTTACTGCCCTCCAACTTTGTGCCTCGATAAATATTTTTTTTCTTTTATGGATTTAATCTGTTCTTCCACAGAATAGCTATTGGTCAAGATTTTGTCTCAGGAAACAATATGTGAGTCCAAGGGGTACTGCCACTTCTTCTTGAGGAACCATACTGATATCCTCGGTTATCATGATATCTCCTCCCTCTTTGATTCACCTGTGATGACATCAATTTTTCTTCTTGAGAAAAAGAAACAAAACAAGTCAAAGCAACAACAGCAACAAAATTAAGAAGGTAAAAAGGACCTCACTGTCTTGTCCTAATAGTGAATTAGAACTTCTACCTTTCTTCCTATGTCAATTATTTAGGATCAAAGATTAAGAATTGGAAGAGGCTTTACAGGCTATTTGGTCCACCTCCATTATTTTAAAGATGAGTAAACTGAGGCCCAGAGATATTAACATGACTAATTTTGGGTTTTTTTTAGAGGGGATAAAAATATTTTCGTATATGAATGATTTAATTGTTCCTTAAGAAAAATCAAAAGAGTGAACAGAATAATTTGAAGTGATAGTATTAGCAAAGTAGCAGAATGAAAAATACACAAATTGATGTTTCTATAATTATTAGCAAGAAATAACAAAATTATTTTAGGAAGGAAATATTTTAAATATTGTAATATTAATAATAATAAATTTAAAAATTAAGGTAGGGGCGGCTAGGTGGCGCAGTGAATAGAGCGCCGGCCCTGGAATCAGAAGGACCTGAGTTCGGAGCCGGCCTCCAACACCTAATCCGCACAAACAAAAACCTAGCCGTGTAACCTTGGGCAAGTTACTTAACCCCAATTGCCCTAAAGGGGCGGCTAGGTGGCGCAGTGAGTAAGAGCGCCGGCCTCGGAGTTTGGATGACCGAGATCAGATCCGGCCTCAGAAAATGAGCACCCACGCATAAATCAAATGACTAGCCGTGTAACCTTGAGCAAGTTACTTAACCCCAATTGCTTAAAAAAAAAAAAAAATTAAGGTAAACTGAAAGACAATGGTTCAAGCATGATCAATTCATTAGTTAGGCTAGCAGTAATCAATAAATTGGGTCAATGGCCTCTCTCAATGACCAAAGACCATGAGTGAGGATTGCCAAGGTCTTTTAAACCTAGGTTTGTTTTCCTTCTGGCTGGCCTAACAGTTCATCCTTAGACCTCCCATTGTAAAGGTAAGACAAATCTGATGGTAGACATTTTAAAGAAGAGGTGGGTTAAAAGTTATCTCAGTTCCTCTCTATTTATTACTTCTTCCTTAGGAGATGGGAATAATCCTTAGGTTATAGGATCAGTCTACAGACCTGGGTATAGAACATGACTGTGATTAATAAGTGGTAAAGTCAGAATTAGAACCTAGGTCTTCTCTCCTTTAGATAGAATGGGAGGAAGGTTGAAATCTGATACTCAACACACTTTATTGATAGCTTTGCTCTTTAAATACAGACCTGGTCTTCCAGCAACATTAAGAACAAAATTGAAGAACACTGTAATAACTTGCTGAGGACTAAAGTTCAGGCTTTCTGCAGCATTATATTTTTGTTTGCTTCCTCTCAGATTTGCTTTATGCTAGGGGGTTGTGCACTTTTGGTTCTAAAAATGCTTCAATTCTATAGGGATATTTTTGTCTGCCTTCATTCATATATTTGTCTAGTACACAGTTGTAAAACCCATTTTTCTTACTATGGTCTGTTTATTTTGTTAGGAAGGTCTTCATAATTCTGAATGACTGATCTACATGATACTGGCTAGGCATGATTTTTGTAAGTGTTTCAGTTATCCAGTGTTTCATAAGTTTTGCTTTGCATAAAAATGTTGGCCTCCACAGGTAGATGTTATCTGCAACAGAAGCTCTTAATGAATTAATTTCTACTGAAATAATTACAATGAGAATAAGTCCAGATAGTGTTCATATAGACCACATGTGCCCAGCACTCCCCTGACCAAATGCTGAGATACAGTCCCTAATTTTCATTTGAGAATAGAAAAGTAGCAATCAAGGGAAGAGAAAGTACCTCTTTGTTCTTTATAAAGTTAAATCAAATATACAGTTAGATTAAATATACAGGGCCATAGAGGGCATCTCATCCAACTCCCTCATTTTGCAGATTAGGAAACAGACTTGGAGACATAATATGACTTACCTGAGGTTACAGGCAGGAAGCAGTGATTTAAATCTGAACCCAGGTCCAAGTGTATTTGCCATTGCCAAATAATATATCACCTACAAATTTTCCTTCTTCTTCTTTTTTTTTTTTGCTTTTTGGAGGGCAACTGGGGTTGACTTACCCAAGATCACACAGCTAGTTTTTTTGGGGGGCGTGTGTGTTAAGTGTCTGAGGCCAGATCCAAACCTAGGTCCTCCTGACTCCAGGGCCAGTGCTCTATTCATTGCACCACCTACCCACCCCTCACAAATTTTCCTTCTACAATGATCATTCTATTCAGTCATTTCAGTTATATCCCATTCTTCATGACCCCATTTGGGGTTTTACTGACAAAGATACTGGAGTGGTTTGCCATTTCCTTCTCCAGCCCATTTTGCAGATGAGGAAACTGAATAAGTGGTCAGATTTGAACTTAGAAAGACGAGTCTTCCTGATGTTAAGTCCAGCATTCTATTCATTGTGCCTCCTAGCTGCCCTACTTTTATTTAGCCAAATTAAAATTGAATATGCTCTTTAAAGTAGTCACACATTTAGTCAACAAACATTAATTAAGTGCTTACTATGTGCCAAGCACTGGAGATACAAAAAAAGGCAAAAAACAGTCCATGGCCTTACTGAGTCTACATTCCAATGGAGGAGAAAACATTTACATTTACATAACTAAATACCTACAAGATACATACAGAGTATATGGAATGAAATCTAACAGAGGAAGGCATTAACAGCTGGAGGAGATTGGGGAGCCTGGGTACAGCCTCCTGGAGAAAGGGAAATTTGAGGGAGCCAGAGAAACTAAAAGGAGATAAGGAGACAGGGCATTCTGGGCATTGAGGGCAACCAGTAAAAAGGTGTTGAGATGGACGATCCCATTTGAAGTAGAGCTGTATCATAGAGGTTATGCAGGAGAATAAGGTGTAAGAACAGGTTATGAAGAGTTTTAAATGCCAAATGTTGTTCAGTCATTTTCAGTTGTGTTTGAATCTTCATAATGCCATTTTGAATAAATAGGAGGAGAGCCAAGAAAGAAAAAGGTCACAGAAACCTAAAGAGGAGAGAATATTCAGAGGACAGCAAACAGTGTCAAATGCAGGTAGAGGAGGATCCCAATTGAGCAGAGGTCATTAGACCTGTCAACAAAGAGATCAATAGTGACTTTGGACAAGGCAATGGCAGTTGAATGAGATTTGGAAGTCAAATTGTGGAGGATTTAGAATGGAGTAAAAGAAGAGAAAGAGGCATTGCCACTTGTAGATGTCTTGCTCAAGGAACTTGTAGATGTCTTGCTCAAGGAACTTACCCTCAAGGGGAGGAGAGAGGTGAATGACATCTACTGGGGATAGTAGAATAATTAATGGGTATTTTTTTTTTCTGTAAGGAAGGAGAAAACATGGCTATGTCTGTAGGTAGAAGGGAGGGAACCAATAGATAGGGAGAGACTAAAGATAGGAGAGGGAATGGGGATGATAGTGGGGACAACTTTCTGGAGATGGAAGGGGATGGGATCAAGGATAAATGTAGAGGAATTTGCCTTGGCAAGAAGGATCACTTCATCTAAGACCAGAATGATGAAAGACAAATAGAGGAATATGTTTGATGAGATAAGGAAGGGAGAACAGGGCGGGGTTTGGTGAATGGTTTCAATTTTTCTTAGTGAAGTATTCCATGACATCCTCAGCTGAGAGGTGAGTAGCATGGGTGGTATGGGAGGCTTGAGAAGAGATTAAAGGTTTTGGAAATGTCTATAGAGATTGGGTTAGTGAATCAACTAAGGAGAAATATATTTTCCTTGCTGCAGTCAATTCCCTCTTGAGATTAGATAACATAAATTTGTATTGGGTCTAATCAGCAAAGTTTCATGATTTCCTCCAGTTCTGTTCTGCAGGATGTGAATAAGAGTAAAGGAGGTAGATGATAGAATAATCCAGGGTGGAGGCATAACTAGGTATGATTTGTGACGGGATGAGGGAACAAGAGAGTCCAGGGTGGAGGGGAGATTCATTAAATCTTGCTAAGCCTAGTTAAGCCTCCAACCCTAGACTACTCCTACCATCTATCTCCTTCACTCCTATTCATATGCTGCTGAACAGAATTGGAGGAAATTTTGAAACTTTGCTGATTACACACACAATACACATATATGAAAGGTATATATATGCAAATTATACATATAAACTATAGACATATGCAAATTATATATTTACATATACACACTTACATATGTTATGTTCAAAACAATTGCCATACAAGTGTTATGTAACATATGATGTGTTTATAAATCAGTTTATAAATCAGTACTCATTCCATGTATAGACTAAATTCTTAATAATTATTTGGGGTATTCTTTCAATATTTTTTTTTAAAGTTTACTATTGATCACAAAACTTAGCCAGCTTAGAGATTTAGTATGTCATTGGATAGAATGTCTTAGAGTCTGGGCAGGGGGGAAAGGTTCAAATCTCACCTCTGTGGCCCTATTACCTGTGTGACCTTAGGTAAGTCACTTAACCCTTTTGAGCCTCAAGCAACTCACTAGGTTCATAGGATCACAGATTTACAGCTGGAAGGGACCTTAAATACAATACAATACAACTCCATCATTTCCCAGATGAATAAATAGTGCCAAAGAGGTCACAGAGGCAAAACTTGAATCCAGGTTCACTGATTTCCAATTCAGTGCTTTTGACTTCTTTACCAAGATGGAAACAAGATAATAGCTTTTAGAGCTAGAAGGAAACTTCAAGGTTGCTTAGTCCAACTTCTTCATTTTACAAGTGAGGAAACTGAGGCCCAGAAAAATGAAGTGAGTTTCCAAAAGCTAGTAATTTGCATTTGTGGAGGGAGTTTCTTCTATCTATAGTTTCCATACACACACACACACACACACACACAAACACATATACATGTGTATACATATACACACATGTGTATACATACACACATGTGTGTATATGTATATTATTTAACTAAAGATTTTCCTTGTCTTAGTTTCAGTCTAAGACTTTTGGCACACCCTTTATGTTAGTGTTCTAATTATCAAGGTGAAAGACAACTGATGGACAGTCAGAGTGCTGCTCAGGAGCCCACCTAATATTAAGACCTAGAGAAAGCTCTCCAGTGAGTTGGGTGAATCTCCTACTGAAGAATAAAGGAAGGAAATGGACAAGGTCACTCAGGACAAAAGAGGAGGCATGGGTGAGATGTGACCTATGCTGTTGAAAGGGAAGTCAACACCAAGGAGATCACAGATCCATTGTGTTAAGTGCTGGGGTTACCAATAAAAAGAAGAGATAGTTCCTGACTTCAAGAAACTTACAGTCTAGCCTAGGAAAGCAACATGTAGATTTATAGATACACTTGATATATAGCCAAAATAGATACAAGGTCCCTTGGAGAGATAGGCTGGGGAGGGATAGGGGATCAGGAAGGGCTCATGTCAAGAGTAGCTCTTGAGTTGAGCCATGTAAGGGAAGAAGAATTGGATTGTTTTCAATGGCCTCTTGAGCTATGTCCACATGGGATGGTGGCTAGCATTCTGGAAATGAAGTGAGAAAGAGCTGGATTTAGATCTTACCTTTCATATGTACCATCTGTGGAAGTGACAAGTTACTTCACCTCTCTGAGCCTCTGTTTCCTTATCTATGAAACAAGGATAATAATATCTCTTTATGCTACCTATCTCACAGAGTTGCTGTGAGGCTGAAATTATTTATATTTATATATGTATATATATACACACATATATATATGTATGTATATGTATACACACATATATACACATATGTAAATTTCCTTGAAAACATTAAAGTCCTTTACAAAGTCAGTTGGGCAGCTAGGTGGCTCAGTCATTTGAGCACTGGACTTGGAATCAGGAAGACTCAACTGCATAAGTTCATCCGGCATCAGACACTTCCTAGCTGTGTGACCCTGGGCAAGTCACTTAACCCTGCTTGCCTCAGTTTCCTCATCTGTAAAATGAACTGGAGAAGGAAATGGCAAACCACTCCAGTATCTTTGCCAAGAAAACCCCAAATGGAATCATGAAGAGTCAGAAATGACTGAACAACAACAATAAAGTCAGTTATAATTATTGAACAAGCCATATCCCTGTTCTATCCCTCAGTTTCCTCATCTATAAAATGAGTGAGTCAGACTCTTGGATGTTTTCTAATGTCCCTTCTAGCACTCAACTGTATGGTTGTTTTTTTTTTAATGAACCCAATTCTGCTTCCATGTCTTCAGTTGAGATACTGTCTAATGGAATTTATTTTGGGGCTCATTATCCCAGAAATTTGGCCCAGTAATTCTTCTATAATTAATGTGAATTCTAGTCAATATCCCCATTTACCAGGTGAAAGAGTTCTCACAGAATTTTAAGAGCTAAAAGAGACTCCATCTATTCTAGCCTATAGCTGAATAGGAATCCCCCCAGAACATATGAAAAATGGCCTTCTAGCTTACATTTGAAGGCCTCCAGGGACGAGAAACTCATTATCTCTTGAGGCAGCTCTATCCAGTTTTGGACAGCTCTAATTTAAGGAAATTTTTCCTCATATTGAGCCAAAAATCTGCCTTGGTTCCCATGAAACTCCACCTGAACAGCAAATCACTAAACTTTTCCTCAAGTTAATGGTCTGTTGAATGACAAAGTACCTTCCGAATATTGATGATGGAAGCTAGGAAATGAATGCCCTTCACACCATTTCCTCCCCTCTCCTCAGCTATAACCATTATTGATAAGTCAGATGATGAATTCCATGTGTAACTGCATAAGGAACATGATTCATTGGGGGCAGTCTGGTGCAATTCTGAGTTAAGGGACCCCAATTCTAGCAAATGGTTATCCACGAGCTAGCTACATGACTTTAGCCAAGTCCCTTAACTACTCTGGACCTCAATTTTACAATCTAGAAAATGAGAATGTTAGACCAGGTAATCTCCAAGGTTCCCTATCATTCTGACATTTTTTGATCTGAGAGATGTAAACTGTGGTAACAGTTGAAAAGATTTTCTGAAAAGGATAGGTTTTTAAAATAGGTATATGCACACACATCCATATCTCTTCGTTATTTATGGCAGAATATGAAGAACAGATGCAAGAAGTCTACAGTTTTCTCCAGGGGAAAAAAGTACTGATGAAATACAGGCTTTGCCTCCAAATGTAATCAAGAAATCAAATTTATGACATTGAGAAAACTTTTGGAATGGAGAATGTCTACTTAAGGCTTTTGAAGACTATAGACACCTAGGGACAATTATCAGATGTCAAAAAAAGAAAGGAGGGTAGGAAAGAAGGAAGGAAGGAAGGAAGGAAGAAAGGAAGGAGGGAAGGAAGGAAGGAAGAAAGAAAGAAAGAATAGGAAAGGAAGAAAGAAAATAAAGAAAAAAAGAAAGAGAAATAAAGAAAAAGAGAAAGAAAAGAAAGGAAGAAAGAAAATAAAGAAAAAGAAGAAAGAAAGAAAAGAAAGAAAGAAAAAAGAAAGAAAAAGAAAAAGGAAGAGAAAGAAAGAAAAAAAGAAAGAAAAAGAGAGAAAGAAAAAGGACAGTAATCATAAAACTATAGTAAAATTAGGAAGAACCCAGAATCATCAATGACTTCTAGACCCAGTGTTAATCATTGAGTTAGTTTCTAAACAGCATTTATCAGGGTCCAAAAATAGAGGAACACCTGGAAAGTTAAGATTTAATTAAGGGACAGTGATTTAGAATCCACAAAAGAGAGATCAGAATGACAAATGGATCTTTATTTCCTATAAAGAAACCAACCAAAAAACTGAGCAGGAATGCTAATATCTCAATTTCTTTTTAAATTTAGCAATCCTCTGTGAAAACATTTGGAGATATACCAAAAGAAAATGTGCTTTTAAAAAAATGATATTTGAGGGGAAGAAGAGCTTGGAAATTGTAAATGTAAAAAGGCAAAAATCATTTAATTAAAATTATTCTTATTTTAGCTGTTTCTGAAAACTCTTCCCCCTCCCCTTCCTTTCTCTAGTCTGAATACTCTAGTAATGAAAGAAAACAATTGCACAGAATTACCCATATAGAAACTGTCCGACTGTATACAGCACACTGCCCCAGGACTTCCCCACCACTCTGCTGGGAAGAGGAAAATATATTTCTTTTACTTTTCTCTGGGCACCATTATTACCTTTTCCATCTTGCCATATTTAATTTTTAAAATTTTTTAGCATTTTTATTTAAAGGCTCAAATCCAAATTCTATCCCTTCCTCCTTCTTTTCCACTCTCCCTGAGATGTAATCAATCAGATATAGATTATACATGTGAAATTATGTAAAACATTTCCATGTGAGTCATTTTGTACAAGAAGACTCAAATAAAAGAAAAAAATTGAAAGAAAGAAAGTAAAAAACAGAATGCTTCAGTCTGTATTCAATCAATATCAGTTATTTCTCTGGAGGCAGATACTATGCTTCGTCTTTAGTCCTTTGGGATTGTCTTGGATCACTGTATTGCTGAGAATAGCTAAGTCATTCACAACTCTTCATCGAATGATATTACTGTTACTGTGTACAATGCTCTAGTTCTTTTCACTTCACTTTGCATCAGTTCATGTAAGTCTTTCCAGGCTTTTCTGAAATCATCCTGAGTAGCATTTCTTACAACACAAATAATATTCTATTACAATCATATACCACATCTGGTCTAGCCATTCCCTGATGGGTATCCCTTTGTTTTCCAATTCTTAGCTACCACAAAAAGATCTGCTATAAATACTTCTGCACAAAATAAGTCCTTTCTCCTTTTTTTGGATGGTCTTTGGGATATAGACCCAGTGCCATCTAATTTTGAAAGAGATTCCTGTAAAGCACCTTGAAGACTGAGGATCATATTAACTGGATTTAGTCCCTTTCTTGGTTACCTTTAGGAAGTGAGTTAGCCCTGGGGCAAAAAACAAAGTTGGCAACTCCATAAGGGAAAGGTAGAATAAAGTAGAGACAGTTTTTCTTTCTTTGAATAAGTGTATTAAAGAGGGAAGGTGGAGAAAGGAAAGAGGAGGTTAAGAGAGAGGAAAATAAGCTATGGAAAGGAAAGAGGAGGAAAAGAAGAGGGGTCTCTTTTAGGTGGGTGAGCTAAAGGGATACCCGAAAGATCATGTGTCAGGAGAGAATGAAATAAATATGAGAGCTGGAAGATTCCTCTTGGTATCAAGCTGTTGAACAGTTTGAATTTCCCACATGGCTCAGCTGAACCCAGATTTGCAGAGGTGAAATGTTAGCTGGCTAATCTAATGGACCACTTAGCATTTGAAGAGAGGCGAATAAATAGGAACGTGATGATCATACAGGGGCAAAGAGAGATGGAGAGATGTACTCTGGGAGAGTGAATGGAGGTGGAAAGTCTTTGACTCAGCACAGAGTAATCCACTGCCTTCCTTCCCTCCAAATGCCTAGTTCTAATACTGTCCTCAGGAGAGAGAAGATGCTCTTGCAATCAGGAAAACTAGCTGAGGAAAACAAAAACTAGCTGAGGGTGTAGGAGACTGACAGGGAAGGGGATGGGAGGTAACAGGGGGTGGTCTACTTATCTGTTGGTGTCTTGGACTGTTCCTTTAGGATGTAGTTTCAGATCTAAATTAGTAGAGGGAATTTACACACTGGGAGTTCCCTACATCACAGTAATCACAGGTTCACATACAGACACACACACACACATATACACACACAATACATAACTCACTTCCCTCATGAGAGCTGTCCCACTTCCTTCTCACACACATTCCCCCCCTACCTATAATTAGGAAAAAATTAAGTCCACTTCCATCCCCTTTCCCCTACACATCTCCTTGAATGACATTTTTATGTAGAATGTAAGGCACCATAAATATTTGTTATTCACTCACTTTAGTCACATCCACATCTTTGTGGCCTATTTTGGGTTTTCTTGGCAAAGATACTGGAATGGTTTGCCATCTTCTCCAGCTCATTTTATAGATGAGGAACTGGGACAAACAGGGTAAAGCAACATGGTGCCCAGGATCACACAGCTACTAAGAGTCTGAGGCCAATTTTGAACTCAGGAAAATGAATCTTCCTGACTCTAAGCCTGGCACACTATTCACTGTGCCACCTAGCTGCCCTGCCATAAATATTAGGACTCTGCACCCTCCTAAATGGAGTCATCCAAACACTTTTTCAAAAAAAACTTGAATCACAGATATGCACCAATGCCTCAACATTCTAGGCCCCAATGCTGTGTACTTCTCTGGGTTCAGATTTTTTGTTTTTCCAGGTACATAATAGAAATATTTAATATTTCAAAAGATTTGTGATCCTACTGGCCTGGTGTAATGGAAATGCAGATTTAAAGATCTTCCCTGCCCCTAGCTTAAGTGCACCTGAAGCCTGTGGTGGGAGGCTTGTTTTTTCTGGAAAACCCACACCTTGATACTTTGTGATTGGGCAGTGGGTCCAGAAGGTTGTTACATTCTCTGAGCCAGGAGAAGGCTGTATAAACCCTGAGGAGAGGCTTTGCTTTGGGGCTCACTTTGAGAAGTGTTGTGTGATTTGATCAGATGAGACTCTGGGAAGCCGTTATTGAGAGCCCCCCACTTTGAAAACCCAGATGTTGATGCTTCCCTCTCTGGTAACTGTGATTTGGTATTGATGTATGTAATGGTTGGACAGTTTGGAAACCTGTCTTGTTTGATCCGTAAGTTCTGTAACTCTGAAGTTCGGGGTGCTGACCTTTTCCCCTTGAGCTAGGTAATATATGTTTGTCTGATTAAAGTAAGCTTATTAACTGATTTTGAGTTGCTTTCCTTTACAAAAGCAGATCTAAGAACCTATATTGGCAGCTACCCTGGGGATGTTAGGGTGCTTGCTGCTACACCTGGGCACACCCAGCACAGACCCTAAACCTTCCACATGGACAATATGACTTTCTGTGACCAAAAGTATTCATGGATTGGTGGCCAACCCTTTGTTAAGGAGTCTATCAGTCTCCCTACTATTAGCTGGGCTGGTCTTTAGACAACAGACATACAATCTACAGCTAGACCAATTTTTGAAGCTTTTTAGGTTAGTAGGATGTTCCAGAGCTTGTGATCATCTCTCTGTATCCTTTGATACTTATCTTTTCTCTTGGCTAGTCTTTTCTTTCTGGGCCTTCATGACACTTCTCTCCCTTAGTCCTCCTCCTGCCTCTTTGATGACATCTTTTTAGTCCCCTATACTGGTTCATTATCATAGCACATATCCCATTTGTGGTGATGTCTTGACTTGTATGTGAATTGTATTTAAATAAAACCTGGCTGTATAAAGTTGTCAGCCTCACTCTCTTTCAGAGTCGTCAAAGACCAGTGGCAGGACAAAAGTATGGTGATAGCCCAGGATGCAGTGGGCTGAAGACAGAAAGACAAAAGCAAAATATTATCCTCCAAGAATTTCCAATTTCATCCCCTCTAGAATTTCAATCTATCTCAAATGTGTTTCATACACAGATAAGTAATTAATAGAATGGCCATTTATTAAATGCTTACTATATACTGGGAGCTGTCTAAAGTGCTGTGGTTACAAATACAGGCAAACAAGACAGTCCCTGACCTCAAGGTGGTTATGTTTTAATGGTGAAAGACAGCACAGAAAGGGGAAATGGAATGGTAAGCATTAATACATATGGTGGCATGTTGTGGAGATGGCAAGAAAGCATTATGGAGGCCTAATTCTGAACAAGCTAAGTAGAAGTCTCACTTCTCAGAACCAGGAGTACCCAGGCAGGAGTCTAAGGTTCTAGTGGAAAGGGAGATTGGGACAATGGCCAGAATGTAGGTGACATATGGAGTCTGCCAGGAAGTGAGATGAAGAAAAGTTAGACCTCAAACTTCTTTCAGGGATGAAGTCTTTATGATGGGTGGTCCCAGGCATAGAGACTTCATTACATGCAAAGCTGGTTGTAGCACCTAAATAATTAACCTATAACCAATATCTATGTGAAATTAACCGCCGTTAAGTAAGTATGCCTTGGTGACTGTTTGCCATTAAATTAGTGGGATAAATAATTCACACCAAAAATGTGGGCCCAAGATAATACTATTAAAGGGGATAGAACTTGTTCATTAATTGTAAGAAAATTAGACGAAACACAATTCCCTCAGTGCAAGGTCTCCTGTGGAGTATAAGGTGTGTTAACATTATTGTAGCATGGAAGAATGAGATGAGAATCCTGGAATTACTCTGTAGATGGCCTTTCTCTAATAGACTAAGGTGTGTGTAATGTACTGAGCCAGGGACCCACAAGAAAATGGGTAGGTATACATGGACAGTTTCAAAGTGACTGAAGTCAAACATGGAAGAGTCAACTGTTTCTTTAATAGGTAAAACTTCTGTTGATCTCGGGGTATTTGAGAATAAGTACAATGTCATTTGTTGCATTAAAGATCTGTGAGGTCCTCAATGGAACACTGCTGTGAATCAGGACCTATCTTGAATTTAGTAGATGAATTTCAGAAGGGTGTCTAACATTCAGCAAGGCTTAGGGAATTCTCTCTAGAAATATATTGAACAATTGTCAGAGGCAGGATTTGAAACCAGATCTTTGAGACTACAAAGCCAATACACTATCCATGGTCCACTAAGTTAAGCTGATACTTGCATAGAACTTTAAGGTTCCTTATATGCATTCTAATGTTCATCCTTACAATATTCATGTTGTGTCTATGCTGTATGTTATTAGTCAACAAATATTTATTAATCATTTACATGTGACAGTGTTACATGTTCTTTTCCAGATAAGGAAATAGATTCTGTGCTCCTCTCCCTAGGCTGGGCAGCCCAAGGTGATGTAGATACTATGTGTTGGTAGGAGGATTCAAACCCAGGTCTTCACTAACTATATATCTGGCACTTAGTCCACTATAATATGCTTCTTCTGCCGATATTCTCTAGAATCTTAGGACTTCTGAATGCTGCCATTATTGATTTAAACATGCATAAATCAAATTAAACTCTAAGTTTCAAAGTTCATACATTTACCTGCCTTTTCTTTCTTTCTTTTTTCTTTTTAAAGCAATTGGGGTTAAGTAACTTGCTCAAGGTTACACGGCTAGTCATTATTTATGCGTGGGTGCTCATTTTCTGAGGCCGGATCTGATCTCGGGTCATCCCAACTCCGAGGCTGGCGCTCTTACTCACTGCGCCACCTAGCCGCCCATTTAGGGCAATTGGGGTTAAGTAACTTGCCCAAGGTTACAAGGCTAGGTTTTTGTTTGTGCAGATTAAGTGTCAGAGGCCGACTCTGAACTCAGGTCCTTCTGATTCCAGGGCCGGCGCTCTATTCACTGCGCCACCTAGCCACCCCCACCTGCCTTTTCTTAAATTGAGGATTATAATTACTTGTAGTCAGGGAAATTTTACTGATCTTTATATTTATATATTTACCAAATATGTAAATATTTTATATTTATATTGTTACAACCCATCAAGTATAAAAGTAGAAAGAGCCCTTGAATGCCTACTCCTAGCTCCCTATTTGATAAATCAGCCAATTTGTGTCTTCACTGATACAGAAGTTCCCCTAAACAAAACAAATCATCCATGCTGGCCTATCCAGTGAAACTCTTGGTCATGTCCTCCCATGCATTTGCCATAGGTGGGCCACTCAAAAATGATAGGGAGTCTTCATCTTTTCCCCCATTTCATAGCAAGGAAAATCAAGGTCCTAGGAGATAAACTTACTTGGTGAAAGTCTTCCACAGCTAGCTAGTGAAAGAGGCTTTATTAGCCACCAGAACACCTGGTTTCTAGGCTAGGATTCTTCCTACCACATTCTTGTGAGCCATTACAAATTTTAGTTTTAAGGAAAAAATGTTAAATATTACCTAGAATATATGATTTATATAAGATATAAGTTTTCTGACTCTTGCAACATAATGTAATTGGGAAAGTATTTAAAATATAGAAGAAAGAGATTTTTAAAAAATATTAGGGTCATTTGATCAATTAGGAAACATTTACTAATCACTCAGGCACCTCTAAATCCATCTAATTGAACTTCATCTTTTTACATTCGACTAAATGAGGCCCAGAAAAGTTAAGTGACTCACCCAAAGTCATACAGGTAGGAAATTCCAGAGCCAGGCTTTGAAATTAGGCCCTCTTATTCTAAATCAAGCATTCTTTCTATTACACATGCACAGACAAAACATATTCAAAATGAATAAAAGATAAGGGTTTCAGGGATGAGTGGAAGGGCATTAATAGTTGGGGGAATCATATAGGTGGGGTTCAATACTGAATATCAAAAATAATTTATAGGACTGGACCAAAGAAATAAAATGCAATATTCTTTGTTTCTTTTTGTTTTTGTTTTCTTCTTTTTTGGTGTAAAAGAATTAAATCTCTTGAATTAAAGGTGGCCCCATGGCATCACCGCCTGTAGGGACAGGCTGGACACCTGGCTTTCTCTTTTTCTGAAGACTGATTTATCCAAATAAAGCATGGGATGTTTCATCATCCCATAATGGAAAGTGCCTGTCACTCCTTGAACATCACCATATGGTTGGTGGCCGGTAAATAATGGACTACTGAGTGTCAAGGTGACTGGCTTTCAATGCACACAAAACTAAAAATTATAGACCTGTCATTCTATAGGCAGGCCACAATTAGCTGTCTATGCAACTTGAAATTTTCATCTTGCCAGCTGAGTAATCAGTTGACTGGAGTTTCTTATTCTGGACGCAATTTCTAGGTCTTTTACATGCAAGACTTTAAAAATGATGCAAATTCTAAAATAAATGTTCGGATTTTTTTTTTTGCAGAAACCCTTTCCACAACATAACTGAAAACACTAATATTGTGATAATATGAAGAAAATTCTGTAATGGAACAAAAATAATATTAATTCTTTTTTAAAATTTAGGGACCACAAAGTGATTTACCAAAATAAAACTATTAGAAAGTCTTACTTCCTTCACTTAAAAGTCCTCTTCACGCTGTTTGCTGTAACTCCCATTCAAATTCTCCCTTTTTCCAGCTAAGTTCATCTGTTGGCTCTTCCATGAACATTTGACATTCTGTCTCCCACCTCTGTGCCTTTGTAAAGATGGTTTCTTATGCCTGGAAGACAATCCTTCCCCATCTCCCCATCCTGGAATGCCCAGGTTCCCATGATCCATAACTTAGGTATCACCTTATATAGGAGGCCTTTCTTGACCCTCACCTCCCTACCTCTATCCAGTGTTAGTATCTACTCTCTGTTGACATTGTTTTGTTCATATATTTGGCATTTTTCTATCCACATGAATTGTGATTAGGTGCTAACGCTAACTGTCCTCCACTGTTCCCAAAGTCACACCCATAGAACATAAGCTGATTTAGAATTTTGTCTATATGTCCTGAAACAGTGCTTGATGGTGCAGTGTATAGAACACTGTGCTTGGAGTGAAGAAGATCTGAATACAAATCCAGCCTCAGATATTTACTGTGACCTTGACCCTGACCTTTGTTTGCCTCAGTTTCCTTACTTGTAAAATGGGGATAATATAAGCACCTGTCTCCCATGGTTATTTTGAAGATCAAATGAAATAATATTTGTAAAGTGTGTATCACACTACCTGGAATTATTATAAAAACAAATGTTTGTTGACTTTAATTAAGTTTAAGTTCCCAAAAGGAAAACCAATGTTTGGAAAGTCGTTCTACTTGCCTGTGATCACCTGTTGAGTTGTAAAATAAGAATCCAGGAATTTATATCTTTTGGGAAGTCTCAAAACACATACTTTATCCATAGAGAAATCTGTTGGCATGCTTTCTAAGCCTAACTCCCAACTGAAATCTATTATTTTTCCTCTGTCTTTGCCCCCTGTTATGAACAAATGATAGTTCACTGTTATATAGCACTTTAAAATTTGCAAAATGATTTTCACATATTATCTCAAGATATCAGCACCAAATTCATATGTTGAGAATTTCACATAGTCTGGTCAGTCTGAGTAACTCTACCAGTTTGGTGAACTTGCATATTCTATGAGACCTCAGATCTTCTATGAACACTGTGCATGTGTGCATGCGTGTGTGTGTGTGTGTGTGTGTGTGTGTGTGTGTTTTCAATTAAAGTAACTTGTCTTTTTTCCCTTGCACAGTCTATGAACCAACTCAAGTGTAAAGTGTCTCTCTTGCCTTCTAACTTTCGTTTTCAGACAGATTTTCCAAATAGTATTACAAGAGTCAGGTCTGACCTTGTCACTCCCATGCCTGAAAACCACCATTGGTTCCCTGTTGTATCCAGTATAAAATGCAAACAACTCCCTGTAACATATACAAGTCTTTCCTGAGCTGGCTCCAGCCTGCATTTCCAGACTTGGTTCATATTATCCTCTTCATGCATTCTATGTACCAACTAGTCTGTCTAACTCTTGTTTCCCCAAAATCAGCATATTCCCTTACTTGTTTGGTCCTTATTTGACAAATGAAAAAACAGGTGTCCACATTTACTTGCCTCTATAAACATTATATTCTCCAGTAGAATGTAAGCCCCTTGAAGGCAGGAACAATTTTGTTTTTTGTCTCTGTGAATTCAGTGTCCAGCAGACCACCTTGAGTATATTAGGTGCTTATTGAAATGAATTTGTTAAACAGATTCAGATAAAGAGATTGATGCCATAATGTTATTTTTCTTGGTGAAAGCCCCTTTTTGTTGAAGAAAAGTCAGTCAAATTCTTCTGGTCTTTTATTTATTGATAACATACATATATAATACATGTATACACATACACACATACACATTTACATGCATGTATATAACACACATCTAGATCTATATACACACATGTATATATACATAATATACACATAAATATATGCATATATATCTTTTCTTTGTTTCTCTAGTAAGATTAATATACATAACAGTATAACAGTTTATGCACACATATTTATGTGTGCTTACATACACACATATAGATGTATGTCTAAATAACATCTATTTATGTATGTGCGAAAGGACTAGTGTCCAGCTTCCCTGGCACAGATTACTACCCCCCAGAGGCTCCACTCAACTTCCTCCAGTCCTAGCTTCCCAGATACAACCCGCCCCCCCAACCTCCTTTGGCCCCAGCTTCCCTGGTTTCCCCGGTGCAGTTTTCTGGCCCCTGTAATGGTAATAGAAATTTGAAGATCTTCCCTGCCCCTTAATAAGTATAAATTGAACTTGAGAACCTCTCCTAATTTGAAAACACACTCTGCCCCCTAATAGGCTGCATGTGCTCACCTGGAGCCTATGGTGGGAAGCTTGTTTTTCAGCAAGGCACAACTTTTGTTACTTTGGAATCAAGTGAGTCAGGAGGATTATGATGTTCTCTCACCTGGAGAAGGCTACATATACCTCTGAGATGGGGTTTTGCTTTGGGGCTCACTTATGGGAAGAGTTGTGTGATATGACCAGACGAGACTCTGGGCAGCCGTTGAGCTCCCCTGGCTTTGAAAACCCAGATGTTAGTGCTTCTCTCTCTGGTAAGTGACTAGGTATGGATGTAATGGTCAGACAGCTAGAAGCCCTGTCTGAATTGTGTTATTTTCTTTTGTAACTTCTGTTTGTATTGGTAAATGATATATGTCTGATTGATTACAGTAAGATTGTTAATGCTTTTTTGAGTTGCTTTCCTTTAGAAAAGCAGATCAAAGAACCTGTACTAGCAGCCATCCTAGGGTGCTTTCTGCTACAGCCCCCAAACCCAAGTATAGGGGATCCAGGTCCATCAGATGCGATGGGTGCCTGAGACCCTAATGACTTATTGAGCAGAAATGTTTCCAGAAAAAACACAAGGAGTGTGGTTCCCAGAGAAGCTATGAGCTCCTGTCTTAGCATGAATCCAAGGTGTGTTAGGTAAAAGTAAGCCTTCTTCTTTGTCAAATGTTCAATGAATGCTGAGTCCCTCATTTCCTCTCAAATTGAAATCGAACTAAGAAGATGTTTGCTTGAGAGTCTTGTTTGCAACAGCTCGCATATATGTAAACATACATAAAATTGTTTAAAATATTGCAAGTGTTATGTTCATGTACATTAATGGATGCAAAAAAGGAAAAAAGTTGGGAGGTTTGTCTTATGAACCCAATTGTTTGGGTCCCAGGGATTGTCCTTTTTCTAGATCTGACAACATAAGAATAACTAGCCTTCCCTATCACACTTACATAGGTTCATAATGACATGCCAAACTGCACATAAGAGATAACTGTCATGGCATCTGAAAATGGGCATAAATTTTATTGCTTTAACAATTCACTAAACAGGCAAGAGATGACAAAGTATGGGATATTGCACTGTTTCTAATCATAGTGTGTCATATTTCACTGGGACTGTACTTCTGAATATCCATCAAATAGTGATTGAATTGGTAATTAGAACCATTTTGTTGTGTAGTAACACTGATATTTCAGAAAGAATGGCTAGTATATAACACAGGATTGTTTTCATGGTTTGCTGATAGACAGACAGATAAATAAATAGATATATTGATAAATAGATATATTAAATGGATAGCTAGACAGATGGCCAGGAAGATAGATAGATGATAGATAGATAGATAGACAGACAGACAGATACATAGATTAGATAGACAGACAGATGAATAGATAGATAGACAGACAGACAGATAGATAGACAGATTAGATAGACAGATAGATGGATAGATAGACAAATAAACAGATAAATATATTAAATGGATAGCTAGACAGATGGCCAGGGCCTCCAAAATATTCTAATGGAGGAAGAAAATAGACAAAGTTTTTTTTAAAGGAAGACAAGAGAAGTGGCTACCCTTATAGGGAATGGGAAATTAACCAATAGATAGAGACAGACTGGTTGCAAAAGAGTCATTATGATATGGGGGTGGGGAGTGGTGGTCTGATGGAGAAAATGTGAGGGGAAGAAAACCATGGTACATATAGAGAGGTCAGCCTTAGGAATTAGCAAAGCCATCTATCAGAAGTTGGAGTAAAGGAGGATATAGTGGAGGATACTGTTAGGGAGTGTATGGCATGAAGGGAAGGAGAGAAATAGAACATCTGTGTAAATGGTTAAGGTTTAAAGTGAGGTCCTCACCTGAGAAGACTGGAGGAGGACATGGCTTGAGAAGACAAGAGAAGGTTTGCAATAGCTACTATATCTCAAATTAATAATGCTGATAAGCTCATAAGAAAAAAACAAAACTCCGAACCCTTCGGACCATTTTTGGAACTCTCAGTGACAGCTGCCCATGAGAATAATGAGTTTTAAATGACTTGCCCATGGTTATATGGCTAGTAAGTATCAGTGGCAGAACTAGAAGTTAGTGTCTCCTGACACCATGATTCTCCTTAACAATTCCAAAGGCCTCTCAGCTGTGCATTAAAGTAGGTCCCTTAAGACTTTGTGGCATGAATTTGTTACTGTCTGAAATTAAAAATAACAAAAATTCAGTTCCTTAAGAGAATCATATAATTCACATATTCATTCATTCATTCGTACTGGCCTTGACCGTCACGTTATTCCATGCGGGCGAGGTTTTAGATGCTTTGCATCCTCAGTTGAAGAAATGTTTCTTGTGGCACTGACGTTTTCAAGTTGGAACCTAAGGTCAGAGATAGGTGAGATCATGTAAATTATCAGGGGTCAAATTATTTCTTGGGAAATTTCTCCCACTCCATCCCTCCTTTCAGCCAGAGAGAGCCTCTTAGAAGCACACGGTTGCTATGTTCCAGTGCCTGCATTTGAGACATCAACTTAAATAGGACCATCTTCCCAGAATAAAGCCATCTCCCTTGAGGTTACTACATGTCAGAGAGGGCATCTGAAAGATGAAATAACTTTATCACCTGAATGAGCCTTTATTTAAACCTCTGTCAGGATGGAAAAAATATGATATATTGGTACCTTAAACTAAATTCACCTTTTGAATTCCCTGACCGTGAGGGGAAGGAATTGGAGAGATACTAAGAAATCCTTTTCAATGCAATGCTGTGTAAGATACGGGAACTAGGTAAACAAGTTCTGTAAAAAACCTCATTGAAGTTGGAACTGGTCCCTCCAAATTGTGAGCTTTAAAATTTTGACCTAAGGGGCGGCTAGGTGGTGCAGTGAGTAGAGCGTCGGCCCTGGAGTCAGAAGGACCTGAGTTCAGATCCGGCCTCAGACACTTAACGCACACACAAATAAAAAAAAAACCTAGCCGTGTGGCCTTGGGCAAGTTACTTAACCCCAATTGCCCTCCAAAAAGCAAAAAAAAAATTTTGACCTAAACTTGGAATTTAAAATATATTCAGCTAAGTACTTGCATCGGGAGACAACATTCATTGTCTTCTGGGAGATGTAGGGAAGGGCTCGACCATGCTGGTTGCTATGGAAGGAAGTTATGTCTAGATGATGTCTGACACTGAAGACATGTAATCATTCAGTAACCAATTTCAGGTGGGGACTCATCTTTTTCCACAGTACCTGGCACACAGTAGGTGCTTAGTAAATGCTTTCTGATTTGATTTGGCTTTTTAGATTTTATTTTTTCATTCTACACTGAGAGACAGAGATAGAGAGAGACAGGGAGGAGAGACAGAGAGAGGAGAGACAGACAGACATAGAGACACAGAGAGAGATAGAGAGAGGAAAGACACAGAAGAGAGAGAGAAAGAGGAGGGGGGAGAGAGAGAGAGAACATTTATACATACACAGTAGAACACTAAACAGTAATACAATGATTTCTAACTTCCATTTGACATTGCTTGCTTTTTTTTTCTTCAAAAAAATATAACAGGGGCAGGTAGGTGGGGCAGTGAAACGAACACTGGCCGTGAAGTCAGGAGGACCTGAGTTCAAATGCTACCTCAGACACTTGACACTTACTAGCTGTGTGACCTTGGGCAAGTCACTTAACCCCCATTTCCCTGCCTTCCTGCCTCCAAATTTTTATTTAAAAGAATTAAAAAAAGAATACAATACATTCTTCAAGTTGGATGGGACCTTAGAGGTCATCTCCTCTAACCCCTTCATTCTGCATAGTCCTAGGAAAGTTAAGTGATGTGTCTGAGAGCACAAAGCAGGGCCTTGCATGCAGGTCCTTTGATCTAAGACTCTTGTCAATGAACCACTAAGAGAAAATTAAATTCCTGCCAAACAGATGACCCATTGGTAGTTGAGTTAATGTGGAGGCAGCTGGTTCAGGAATAGTGTAAAGAGGTCACTTGGCAGAATGGAGAAGAGCCCTGGAGCTGGAGTCAATACCACAAAGGACTGAAACCTACCCCAGATGTGAACAATCCCAGACAAGGTAGTTAACTTAAATGAGCCTGTTTCCTGCTCAGTAGAATGGGAGTAATGGTGCCTGCCTCGCAGGCTAATCTGGTCCTTTGCACATCTTAAAGACCTACATAGTATGAAGGTGTCCTTTTGGTCTCTTCCCATTCCAATCCATCCTTCATTCAGCTGTCAGAAGGATGCCCATATCCATTCCTCTCTTCTAGTTGTTCACTGTAACTTCCAGGATCAAATGAAAAGACCATTTAAGGCTTTTAACAACCTTTGGCCCCTTTCCTGTCTAATGCCATTTCCCCTTTGACATACCCTACAGTCCAGCCTCACTGGGCTACTTGCAGTATTTTACACTCTGTCTGCCTTTATCTAGGTATCCCCGTGCCTGGAATACTCTTCATCCTCTCCTCTGTGCCTAAGTTTTCCTAATTTCATTCAAGACAGTTCAGATCTCACATTCTGCAAGAATCCTTTCTTGGCATCCTCAGCTACTAGAACCTTCCATCTACTTTCTCTATCTCCTATGTAGCTGGTTATTTTTATGTGTGTTTCTCCATTGGAATGCAAGCTCCTGGAGGGCAGGATCAGTTAGTTCCTTTCTTTGAATCCCCAGTGCCTGACCCATAGGAAAAAAAAAACACTAAGAAATGCCAGTTGATTGGTTGGCTTGTAGAAATATTATCTTATTCAATATAGGCTATTTGAATGAGTGAAAAAACTCCCTCAAATTAAGTATAAATATAGGCCAAGAAAAGAGCAGCCAAATGATAATGTGTGCATAGTGCCTTATGAGCTTTTAAGCACTCTCTAAATGTCAGTTTTTATTATTTTTTCAAAGTATCCTGATATTATAATCTTTTCTAAATAGTACATAACTCCTTAAGAACAAGAACCATTGCAGTTTTTATCTTTATAACCTCCGTGCCAAGCATTGTGCCTGGCACAGAAGAAATGCTTAATAAGTGTTGAATTGAATTGAATTTTCTGTCATACTTACAAATGAACTAAACTCACTTTTGCTATGTGGTTGTTTTTCTGGGGGAAGAGCATTTTTTTTAATTGAAGAGAACTTGGCCAAGTTTTCCATGTCTTCCCAAAAACATTTTTTTAGCAGATTGTGAGTTATGTTGTAACTTCTCTAAAAGTAGTTATAATTATATCTTTATCATGTGCTTTCTCTCTGTCTTTTAATCTTAATCTATTTCTTTTTCCTATTTTTCTTCTTTGATCTTAATCCTTCACCTCTCTCTCTCCTGTCTCTGTCTCTGTCTCTCTCCAAATTGGGTTATTCCAGACTTCTAATTTCATTGGTACGAAGAATCCCTCCATTGATGCAGACTGACAACTTATCTGTGACTTAACGTCTTAGAGGTATAAGAAAGGGTGTGATTCCTGTTCCCCTCTTAGAGACGGCTACCTTAGAAAAAGGCAGTGTGGCACAGTGACCGTAGAGTCATCATTGGAATCAGGAAACAGTTTTCAAGTTTTGTCTTTGACACATATCAGTTGTGTGACTATAAGTGAGCAACTTAGCATCTCATGGCCTTAGGCAATTATTTAAGTACTAAATATATACATACATATTATATGTATATACACATCTATTTTAAATGGTTGCCACTTGTGAATAAATTGTTCTTTGTTCCAATTACAGGTAGGATTATATCCTCCATTTAAATAGCCATAAATAATATAGTGACTGCTTCCATCAGGATAGCATTAAACCAGAGAGTTTGTGGTGCATGCTAAATATGGACATTCTCAGTTGTACCATAAAGGAGTCGTGCCGTGGTGGTTTAGCAAACCCAAGCATCCCACTGACTTATGTGGGGTTTTATTTTTCCCTTCATGAAAATTATACTGTCACATCATGTGCATGTAACTGTCACTTTTTCTGAATTGCCTATGAATTACACCTTAGATGTATTCCCTACCCTACTCCTCCAAATTAAAAAAAAAAAAGTCAAGAACCAAAAATGCCCCCATTATGAATATTTCATCTTTGTATTAGTTTCTGAGATATTTTTGGTTTTGTGTAGTTGCCATGCTTGTAATGCACTATCAAGTCTTGAATGCTGACAGACTCCATTAGCATTAATGCTTTTCTCTTATCTTTGGCTCTTTCTCTCCCTTTCTTCTTCTTCTTCTCTCTCTCCCTCTTTCTCTCCCCCCCCCCCGTTTCTCTCCTTTCTCTCTCCTCTCTCTCCTTCTGTTTCTCTCTCCCCCCTCTGTCTCTCTGTGTCTGTCTCTCTCTCCCTCTGTTTCTGTCTCTCTCTCTCCCTCTTCTCTCTCTCTCCTCCCCCCCCTCTTTCTCCCCCTCTCCCTCTCTTTCTTCCTTCTCATTCTCTCTCCCCCCTCTCTTTGTATCTCTCTCCCTCTCTGTATCTCTTTCTCCTTCTCTCTCTCCTCTCTCCCTCCCTCCTTCTCTCTCCTCTCTCCCCCTCCTTCTTTCTCTCTCCCTCCCCTCTCTCTTTCTTGTCTGATGGTTCACTGACACAGTTGACAAGACTGACATGACCAATCAGCTTCTACTCAGCAAGGTCACTGTTCAGACTTGACTCGTGATTGGCTGCTGCGCTTCAGTGTGTTATTACTGTCTGATTTGATCGGAGGCAGGGGGTGGTCTCCAATCAAACAGAGAAAAGGTCCTAGAGAAGGTAATTAAATCCTGTCAGAGGCAATTATCGGTTCCAGGGCCATGACTCTGGCACTGAATGCAGATGATCTGAAGCTGTATTCTTGGAGAAATTCAAGAGGGCTCCTGGCGCAGACCAGCCACAGAAAGGAAACAGCAGGCTTTCTTGCAAACAATCGCACTTCTGTTTTGAACCTGGCTGCAATTTTTTTTTTTACTCTCGGAGTCCTGTTTCCACTGATCAAAAATGTTCCCCTTTCATGCCGCTGCTCTAATTAAATTAATAGGCAAGCTTTTTTTTTTCCTTTGGGGGTACATAAATAATGACAAGTTTTGCTGGAGAACTTTGGCCCCCAAACAGAGGCTATGATAAGCAGACTCCGTCTGGACAAACCAGAGCTGCTAACGGACTCCCCCGTCCCCAACACACACACATGCACACACATACATACACATGCACAATGCACATACACGCACATATATACACATTCACACACCTCCCATTGGACCAGAAGCATTCACCTTGGCCAGATGTTGCCTGAGAAGGAGCATACCCCAGCCTGGTACAACTTATGCAGAAAAAAGGCTGTTTTGCTGGAGCTAAAAATACTTTTAAGTTTCTTTCTGAAAAAACAAATGGGCATCACATATGTGAGCGTCTGCATCACCCTAATATGAGAAGAAATCTGCAGTGGGTTGTAGAAATGGAAAGGAAAACAAAATTCTCAAATTCAGTCTAATCTAGTCCAATTCATTTCAATCCACTTGACTCCACTCTATGCCAACAAGCATTTATTAAGGGGGCTACTGAGTGCATTAGAGCTGAACATCAGAAACCCCTCCCCCCATATATTTACCTAGGAATATCCATTCATTTCTAAAATTAAGATCTCAAAAATAAATACACATTAGAGAAATCATGTATTGGGAAGGAGTAAAAGGGGAGGGGGGAAAGTAATAACCACCTTCTCTCCTATTAAAAAAAATGATATTGAACTTCCCACACTTTCCCTTGGAGAAGTTATTGGTATTCTCACCTCTACAGGTTACTTAAGCAGGAATTAATTTTTAATCCATAACCAAGCTGCAGTAGAAAGTTCTGCCTACCCCCAATTCTGGCTGCCTCATCCACAAGCAATTCACTGAATTTCTTGCAACAGACTCCAGCTAGACTCTCTGTAGGGGGTGAAAATGCCAAACTACAAAGCAATGGATCTGATTTCAGAATTTGTGCATTATGTTATGTGGGTACTGTGGGGTTTCTTTTCTTTCTTTCCTGTATTTTTTTTTTTTTGCAAGAATTAGATGTTTAAAACACCATTAAAACAATTTCTGCATTGTTGCTGATGAAACAGTTTAACCACTAGGGTTTCTCCCTGGGGAACAGTTAACTTTCCTCTAATCGTGGTTGTTTTCTTTGTTTTCCAAACACTTTATTTGTTCAGTTGAAACGAAATCAGATGCTTTAAGCAAAACATCATTTTAAAAAAAAGTAGCTAAGGCTACTAGTCCATTAATCAGAATGTGGTATCAGGCTGGGAGAGAAGCAATTGGGAGGATATGGGGAAAATAATGAAAAATGCCTCGGCTGCCTCGGCAGGGGGTAAAGGGGGGGGGCAGGGAATTGCTAGACAACATCAGTACACATGACTGGCTGAAAAAGATGTTTAATTCATCCCACAATGCATTTTTTGGAGCATCACAGACCACATCATCACCCTTAATAAAGATAAAATGAATTGGCAGGTGAAGGCAAAGTACTCTGAGAACTGCTTTTAGAGTCCTGGACCCCAGCCTCTGGTCTGATTACTCAAATGCTTCCGGCTTTCTCTTTTTGAGCTCTGTTCTACCTGTTTCCATATTTTTTTTTTTTTGCATTCACTTTCATTCGTCCCATCACTGCATATTACTTGGTGGTTGCTTTTCTGGTTTTGTTTTGTTTCGAGGTAGTAGCTATTTGAGTGAAAACATCCCTCCTGAAATGTCACTATTTGTGAAGGCAGCACAAGGTCTCATTCAGTTACAGAGCAAAGGCGAAATCATTTTCTTTTTCCCTCCACTGATTAGATGCTCATAGGGAGAAACAAATCAGTCTCATATTTGTCTAGTTCATTCACAGAGCATGGAGTTTGGAAGGGACTTTAGAGATCACCCCTTCTCTCCAATTTAACAGATAGGGAAACCAAGCAGAGATCTGATTCCTTCAGATCACACAGGCGGTAAATAGCAGAGACAAGATTCAAACCCCTGGGCTCCAGTTCTGGTACTCTTTCTTAGAATTATAACAAGGAATTGTGTGCTTGGGGAAATATGGGAAGGGAAGAGTCTCCTGACGTTTGGCCACCAGGGGGAGGGAGGAAGCAATCTCTAGGACAAGGAGAGACTTTTATGTTTCTGGGGAGGCAAGGGTGGAAGGGAGCCAAAGCATGCACATGTATCTGCTGAGGGTGGAGGTATCCTGCCTCAGGACAGTTTTCATCAAATGATCAAATAAGATAATTTGCAAATAAATTAATAAACAAATAATGTGTACACACACATATTCGTAAAGTGCTTAGCACAGCTCCTGGCACACGGTAGGAGTGCTCAAGAAATGCTTGTTCACTCCCCCTCCCCGTTTGCAATTTCAAAACCTTTGAAGTAAAATCCTGTTCTCCCTATTCTAGTGAGTGACTCCTCTTCCTACTACATAACCATCCCGGCCAGCAAGGAGAAGCATTCCCCTTTCTCTATACCATCCCAATTTTCCCCAAACTTACTGCTCTGGGGACAAACTCTGACCTAAGACATTTGCCCTTTGACTGCTGAGTGTAGAATCCCACATTAAAACTGATGAGCATTGACTGGGCTGAGGGCTGGAGTCCATCTGCAGTTATCGGGGGCAGACAGGTCTAGACAGAGGAGAGCCCCTCACACCGCTCTTGGTCACAAAGACTACCCAAACACTGGCAGGTAAAGTCATTTCAGTCCTCTATATCTGGAAACCTCGAAAGGTAGATGGGCTATGAGCCCAGCACTCGCTCAAATGGCCCTATAAATGCTGATCTCCCTAGGGGACATTATAGAGGGTTTGCCGTTAAGTCTATCTTTTAATTTACAATGTTTATGCAAAATGTAGGGTATAACTCATGTTTATCTCCGTATGTTCAGATGTGCTGGTCAGTTTTATTAGAGAGAGAAGAAAGGGCTTGCCTTTTAATTGGTATGTTCCGGTTTTCTGATGAGATTCCCGACAGTACAGCATGTAGGAGAAGCAAGCCACTGAAATGTAGCCTATTGGGGTAGATTCCCAGGATGGGACATTGGGGAACAATAATTTATGAACAGTAATAAGAGCTGGGTATGCAATTCCCTGCCCAGGACCCGTCTAAGTGTACCCCACTGATTACAGAGTGCATTGAAGAGCCTTGAGTAAATAAGATAAAAGCCATCCACAAGCCTCCTTTCTTAGTGAGCTTGAGTTTCTCAAAATTGTGATTGAAGCTTCTAGGTTTCCCAACTCAGAGATATGAAATAGATGGTTCTTCCAATCGGGGGGAGGGGAATAGAGGGAGGGAATGCAAGACATTATTACCCATTATGTGTGATAGTTAAAAGGGTTTTCCTTGAAAACTCAATGTTAGCAGTCTAACATAAAATCTAAAACACAATTTTCATAAATCATGGGAAGATAGGACTAGAGTTGGAAGGGTCCCCACAGCCTTTCTTATCCAATCCTCCTCATTTTACCTGTGAAGAAACAGAGATATGTGGAAGTTACATGACTTGCCCAGGGTCACACAGGCAATAAAGATCAGAAGGAGAATTGGAATCCAGGTCTTCTGAGCAGAGTCAATTCTCTTTTCATTGTATCATACCAAGTAAGCAACAGAAAAAGTGCAATATTTCTGTTGCATAATATGGTTATTTCTTTGCAATCAAGTACCCTTGGCATTTAAAACCCTTTATAGTCCAGTCTGACCCACCTCTCCACCCTTAGCACATTCCTCTCTTCCACAAACCCCCCCTTCTTACCATACTTCATGTGCAGGACTCCATCTCCCATCTCCATGCCTTTGCACGGCTGTTCCCCATGCCTGAAATGCCTTTCCTCCCATCCTCAAATTCAAATTCTTCTTCAAAGCTCAGTTTACATGCCACACTCTACATGAAGCCTTCCTCCTACCCCCAACTGTTAGTGTCTCCTGTCTAAATGTCCTGGTATCTCTTTCTGTACTTAGCTATATACGTACCTTGATATGTCACATCATGTAGATTATGACCACTTCAGGGACAGGGAATTGCTGATGTTTCACTTTATGGTCCCAGTACCTAGCAAGGTATCTGGTATGGAGTAGGCAGGCTTATTGATAGATAATTTTGGTCATAACTACAAACTATTGTGTCTAAGTAGAGTAACATACACTAGGCTGGGGATGTAGAGCATGAAAGATGTCCTCATTTGTTGGATGGAGGGTGCAGGATAGCACCTAGCAGAGGGGAGGACAAAGAGACCCCATGTGTCATCAGCATGAGACCACTGCTAGGGAGGTCCTGCTAGGTCATGGAGGAAGGAGTTGGGGAGAACAAAGAGGGATATCAGAAGAGTTTACTCCAACCTGCCATCTGGCAGATTCCTATTTTAATTAATTATCCTTACTAACCAGGCACTCATCTTTATTGTTTCTACCTGCTAAAGGTATGTAGTAAGGACTGCCAGTGCCCTCTAAATCTTGCACCTGTGGGGCAAAGTCCCAGCTGCCTTGTCCTAGTTTCAGTTTGGCTTGCTATGTTTAAAGCTTCCCTCTAGGGCACTGAAAACTGATTGGTTTTCATTCATTTATTAGCTGTGGTATGAGACTTGGCTTAAGGTATTTTGATGTATTTCATTTTGGTGTTTACTGCTTAGTTTATAATTAGCAGTCCCTCCTAAAACACTGGTGATTTCTTTATTCAATTTTGAGTACCTATTTATCTATATGTCTATTTGTCTATTTACAGCAACAACAAAACCCAAGGAGTTATTTATATATGTATGTAGAAAAATGTATCTTCTGAATCCCAAGGCAAGAAATAGAAATATATTTAAGACTTTTATCTGGTGTTTCTTAATAATATATCTATATATACGTATTTTTCCCTACCATGCAATCCCAGGATAAGAAATCTAAACATGATTCCCTTATTTGGTGTTTTTTAGGACAGTGACAACATGGGAGCATTGCCCCACCTGAGAACACCTTGGTCCATTTAGACCATGGCAGGGGATCCTAATTAATAAGATGAGGTTAGAGGGAGATGAGCTATTGCCTAGGACTTTTTAGGTCTCTGGAGGCTTCAGACTCACTCATTAGTTCCGAGGACGGGGACATACCCTGGACCTGGGTATTTGTTGATTCCCATTTAGGACATGATTCTATTGGCTCAGTATGTTAATGGATCAAAGTTGCTCCCTTTGAATTGGACCTAGCAAAGGGGGACAGGCATATCTGCCAGATCTGGTTATGCAAAGAGTGCTGAACCTAGTCAGAGACCGGAGACAAAAGGGTAGACATTATTGCCTGGGGGGTAAAGTTTATGCACAGCCCCTGGAGGGGCAGACTACCCTTGTCTCTCTAATCTGGTTCCAGAGATATTAGCCATAAAAAGAAGCAGAAGCAGAGCCTTTTGACCTAAGAGATATCATCCTCCATCATCTCAACAAGGTACAAATGCAAACATCTAAGTCCTTTATAGAAAGAAGCAATCAAACAATGGTTTACCTTCTTTTAAGGTCATCAGGTAGCTCTGTTGTTGTTGACCAGTCATTTTCAGTGATGTCCCACTCTTCCAGACCCCATTTGATGTTTTCTTGGCAGAGATGCTAGGGTGGTTTGCCATTCCTTCTCCAACTCATTTACAGATAAGAAAAGTGAGGGAAACAGAGTTAAGGGACTTGCCCAGGGTCACACAGCTAATAAGCGTTGAAATTGAGATTTGAACTCAGCAAGATGACTCTAAGCCTGGCACCCTATGCACTGCACCACCTGATGAAGCTCTGAGTATTAATCCTCTCGTATTTTAATATTCATTCCTAAGTTATAACCCTTTCTAAAATAAAATGATAGCACAACCTAAGGATTTATTTATATATGTATGTAAACAAGAATATTTTCTCCTGAATCCCAGGACAATAAACAGAAATATATTTAAGGCTTTTATCTGGTATTTCTTAACACTAAGTTACTTTCATAAATGTACTGGTACTAAAATGAAGATCTGACTTCATTAACCCTCTGTTCAATGAACTTGTTTGGCTTCCTGTTACCTCCAGGATTATATATAAAATTGGCATTGAAAGCTCCTCACAGCCTGACTCATTTTTACTTCTCTGGTATTCATTTTAATCCCCTTTGCACAATTTTGGACATAGTCACACTGGTCTATTTTCTCTTTCTTAAACAGAACCTTTTAGTTCCCACCTCCATGCCTTTGTCCTTGGTTGTCCTTCATGCCTGGAATGCTCTGCCTCCTCACCTTTGCCTCACTTACAGCTTGCAAAGTATTTCACATGTATTATTCATTTGATCAACAATGCTGGGAGGTAGGACTAAAGGCTGATGAATGAACTGGAAGGGAATTTATTTTGAGTTTAATTGAGTCTAATCCCTTCATTTTAAAGATAAGGAAACTGAATGAGATTAAATGACAAGCCCAGCATTACTGGACAATGTCTAGGGAAGAATTTGAACTCTTCTCCCTGAGTTTAAGCCCACTGTGCTGCTGCCCATTGAAACACTTAAGTATTTGCTAATATCATCCTCATTCAACAGATGAAAAGATTGAAGCTCAGAGAGGTTAATGGACTTACTTGGTGACATACAGCTACTATTAAGTGTCTTTGGGTGTGATTTCAACCCAGGCTGTCCTGACTCCAAGTCCTGTGCTGTACCCACTATGCCATACTGCCCCTACTCAGGCAAGTGGTATTAGCCATCATTTATTATAGCCTGGCTGCTCACATCTATTGCTTCAAGTTCTTGAAAAACATTGGAAAGATCTCTTCTTTTCAACCTATTTTTTTAAAATTGCAAGCCCAGAAAACCAATAAAGCATTTAATTCTAATTCTATCAAGATGAAGAGAAAACTTGATTTCAGACATGCCTAACCACTACATCAGATATATAGATTTGAAGGAGCCACCATCCAATCTTGTGAGGTTTCTCCTTTCCATATATGTCACATTCTAAATGCATTTTGAAGTTACAATGACAGCTCCTTTATTTTATTAGATTTTCCTTACCCAGATCCAAAGGATTGCATTAAAAGCCACAACAATAACAAAAAACACTCTCCCTCCCCAAGATCTTCTGTCTCTTCCCCCATATGTTTTGATGAAATGTGGCACTTTCCAATTCATCCATGTTGCCAGGGAAATTCTAAAGCAAAACAGTCATCTGTTAAAAGACATTTAAACCCTTGGTTCCCCCCCCCCCGCCCCCCACCAATAGCCATCTATTAAGAAAGTTCAGATCCTCATTAAAAATCAAGCCCCTGAACAATCTCACCCTTTGTCCCAAAACAATAAAAGGTTTCTGAAGGTGAGTTCTGCCAAAATTTTCATTTCATTTTCCCCATTAATTTAGAGTAAACCTTATATTTATCTTGTGGATGTTCTGACCATCTCAAAGAACCGTGAGTTTATTTTCCCTCTCCAGGTCCCCATTTCTTTTTGGCCAGTTTTAACATATGCCCAACATATCCAGAGGAAAACTAAATAGTTCAACCTGGATATTGGATTTCATGTCACCAAATATGGAGACACTGCTTAGAAGAAAAAAAAAAGTTTGAAGGACTATCCCATGGAAGAGAAATGAGATTTGTTCTTTTTGGCCCCAGGGGTCAAATTAAGAGCAATGAGTGGAACTTGCCATGATGGAAATTTAAGCTTGGGGTAAGGAAAAACTTCCTCAGGAAGCCATTCAGCTCTGGATTGAGTGATTTCAGAAGGCTGAAAGTTCTTCCTCCCAGGAAAGGAGGCTAAGGCTATAGAGATGACTGCTCAGAAAGCATGTAGTAGAGAGGACTGTTATTTAACAATGGGTCAGGCAAAGTGTCTTCCCACTCCAGTCCTGTGATTCTCTCTTCTGGGTATTTGGGCATCTTGGTGAAAGTCATGGCAAGATGAATCAGTTGGCTAATGTTCCTTGATTGTTAGCAAATGATTCAGTTCTCAAGTGCAGATTTAACTATTTCTCTTTCAGGACAACAAAAGTTTCAGCCTCTTTCTAAGATTCTCTGAAGCTGTTTAGGTTCAGTCATTTTTTATCCTAGTCAGAATCTTTATGAACCCATTTGGCATTTTCTTGGCAAAGGTCCTAGAGTAGTTTGCCATTTCTTTCTCCAGCCCATTTCAACAGATGAGGAAACTGAGGCAAACAGGGTTAAGTGACTTGCCCAGGGTCACACAGCTAGTAAGTGTCTGAGGCCAGATTTAAACTCAGGTTCTCCTGAGTTCAGGACTGACTCTCTATCCACTGCACCATCTAGCTGCCCTAGTATAGCCCTTTATTCTTTGCAAATGTTTGGCACCCTTACAAGTAAATCATGAATGTGATAGTGTTAGATCCTCCTACTCCTGTGAAATAGGAAGGGTATTACTATCCCTGTTGACAGATCAGAACTTGAGTGTAAAGAAGTTAACTGGAAGTTTACTTGGCAAGTCAGTGGCTTTTTCACCCAGGACCCTTTACATTTTACTGACTATCCTAGATGTGCATTAGTAATTAGGTGGCAGAGTATAAAATCTTGATCTAGAAGTCAGGAAGATCTGAGTTCAAATCCTGCCTCACAGAATTACTGTATTATCTATATGACATCTGTGACTTGTATGGACAAATCTTTTGGCAGAGGCCCAACCTTAATCAGATCACTGGTAAAATGGGGATAATACCAACAGCCTCCTCATTGGGTTGTTCTGAGGATCAAATGAGAAAACATTTGTACAGCACTTTGTGAACCTCAAACTTCTGTGTAAATGCTGTTACCATTGTAGTTTAGTATATTATTATGGTTTATTATTAAATCACAAAAATGTAAAAATAAATACACTCAACAAATAATTTTAGATACATAAAGGAAAGCATCAGTAAAAGAAAATCTCATTTTGCTACCAGCCTCTTTGGTTATATTGGCTGATGGTACTGCCATTATTTCAGACATCCAGACATTTTTACTACCTTAGAATCCTCCTGGATTATCCTCTCTCCAGGCTCCCCTTCCTCCAGCCCTGCCCCTCCCACCCCGACTCTGGTATCCAATAACTTGCCAAGTCTCCTCAATTCTGCTTCCTGGGCATCTCTCTCATGCACCCCCATCCCTCCATACACAAAAGTCTTCATCGTTTCTTTCCTGGACTCCTGCAATAGCCTCATAATTGATCTTCTCATTTCCAGAGCCTGTCTTCTCTAATCTATCCTCTGTACTGCTGCCAAATAGACATTTCTAAAATGCAAATATGATTGCTATTCCCCTATTCAAAAAAATCTTCAGTGGCTCCCTATCGCCTCTAAGGATAAAATAAACATCAGTCTCTAATTGAAAAAAGCTGCCACAATGCAACTCCCAAATTTTTCAGTTTTATTCCATTTTGCCTTCCTTCATTCACCCTCTGTTTCCTTTCCCTCCTAGCTGTTCCCTGTCAATGACATCTAAGCTTCTGCCCCTGTGACTTTGCACAGGTGATGAATGCCTTCCAGCCATTCTCACCCCTATCTCTTGGAATGCTTAGTTTCCTTTTAAAGTTCACCTCAAGGGCCAGATGCATGAAATCTCTCCTAACCCCCCTCCCAAGCTGTAGCTGATCTCTTTCACTTAAATATGTTGCATATCACTTCACCTGAAAATACTTGAAATGTATTATTTTGTCCCTATGCTGTAGTTGCCCAGTATGCTTAGGCAGACACTGAATATTCTGTCTTCACATTCTCACTGGGAACTCAGCACCTGACATATGTTTGTTTAATTGAATTAAATGAAAACAGCCACATCAAACAAACCACATGGAGAAAAGAATTTCATTATGATAAATGTCCAAATTTGAACTCAAATCTTCCTGACTCCAGGCCCAGTGACCTATCCACTGTTTCTAGTATACAGTAGTCACTCAATAAATGATTGTTTAATGAATGAGCATTAGGGTTCCAAGGAAAAGTCAAATTGAATATGCTTACATCTGGGTCCTTGAATTCTTCTAGTTTTGCCTCTCCTTTAGCAGGGGTTGCCTTGAACCTTTATTGACAAAAGCATAGGTAGCTGAGTCGTTGGCTGTCTCTTTGAAAGATGATCAGCTCTCTGCCAATTATGGGGGCAGAGATGCCACCTTTTAAATCGCTACCATTGATCTCTGAAACAACAAGGTTCCCCTTAGAGATCTCTTCCTGGAGTAATGACCAGGCCCAACCCTACTTAACTTGTGAGGGCTAATGGGATCACGAGCTGAGGTGAAATAGCTGCAGATGGTAATGTGAAGACTAATTTACTTTCAGAGGCTTTTAAGGATTCATGTGCTTTTAATGATAGCTTACAATAACCACAAATCCCTCATTTTCATTCTTTAAAGGGAGCGGATACTGCACATTATTAACAAGAGGGAGATAGTGGAGGGATGAAAGTTCTAAGGCTTTACTAGGCTCCTAGGACTTTAAAAATTTTTTTCTTCCTTTATATTGACTCCTTTGACCCCTCTGCTACTTGTCTTCACCCGCTTGGCTGGCTGCCGCAGCAAGCTTCCATCTGGCAGGCCCACAGTCATATCTGTTGCTCGCTGGGGCTCTGTGCCTTTTAGGCCAAATCACTGGTACTACTTTGGAGATAGGGGAAGGTGGTTTTGTCAGGGAGTGGGAAGACTGACATTGCTAGCCACCAAATCACTGAATTTTGGAGTTGAAAATGAGCTCGGTGGTTATCCATTCTGCCTATGCCCGAAAAAAAAAATACTCCTCTACCACACCCCAACAACCAGTCACTCCAGTCTATATCCACTGTCCTGTCTGGTTTCTTTTTCAACTCCATGGAACAAAATTCCCCTCCCCTACCCCCGTTTCCCTTCACCCTTTCCCACTGCCTTTTGTATGTTTTCTCTCCCCCTTTACCCATTAGATTGTAAGCTCCTTGAGGGCAGAGACTGTCTTTATTAATTGGTCCCAGGCCTCAGCACAGTGCCTGGCACATAGTAGATGCTTAATAAATGTTTAATGGATCCAGCCTCAGCCCATTCTGCTTTGGGATGGTTCTAATTAATATTAAGTATATTTCCTCACATCAAACCAAATTTGGTCTTTTGTTGGGAGTATGTCAAGGTAAAAAAATCCAGCTCCGGAATCAAAGGATCTGCATTTAAATCTGAACACAGACCTAGCTTTGTGACCTTGAGTAAGTGACTTAAGTTCTCAGGGCTTCCACTAACTCATATGCAAAATAAGAAGGGGGTAAGGGGGTGGGCTAGATGATGTCCAACCTTCCTTCAGCTCGCTAAATGCTATGATAGATCTGACAAACTTCCACTCATTCTTCAGATGCAGTGTTGGAACACTGGGAAAAGTGCTGGGCTTGGGAGGCAGAGGATCTGCCAGTTCTACCACTAGCCATGTGACCTTGGGCAAGTCACTTAACCCTGTTTGCCTCCTTTTCTTCATCTGCCCCCTTTGGAGAATAAAGAATCAAAGGCGTGCCTCCCATGGAAATGTAATAAAGAAGGGTCTGATTGCTCATTATTGGGCACAAGCACAATGGATAACTTAAGGGAGTAGGATTAAGATGGCCATTAAAGGCCCTTTCACTTTTAAATCTATAATCCACCGATCACATTTCAGTGTTTGGGGCAAAGAGATCCAGCTAAATCCCTGTTACACATGAAAGTTTCTCAAATTTTGAAGACAGCTATGATGCCTTCCTTGAATTTTCTATTCTGTAGGCTAAATATCCCCAGTTCCTCCAAACAATCTTTCTTTTAACCTTTTTTTCTTTTTATTAATTAATTTTTAGTTTTCAACATTCACTTCCATAAGATTTTTAGTTCCAAATTTTCTCCCCATCTCTCCCCTCCCTCCACCCCAAGATGGCACACTTTCTGATTAACCCTTCCCCCAATCTGCACCCCTCATCAGCGGCCCCCTTCTCTTATCCTCTTTCCTTATATTTTCCTGTAGGGTAAGATAGAGTTCTATACCCAGTTGCTTTATATCTTATTTCCCAGTTGCATGTAAAAACAATTTTTAACATTCATTTTATTTATTTTAGAAGCAATTGGGGTTAAGTAACTTGCTCAAGGTTACACGGCCAGTTATTATTTATGTGTGGGTGCTCATTTTCTGAGGCTGGACTGATCCCGGGTCATCCCGAATCGGGGCCTTCGCTCTTACTCACTGCACCACCTAGCCTCCCCTAACATTCATTTTAAAAACTTTGAGTTCCATAGTCTCTCCCTTCTTTCCTCCTCACCCACCCTCATTGAGAAGGCAAGCAATTTGATATAGGTTATACATGTGTAGTAATGCAAAACACTTTCATAATGGTCACATTGTGAAAATCTAACTGTATTTCCCTCTATCCTATCCCACCCCCCATTTATTCCATTCTCTCCTTTGACTCTGTCCCTCCTCAAAAGTGTTTGCTTCCGATTACCCCCCTCCTTCCATTTGCCCTCACTTCTATCATCCTCCCCTCTCTTATCCCCTTTTCCCCTACTTTCCCTTAGGGTAAGATAGATTTTCATACCCAATTAAGTGTTTATGTTATTCCCTCCTTAAGCCCAAATCCTATGAGAGTATAACGTTCTTTCATTCCCTCTCATCTCCCCCCATTGTAGAAGCTTTTTCTTACCTTTTATGCGAAACAATTTACCCCATTCTACCTCTCCCTTTATCTTTCTCCAAGTAGATTCCTCTCTCATACCTTAATTTTATTTTTTAGATATATCCCTTCATATTCAACTCACCTTGTACCCTCTGTCTATATATATATGTGTATATATATATATATGTATTTATACATATAAATACATATACATATATATACATATACATATATATATATAAATATATATATATCAATACATATACATATATATATATATATTCCCTCCAACTACACTAATGCTGAGAAAGGTTTCATGAGTTAAAGATATCATCTTTTTCGTGAGTTATAAATATCATCCTTCCATAGAGGAATGTAAACAGTTCAACTTTAAGAAGTCCCTTATGATTTCTCTTTCCTGTTTATCTTTTCATGCTTCTCTGAAGTCTTGTATTTGAAAGTCAAATTTTCCATTCAGCTCTGGTCCTTTCATCAATAATGCTTGAAAGTCCTCTATTTCATTGAATGTCCATTTCCCCTCTGAGGAATTATACTCAGTTTTGCTGGGTAGGTGATTCTTGGTTTTCATTCTAGTTCCTTTGACCTCTGGAATACCATATTCCAAATCCTCCAGTCCCTTAATGTAGAAGCTGCTACATCTTGTGTTATCCTGGTTGTGTTTTCACTATACTTGAATTGTTTCTTTCTGGCTGTTTGCAATATTTTCTCCTTAACTTGGGAACTCTGGAATTTGGCTATAATATTCTTAGGAGTTTTCCTTTTGGGATCTCTTTTTTTTTTTTTTTAAGCAATTGGGGTTAAGTAACTTGCTCAAGGTTACACGGCTGGTCATTCTTTGTGTGTGGGTGCTCATTTTCTGAGGCTGGATTCAATCTCGGGTCATCCCAACTCCGAGGCCAGTGCTCTTACTCACTACACTACCTAGCCGCCCCTTTTAGGGCAATTGGGGTTAAGTAACTTGCCCAAGGTCACACGGCTAGGTTTTTGTTTGTGTGGGTTAAGTGTCTGAGGCCGGATCCGAACTTAGGTCCTTCTGACTCCAGGGCCGGAGCTCTACTCACTGGGATCTCTTTCAGTAGGTGATCAGTGGATTCTTTCAATTTCTATCTTATCCTCTGGTTCTAGAATATCGGAGCAGTTTTCCTTGATAATTTCTTGAAAGATTATGTCCAGGCTCTTTTTCTGATCATGACTTTCTAACAGTCCAATAATTTTAAAATTATTTCTCCTAGATCTATTTTCTAGATCAGTTGTTTTTCCAATGAGATATTTCATGATCTCTTCTATTTTTTTTCATTCTTTTGGTTCTGTTTTATAATTTCTTGATTTCTCATAGAGTCATTAGTTTCCATTCCCTCCGTTCTGATTTTTAAGGAATTCTTTTCTTCAGTGAGCTTTTGGTCCTCCTTTTCCATTTGGCCAATTCTACCTTTTAAGGCATTCTTCTCCTCATTGGCTTTTTGGACCTCTTTTGTCATTTGAATTGGTCTATTTTTAAGGTGTTATTTTCTTCAGAAACTTTTGGGGTCTCCTTTAGCAAGCTGTTGATTCCTTTTTCATGATTTTATTGCATCACTCTAATTTCTTTTCCCAATTTTTCTTCTACTTATTTTAATTGATTTTTGAAATCCTTTATGAGCTCTTCCATGGCCTGTGACCAATTCATATTCTTCTTAGAGGCTTTTGATGTAGGAGCTTTGACTTTGTTGTCTTCTTCTGGTTATATGTTTTGATCTTCTTTGTCACCAAAGTATGATTCTGTAGTCTGATTCCCCCCCATTTTTTGCTCATTTTTCCCAGCCAATCACTTGACTTTTTTTAGCTGTTTGTCAAGGTAGGAGTCTGCTTCTAGTGTGGGAAGTTTACTGTACCAAGCTTTAGGGGTTTTGTGCAGCTCTTTTCAAAGATACTTCTAGACACCAGTAAATTTTCAGTTCTTCCAAGGTGGTATGATCTAAGGAGAGGTATTTACTCTTCTTCTGGCCTGTGCTCTGGTCTATTAGTGGCCACATATACTCTTTACTTCTCTGGAATTGTGAGAATGATTCTATCTCCACTGCTACCACAAGCTCCACCATTCAAGTCCTCTCCCTCACCCCAGGACTTCCACCCAAGACTGAGACCTAAATCCAGGTGTGGACAAAGCAAGAGAATCCTGTCTCAGCTCCAGGAAAGAGATTTGTGCAATGCCCCTCTGATCAGCTGCTTGATCCCCTACACACTCTGTGGTTTGAGAGCTCCAGAAGCAACCATTGGCACTATCACTGCTGCTGTCACCAGTGCTGCCCCACACTGCCACTATCACTGCTGCTGTCACCAGTGCTGCCCCAGGGCTGGGGCCAGACCACATTCCTCTCTCACTCAGGTCTGACAGCCCCTTCCCACTGACCTACTAAGTTGTCTTTGGCCTTTGTGGGTTGAGAGGTCTGAAAACCACTACAGTTGCCAATGATTCAATACCTTGAAGCCTGCTCCAGCCCTGTCTGTGTCCAGCACTGCCCACACTGGATTGTGCTCTTCTCTCAGACTAGTGCAACAGACCTTTCCTGTTGACCTTCCAGGTTGTCTAGGGCTGGGTTTTTTTTCACTCTGTAATTTTGTGGGTTCTGCTGCTCTAGAATTTGATTAGAGTCATTTTTTACAGATACTTGGAGGGGTTTGGGGGAGAGCTCAAGGAAGTCCCTGTCTTTACTCTGCCATCTAGACTCTGCCCCCCTCCTCTAAACAATCTCAATTGTGTAAAACAGAAGCATCAAATAAATAGCCTCTGGCCAGACCAAATGCAAGGCTGTGGGCAGAACAAAATTGAAATGTAATTGGGAAATATTTAAGAAAATAGTATAAAATGGAATAAGATATAGATAATATTAACAATTATTTGAGCAGCTGGGTGACATAATGGATAGAGTGACCAGTATGGAGTCAGGAAGACCTGAGTTTAAATCTGACTTTAGACACTTACTAGCTGTGTGACCCTGGACAAGTCACTTAACCCTGTTTGCCTCAGTTTTCTTATCTGTAAAATAAGCTGGAGAAGGAAATGGCAAACCAGTCTAGTATCTTTGCCAAGAAAACCCCACATGGGGTCATGGGATCATGAAGAGTCAGATACAACTGAAAAAATGACTGTAAAATAACAAATGTTAATATATAGTTTTCTAAGTTAATATGCAGATAAAGGGATTGCAATGCACAGTTTCGTGGTCCCAGTTCCTATTTGGGTTTAATACTCTTGGTCTAAAGGACCCTCTATGTAACCTTTGTTGCATTTCTGTTTTTGTCTGCTATGTAGTTCTTTCTTCCAAAACTACAAAGAGGAAGCAATGTTTAGTTTTGTTTAGTCTGGTCTTCACATGGGAAGGATGACTGAGGGTTGAATGCAACACAATAGGAATAGAACCATGTTGTATCAGAGACAAATTTCCTGGAAATGGCTTTCTGTAACCAGAAATCATTGCTTCCAGGTTAAAAAATGCTTCCCTATATGAGACCCAGAGAAAGAATTCTTCCACCTGGAGAAACTACAATGAAAAGGTCTTATAAATGTCAAATGAACATTAATAAAATGATTTAGGGAGAGGAAGAACAGCTGCATCATCTATATATGCCAAGTCTTCATTCCTTTGGGATGAAGGCAAGAATACAGTCAACACATACTTTTGCACAGGCCTGGAATAAATTCCTCTTACCTCTCTTCCACCATTAATAATCCCTAGTTTCTTTTAACTCCAACATGAAGCCTATCTTGATCCTACCAATCATTACCACTCCTTTGTATATATTTATTTTGTATATGCTTGCCTAACATAAAGAAACTCCTTCTGGGAGCACAGGGCTTGAGTAGCTGCTGCTTACTATGCAGTATCTAGCCATGAAATCCTACCTCATGGTTCACTTGTGGAGAAGGCGGACTTCTAATCTGAGAAAGTGGGCTCAGTTCTCACATTTCCCATCCTTGTGGTCTTGGGACCATTTTACTTATAATCTTTATCTAGGACTGTCCCCCATCACCACTACAAAAGAGAGGTCATGGGAAAGAGTCAGTCAAAACATAATATGAACCAGGTATGGGACAGGTATTTTTTCCTATACCGAAAATAAGGGTAATATCTAGAAGAATCACTGAAAATCTCACCAGGCTGATTTGAATTCCATGACAACTTTTAACTCTTATTAAAGGTTAATATTTTAAGCTTCATAAGAACATAATGCAATACTATTAGGCATTTCACATTTATCTATGGCTGTGCATCATCTATTCAAACTGATAAGCTTTACCTTATTTCCTGTGTTCTTTTTCTCTGTCTCCAGCTTACTCCTTGCTATGGCCATGACTCTTAGATCTTAAAATATTTCAAGGTCACAAGGTCACCTATTCAAGGAAAGGAAACACAAAAGAAACAAAAAAATTATAGGGATTCAAATAAAAGTCTACAGATAGCCCCTAAAACCATGAGTGCCCATGAATGGGATCCCCTTGATGTTGTTGACAATGAAAGAACCCTGTCTTTCTCCAACCTTTCCTAAAGTTACATCTGGTCACCTCTAGAGCTATAGCCAAGAGTCAGCCAGAAACCACCTCCTTTTTAAAAGGTCCCCTGAGTCTTCAGTTCTTTTGACTTAGTAGTTAATTAGAGAATTTTCAGTGATCAGAAAACTAGTCCTCAAAGTTCCCCCATGGTCCACTGGATATAGCCAGAGAATATCTTTGCATGCTCTAGACAAACCATGTTATACTCACACAGACATACACATAACACAACATGATATATAAATACATATATAAACATACATGTGTATGTATATATACATGTATCTGTGCACACATACATATGTTATCTTCTACAAAATGTGAGCTTTTTGAGAGCTGGTAAATGTTTAACAACTGGCTCTGCAGAAGAAAATGAAAGTACAGATACCCCCCAAAAGTGTAGGGATTATTACATTTTTAATCTTTGTTATATCTAGTATGTAACATAGTTTCTGGCATTTAACCCTCAGTGATTAGTTGAACACATGTTAAGCAATAACTGGGGCTTGAAGAAATAACAGAAAACACCACCTTAGAATTAATTTCATTAATCTCTGTGGTGGTACAAATGAAGAGAATATTCATTCAAGAGGGGAGGAAAACAGGTCAAGTCCAAGTTCACTGAGCATACGAAATCCAACAGGGAAGGTGGTGATAAAATCTCAGAAAGAGACTTCAAGCTAGAGAAGTTAGCTTGGAGCAACTTATTTTTGGAAGGGAAGCTACTGGTATCAAGATAATGCTTTTTTGTCTTACACAATTTCCTTGCCCAAGGCAGCATTTTTGGTGGTCATGTGCTTGCCATATTCTCTTCTCAGTCCATGTGTTGGGGTTTCAATGAACCTGGAAACCACAGACCTTCTTCATGTACCTCTAATCATTATTCTGACTTTTAGGCTCGTGGAATATCATGAGACTCCAAATGAAGACTGTTGGGATTTGATTTCTCTAGAAATATGCAGAAATAGTCACTGAGTGAATCTAGTGGCTGAGTGGGTGGGAGTCATTTGGTTGCTATTAATCTTGTGTGTGTTTCAACAATCAAAATTTAATTTCCCCATATAACTGAACTTTGAACAAGGATATTGAAAATGACATCTCAGGTTCAAACAAAATTAGCCTAAATTAATTGTCTTCCCTTCTAAATGCTGAAAAGTACAAGCAGGGAAATGATCATTTTCTTCTCTCATCTAGGGAAAATACCAGAAATTTTTTACTTTCCCAGAGTAAGTGATTGTCACTAGAAAGAACTTTTATTCTGTGGTAAGAGAAAACTGTTTGTATTACGATGATGATTCTTAAGGTAAATGTATCGCTTTAAGGGAAATCCCATTTGTATAGGTTTCTTGCTCATTGGCAATGTAATTATCACAATGAAAACTTGTACATTCTGTTGAATTACATAAGCATTTTTAAAGCATGTGTTATATGCCTAGGACTGGGTTCAGCAACTAGATATAAAGACAAAAATAAAAGTGTCTTCTAGGAGCTTACATTTTACTTAGGAAATACAACAGATATGAAAATAATTAAATACAAAATCTATACAAAACAATTTCAAAAGGGGAAAAAATGCCAAGAACATCAGGAAAAGCCAAGTAGGAGATATACCTGGACTGTGTTTTGAAGACATCTAGGGATTCTGTGAAGCATGGGTACAAACAGTGAATCCATAAAGTATTAAACACATTGACATAATTATTTTATAATGTATTAAAACTTTAGTTAATTTCCCTCTTCTTTTTATAGTTGTTGGAACAAAGCTAGCTTTTAAATGAATGGATTCCCCCAACATCTCCTCTGATTCTGGCAGTACCTGGCACATAGTAGGTTATTAATAAATACTTATTAATTGATTGTTTGGTGGGACTCTTTACAAAGAGCACTGTACATCTATTAGTGGTGTAGTTACTACTGCATTAATGGAATTCTGTGGCTTTTGATCAGAAGAAGCAGGAAGTCACGAATAAATGATTTACCTTTTGCAACTGAAGTGATACTTTGGGGCCATTTTAGGCAGAAACTATAATATACTAGATGGTATGAAATGATCTGAAGTAATTACAATGGTGTCACATAAGTATTTCAGTAGAGAATGAGGACTACTATTGATTTCTCATGATTCATGGTGGCAAAGTGATACTGTCAGAAGGAATCTAGAAGGAATTGCTAAGAATGATTAGATCTTGAGAAAGAAATGGAAGAATTTAGGAGCACAGTTGTAAGTAGGAGGCAAAAGCTTCAGAAGAGAAAAGCAGATTTGGGAAGGTGAGAGATGGTTATAAAAGAGGGGTCCAAGAATTAAAATTTGGATTTGTGGATTATGTCTTAAATGGACATACTTCTAAGCCAAGGATGGATTGCTCCTAATGAGGAATGGTAAACTTGTATTTTCTGGAAAGTTTGCAAACCTAATCAAAATGAATTAAACTTGGAAGGAAGGAAAAAAAGAAAACTTCCTCTGCACATGCATACATACATAATACATAATATCCACACATACATACATATACACAGAGAGAGAGACACACACACACACTTAAGGAAGTCACCATAAAGAGTAGCTACAGTGGAGATGGAAAAATGGCAAATGACATGCCCAGACATTCAACAGAGACAAAATCCAAAGAAGAAATAAACAATATGATCCATGGACTTGTGTGTTCATGCATAAATGCACCACATATTTCCAAAACCACAGCGAGGAAGCAAGATGGAGAATATTTTGGTAAAGATCTACAGAGAAGTAGAGTTGTTAAAGTAGAGAGACCAGAAACATTATACCAACAGAAAGAGGAAATAGTTGAGGATTATAGGAAACACACCAAACCTGACAAGATGGCAGGATGCAGTAGTCATGGTGGTGGTGGTAGGTATTCCTATTATCCAAATATCTGCTGTACAGCTCTTTGTGCAAAGCAGGTTCTCTCTCCTTCCTATAGGTGCCCTCATCCCTCAAATAAGTAGTAAGCTTTTGGAGGACAGAAGCTATGTCTATACTCTTAAATACATTTGTCTGTGACCTCTGCAGTCCCTTCCAGGTTTAAAGCTTTTAGAGGGCATCCCAAAAGTCTTTGTATATTTTAAAGCTGATTAAGGTTTAAGTTATTCAAGTTAGTACTCAGCTCTGACTTTTGAAATATCCTATTTTACTCTGATCTGTTTCTGCCCCTGGCAGTCAGTCAATCAGCAATCATTTATTGTCAACAATAATAATGACAAGGGTGGCTAGGTGGTGCAGTGAATAGAGCACTGGCCCTGGAGTCAGGAGGACCTGAGCTCAAATGCTGCCTCAGACACTTAACACTTAACTAGCCATGTGACTTTGGGCAAGTCACTTAACCCCAATTGCCCTCCAAAAAAGCAAAAAAAACCCAATAACAATGACAGTAATTTTTGTTTTTCAGTTGTGTTCGATTCTTTGTGACCCCTCTTGGGGTTTTCTTGGCAAGGACACTAAAGTGGCTTTTCATTTCCCTTTCCAGCTCATTGTTACAGGAACAGTCAGAGTTAAGAGACTTGCCCAGAATCACCACTACGAGTGTCTGAGGCCAGATTTGAACTCAGGGTCTTCCTGACTCCAGGGCCTGAGTTCTATCCACTGCATCACCTTACTACCCCAATAATAGTAACAACAACAACAAGAAAAAGCATTACTATAGCACCCTAAGGTCTGCAAAGCAATTTATAGTTCTTATCTCATTTGGTCCGCACAAGAACATTGGGAAATGGGTGCTAAAGGGAAACCCAGACCTAGTTTGATTTGGGCTTGGTCTGGCAGGCATTTTCTTGCCTTTAAGACTTCTTTGTATTCAGTCACACTCCGTTAAGTCCTACTTTCTCTTTGGGAGCTAGCTTATTTAATATTTTATTCTTGTTTTTGATGAAAAAGGTACTTATTTACCATAGCAACCACACTGGTCCAAGTCATCCAACATGATCCTAAAGACATTCCTCACATCACGGAGTGAAAAATTTCAGTGTCAAATCATCTTTCTCAAAGTTTATTAAAAGGAGATCAGGAGCATAGCAAAAGAATTCCTTCTTGAAAGGAATATGCCCAGACACTTCTTTTTCCTTACATGATACAGTCCTTTCCCCCATACTTCCTCTCATGTGTGGGAATGGTATTCTCCAGGGCAAGGCCAGATCCTCATAACATCTGCCCAGGTGTGGTTTCATTATGGGAAGAGATCTGTTATCCACACACACAAATCCAACACAAATAGTCTGAAGGAACCAGAGTCCAGGTACAATTTACTGCTTTTTGGAGACATGCAATTGCTTCTAGAATTTCCACTCTGGTGTGGTACTTCAGCTGGGCAGTATTGAGTAGAATTTCATTAGCTCCCTCTCTTTTCTGCTGCAGCTGTAAGTGGGGAAGGGATTGGACACCTGGGTGTTCCATAGCATGAAAGTGAAACTTTACCTACCATGGTGACATAGGGCACTGCAGGAAATTCCAGAGGCCCAGAAAAGGCACATTTCTGTGGCTGTGACTCAAACTAGCACCTCAGGAGAGGGCTTTAAAAGGGACTGGATGATGAACAGAACTGCAGAGCTATTGATTCAGACACTGGGGGTTCTTCCAAATCAACTTCTTAAGATTAAATCAAGTTGAGAAGGTGGAGGGGGGAAATTTTGGATCTCAAGAAAACAGAATCTCCATAGGGGAAAGGCTAGAAGAACTTTCTTCTAGAGAGGCTGGAAGATGAAGAAAATAGGGTCAAGCTAGAGAGTTTACCTGTGGTATAGCCACTGCAGGGGGGTTGGGAAGGAATCAAAACATATGCTATTTTCCATGTTAATGAATTTGTCTAACTAGGTACCAACTTATTTCTTCCTGCTGAAGCAATACAAAGACTGTGGGTCCCTGTTCAATTTGTGGGTTTAAGAACAAAGTTGTGGTGGCCCCTGTCCTAGTGACACCTTGTAATATGGCTCACGAAGTTAACATTGAAACAAGCCCTGAATTCATTCACTTAGGAAATCTTCTGGTGTTTGACAGTTCCAATGGAGGAGACCTGGACTCTGAGATGAGATGGGCCATTTATGTTTCATGAAATATCCCTTGGAATTGAACTATAAAATGACTGTAAAATATTTCAGAATAATAGCTTACATTTATGTCATGCCTTACAGTTTGCAAAGTGCTTTGGATAACAATGACCCTGCAAGGTAGGTGGTATTAGCCTAATATCATTGGTTGGAGAACTAGACAGAACCTTAGAGGTCACAAGGTCCAACACTCCCCACTTTATAGGTGAGGAAAAGACTTTCCAAGAAGGGAAATGACTCGTCCATAGACACATGGCCAGTAAATGACAGAACTTGAACCCAAGCCTTCTTAGTGAAAATCTAGGGTTGTTGTCACCCCCCTTCCCCGCCAACTGTATCATTAGAAAAGAAAAGGTTTTGTCAAGCTGCCCCTCCAATATTCCTACCTGATTTTATCTGTTTCCCTAGAAGTATACTCACTTAGTCTTAGAACTCTGAGAGACTCATATATATTATATTGCATTTCTGAAACTGGGAGATGATACGATTAGGCTAAAGGAATTAGTAACTACAGACATGTTAATGTAAAAGATAAGCTGGTGTGTGTCACAGAATGGGACTAAGCAGTCTGGATCTAGTGCTGTACAGAAAAGAAATATAGTACAATGAAAGTGTGTAGGACCTGGTGGCAGATATGGCTTTATGTTCCTTTGCTCCTTTATGTCCCTATGGCTCCTTTGCCATTCTGGGACTCAGCTCCTTCATCTGCCAAATGGGAAGGATAATATCAAACTCCTTCCCAGGGTTATTGTGAGGATAAAAATGGCAACTGCTTTCTAAAATTTGAAGCGTTCTATGTTTAGTGGTCAGTAGTACAAAATCACAGAATTTAAGAGTTTGAAGAGATCTTAGTAGCCATTAATCCATCCCAGATTCTTACTCTTAATTCTTTCTTATTGTCTTTATATTGAGTGAGTTCCAATAGAAATAGTTCTAAGGCAAGTAATTTTCCTACTGTTGTTTTATTCTTAATATTCATGGACTGTTGCACAGGTGGATTAAAATAACTGGTTTGTATCATTGAATGAAAAAATGAAATATAAGCACATCTTTTCTAAATTCACTAAAAACATCATTGGGACAATTCCAGTAGTCAGTCAATAAATGTTTATTAAGCTACTAGGTGTCAGGCATCAGGGAGACAGCTCCTGTTCTCAAGGATCTCACAGTTTAATGGGGAAAGCTGTCCTAGAGTAGCTGGCAGGGTAATAGGAATGGTATGTGCATATACACACACACACTCTTCTTATTCCCACAAGGTTTTGACTTCTTTCACTAAATCTATATTTTGAGAGCTTTTTGTTCCACGTAATTGGGAGGTTATGCATATTTTATATGGTGACATCTATTAAAAATATTGTTCTCCAATTTATATACATCTCTAAGTAGTTTGGGGGCAGCAGTGTTGTCTGTGACAAACTGTATTCAGTTTTCATATAGTTTATTTGTTGAATTTTTAAAGATATTTTAAGGTCCATATTTGTAGCATAGACATTTGTCACCAACTTATGAAAGATAATATGGTTTTGGTCTTTCATTTTCTCCCATTCCCCTTCCTCTCATTCTTCTCATCCTTTGCAATGTAACTCAGAAAGAATTGGTCCTGGGACAGGTCACTATCCTGCTATTATTCCTTTTCATTCAATATTCTTTGTACTTTGCACATAAATAGTAGAATGTAAATTTATCCCCCGTGGGCTCCCTGAAAACAATCTTGGTAAAATAGCAGGAGTGGACAGTACCCAAGGATGTACATCTTGACCAGTTATCAGATCAAATTGATTCCTTCTTCCAGGTCTTTATATTTTGAAAGCATTTCATCCATTGTAACTTGACCATTGAGTATTTGGAATGGCACCATCATTTTAAGTTTTATGAATCACTGTTAACTCTAGGCAATTGTGGGCAATAGTTTGTTTTATGGCATTATATTGGTTTCATTTCAATACAGTTTATTGGTTGAGATCTACAGAGTATTTTGAGATCTGTGTACTATGTTATATATTAATAGTATATTATAACATAAAATATAGTATTTTGAGATACTTTATGCTATGGTATGGTTATATGTCATCTGTCAACCCATGAAAGATAATGATCTTCTAATATATATTTCACAACACCAGATCACATCTTGCTAGGTACTCAGCAGGTGCTAAAAGTTTTTAGGGATTGTATGTTGCATAAGCTCTAAGGTTTCTTTGTATAAACTTTATTGGTGATTTAGACCCCTCAAGAATAACTAACTCTTCTGTATTAAGTGGCAAACAAATACAGATATTAAAATATCTTTATATTTCAACAAAGAAAAATATATGAAAACTGGAGTATCATTGTTCCCAACCACCTGAATATAATGTTTAATCATAGAAACCAAAGAACTACACTTTTAACAGTTTGTCTAGTGCAAAGACCTAGCCTTAAATTAGCATCATGAGCTCCTCCATTTCTATAAACAAATCCACCACAAAAAAAAATCCGTTTACCATAGTTCCTGGCACATAGCAGACAATTAATACATAATTCAATGCTAAATTGAATTGTTCAGTGCTTCTTTTTGGACATATAGTTGGCTCACTTCATGTAGATATCATCCACGAAGGGCCTTTTGATTCCATTCTTATTTTTTAATTGTTTCATAGGCTCCATTAGGAGGTAAGTCACATTTGGTTATTATTATTTATTTACTATAAAATAATCATTATTATTAAAATGTCATTATTAGAATGACAAGGCCAACATAGAGAACAGGAAACCCACGAAATAATAGAATCACAAAGGACATGGCAACAGTGAAGGGACCATTTATTCTTAGTCAAACAAATCAGACTTTCACTTACTCCCCAACACCCAGATAGTAGCATCATCTGTAGCCAGGAGCTATAGAGCTTTTGCTAGTGAGTCTGAGAGGGGATGAGTTGGAAATTATTTGAACATGGAGCAGTGCCATTTGGAACCAGAGGAGAGGGGGAAAAAAAAACACAAAAGGTCTTCTGCAAAACGAAGGCAGAGAAATAGCAGTGGGGTGAAGAATCATTAGTGTTATTTCAGGTGGGCTCGATTACTCTGAGGCAGGGGCAGAAGAAAAGAGAATTATATTTAAATTGAACTTTTCATACTCAGGGTATTCCAAAGTACTTTCCCAAGTAATGAGTTAGACTGGGAGCCCAAAAGCCATGTATGCTAATGGAGAAGTCATTATATACTCAACAGTGGCTCACACACCCTAGCTTTGGAAATTAGAAACAGTTTTATTGCTATTGGCCAAGATGCAGGGATTAATTCCTGCTCTTTTTGAAAATTGCCATGGGATCTTTAAATTGCACTTGGATGGCCACCGTGTTTAATAAGATTGCTTTCTGGACCTGAAACCCTACCAAAAAGTTTCTGTGCAGACATCCTGAAAATAAAGCTCACTTGGAGATAACAGATTCTTTCAGTAATGAATTTGGATGGTGAGAGATTTTCAGCAAAGGAGGAGGAGAAAAAAAAACAAATTCCACATCACCCTTTCCTCAGCTTTTGGAGCTGCAACTCGTTGGAGGTTCTGAAATATTCAGATAAACGGGTTCCAATTTTGCCTTTGCTCTTCAGGGTTCTGGCTGGGCCCAGGGAAGAAATGCCAGGAATCTAATGAGAAAGTCTGCTCCTGCAAGATTTCTATCCCACTTCTAACCAACTTCAGAGAATAAGATGATTTGAATAAATAGGAAAACTTTAGGGGGTCCCTGGGAATCACATCTTCTATCTTCTGGATGGAATTCCAACTGATCATAGGGGAAGTTAGTGGAAATGTTCTTGGCAAAGGTGCTAGCATGATTTTTCCTTTTTAAAAAACTTCTTTTCAAAATTAAAAAATTGCTATAGTAGAAAGATGACTGGTGTGGGAGTCAGGAGATCCAGAGGTCAATCCCTTCTCTGCCACTAATTAGATGTGGGACCAAGGGCATATCACAATCTCCCAGGGCTTCAGTTTCCACATCTATAAAACGATAGCATACAAGATTATATTCAATAAGTATTTATTGTATCTACTAGCAACTTATGCTTAATTCAACTTTATAAACATTCATTAAGGTCCTACTGTGTGTCAGGCACTGTGCTGGACATATGAAAATGAAACTTGTCCTTCCCTTCAAAGGACTTAAAGTCCCCTGGGATCAGACTGGGTGACATCAAAAATTTCTTTGAGTTCCAATGTTTTAGGATGCTATGATTCTGACATAACACACAGGAAGTAGTGTTTGTGAAAATATTTCTTTGACAAATTCAAAGTAAATACTATTGGTCCTAGCTGATAGTATGAAGTGTTAAGAATTCTGAATATCCACAGACTCTGCATGACTTTGTGTAGCCTTCTCCCTAGACTACCTTCCTTTCTCAACACCTGCCTCTTAGAAGGCCTAGCTTCCTTCATAGTTCAGGTCAATCCTGCAGGAGGCTCCTTTTATCCCCCTACCCAAGTGTACCTTTTTCTCCAAATTACTATGTTTCACTTTTGCAATCAGCATGTTCTCAGTGCACTCTTTTTGACTGGCTGACTCCTTAGAATATAAGCTCCTTGAGAGCAGAGATTCTGTATTTTTGCCTTTTTGCATCCCTAGCACCTAACAAGGCAAATAGCACATAATAGGCCCTTAATGAATGTCTGTTGGCTTGAATGGAGTTGAATTAAGTACAAGTCATATGTGTGCCATTACTATTTATGATATCATATATTGCCACATATCATTTGGAAATCTCATTCATTTGTAATCAGATAATCAACTCTACAACTCTCCAAGTTACACACTAGATGTTACAAACACAAGTACTGAAGAATGCTAAAAAATTAATGGCCTATGACTACAAAATGATATTATCGTCATTTAGCCATTCATTCATTCAACAAATATTGATGCAGTGTTTGCCATATGCGAGGTACAGCATTGCCAGCAATGACAAAGATGGTCATGGTGGAACCAGATAGATTCTTTAAAAGAAATAGGAAGGGGCAGCTAGGTGGCGCAGTGAATAAGAGCACCAGTCCAGAGTTGGGAGGAACAGTGTTCGGTTCTGGCCTCAGATACTTAGCAGCCACACAGAAATAACTGGCCACGTAACTTTGGGCAAGTTAACCCCCAAAATAAAATAAATAGGAATAAATAGGACAACTATAAGCATTAGCAATAGTCAGGCCAAATTGTATCACATGCATTTAAACTAAGATTGTAGAATTTAGAGTTGTAAGACTTTTAGAAGTCATTATTTGACCCCCTTAAAATAAGGGAACTGAGGCAAAGTGAATCCCCTAATTCACACAACTAGTACGTGGTGGAGTCAGGATTAGAACCTAGGTCATCAAGTCACAGGATGTATAACCAGAAAGGGTCTAACACCTATTGACTCATTTTATAGATGAGGAAATGGAGGAAGAAATAGGCTGACTTGACCACTGTCACACAGAAAGTAAGAAGCAGTGTCAGGGTTGAAATCCAACATCTCTGACTCTGACTCTCAATTCAGTGACTCTAAATGACATGAGTTAACTAAGTATGAGCAAACTAGATGTGAATCCAGCTAGAGCAGTTGAGCTTTTCATTATAAAGCCTGAAAGCTGTTCAACATACAGCAGTACTTATCTTGACATCTGACTCTATGCCAAATGGAGCTGTTGCAGCACACAAAAGCCAAGGGAGCTTTCAAAGGGAATATGAGAAGCCATCATGCTAAGTAGTAACTTGCCCTTCTAAGATGTAAAATGCATAAGAATGCATGGAGGTTGGGCTCCCAATAGAGTCTTCTTCCCCATCAAGTGTGAATGGTTGGGTTCGTAAATGTTCAAGAGCTTTGAGATCAAAATGTCTGCTGGTGACTTGAACAAAGCCGTGAGAACCAACATGGTAGATAATAGAGTCAGGATCCCACAGGATTTTGACAGGCTAGAACAACAGGCTACATATACTGTGCTGGTTATATAATTTACCTAGATTTCAGCAAGGCATTTGACAAAGTCTCTCATGCCATTCTTACAGACAAGATGGAGAGATGTTAGCTAGACAATAGACCAATTAGGTGGGTTCAGAATAGATTTAATAGCAGCAATCAAAGAATAGTCATTAGCGATTCAATGCTAACTTGGAAGGAGGTCTCGGTGGGATGCCCCAGAGATTTGCACTTGGCCCTGCACTGTTTAATATTTTTATCAATGGCTCTGATAAAGGTATACATGACATGCTTGTCAAATTTGTGAATGATGCAGAACTGGGAAGTAGAACCGATGGCCTGGATGACTGAATCAGGAACCAAAAAGATTCAGACAAGCTAAATGACACGTTAGCTATTTGATGGAATAAATGTAAATTGTCTAGATTTGAGCAAAGTATTTGACAACATCTCTAATGCTCTTCTTGTGGGCGAGATAGAGAAATGTAGGCTAGATGATAGTAGTCTCATAGATATACAATGGAAAAGGATCTTAGAAGCAATCTAGTCCAACACTCTTATTTTATAGATGAGCAAACTGAGGGCTACAAGGGACAAGTAATTTGCCCAATGTCACACAAATAATAAGTGACAGAAGTCAGACTTGAACCCATACCTTTTGACTACAAAACCAATTCTCTTACCAGTTTACCATGCTGCCTCTCCCAAGTAGGTGACTTTAGAATTGGTTGAATGGCTAGACCCAAAGAGTAGGCAATAATGATTGAATGTCAGATGGGGAAGGGAGTCTCTAATGGAATGCTCCCAGGCTCTGACCCAGGCCTTTCATCATTTCACATTCTTTTCAGTGACTTGGATAAAGGCCCACATGGTATCCTTATCAGATGTTCAAACAACTAAGAGCTTAGAAGTATAGCTAATGTATTTGATGCAGGATCCAAAAGGATCTTGATAGGTTTCAACAATGGACCAAAACCAATAAGATGATATTTAATATGGCTCGCTATTACATTCATTCTGCATTTGGGTTAAAAACAAATCAACTTTACTAGTACAGGATGGAATAAGAACAGCAAAATAATAGGTCCTGTTTAAACAAAAAAGATCTATAGATCTTAGTGTATTCCAAATTCAACATGATAAATACCAGTGTAATATGGTACCCCACCCTCCCCCCACCCCAAGCCAATTTCACACTATGCTGCATTAAAAAAGGCATGGGTGGTAAAAAGAAGGGTGGTGAAAGTCTAATGGGTATCTGTCCTGTTCACACCCCAGCAAGTCTAGTGTGTTCAGTTCTGGGCACCATGTTTGAGGAAGGATATAGACAAACTAGGACAGGCTGTGAGGAGGACTGGTCTTGGAGTCAGGAGAACCCGAGTTCAAATCTAGTCTTAGACACTTACTATGTGATCCTGGGTAAATCATTTCACTCTGTTTGCTTCAGTTTCCTGATATGTAAAATGAGTTGGAGAAAAAAAAATGGCAAATTATGCCAGTATATTTTCTAGGAAAACCCCAAAAGCAGTTACAATGGTCCAGATGTGACTGAAAATGACTAAACAACAAATAGATAAACTAATGTCCTTTCGGAAGAATATGTCTGAGGTGCTAAGAGGAAACTATATGTGATATTCTATGAGAATTCATGGGAGCATCTAGGGATGGTTAACACAGAGGTGAAAACATGGTCCAGAGTTGAGGGTTGGGGACGCAGGCAGCATTACTTCATATCTTTAAATATTTGCAGGGTCTGGAAGAGAAATGGATTAGATTGTTTTTTCTTGACCTCAGGGGACAAAAAAGGCACTGTATATTGAAAATTGAAAGTTACAGAAAAGACAGATTTGGCTCGATAGGAGGAAAATATCAAACAGGGATGTCTGTTTGCTACCTGTGTGACTTTGGTTGAGTTACTTAACCTCTGTGGATTGAGTTTCCTTATCTGTTGAGTGAGGGGTTTGGCTAAATAGCCTCTGAAGACCTTATTTATGATGTTATGATGAGCCAATGTAAGTGTCCAAGAGTGGAATGAGCTGAGGCAGAAGGCAATGAGTCCCCTTCTCAATGGAATTCTTCAAATAGAATCTAGATTGCTCCATAGGGGGAAGTGTTTCCAAGGGCATTCCTGCTCTACCTGAACTACATTTAATTCAATTCAACAATATTTATTTTAAGGACCTACTACATGTGACGCATTGTACTAGGCACTAGGTATACAAAGACAAAAAAGAAAATAACTTCTACCCTCAAGGAGCTTCCATTCTTTTGAAGGCAATACATAGGTAGACATAAGAAAATAGAAAATAATTGAGAAGAGGGAGATCAATAAACAACTTGGGGGGTGCATTAGGAAAGACGTATAGGAGACAGCCCCTTAGTCCTGAAGGAAGCCAAGTGTTCTAAGAGGCAGAGGTGAAGAGTGGAGGTGTTCCAGCCATGCAGGACAACCAGTGCAAAAAGAACAGAGAGCCAATGGGTCAGTTTACCTGAAATAGAGAGGGCATGAAAGAGAGTAGGGCCAAATATCTGGAAAAAACTGGTGGGAATCAGATTGTGGAAAGCTTTCTGGGTCTCTTCTGCTTCGGAACTCTGGCAATGTTAGAAATCTGTTGGATAACCCAAATTGAAGGGAAAGTTAATTTTAAATCCTGAAGTAGGTAGTAGCTAGTCTTTGCTGGACCTCTCCCTCAGCTACCTCTTTGTATGCTCTTACCTTGGGAAACAATATAGCACAGTGGATAGGGCACCAGATTTGGAATTAGGAAGACTTGCTTTCAAACCCTTGCTTTAGACACTTACTTAGGGGTGTGACACCTCCCTCCCCACCATAAGCCTCCACCCCTACTAGGCATTTCTGTTTCCTCATTTGTAAAATTAGGAGATTGTACTTGGTGACCTCAAATGTCCATTCTAACCCTAATTCTTTGATCTTGTAATTCTATGACTTCCTGGGGATCCAAGTCTGTGTCACATTAGGGTAATCAACATTAACAAAAACCAAGAGTGTAGAAACTCCCCCCTCTGAATTATGAAACCCAATTCCCTCTGGTCAGAAAGACTCATTCCAGGTGTCTGTGGCTCCTACAGATCTCCCTAGATTGCCCAAAACCTAGATTATTGTTTAGTGGCTTATCAGGTTCTAACTGACCAAGATGTCAGTGAAGAGAAATCCTTTAGTCTTGACATCCAGTGGCAGTTCTGAAAGACTTACTTACTTACTTACACTAGACTGTTCTTTGCCACCTCCCTGGCACAAATCCATAAAAATGTCATTTTCTGGGGTGGCTAGGTGGCACAGTGAATAGAGCACCTGCCCTGGAGTCAGGAGGACCTGAGTTCAAATTCAGCCTCAGACACTTAACACTTACTAGCCATGTGACCTTGAGCAAGTCACTTAACCCCAATTGCCCTGCCTTCCCCCTTTCAAAAAGCAAAAAAAAAAACCTGTCCTTTATTGACTAGTGTATAGAGTAGGGTGAGGGAGAGGGAAGTACAGATGAGTGAGAAGCAGGGTGAGAGGATGACTAGATTGTAAAATAGTTCACATTACTCTCCTGCATGGACTGTATATTCCAACTAAACTGGGCTATTTGACTTTCCCTGAAGTTAGCATTGCATCATTTCCCATCTCCAGGCCTTTGCACAGGCTACCTAGAATGCCTGGAATCCATTCCCTCCTTATTGCCTCTTAGAATGCTTAATTTTCTTAGCCCTTTACCTCCAGGGCTGTTATAAGGATCCAATGAGATACCAATTGTAAAGTGTTTAGGACAGTGCCTGGCACTGGTAGTAGGCACTATGTACATGGTGTTGTAGTTGCTTACTATTGCTGTTGTCATTTCTTCAAGGCTCACCTCAGGAGCCACCTCCTAGAGGAAGCCTTTCCAGATGCCCCCTAGCTGTCAGTTCTCTCTTCTTCCTCAGATTATCTTGTATTTACTTAACCTGTTTCTTTGACATATTTTGGCTGAACCATTCCCACCCCATCTCCTCAATCCACAGTCCAAAAGGGCTGTGAATAGAGCCTTATGGGACTTTGATAGCTTAAGGGAATGGAAGAGGACAATGGAGATCAAGAAGGAGAGGTCCCATAAGTAGGAGACCCAAGAGAAAGCAGTGTTCTAGAGGCTAAGGGAAAGAGTCAACAATGTAGAATCACTGGTTCCACAGCCAGTGCTTCTTCCATTGCATTGCTCTAGCTAAGCTTAGGTAGGTTCATCAACAGAAGGACTGGCTATCAGATATAGAATTGGTTCTTCCTTCTTCCTTCCATCCTTTCTTCCTTCCTTCTTCTCTCTCTCCCTCTGTCCCTCTCTTCATTCGTTTCCCAGGAGACAGAAAGCTCCCTGAGGTCAGGAACTGGCATTTGTTTCTGGTTTTGGATCCCTGGAACCCAGCATAATGCCCTGCCCAGAACTGGTGCACAGTAAATGGTTATGAAATTAAATTGAAATAAATATCTTATATCTGTATAGGTGATGGATAGACAGTTTTACTGCCTGGAATAGAGAACATTTCTCAGCTTATTAGCTAACCTATTTCCCAGTATGTAGTGTGTACAACACCTAGAAATTCAAATTGAGGCAATGATCTGGATTATTCAGGTTCATCTAAGTCCTTCCCCAAGCCTCTCATATATACTCTACAGCTGACTCATTTTTTTTCAGACTTTAGCTTCCAGAAAATCTTATCTCAAGTACTATCAATTACTCAAGACCTTTCCTGATCGCCTCCCCCAGCCCCCTTAGTACTCACACCTTCTTGAAATTCTTTTGTATTCTTTTGCAAATTATTTCCTTTGTTGCCTCTTGGATAATGTTAGAAGCTTCAGAGCAAAGATGGCTTTGTTTTTTGTTTTTGCTTCTGTATCTGCAGTGCCTAGCACTGTGTCTGGCATATAATGTATTTCTAATAAATATTTGTGAAGTTAACTAGTGCCTTTTCCCTCCTGAATTATTCAAATCCTGTTCTCTGGTCTCAACTTCACTAATGTATATGGACATAGCCATCATATGCTCATTTTCAGTTCAAAGAATGCAATTTGGAAATGAAATCTACTTTCTATCACTTCATAAAGAATTAATTTTTAATGTGCATTATGCTTTATGTACAATCCTGTTTCTAACCTGAATTTAGGAACATTATATTCAAAACACAGGAGCAAAATATTCCCCTAGGTAACAGACAAAAAAACCATAATTGGCTTCTGAAAAGAAAAACGAGTTATGTATTCAAAATGTTAACTAACATAAATCTTCTTAGAAGTAGGATTTTCTTTAGCCATAGTGTAGTCTTTTGAGTCACACTCATGCCATATTCTGAAATGGAGACAACCCAAGGTTCTCAAAGGCTACCACAAGTGGACCACAAGCTTTGATGGGTCAGAGGTCAGATTTAGGGAAGATGATGAGATCATTTTGGGGCATAATAAGAGTGCAATACTGGAGGAGCACTTAAGTGGAGATATCCAGGAAGCAAATGGAAATTTGGGAGTCAGATGAGGATCTTATTGGAACTTGTTATATGGATTCAAGCATTAGGTATTTACATGCAGGTGAGAGCTGAAGCCTTGGAAGATGGTGCAAAAACAAAAGGGTTGTGGACAGAGCCTTGTGGGACTTTGGTACTTAAGGAAATAGAAGAGGACAATGGAGACCAAGAAGGAGAGGTCCCATAAGTAGGAGACCCAAGAGAAAGCAGTGTTCTAGAGGCTAAGGGAAAGAAAGAGTTAACGATGTAGAATCTCTGGTTCTACAGCCAGTGATTCTTCCATTGTATTGCTCTAGCTAAACTTAGGTAGGTCCATCAACAGAAGAACTGGCTATCAGATAAGGAATTGGTCCTTCCTGCTTCCTTCCTTCCTCCCTCCCTCGATACCTCCCTCTGTTCCTTCTTCCCTCCCTCCTTTCCTCCTTTCTTCTTTCTTTCCTTCTTTCTTTCCCTCCTTCCCCCACCCCTTCCCTCTCTCCTTCCTTTGTCCCTCCCTCCCTCCATCCCTCCCTCCCTTCCTTCCTTCCTTCCTTCCTTCCTTCCTTCCTTCCTTCCTTCCTTTGTTTAAATGTAGGAAACCCCTTGAAAACCATAACTAAATACAAATTGCAGTCTCTCCAATTAAGAGAGAACAAAACTTCTGGAGGAGGAGAAGAAACTGCCAAATCCAGTGACCTTCAGTGCTTAGTACAGTGCCTGACACATGGTGCTTAATATTTCTTTCCCTCCTTCCCTCCCTCCCTCTCAGTACCATAGAGTTAGAACTCACAGGTCATTTAGAAAGACCCCTTTATTTTACTAATGAAAACACTAAGGCCGAGGGAAGGTAAGTGATTTGCCCAAGGAAAGGGGCAGCAGAGGCAATATCTGAACCCATGTCATTTGATTCCAGAGGTGGTATACTTCCTACTCTGCCATAATGTTGCTCTTTTGGGAATGACACCCACCATCTTCACACTTATCAGGGCTCAAAGCCTCACAGTTATCTTTGAATCTTTCCTTCCTCTCTCCCCCATTCCTCAATCAATCAATTAGAATTCCCAGTTGGATGTAAGGTGGTACAGTGGAGAGAGTGCTAGGTTTGGAGTCAGGAAGACCTGAGTTCAAATCCAACCTCAAACACTAGCTGTGTGGCCCTGGGCAAGTCACTTAACCTATTTGCCTCAGTTTCTCAACTCTAAAATGGGGATAATAAGAGCACCTACCCTTCAAAGTTGTTGTGAGAATCAAATGAGATAATACATGCAAAAGAAGTGCTAAGAACAGTGTCTGGCCCACATCATGAGCTTAACAAATGCTTGTTTCCTTTGACTTTCTTCCTCTGAGTTTCTTCATCAGTAAAATGAAGGGAGTTGGACAAGATAAATTGGGCTTCCTTTCAGCTAAAAACTAAGGTCTTATTATTTTATTTTATCTCCATAATAAATTTCCCTTACATCTGTCCTAGCCTCTGTATTCCCACTATCATCCTCCTCCCCAGTCCAATCCCTCATCACCTCGAGCTATTAGAACAGCAGTCTAAGTGAATATCTTGCTTCAAGGTTTCCCCTCTCCAATCCCACAGATGCCAAAATAATCTTCCTAATTCCCTACTGCTGATTGTATTTGACTTTGAGATAAAATAAAATTGTTTACCCTGAGTTTGAAGTCCCCCAACAAGCTGTCCCCAAATTACCTTTCCAGAATTATTTCACATTAAACCTCTTCACACACTTAACTTTGCAGCCAAAGTGGTCCACTGGCTTTTCCTGGATCTCTTCCTGTTCCCTCCTACCTCCAAGTAATAATGGTCACAACCTTTCCCTGGATGTTTGTTAGATCACGGTCAGAAATCAATCAACTGGCCATCCAATTAACAAGCATTTATTAAGCAACTACTATATGTCAAGAATCATGCTAGGCACTGGTTGATACAAAGACAGAAATAAAGTCTCTGCACTGATTAAGTACCTACTATGTAGTAGGCATGGTGATAGGTGCTGGATTTAAAATGATGAAAATAAAATAGTCCTTACTCCCACATACCTTACATTTTACTAGGCATCATTATTGTCAATAACCTGTGACTTCACAGTTTTGGAAACTGACTCCACCAATGACAATGGCCATTTTGTCCATAATTTATTATTTTAAAGAGATGCCTGAGACACAAAGATATTGCCCATAGTCACATTTCAGAGATGTGGAGTTTGAACTCAAGTCTTCCTGATCTCAAATCTAACATTCTATCCACTGCATTGAATTCCCTCTTGCCTTGCACATAGTAGACATTTAATTCATATCTATTGAATTGTTGTTAATTTGCTCCCTAGATTCAGCCAGAATACATCAGAGACCCAACTCCTTTCAGTTGGTTCTAGCTAAGCCATCTCCAGAATATCAGCAGACTCTGCATACACAGAAACCTGCGGTGGAGTAAGCCCAGCAGATATAAACCAAATCTTGATTCAGCTACCTTACAGACTATTTGATTTTGAATATTAGAAGAGTAAAGAGAGGATAATCTGGAAAAGAGATAAGGGGAAGAGACATTTGAAATCAAGAAATATTAAGGGCCTTTTACACACACGCATGTAATTTCTCTTCTGATGATAGCGAGTTCCAGTACTGAGTATGATTATTATTATTAATAATAACGCACATTTATTTAGCACTTCAAGGTTTTACACAGTATTTTATATACTGAATCTCTTTAGTAGAAGGAGCACTGAAGTCCTAGGATCTGGGTTCATATCCTGCTTGGGATATTTGCTGCTTATGTGACCTGAAGCAAATCACCTAAACTTTTTAATTTGTTTATTCATCTATTAAAAAAATAAAAAATAAAAAAAATAAAAAAGGAGGAGGGAATTGACTTACTTGACCTTACTTCTAGATCTAAATTTATGATCTTATGACCCTATGAATAATGAAAAAACTCTACCTATTTTGCTTTTCCTTCATAAACTGTTGAAGTATCATTTGGGTATAGATAGAGAGAGGATATATTATGGGCTGCTTACACCAGAATGACTGTGTCATGGTAAATATGACCTCAGTAATGCCCATATAACTTTTTTAATGTAGTAATATCATGTTTTTTACATTATTTGGTTTTTTTGCATTTATTTCCAAATATATTCCTTTCCCTTCCTTATATTACTCTAATCTTCTGTAGCAAAGAATAACAATGAGAGAGAAAAGGAAGCAGTTCAACAAAATTATCCAACCCATAACTAAGTCTGACAGTGTATATAGTGTCTCATACCAATGGTCCCTCACTTCTTCAAAGAACAGTGGGACCGCCTCTTTTTCTAGGACAAGCTTGGTCAGTCAACAATATCTTTAACTAATTCAGGTTGGAATCTTTTGAACTATACCCTCTATCTTTTTTTTTTTTTAATTCATTTTTATTCTTGTTCTAACTGTATAAATTTTGATCTTCAGTAGAACAAGTGAACCATCTGGTCAGATTGTGTATAGACAACTAATTCAGAAATGACTCCCACATCAGCAACGAGCCATTTCTTGTCATTAAAATATAATGGGTTTCATTTGGGGGGATGTTATTTGGTGCTTACCATGACCTATGACTTCTAATTCTTTTCTCAAATAAAATATTCATGGCTTATTGGCATGAGGCTTTTGTAGGGTCCATGAGGCTTTTGCTTCCTTTATGCTTTACCTCTGAACTTTATCTTCTGAAATATTTTTCATCAGTCTTACCTATTCCCATTTTTGTCATCCAAGCCATTGAATACAAAAGTATATGTTTATTTAATATGGTGGTTTCTCAAGTTCTTCATGGGATTTTTCTTTCTTCGTTCTTTGTAATAGATGGTGGCTCATAAACCAAAATTGTTTTCATGGTGGGCTTTTGGTAAATGCTTATAATCAGCACTATGAGATTGCCAAGCATCCCACGAGATGATGTTCCTTGCTGCTTTTGGACACATGGCCAAAACAATTCCACCAACTCCTTTTTTGCCTTTCCAAGGGCAGCCTGTGAACCATCCTTCCTCCTATTTAATATCAATTTTGCATTACATGGTGTTATTTGGTTTATTTAAAAATGTGATTATTAGATTGTGAAGTCCTTGAAGACAGGACAACTTCTGTTGTTAGCTCAGCAGCTTCACAAAACTTAGCATGGTGTCTGACAGGTGTGTAATATGCTTATTGACTGCCTGAGTAAGGTATCAGTACAGAACATTCTGAAGGCCATGATCCCTGTAAAAATGCAAAGTATTCCAAAGAGTGAGTGGCACAGTGAGGATGTTCAATCACTTTTACGTCTAAGTGAATCATTTTGAGGGACTTTTCTGGCCAGTTTTGGGTTTCTGGGATAAAACAAGAGGACCTTGGGTGGTTAAAGGAGGCAGGTAGATGTTGCTGAGGGACAGAGACTGCTAAGGAGAGAAGTGGAGAGGGTAAGGAGAAAGAAACTGAGGTAATGAAGTCACATTGCTACTTAATAATTTTAGCTCAGTCTACCCTTGACCTCTAGGTTAACTTACATACACACTCATTTAAATAACCTGCGATTTATGGCAGCAAGCAATGGAGGGCTGTCTTGGCCCCAATCCAAAGAGTTTAGTTTAGTTTTATCAAAACACATAAAGTATCTTCAAGGTGCCAGACTCTAGGGATATGAAGATCAAAATCAAACACTTTCTATCCTCAGAGAGTTTCTGTACTTCCGGGGCCATTCAGGAAGATTACTTTTCCTCCATGGTTCCTTTATCTACATTATAATGCCACTGCTATCATCATCATCATCATCATCATCATCATCATCATCATCATCACCACCACCACCACCACCACCACCATCATTTCTTTAAAATTGTAAACCCTCTACATGTATTATTTCATTGGGTACATTCTATAACACTGTGGGGTATATGATATGATTATCTCCAGTTTATAGATGAAGAAACTGAGGGTCAGAGGGGTTAAGTGATTTTCCTAGGATCACAAATCTAGTGTCTATGTCAGGATTTGAACCTTTGGCCTATTGTGTTCTTCTTTATTCTTTATCTATTTCTTTATTCTTATTTTATTTACTTTTTTTTTTTAAATCAATTGGGGTTAAGTAACTTGCTCAAGGTTACACGGCTAGTCATTATTTGTGTGTGGGTGCTCATTTTCTGAGGCTGGATTTGATCTTCGGTCATCCCAACTCCGGGGCCTGTGCTCTTACTCACTGCGCCACCTAGCCGCCCCTTTAGGGCAATTGGGGTTAAGTAACTTGCCCAAGGTTACACGGCTAGGTTTTTGTTTGTGTGGATTAAGTGTCTGAGGCCGGCTCGGAACTCAGGTCCTTCTGACTCCAGGGCCGGCGTTCTATTCACTGCGCCACCTAGCCGCCCCAATTTATTTACTTTTAATCTACTATTATACCACGACTGCCCACCTGGTTCCTGGAGCATGAGGCAATGCATTTCCATCATACTTTCCTTCTTTCTCCTCTTTTCTTTAGTTGCAAATGTATGAGGCTGACTTCAGGCAGTGAGCCAGCCTCACCATAATACTTGTGTATTAACTTTTTTTTTTTTTGGAGGGCAATTGGGGTTAAGTAACTTGCCCAGGGTCACACGACTAGGTTTTTGTTTGTATGTATTACGAGTCTGAGGCTGGATCCGAACTCAGGTCCTTCTGACTCCAGGGCCGGCACTCTACTCACTGCTCCACCTAGCTGCCCCAATACTTGTATATTAGTTAGAATTTTCAAGAAGTTCTTTGAAATCCTTAGGGAAACCCATACAATATTTAAAGGGAAATTACTGGTATCCTTGGGCATTGATGGTATTAGAAAACTAGAGCTCCTCTACTTATAAAAAAAATCATGAAAAAGGTCACTGCTAATTTAGGTGCAGCTGGTACTCTCCAAGGTGCAGAGGAAAGAACACAGGTTATGAATCTGTCATCTTGTGATCAAATCCTGGTTCTTCTACTTGCTAAGGTTATATGACTTTGAGTGCCTTATTTCACCTCCATTTCTTCCTCTGTAAATTGATATTGGATAAATGATCTCAAGACTTTCTTCTAGCTCTAAATTGTATGACCTGGAATACATGACTGCTACTATAGATGAATAGTTGGGCCATGGCCTCATTAATTTCCCATAACAATGACAAGCATTTATTAAGTGGTAATTGTACCAAAGCACAGTGCTAGGTCCTGGGGGAGATTAAAAAAACAGTCCAGAGAAGCTATGTTTCCTGTCCTCATGGACCTTACATAGTCTAATGAGGCACTTAGGTTAGAACATGGACATAGTAATTATTACATGATGAGTACATTGTATGGTGTAAAAATGCTATTAATAGTCTTGGGAAGAGGATACACCCTGTTGATGTGAAGGGCAGGGATTCTGAAAGATTTCCTAGAGGAGATTGCATCTATGGTGGCATTTATAGTAGGATTCAAATGAGAGGTAGGAATCTGACAGGCAAGGAGAGGAAAGGAAGGCGTTCCAAGTCCTTGGCACAGCCTGAGAAAAACATGGAGGAATGAGAGGACAGGACGTATGTGCTGGGCAGAAAGTAACATAGCTCAGATGGAGCACGGAGTGCCAATGCCCAACATAACAGCTTTACTACAAGGCCCATTAAACCATGTCTTTTTAGGGCCTGACGTAACTCATTCACCAAACCATATCTGTCTATGCCACTGATTAGAGGAATGTTTGTTGATCGGTCATTGTTCCAGTCTTTTCTTACTCTTCGTGACCCCTTTGAGGGGTTTCATGGCAAAGATACTAAAGTAATTTACCATTTTCTTCTCTAGTTCATTTTTCAGATGAGGAAACTGAGGCCAGTGGGGTTAAGTGACTTGTCTAGGATCACACAGCTAGTAAGTGTCTGAGGCTAGATTTGAACTCAGGAAGATGAATCTTCCTGATTCTAGACCCAGCGCTCTATGCACTATGGTGCCACCTACCTGCCCAATTAGAGGAATAAAGACTGGTTCTCTGTTCTGCATGACGTGACAATCCCTACCACATGGATAGGGACTAGACTTATAATGTCACTCATATTGAGAACTTCCAGGTAAGGGAAATACCTCTACTGATGTTTGTTGGCATCTTCTTTGCAACCTAGAGTCTTAGTTGCCTAGATCACTTACCCAGGCTCACACAATCAGTACATGTCAGATGCAGAACTGAGTCCTATAGTCAAGTTTTACAGTCATTGAGGTCAATCCTATTCACTTCACCATTCTGCCTCTCTTACAGTTCCCTCATCTGTACAAGAAGGAAGTTGAACTAAGCTGCTGAGGTCATTTGTATTTCTGGGTCTGTGAAATCTGCCATATTTTTTATACTACAAAGCTATGAAAGGCATAGGTGGGAAGTAAATGTGAAAATTTGTGGCTGTGGAAGGAGCAAAGACCACTACAACAGTAATATAGGACACATTTATCAAAACTAGAAAATGTTAGAGTTGGAAGGGGACTTGAGACCATCTGATCCAATTCTTTTGTTGTTACAAAAAATGGAGACCGCATAATTTAAAAGACTTACCTGAAGCTCACACTTGAAGTTAATAACAGAACTGGAGCTAGTCAATTTTAGGATGAGTTAATGAATAAGTCAAAGTCCTTTGTTGCTTATTCTTTACTCACCATGTTTAGCCTATTAGGAACAATAGGAGAATATATAGAGAAAGCATAACTCATGGGCTTCTTGTAGTAGCTTCCTCTAGTAGCAGGGAAGAGTAGACATTCTGTATGGCGTGACTCTCTGCATCTTCATTTTGCCTAATGAGATATACATTCAACGTGAAGAGGTGGAGAATTAAGCTTTTGTTTCCCTAGAGCTTTCTTGTAGACCTGGCCTACTGGTAAAGTCCAAGATATTAGAAGTTGGGCCTAACTTTGGGGGTGGGCCAGGGTATGATGTTTCCAACAAGTAGCAGTTGAGTGTTGAGTTCAGTCATTTTGGTTCAGTCCCTTGCATCTGCTCAAGACTTTAAGCTTCTTGACAATAAGGATCGTGTCTCATTTGAACATTGTTTCTTGCCTTGGTAGCCAGAGAGGTGTCCTGTACCTAGTAGGCATTTCATTGTCTTTGTTGATTGAATCTTCCTAAATTCCCACTATACTTTGCTCCTCAAATCCAGAGAAGGACACATGTCATTTATGAGGTCATGCCCCAATGACAACCACATAGGACACACACCTAGCTCTCTGCTGCTAAGGATCCTCTTAGGAATCATTTAGATCTTAAAAACAAAGAAGAGATCCTAGGATAAGCAGAGACCACTAATCTCCTCACATGGGCTCATTTTCTGTTTGGCTTGATGGTACCTATCACATCGATAGGGACTAGACCTATAATGTCACGGATATGGAGAATATCCAGATAAGGACACTCCCTCTGCTGATGCTGGATGGCACCTTCTTGGCAACTTAATCCATTAATCCCTTCCATCAAGGATCCCTTTTCTAGCTGTCATTTAATCTCTCTGTTTCTATCTCTCTCTTGTATGCAAGTGCACATACGCACACACACACACACACACACAGAGCTACATTGCTTTCCCGCCTACCACAGCTAAATGATGTTAGCTAAAGTATCACCAGCAATTTACCACCCAGAAGACTGAAATTAATTACTACTCTCACAGTTCAGGATCAATACCTGTTTCTTTCCAAAGATCATGTCTACATACCTTTCATTCTCCCACTTTGACAGCTCCAAGTTTCCTACATTGAAACCTCCCCTCTGGTAACTAAGATCTCCAAACAGCTATCACAGAATCACAAAATCTCAGAGTTGGAAGGGACTTCTGTGAACATTTTGTCTAACCCATACTAAAAATAGAATTATATTTCTCTACTATGCTTGATGAATGGTCATCTATTACTTAGAACAGAGTCTGGAACATAGTAAGCACTTAATATATTCTTTTCTTTCCTTCCTTCCTTCTTTCTTTCCTTCCTTCCTCCCTTCCTCCCTCCCTCCCTCCCTCTCTCCCTTCCTTCCTTCCTTCCCTCCTTCCTTCCTTCCTTCCTTCCCTCCTTCCCTCCCTCTCATCTTCTTTCCTTATAATCTTCCTTCTTTCCCTCTCAGCTTTCTTCCTCAACTTCTTTCTTTCCTTTCCCTCTCTCCCTCCCTCCTTCTACTCTTTCCCTCCTTCCCTCCCTCTCCTTCTTCCTTCCTTCCTTCCTTCCTTCCTTCCTTCCTTCCTTCCTTCCTTCCCACCTGTCTGCCTGCCTGCCTGCCATTGCTTGAAGACCTCTGGGTAGCAGGAACTCTGTCTCTCAACGGTAGTTCTAATAGTTAAGAAACTTCCTCTTTCCCCCAGAAATCAGGCTTAAATTTGCATCTTTGAAATTTCCAACTACTTCTACTTGTTTTTCCCTCTGAAGCCAAGTAGCATCTATCAGTCAGGAAGTATTTTTAAAGTATTCACTTTGCATTCTTAGAACGTAAGTTCATTTTGAGTAGGGATTGGTTCATTCATTATACTTGTATCCACAGTGCCTAACAGTTCCAGGCATGTAACAGACATGTAATAACTGCTTGTTGATTGATTGCTAGGTGCTAGGGTTACAAACCAGCTAGGTGGCAAAGTGGATAGAACACTGACCCTGGAGTTGGGAGGATCTGAATTCAAATACAGACTCAGACATTTACTAGCTGTGTGACCCTGGGCAAGTCACTTCACCTGGTTTGCCATAGCTTCCTCATCTGAAAAGGAAATCCAAACCATTATAGTGTCTCAGCCAAGAAAACTCAAAAATGGGGTCAGGAAGAGTCAGACATGACTGAACAACAAGGGATATAAAGTAAAAACCAAAAAAATTCCTGCCTTCAAGGAGGTTATATTCTATTGGGGAGCTACAGAGCAAGCCTAAGGTCTCTTCTATACAGGATTTCCTTAGACCTTTGAAGACTGCTATCCTGTCCTATTTTTCTTTTCCTTCCTCTTACAAGCCTCCTCCTCTCCAGGTTAACTATCATCAACATCTCCAATTGATTAATCTTCTTATAGTACAAATATGAGACCCTTTACTATTCTAGTTGCCCTGCTCAAGATACTTTCCAGCTTATCAACTTAATTTTCAAATGTGTTCCCCAGAACTGAACACAATGCTCCAGATAGCAAAGGATGGAAGGGCTCTTACCCCATAGACCCAAGTCCAACAAAGGTCAAGTCTGAGGGTATGACTCCATCATACAATCCTCTTGATGCTCAGATTACTTAGGAAGAAGCAGCAAGAAGCCCCTGCCAGAAAATACTGGGCCTAATGCTTCATCCAGCTGAAAATGTGAAAGCTTCAGACAAGAGAATGGGAGAAGTCTGAACATCCATGATAATGTGCTTTTGGTCCCTGTTTCTGCTGAGATCTTTGCTCTCCTGCTACCATTATTTTCTTATCTTAATTATCACTAACCTTCCCCCTGCCTTCTTTCTCCCTGCTGAGTTTCACTCCCTAGATGAAGCTGATACCTCCAAATTCTTGGCTACAATGGCTTAGGTTTGAAATCGCTCCCTCCTGGGCAGGCAGCTGAGAGATGTTCCCATCAAACCAGGACTCAGCCCCCTTCTCCTCCCTTGTATCAATGACATCATCCAGACCATTTTTCTTCTTGGTAATTACACGGGATGGGGGGGGGGGAGAGGGAAGGGGTTACGCAACCTGCTTGTTCCTTTGGATCCATACATCCAGAGTAATGAAAATTTACTATGGACAGATCCTTACAGATGACCCAGAGGGAGACAAAAAGGGAAAACACATTTGCAAACATAAACCAGCTCTGTTGAAAGATTTAAATGAGTTGAGACACAGGAATCCAAAGGAAGAAGCACGAGGCTACATCAACACATACCTAACCTCTTGGAAACAGTTAGAGAACAGGCCCGCCCCAGCAGAAGTCTGTGGCTGGCACGGAGCTTTCCGGCCAGATGTAATTATGGAACTGTCCAGGCCATGCTGGTTAGCTATTTAAATTGATGGCTCTCTGCTGACAACTCCCTTTCTAGAGATGTAGGAGAAGATCTATCGTCTCCGCTCCTCCAAGGGCTAATTATCGAAATACCTGAGAGGTCTGTCTCGTCCAGAGCAGGAGAAGCAATGCAGCTGTTCCCACAGCGTCCAGGATTACATCATGTCCCTGGGTGTGCAGGTTTAAGGTGAAAATACTTAAGCTATCAATTATTCTCTAGTTTCCAGCCCCCTCGATACAATGGATTTCCCATTTCCCTTGCAGCCTCCAGAGTTGTGTTTCATCTCACAAAGGCCCATGGTGTCTAACAGGAAAGTGAGAACACTCTTCACATGGCCCAAAGTCCTTCAAATGTCACAACTATTTAGCCCCTTAATGCTTAGTTAAAATTAAAAGCAGGTTTAAAAACCAGGAGGGTCCTGGCTATTTCCTAGAAACCCAGTGGGAATGTAAGTTCCTTGAGGGTAGGATTTATCTCACTATTATATTTGTGAGTCCAATGATTAACCCAGTGGCAATTAATAAAAGCTCATTGAATGACTGCTCCAGAGGGACTTTGTAATAAAGACCACTTTTTTAGGGAGTGGGGGTTGCAGAGAAAGTGGGTCAGTAAGAGGAACTCTCATACGAAAATTTTTTTTCCACCAATGTGGATTGGTCAGCCCTGTAGAGTTTGTAATGCAGTCAATATATATCAGAGTCAGGACTAAAAACCAATTCTTTCTTATTCTAAAGTCAGTCTTCCATCTACTATATCACATTGTCTCTAAGGCTCAAAAAGTCTAAATTCTGAGTTTCTGGACAGTTTTTAATGTTTTTGTTGTTGTTGTTTTTGTTTTTTGCTTTTTGGAGGTCAATTGGGGTTAAGCAACTTGCCCAAGGTCACACAGCTAGTAAGTGTTATGTATCTGAGGCTGGATTTGAACTCAGGTCCTCCTGACTCCAGGGCTGGGGCTCTATTCACTGCACCACCTAGCTGCCCTAGGTTTTAATGTTCTTGATAAAATATTAATTGTTCATGAAAATCTGAGTCAGTAGAACCAAATTAAAAATGTGTGTACTGTATGACCCATACCCTGGACTCTGGAATTGTGTGGGCCAGGTTTAATATTGGCTTGACCCCACTATAGGAATGTTCAGAATATTCTGTATCTACATTTCCACGTATGGGGGCAAAAATGTCCTTAGCTTCTGTAAAATCCCTAAAGGTTCCATTAAAAAAAGATGGAAAATGCAGAAAAAGATTCAAAGTGACTTAGAAACAAATGTGGAAAACACTATGAAGATTTACAAGAACCCACAAATAATCACTATAATATCTCTCCCTTTCTGGTGAAACCCAGAGATCTTAAGTCTCTAAGGGAATAGGGAATGAGTATTTATATAGCACTTACTATAAGCCAGGCACTAGTTAAACCCTCTTAAAAATATGATCTCCTTTGATTTTCACAATGACCCTGGAGTGATAGGTGCTATTATTATCCCCACTTAACAGTTGAGGAAACTTAGGTAAATAGAGATTAAATGAATTTCCCAGGGTCACACAGCTAGTAAGTGTCTGAGGTTGGATTTGAACTGAGGTTTTCCTGACTCCAGGCCAGAGTGCTATTCATCACACCTTTAACTACCTCCTTAGACTTAATGCTACCCCATTGTTTGGACTATGCATTATGGAAAATAAACTTGGGGCTGTTAGACAGGCAAAGTCTCCCTTCTCTGGATGGAAGACTACGTTTCAGCACCTTTGAACCTGGAGATGCTATGAAGGCAATCCTAGGAAATTTTCTAGAAATATGGGACTCCAGAACTCCCATTGTGCAGGCCACATGAATGAGCACATGTCTCCTCCTGCCATGTGCTTCTCCAATAGAGAAGTCTGTCCCTACCATCTGCTGCACTTCTAGGATCTCTCTGGAAGAAAAGGAGCTTAAAAGAACCAAGAGGGTCTATCAGACTATAAAGGCTAGAATAAAAGAGTGACATCCCACAAGATATTATTTATTTAAGAATCCAAATGAAACATGTTTTGTGTGTGTGTGTGTGTGTGTGTGTGTGTGTGTGTGTGTGTGTGTGTGTGTTTTAAGCAGGCAGCAGCTTGCATCAGTAAAGCCCATCCTCTAAGAGGCAATATGGATGGGTTCTAAATGGATCTATTCACCTTGGAGGATAATCCTAGTCAGTGAATTGATAATTGAATGTCTTTAGTCTTCTCTAATGAGCATGCCTGCCCCTTCAAGTCAGGTCTAGTCAACAGGCATTTTTAAAGAGACTACTATGTACCAGGAGCTGTGCTAAGCCCAGGGAATACAAAGAAAGACAAAGGATAGACCCTGGTCTCCAAGAGCTCACAGTCTAATGGGGGAGAAAACATTCTAACATTCAAACAAAATGCATACAGGTTATGTTTTTAAAATTTCTAAACACAGGCTCATTGACTTAGCCTTTGTGTCACCAGCAGAGGGATTATGGGTCATGGAGCTATTTCAATTAGGAAACCAGTTAGTAGCTGCATGCCCATAGCACAGAGTCTAGAATACAATAGGGACTTAATAAATGCTTATTGATTAAAGGAATGAATGAATGGATACATTTTTGAAGTTAGTATCAGAGAATCCTAGAATCTTTGTTTGTCCTTAGGGGCATAATAGAGTGAAAAGATTGCTGGATTTGGGGTCAGAGAAACAGTGAAAATTTTAACTATGTGACCTTGAACAAGTCATATAAATTCTATGGCTCTCCATTTTCTCATCTGTAGAGTCAGGGAATTGTACTGAAGTAGTAAGCCATGACATTTCACCCACTTATGAGGGGCCCATCTTTGTACCCTGGATTCCTGGAACCCAAAACTCCTCCCCTCGGCTTGGTTGCTGCTTAATCTAGTGTGCTCCAGCCAACATCCTGCTCCTGCATGATATCTTGTCCTAGCTGCATCTTGCCTGACCAGTTTACCCCATTCTGATTGTTACTCCTGATACGATGGTGGTTTTTGACTATATAACCTGTGTGTGGACTGGGGTTTGGGGCAGCTCCTGGGACTTGATTCCTAGGTTTGCCGCTGGACGGCTAATAAAGGCTTTCCGATTCAATTACTGGTTGTCTTGGCCTGTTGATTCTGTCAGAGTGTCCATTTCAGTACTGGATAACTCTTAAGGTCCCTTCAAGATTTAGTTCTATGGTCAGGGCAGCTAGGGACATAGTGAATAGAGCATTGAGCCTAGAGTCAGGAAAACTCATCTTCCTGAGTTCAAATCTGGTCTCAGATACTCACTAGCTGTGTGACCCTGGGAAAATCACTTAACCCTGTTTGTCTCATTTTTCTCATCTGCAAAATGAGCTGAAGAAGGAAATGAAGAATCAGCCATGACTGAAAAACAACCCAACAACAATTTATGAATGCAAGAAATACAAATCATCCAGTGGCTATACAGGACTCCCCCTCTATGGCATCCCTACCAATTGACCATCCAACTTTTTCCTGGATACCTCTAGTGAAGAGGAACCCATTGCTCTTAAAGTAGCTCATCATATAACAAACCTTAATGTCTTGAGAATAGCTACTATCCTTTAATCCTCCTACAACCTGTTACCTTTACCAAGTCTCCTCTCCACAAGGCTCAACACTTTCAGCTCCTCAAATAACCCATGCTTGACATGATTTTGAGTTTCTTTACTTCTGCTTGATCTGGTATGGTAGAGTGGTATAACAGAAACCATGCTGACCCTGGATTTAGAGGGCCTAGCTTCACATCTCACACTCTGTTTGACTTTGGGGAGGCCAATTAACCTCCCTGGACCTCAGTTTCCTCATCTGTAAAATGAGGAGGTTGGATTCAATGATCTCTATGGTCGTTTTCAGCTCTCCATTGATGATCCTCTTATAGAGTCTGTCAATCTCTTTACTGAAATATAGTACCCAGAATCCGAACTCCAGATGTGGTCTGGCCATGAAAGAATATTAAAGGATTATCACCTTCCTCCTTCTAGACATCATGTTTCTCTTAGTACAGCTAAGAAACATATTGGTTTTCTTGGCTGGTGATTCATATTGAGTGTGCTTCATCCAGAACTCCCAAAATAATTCTGTGGGCATTCATATTTGGTTGATTCAATTCCCTATCAGTATCTTTGATTCCATATAGCTCACCAATTTTCCCAAGGGACAGAGAATTTTTATACAGTTGAATTATGTCACATAGGAAACAAGTGAAGAAGAAAGGAAACAGCTCTAAAAAGAAAATTCAAATCTATGGCAAAAACAATTTCTACCATTAAGGACTATTAAAAAAATCAATAGCATCACACTTCATATGCTAATATGGTCCTTGTAGTGAAGAAGCAAGGAAGCTAAAAGTAAAGTGAAGTGGGTTGGGGGAAGGGGCAGATACTAGAGATTTATGAATAAGAGTGAGTGAAAGTACTACTTAAAATTATTCTTAGATGAAATGACAGTACAAATGGAAAAGCAGGTCTCTGTTTTCTGGCTATTTTCCCCTTCATTTTCATGGTTCAAAATAATTGATCAACTAATCAATGAGCATTTTAAAGAGTCTACTATGTACCTGATGTTGTGCTGGTGCAGAAGATACAAAGTCAAAAATGAAACCTGCTGTCAAGGACCTTGTAAAATCACCTAGACATTGTCTCTTCCTAGAGATTCCAGAGGAAAAGAGAATCACATAGTTTGAAAGATGAAAGGACCTATCTAATCCAACTATACACCCAAAGAATCCCCAATCCATCCCAAAATAATTCAACAAACATTTGTTACTAGTCAATTATGGACCAAGGCACTGTGTTAAGCTCTGGGGAAACAAAGTCAGAAATAAAACTATCTCTGTCCTAGAGGTGCTTACATTCTATGTTGAGAGGCAGGTGTTGGGGTGGAAGAGAATACATAGTTATATAGAAATGCCTAAATATATAATACCTATAATGTAAAATATATACATAATACAAAATACATTAAAATACAAAACTTTATCATATGGTATAGTGGAAAGAGAATTGGACTTGATGTCAGAAGACCTGGGTTCAGATTTTGGCTCTTACGTTAAATCCTTGTGTGACCTTAGGAAAGTCTCTTCCCATCTCCAGTTTGAGTATCCCCATTGATAAACTAAGAGAGTCTGGGCTAGATATTTCTAAGGTCCTTTCCATATTTACAACTATGATCTGATATACAAAGTAATTTCAGGAGAAGAAGCGATTTGGGTTGTTTACATGTCTGTGGGACTGGGTGCCCAGGAGATAGACACAGTAGACAGCCAAAGGGCTGTTCACCACAGGGAGTTAATGCCAGAAATTCCTAAAGTTTAAGATTCGAACAGTCCACTCTGGACATCCCCAAAAATCTGTTATGATCACATCTTTTGTATCTGATGTCGCTTTCCAGGAGCTAAATTCCTTAGGTTCCCCGGAGAAGCCACATAGAGACCCTGGGCTGTTGGATTTGGCATCTTTCACAAAGCTTGGCAGAAGATCAAAGAGAGGGCACGATAGAGCAGGAAAGGACTTAAGAAAGTGTCTTGGCTGCTGTTGTTACTGCCTTCATAGCCTGAAAACTTAATGGTACATGTAGAGAAGGGGCACACATTATAAGATCATATATAAATGACAATGTAGAATTTTAAACATGCATTGGTTTTTTAAAAAGCCCTAATTTTATTTGCTATCACCAAGTGGTTTCTCTTTTAGTTTTCCAATAATTTTATCATTCTAACATGCAGGTAAAAAATGTATTTTTCCTCTTAAGTATATGCTTGGTATGCATGTGGCATTGTAAATTTTTTTTTCAAAAAAATTAGCAGAAATAGACAAGGCAATTATGAACCTGGAATGTTGAGTGCCAATATTTTCATGCTTATTATCATGGTAAGGATTTCCAAATACAGAAACTTACTAGAGGCAACTCTGTACTAGAGACCATGGAAGAAACCCAAATCTGAGAACACTTGAGATACCCTGGCATTCATCTATGGGAAATTTGACTGGTGAGGGCCATTGCTTGAAATCACTTCAAACAGAATGGTTACAGATATGGGATGTCTGCCAGGAAGGGGAGAATGGGTTTAATGACCTTTGGGGCCCCATCTAACCCATTCTTTCTTTTCTTTTTTTTTTGGAGGGCAATTGGGGTTAAGTAACTTGCCCAAGGTCACACTGCTAGGTTTTTGTTTGTGTGTGTGTTAAGTGTCTGTGGCTGGATCCGAACTCAGGTCCTTCTGACTCCAGGGCCGATGCTCTACTCACCGCACCACCTAGCCGCCCCTTAACCCATTATTTCTATGTTAACATCACTTGGTCACCCTTCCTAGCTATGTGACAGTAGGTGAGTTATATGACCTCTCTGGGCTGAGTTTCCTCATCTGTAAAACAAGGAAATGAATCTAAATCCCTTACACATCTAAAGGCCATGATTACTATGACTCAGCCTGAATGGAGGGCTGGTATTAGCAGTGTGATCCTCAGCTAGTTACCTTCTCCAGGCCTTTATCTTCTCTATAAAAGGGAATTCAGACTAAATAAGCTCTCCCTGTATAATCTAAATCCTAAGGCTCAAATCCTAACTCATACTTATTGGTTGTTTAACATTGAGCTAATCATGTTTCCCAGTTTCCCCATTTATAAAATGAAAGGGTTGGATTAGATGTCCTCCGACATTCCTAGATCTGGGATCCTTGGATGAAAAAGATGACTTGAAAAGATTATGAATGTAAGTCAGTCATTCAGACCGTTACCCTTATCCAGTATGTGATACAAAAAAATCTTTTTCCTTTTGAATTCTGTAGTGGGAAAAAAAAAGAACCATATTAAACAGCAGAAATATACAAAGGTTCCTTCCTTCCTTCCTTCTTTCTTTTTTTGGCAAGCTACCTTCTCTTTTATCTTTATACATAGACGCTTTTAAGACATTAAAGGCCTTTCCCTTTAGGCTTGCCCTACAGACGGCCCAGAAATTAAACTTTATAAAGTCAGTATTTTGGCCTCACACCTGATTTGATTTAGTGAGATTGGTTTAGAAGAGGCATGTCAAGTTTGGCAGCAGCAAGTGTTTTTCTCTGTGTATTAAATACAAAGGTTTTTGTTTTTGTTTTTGTCTGGAAAAGATAAAATTCGGACACGATATGTTTCTGTTGCCTTCCCTCAACAGTATACCTTTACTGATTTATGGATCATAATGGATTCAGGAAAGAGAGACCATTTTCCCTGGTTGTCTTTGATCTTTTTCTAAGCCGTGTGTCCCTGAAACTGAAGCTATTTGTCTTCTGGTCCACATGTCACTATTCCTGTGGGGTCATTATAGGCTTCTTTTCCCAGGCATTGAGCATTGGGGCATCCAGGAGCCCAAGCCCTGGCTCAGAGAATGTCCTATTGAATGAAATGGCTATGCATTAGCACTCATGTCTCTGAAACACTCTGGACAAAAGCTTCTTCTTTGTCACCTTGCCTGTGATTTATAGTATTGATTCAGACCTCTGGCAACATCTTGATCTAAGGGTACCATGGATTCTAGGGTCTTGACCTTGAAACTGAGAGTTGTTACCATTCAAGAATGCATTTACTTCCTATATTTCTGGAGCTCCAAGGCCAGGGAAGCTGGTGTTCAAGGGTCAAACAGAATCAATCGATCAATTAATTAAGCATTTATTAAGAATTTACAATGTACTAGACACTGTGTTAAATGCTGGAGATAGAAAGAAAAAAAATTAAATAGTCCTTGTCCTCAAAGAGATTACATTCTTTTTTTTTTTTTGCTTTTTTGGAGGGCAATTGGGGTTAAGTAACTTGCCCAAGGTCACACAGCTAGATTTTTGTTTGTGTGTTAAATGTCTGAGGCCAGATCCAAACTCAGGTCCTTCTGACTCCAGGGCCAGCACTCTACTCACTGTGCCACCTAGCCACCCCAAGAGATTACATTCTAATGGAAACAGAAGAGCCTGAGAAGATGGGCAACAGCTAAATCATTATGACGACAGGAATTCAATCAATCAAGCATTTATTAAGTACCTACTGTGTGTTAGGCACCATGCTATGTCCCAGGGATACAAAGATAGGCCAAAAGAAGCCACCCCCCTCCTCCAATCAAAGAGCTCACATTCTAATGGAATTTCTGTGGAAGAGTCCTAAACAGGAGTCTGGAAATGGCCTTCAAAGTGGAGCACTTCCAAAGGGTAGGAAACTGCATCAAATCTCACCACCAATTGCTGGCTTCTGCAGGATTTAACCATGCTTGGATGTCTTTGCTTTGGTATACATGTATAAACTCTACTCCCTAACACTCACAGGGTCTTAGAGTGGGAAGAGGTCACAAAGATAGAGCACTGGACCTGGAGTCAGGGAGCCCTGAGTTCAAATCTAGCAATTGACACTTAGTAGTTGTGGGACCCTGTGAAAATCATTTAACCTGTTTATCACACCTTCTTCTACTGTAAAATGGGGCTAATTGTAGCACTGGATTGTTGTGATGATCAAATGAGATGATACTTGTAAAATCCCAGCTCATAAGGAGGCACTTATGACACTTAGTCCCTTCTCCTCCCTCCCTAATCCAGACCTTACCTCCTGAATAATATCCATTATAACACACGGATGAACGCTAACCCAGCCTTTGCTCATTATCTAGTTAGGTAACCCATCTCACTTTGTGAGACTATTAATGATTAGCTCATTACTCAAATAAAGCCAAAATCTGTTCCTTCTACTTTTGTTCATTGTTCTTAGCTCTGTTCTCTGTGTCCAAGCACAATATCCTTAAGCTCTCTAAAGCTTTTCTCCTCTTGGTTGAAAATCTCCAATAGTCCATATGAAATTAACTAATTAAAATACATTAAGTGTGTGTTGATAAAATATATATATGTGTGTGTGTGTGTGTGTGTGTGTGTGTGTGTACATATGTAAATAAAGGACATACCAACAACTCACACTTGTATATTAATTTAAGGTCAACAAGGTCACTTGGCCAAGATCATAGAGTTCCATATTGCACCTTGCCCAAGGCTTTGTTCTACTCAATGGTCTCTTCTTCCCATTTTCTCTGTGGTGAGCTCATTTGACCCCATGGCTTTAGTTGACACCGCTACACCAGAGGATTCCTAGATCTTATGCCCAGCCTAACCTTTCTCCTGAGGGAGCTTTAATAGCCCACCTCTACCAGCCTGCTGGACATCTCCATTTGAATTTCCCACAGCACTTAAAATTCAACATACTGAAAATTGAGCTAAGGCTGCCATCATTCCACCCTCCTTATTTTGGTTAATAGCTAAATAGCAATTTTTTTTTTTTTGGTTTTTGGAGGGCAATTGGGGATAATTAACTTGCCCAAGGTCACATGGCTAGGTTTTTGTTTGTGTGTGTTAAGTGTCTGAGGCCGGATCTGAACTCAGGTCCTTCTGACTCCAGGGTCGGCGCTCTACTCACTGCACCACCTAGCCTCCCCCTTAATAGCAATTTTGAACTAGAAATAACTTTAGAAATCAAACAATCCAACTTCCTTATTTTAAGACAGGAAATAGAGATAAAATGACATGCTCAAGGTAATACCAGAACCAAAATTTAAACCCAAGTTCTCAGACTCCAAATCCAGTCTTTTTTCTACTATACCCCAAATGTATTTGATTATTGTCTTCACTTTATTCTCCTTTCCTGCTACATCCAGATAGCCATATGCTGTCTTCTCCAATATCTCTCAAATTTTTCTCTTTCCTCCTCTCTGTTCACACTGTCAACATCCTACTTCAGGCCTTAATTACCTCTAGCCTAGAGCATGATGATAGTCTTTTAAGTGTTCACCTTACTTCTTGTCTCTTCCTTCCTGAGGCATTTTTCATACAATTGCCCTACCAAAACTGTTTTCCTAATAGAGATTTAATCATGCCACATTCCTACTGAAAAATCTTCAGTACCTCCCTATTGTTGAAAACTTCTTAAACTGACATCTAAGACTCTCCATAATCTGGCCCAATCATCCTTTCTACCTAATATCTTCTTCATGTTTTCTACATTCTAGTCAAAGTGAACTAGTAAGACTGAGAGGCATTGTCCAAAGGGTAAGTGATCAAAGGATGTGAACGGTTTTCAAAAGAAATGCCTTCCCCCCATAACAACAGTCATGAAAGACTGTTCCAAATCACTAATAATAAGAGAAACTGAGGTCATTGCAAATCTAAGCTTTCACTTCATATCCAGGAAATTGGCAAAAATGATGAAAGATGGGAATAGTCAAGGCTGGAGGGGTTGTGGAAAGACTGGTACACTATTACACTATCGGGGAAGCTGTGAATTCTGCAGAGCAATTTAGAATTCTTAAGAAGGTGACTATGATAACCATAATCTTTGATCCAGATATCCCACTGGCAGGTATATACCCCAAGGAGGTCAACAATAGAAAGAAAATACAGAGATATACTGATAGCAGCCCTATTTTGCAACAGAAAAGAACTAAAAACAAAGTAGATAGTCATCATATGGGGAATGTAATGGGATATTACTTCACTATTAAAAACCATAAATATGAAGAAAACAGAGAAGTCTAAGAGAATTTATATGAATTTATGCAAAGTGAATCAAGCAGAAACAAGAAAGCAATGTACACAAAGCATGTAACAACAAAATAGGAACTGAATACCATGTAACTGTAATGGCCTCACTTTATGCCAAAGAGATATGAGAATCTGTACCTCCATCCTTACTTTGCAGATGTAGGTCCTTATGGGTATGGAATATCACGTAAACTTTGTTAGTTATTTTTGCTGACTTGTTTTCCCCCCTCTGTTTCCTGCTTATTCATTTTTATAAGAGATGATCCTCTGAGTGTGGGGGACAGAGAGAAAGGGGAGAAACTTGGAAAGGGAAGTGACATTGAAAAAATAAATCAATAAAAATTTTAAGTGGACTACCAGTTGTTTCCTCAAACTCATTCTGCCCTCGTCTCCTGAACGTTTGCAGTCTCTCTCCCCTTCCTGGGACTGACCACAACTCTGCTCATTGGAATTCTCTTCCTTTGAGACCTAGTTCAGATGCTGACAAGTCCTCTTTGACATGCCTCCTACCCCCATTTATTTCATCTCTTCTCCCTCTCACCCCCTCAAGCTGGGAAGTGATATCTCCCCCCAGATTTTCCTTGAGGATTTTGTATAAATGTCTCCTCGGTGTCTATTTCTCCTTTGTACTACATGTATTTGTTGATATGTTTTATGTCACCCACCTTAACACTCCCATTATAAACACCTCAAGGATAGTTCTTTATCTTTCTAGCCCCAGTGCCTAGCACAGTGCCATGAACATAGTAAGCCTTTAATAAATACTTGTTGAATTATGTCCTCTCAAACCATCATAGCTACTGAAATTTCTTAGGTTCTTTGAATATATTGCTCATTTGGTCAGCAGATGTGGAGAGGGAATTCAGGGTGTATCTGCATAGTTAAGGCATATGCAAAGAGCAGCTGTCTGCCAGTCAAGCTCTAGCCTGAGAAATACCAAGTTGTAATACCAAGGGTCCTACACCAGGAGTCAGGAATCCTACCTCTTCAAAGTCTATGTGACCATAGACAAGCAAATAAACTTCTCTGGGCCCCAGATTCCTTTGTACCATGAGCAGGTTGGACTAGCTGGTCCCCTCTTCCTCTAAATAAATGATGACTATTCTGAATTATTATGTTTTTATTTTGTGCACAACATTACCCTGTGTGCTTTAGTAGACACATGAGAAACAGTACTGTTATTATGACTATTGTTGTTCAGTCCTTCCAGTTGTATGTGATCATTTGTGACCCCATTTGGGATTTTCTTAGTAAAGATACTGGGATGGTTTTCCATTTCCTTCTCCAACTCATTTTGCAGATGAAGACCTGAGGCAAATAGGGTTAAGTGACTTACCCACGGTCACATAGCTGGTAAGTATCTGAAGCCAGATTTGACCTCAGAGGATGAGTCTTCCTCACTCTAGGCCCAGCACTCTACTGTGCCACCTAGCTGCCCCTATTATGACTATTAGTAAACACTTAGACAGACTTTTGATTCACTCTTCAATCTTAGGCATTTTTAAATCTCCATTTGGAGGTAAACAGCTCTTGGTTACATTCAACAAAACCATTGGCATGTACCTGTTATCAGCCATGATCCTTCCATCCCCCTTTTCATTTCAGGTGGGGTAGAATAAATTTCATATGAGAAGCAAGAAGCAGATATGTTAATCATATTATCTTATTTCCCACAGCTTCCCCTTTTTATGTTTATCTTGTCTTCTTAATCTGTAAAATGGGAATAATAATGGCACTTACCTCATGGTGCTATTGTAAAGATCAAAGAAGACAATTCTTTTTTTTTTTTTGGAGGACAATTGGGGTTAAGTAACTTGCCCAAGGTCACACTGCTAGGTTTTGTGTGTGTGTGTGTGTGCCCTCGCACACGCATTAAGTGTCTGAGGCCTGATCGGAACTCAGGTCCTTCTGACTCCAGGGCCGACACGCTACTCACTGCGCCACCTAGCCGCCCCCAAAGAAGACAATTCTAAAGGGCTTAGAATAATATTTGGCACATAGTAGATGCTAAATAAATATTAGTCCTTGTCATCATCATCCTCATCCTCATCACTGTTAGCATCACTTTCCCTATTTCTTTCAAAGTGACTAAAATCTTTCTAGGCAAGCTGACCCCCAACTTCTGAATCTTCCTCAACTCCTCATTCTCACTTACCCCTCATAGCCAATTAGTCATCAAATCTTGTCGATTCTTCGTCCTCAGTACCTCTCACATATGGCCCCTTCTTGTTGCTCCAACAGACAGCGCCCTAATTCCGAAGTTTCACCTGGACTCTTTGTAATAACCTCTCAGTCAGCCTTCTTGCCTCAAATCCCTTTCACCACAGTCTACTCTATGCAGTTCCCAAAGTACAGATCTCAACATATCATCTCCCTATTTGATAAACTTCACAGGCTTCCTATTGAGGATCAAATATTATTTCACCTCTACCTTGTCCTTTTTAACAATTTCTACTTTTATGTAAGTTTTAGAATATACATAATTATTAGTACAGCTATACATGTATATAATTTATAAATAATTAATGTATATCATGGTGCATAATTTTTTTTAACTACTAGGAATACATGATAAAAGGAGTTTAGAAATCATTGATCTAAAGAGTCAATTCAAATCCAATCTCTGTTGCTAACTACCCATGTGACTTTTGGCATTAGATGTTCTCGATCTCTCTCTCTGTCTCTCTCTGTCTCTCTCTCTCTCTTTCTCTTTCTCTTTCTCTCTTTCCCTCTCTCTCATAGCCCTGGCTTTCCCCTCTGTAAAATGAGGGGATTAGACAAAATGCACTATGGGTCCTTAAAGCTCTGGGTCCTATGGTCCCAGGCAACATCCTTGTCCTAGTTCCCATAGCGCAACAAGGCCAAAGGAGAGAGTCGTTTGCCTTGATCACTTTTATGATCTCCTGCCATAATCCCAAACGAGTTCCTCTGATGAAAGGCTATTGAAATGCTTAGCAAGCAGTGACAGCCAAGCTGAGATGCTTCACATCAGAATCAAAGCAGGGCTCCAAGTCAGCTGCTGACTTCAGCTCACATTTTAAACTTGCCAAAGGAAGTTCTTTTGTTCGGGACCACTTTAAAGAAATGAGGGTAGGGGGGAAGAGGAAGAAGAAAAAACCCAACAGACAAAGACAGGTGGACTCAGCCAGGCTCATGTAGCTGATGCTCTGAAAGATGGATCTCATCATCCTTTGCTGGCCACGGGCATTCACATGAAACAGAAGAAGCAGAAAAGAGAATCCCTCATTCCAAAGCCTAAACTGGCAAGTTGCGGATCCCACCTGGATTCTGGGTCTACGTTTCCAGTTGAGCAGAGAATTTTCCACTCTCGTTGGAGATTCTGTTGCACACTATCATCTGCCCACCTCCCAGCCCCCCAAAAGGCAATTTTCCAGCTCAAAGGCAGGCAGCTTTGTGAAGGTTCAGGCAAAAAGGTCAGAAGACTCCTTGTACATCAATCAACTCCCGGACTACAACATGCCAATGAGTTAAGTAAACATGAATCAGGCACATGTGGATTAAATTTCCCTTGGAATACTCCTGGGGTCCCAGTCAGGGGTGGGGGGGAGTGCACATATCCTGCAGATCTCTTGATGCTAGGAATGTAAGACACTGATTCTGAGATACTGATTTCAGAGATACTGAACTGATGCGCTTGGAGGACCACTGGATGGGCTCATTCCCAACCGCAGGCTGACCTTTGCTTCCCATGAGGAGGAGGGGATCTGAGGTCCAGTTGGCAGCTAAGAGCCTTTCTGGCCCAGATTGAAATTTTCTTTCACGACATGGAACTGGGTTAGAACTGAATAATTATCAGAAAAAGCATTAGGGCTACAGAGACCTGAATTCAAGCTCTGGTCTTGCTCCTTGCTAGATAGATTTATGATCTCTGGTAAACCACTCAGACCCTTTAAGCCTCAGTTTATTAATTTGCAAGGTGGAGATAATAACACTTGAATTCTTTGATTGTTGTGCGGTTCCTGTGTGATAATAGACTAAAAGATACTCTTATCTATAAGAGTATCTAAAGAATCTATATGAATTACAAATGAAAGTAAAAGAAGGAGGGGAGAAAACATTAGTTAGTTTGTTTGTTTTTTGTCAATGAGCCCATCACATTTTTCATGTTAGGTGTTAAAGTCACTTTTCTAGGAATATAAGTGTCCCAGAAAAATAGGGATGAGAAAGTCACAACACTATCTTATGTTTGGTCACTGAAAAGGTAGACAGATATGGTAAAACCACTGGAATGATTTTCCTTGAAGCAACCATCTATTAAATGCCTACCATGGTCCAGGTACTATACTACCAGGTACAGTGGGGATGCAAAGAAAGGCAAAAGCCATCCCCTGCTTTCAAAGAGCTCACAATGGGAGGAACAGCATGGAAAAAGAAAATCTTTGTATAAATCTGATATATACATGTATGTGTGCATGCATGCATGTATATATGTATACATGTCTTTATGAATTGTAAATATGACGCATGTTATATGTATAGATATATGCATACACAGATAAGTGTATATATACATGTGTGTATATAGATGCACACATACATACATACATATACATACATATGTTGGAGATAACCAACCATGAGAAGGATCTAGAATTAAGAGGGATTTGAAAGGTTTCCTGTAAAAGGTAGAATTATAGCTGGAACTTGAAGGAAGCCAGGAAAACCAAGGTGAGGATGAAAAGGGAGAGAATTCCAGGAATGAGGGACAACAGTGAAAATGCCCAGTGTCTTCTGAGAAGAAGAACAAAGAGGCCAGTGTCACTGAGTCTGAACATGCATTGGGAATGGACAACGAGGTAAGGTCTCAGAAGACTATAAAGGTAGACAGAGGGCATTCAGTTTTGAATACTCAAATAAAGGATTTTATATTTGATCCTGGACTTGATACAGAACCACTGAAGTTTATTAATGGTGTCATTAAACCTGTGCTAAAGCATTGATTTGATAATTTAATAAGAAGATGACTTTGACAGCTTAGTGGAGGATGGACTGGAGTGGGGAGAAACTTGAAGCAAAGAGATCAGCCAGCAGGCTTTTGAATAGTCTAGATATAAAAGGATGAGGGCCTGCCCCAAGGTGATGGTGTTATCAAAGGACAGAGCCAGAGGAGTAACCATGCCGTGGGATTTCATTGACAAATTTGGTTATTGCACTAAACCCCTAAGAGGCCTGGGGAACCACTGAAACTCATTCTAATCTAAAATACCATATAATGAAAACGGGACAAAAATTAACTTCCAATACCAAAGCCAATGTATGCTTTATCTCTTCCAGGACCACAGCTAAAGTTCTAGGTTCTGAGCACCCCATCTCAAGAACAGGAACCACACTGGTAATGTCAAGAGGATTCTGAAGAAAGCAAGTGAAGCACACTGAGATTCATGCCATATGAGGCTAGATTGAAAAAAAGTAGGCTATTTAGCTAACAGAAGATGTAAATAGGGCATGGCGGCACTCATCAAATTTTTAAAGGTCATATTGATAAGGCCTTGGGCTTGTTCAGGTTGTCCCTAGAAAGCAGAAGGATGATCAAATGGTAGAATTTGCATAAAGCCAGATTTAAACTCAACACAAAGACAGAACTGACAAAATAGAATTATCCCCAAATGGAATGGGCCTCCTTAAGAAAGAGCAGCTTTCTTCTTACTGGAGATCTCGGAGTAAAGGCTAGATGAATGAACATGTAGCAGTCACATTGCAGTGAGGATTCCTTCAGGGGTTTGGATTGTACTAGATGGACAGTGAGGTCCCTTTGATCTTGGAAATTATGCAATTCTATGGCTCTATGATTTCTATATGTGCTTGGGCTATGCAAGAGTAACATAGGATCAAATTGTGAGAATGAGAAAGAGGCAAAAGCATATTACAGCATCCCTATGGGCCTTGAAGTGATTGGAACTAAATCCTCTTTCCAGCCATCCTTACAAAAACACAAGCAAAGCAATAAACAAGAAAACCAAAAAATTATAGGAAGACGAGAAACACAAATTGTGAACTATTTTAAAGAAGACTTGTGGGTGGCAGTAGAGAAGAAGGGGAAAACTATTGCAAGATTCCAGTTTTCAATGAATATTCTATAGGATTCCTTTTATATTGAATTACAGGACTGAGGGAAATGGGGGGAAAAGTGAAGTTTCTGGGTGGCACTGAGGGCCCTTACAGAAGGTTGGAGGGAGCAGATAAATTTTCCTGGAATTTGTAAACAGATGATGTAACATCCAGAGAAGAATTTCTTACAATTGCTAGATTGTTCAGAAAGTGTTAAAATGGCTCATTCATTTTCAGCCACGCAACCAAGTTGAAAACCTACTTTTTCTGGTCTGTAGTTGATTGATGTCCATTACTCATATCAGGCTAATGGCACCTTATTTCCCAACAGTAGCAAGTAATGAGTGACCTTGAGTGCATATTGTTTTGCTGAAAGGTTTGCTGCTCTGCTTACTCCAAAAGCACCCCCAAGGAAACGAGGCTCCTGTATTGGTGTTTTGCAGCAAACCTCATTCCTTTCATGGCTTTCTGTAAAAGAATTTGATACAGGCATAGAAGGTAACCTCAGTGAGTAAATGAAATATTGATCCATGCTACTCTGGCCTTCCCTTCACCTTGTCCCAGGGCTGTGAGTTACTGACTTTTCCGTTTGGGCAGTAATAGGAATTATTACAACAGGCCTGTGCGAGTAATTACTTGGCATGGCAAAAAGGAGGGTCCATCATATATTTCTGTAGAGACGTTAGTTTCCATCAGCCCAGCAGTCTGCTTTTTCGGCCCTGTCTTTCCGAGTCTTGATTCAATTCTTTTAACCATCATTAATCAAACTCCTTGTCAGTAGAAGTTTATCAAAAGTATTAAGTGAGCAAGGTTGCCTGGCCTCCTTAAAAAAAAATCAGCCCAACACAGGGTAGTAAATTTCAAAATATGGAAGGTTGGCTTGGTGATATATATGAGTGTCTCTTCAGCTGGAATGAGCAGTTTGTTTTAGTGATAGATATTGTGGTTTGAGCCGTGATAGAATTCTTCTCGAGTTTATATGTCGTGGGCTATCGTTTATGAGAGACCATGTGTTTCTAAATGGTGAAGGTCATGGCTGATGGCAAAGGTAAAAGCAGTGGTGATTCATTAAAAATAGTTAATAGGGCCTGCAGCTGACAAGGATATATAGCAACATGCTTTTTGTCAGCCCACCAGCACCTAGCTGGAGTCATGTTTCTTCAAGTTCTACTTGCCACCTTCAACTGCCGGATAAGCTTGAGTATACACTGGCAAGACTCTATTTCTGGAAAATAACAGACTTGGGAAAGTGTTTCAGAAGACATGCCATTTTGCAGAAAATGGTTTTTCCAGTTTCATTGAAGGACAGTCCCTCCCCTCCCTGTTAGCCCACTAGTAACTGAGGGTTGCTAATATTTAAATGTAGATCTTTGATGGAGGTCACCTAATCATGGATCACAGGAGTGACAGAAGTATCATTTTCCCACTTTCAGACTATATTCCCTAATGTATCTTCTGTCGTCTAAGAAATGTTTGGCTTCTTCCAGTACCTGGACCCTCACATAACGTTTGTACTTTCTGTAAACCTGCCTGGTTGATTTGGAGCCTCTTTAAGTATTGGGTTTTGTGAGCTGATTAAGATCAATATGTTTTGATGATCCATTTAAGAAATGTAAATTAGAGAAGGTATGTGTGTCCTGGATACAGCCCTTGGGCTATCTCCAAATGACCACATATGGATTTTCTATACATTATTTCTGATGGAGAAGGTGGAAAAATAAAGTTGCTGGGGGTGGTTGCTTCTTTACTTGGAATAGTCAATGAAAAATGATCCAGTGGTGAGCAGTGATCCTGGGAGGTGATATATATTTTCATTAGTTATCACTCTTCCTTAGGACTATTTTCTAAGGAAATAAGCATCTGGGATGACTAGATGTGTGTAATCTATGGAATTATACCTGCTAAACAAATAATGATGTTATAGTACTTGATACAATTTTACCAGAATAAAAACATCATCAGGCCTGGTGGCCATAATAACTAGTTTTGAGATGGGAACAGAGTGCAGAAAGGATTTGTAAGAGTAAGAATTAACAGATGAATTTCTTTCCAGTTCCTTTTTCTTTCCCTTTCTTTCCACTTCTATTATATCACTTACAATTCTATACCCCCTGATTCTTCTTCACCTCCTGAAAGTACCAGTGAAACTCATGGACTGACTGTTGGTTATCCCTCAAGATAAAGTGAGAAAGGTCTCCAGTATATTGGATCAACTGAACTATTTTAAATTTATGGGAAGACTTGGACAAGGATGGGGAGGTACTGTTGGGTTGAGGTCTGCTTCTTTAGAGAGTATATCCACACTGATAAGATCATAGAGATTCATATGAGTATATTTTCCCTTCTTAATAAATACTTAAGTAATAATATGCTAATGCAGCCAAAAGGCTGTGATTCTTGTCAGTGATACAAACTGAGTAGATAAATCCTAAGGAGTCGCTTGATGCACATAGAGGTTAAGTTACTCACACAAAGTTAATTAGGTGTTAGATGAGGGATTTGAACACAGCTACTTCTGCACATGGCCTCTGATAAGCCTTTGGGTAACATTCTTCTAATTGCTATTATAGAATGCAATTGATGAGGGGAGTTTAGAAGCATCGCATAAAAGGAATTCGAAGGATGGTACCTAAAGGTCTAACTGAGATAGGAAAACAAAGAACTAGAAAAGTGAATGATAGGAAGAAAGGGAAAAAATGGGAGGAAAAATCCCCAGAATTAATTAATCTGTGAATTGTCCCGTTTCCTCATCTAAACCCCTTTTGTACTGAAAGCCTATTGCTGAGTTTACCATCATGGGCAGCTTTCCCCATGTTTTTCTGTTTAATTGAGTACTGATGTTGATGAGAGAAAGGCAGTCTCATAGACAGATCTCATTTCTCTCCATTATGTGAAAAAGTACAACTGCTCCCCCAGCTCAGAGATAGATTGGTGGTGTGCATACTAGAGTCCCCAGCCCAAAATCGAGTCCTTTTACATGATGACAATTTAGTTCTTTGGCAGTGTTCATTACGACGAAACTGCCTTGGATTGAAATGTTCATTCAATTGAGAAGTGCTCTGTCACCCAACAGAACAATATTACAAATTAGCATGTTTATGGGAGAAAGCACTCAGCTCCAAATCAACCAAAGAGAGACGAGGTTTGCTGTGCTTAATTCTAGGCTTGCATTTTGATATGGGCACAGAGATGTTATTCTGACATCGTAGTCCTAAAGAAGATGTTCCCGGTGGTTACAAATTGACTTTTTATGGAGAAACGAAGACTATTTCTAACCTATTGCACTGATATTATATTTTGTTAATATTTTATGAACAAAAAGTCCTCCCATTAGGAGTGGCAAATTGCTTTATAATTATAATACTTCAAAGAACAGACTGTCTGCTTCCTTTTATGGAGAAAGCACCAAACACAGTTGTCTCCCTATCCGGCCTCTTCTCAATGTGCTTGTGGCTCAGTGGTGCTCACCCTTTCCAAATATTAGTTCAATTTAAAAAGAAAATCGTGGTTCCTCTTCTGGATGGCTTATGGTTAATAAAATATTTAAATACACATGCTCATTAGAGTGAGTCTGGAAAGCATTGGGGATTGGCAATCGACTAAAGAGAGCCTCCCTCCTCCCTCTCCAAGTCACTGGTCTGACTCCACCCCAAATTGGCATTGACCCAAAGGTCATTCCAGTGTGACAGCTCCTCGGGGATCATGATGGAATAAAAGGGAGGTCTCTGTTCAGTTCAAGGCAGATGCCAACCTCACAACAGTTAGTGTTTGTCATTATAGAAAAAAAAAAGATTCAGTGGATTCTGGAGACTGGCCTAATGCAGTCATGTTCAGGGAAGGAATTTCTTTTTTAGGTGATGTTGTGTCCTAGATATAACCACAGATAAGAGAATCATTAAATCCCTTTCTACATGAAGAACATTATGTTAGGTATCATAGAACCTCCCCCTTTCCCCAAATATAGTTCAATTCAATTTGACAACATTTATTAAGCATTTATTATCCAAGAGACAGTTCTAGGTACTGAAGATATAAAGACCCCCCCCCCAAAAAAAAAAAACACATTATCCTCAAGAAACTTATGTTCCATTGGGGGAAGAAATTTTTAACTCCTCCAGATTTCTTACAATTGAGTTGGAAAGACAGACACATATTCATGAAGTATTATTATTATTATAATTTATTATTATTATTGAATTATTGTTATTAATAATAGTTGCATTTATATAGCTCTTTGAGGTTTGCAAAACACTTTACATATACTGCCTCATTTAGGGAAGAAGGCAACATTATAAGGGTGTGACCATTTACCACAGTGGGGTAACTTCTGGTAACAGCTTTGCCCTTGCATCTCCCATAGTTCTACTGTTATCTCGTGGCTTCTCCAAAGCTCATAGCCTGACTTTAGCCATAGGGTAAGGGAGACAGATGATAGGATATGGAAAGAGGGTATGAATGCATTTCCCCCCCTACTCAGAAAGACTCAGCAGGAGCAAGAAGAGTTCTGTGCCTCATCACTACTTAGGTCTAACTTGTGCAATTCCCAGGTTGAAACAAAATATTTCTGTTTAGTCTGCCATTACTCTTCCCCTGTTACCATCTGCTTTTCCACTGTTATCACTGTTTCTCAGTCATAGAACCCTAAGACAGGCAAGAGATAGATGGAAGCAAGTCACCATAAATCTTCTAAAAGTGAAAAACAGGGATCTCTATTTAGAAGGGCAAGTTGAGCAGGATGGCGCACCTGCCTGAGAGGCCCTTGTGTGGGCTAACTGGGGCAGCATTGTAGGACTAACTAGCAACACAACCAGAAACATGTTGAATAGCCCCAGGAGCTGTTGACCTGGGGGGTCTCATTTGAAAAGAGCAGCAACATGTTGCAAAAAAAACCCCAAACAAACAAAATACATTCTGGAGCTTCCAAGTCTTAACAAGGATGCATAAGGATTATGGAGACAGAAAAAAGTTTGTGTCAGAATATAAAAAGTGCAGACCTGGGAGCCCTTCTACAAAAGGTAAGAAGAAGTAAACAATCCTAGCCCAATGTGTCTTTGACTTCTGGTTAGTGGAGAAAGTCCTGGTTATGGAGTTAGAACACCCCAGGTTCAATAGTGCCTATAACAATTACTGTCTGTGTGGCTTTGGGTAAATTATTTAAGTTCCTTAGTCTTCAGTTGTATTTTCTATAAAAGGAGGAAATTTGGTCTAGTAGGTGGTCCCTCCTAACTTGAAACCAGTAGCCCCAAGAAGTAGGTGGCTACAGTAGAACCGCAAGAACAGAGTAACTAGAGGTGTTCTTGGTTCAACTTTGGGGAAGCCAGAACTGAGAAGCAATGAGACACAAAGCTCTAATGTGGGAGAGCAAATCTGTAACTTACTCTTTACTGGCCGTGTGAATCTTATGGACTGTCTCGTCTGAGGGAAGAGGACTGACTCTTTTGCTACACCAAGTTGTCCTTCATTTGGGGAAGGACTCAAGTCTGGGATGGGGAACTAGAAGTTTGAGATGAATATATAGGTCCCTCGGGAAGCTGTGATTCACCAAAGGAAATAAATCTTGACTCTTTGTGAGCTCGGGCATAAAAATGTTCTACATTAGCTGCTGTGTGAAATAAACCTATTCTTTGTTTCATGTCTTATTGGCACTGAAGACACAAAGAGAAGTTGGAAGTGAACCAGATTATTATTTTCCTAGAAACAGAATCTAGGTTGGGGGAACTGGTAGGAACCAGTTCATTAATCAATCAACACACATTTATTAAATATTTGCTATGATCTAGGCACTGTGCTAAGTGCCAGGGATACAAAGAAAGGCAAAAATGCAGTCCTTGTTTGTAAGTGGCTTGCATTTTAATAGGAGAAGCAACATACAAAAACTGTGGTTACAAAATATGCTTGAAGGGCATTCTGAAGTCTTAATGAAGTTTGAAGTTATTAAAGCTTAAAGAAATTCAATTCAACAATGATTTATTATGCCCCATACTATGCGCAAGGCCCAATGCTAGGTGCTGGGAATGCAAGGATCTCTATTCATTTCAAATGCCCAGTTTTAAGCTATCAAAGTTTAAAACTTCATCAAAACTTTTGGGACACCTTGTACAATGTAAATGGAAGATAACCTCAAAGGGTAGGCACTGGCTATGGGTAGATGAGGAGGGAAGAAAGCCAGGAGGCAGAGATTAAGATGGAATACATTCCAAGCATGGACCACAGCCAATGAGAAGGCAAGAGCCTGGAAAGATATACAAAGACCACAGAAAATATTCTTAATTACTGATAAGCTTCCAAGATCAAACATGGACCCATGTCAGTCTGGACATTTAAGTAATATGATCATGTTTAGCGATGGAAAGACCTTAGAACTTATTTGTTCTACAGATGAGTAAAATGATGCCCATAGAAATGAAATTACTTTCTTGAGATAATGTAGATAGTAAGATTGAGCCTGAATTCTGCAATTCTAAATCCAGAGATCTTCCCAGTGTAACACAGTTGGTCCTATGGTCTGGATGAAAGGTTAAAGTATATACTGCTATGTCAAAGCAATAATTATTGAAGTGCAGATAGGTAAAAAAAGTTTTGTCAAGATAATTTGTTGGTCACAGCAAACAGTCTTGTTCAATGACCCCAAAGACAACTATACATATGGACATTGTCTTTGAGGTTGTTAAACAAGAGCATTTCCTATGATCAGCAAGTTATCTTGACAAAACTCTTACCCAGGGGCGGCTAGGTGGTGCAGTGAGTAGAGTGCTGGCCCTGGAGTCAGAAGGACCTGAGTTCGGATTTGGCCTCAGACACTTAACACACACAAACAAAAACCTAGCCATGTGACTTTGGGTAAGTTACTTAACCCCAATTGCCCTCCAAAAAGCAAAAAAAAAAAAAACAAAAAACCCAAAAAACAAAAACCAAAACTCTTACCCAGCTATCAATTCATGAGGTTGAAGGAGGAAAGTGCAAAAACTGGCTTGAAGCTTAACAAAAATAAAACAAAATAAAATTAAGATCATCACAACTGGTTGTACCAGTTCTTGGCAAACAGAAAAGAAATGGAAGTAGTGTCCGATTTTATATTCTCGGGATCTAAGAACACTGCAGATGGTGGCTCCATCCACAAAATTGAAAGACATTTGCTCCTTGGAAGGAAAGCCATAGCAAATCTGTACAGCATATTAAAAAGCAGAGTCATCACCTTGCCAACAAAGGTCTGTTTAGTGTAAGCTGTGGTTTTTCCAGTAGAAATGTATGGCTATGAGAGTTGGGCATCACAAAACTGATGCTTTCAAATTGTGGTGCTAGAGAAGACTTTTGAGGGTCCCTTGGATAGCTAGGACACCAAATCAGTCAATACTAAAGAAATTAACTCAGGGTATTCATTGGAAAGTCAAATACTGAAGTTGAAGCTGAAATACTTTGGCCACATAATGAGAAGATAGGGCTCATTAGAAAAGACCATGATGTTGGAAAAGATTGAAGGCAAAAGGAAAAGGGGATGGCAGAGGATGAGATGGATACATAGTGTCATGGGAGCAATGAGCATGAACTTGGACAGACTTCAGAAGCAGCCAAAGGTGGAGAAACTATACACAGTTGGTTAAAATAAGACTGAATGTGGCTCATATCATGAGCTTCTTATTATAAAATTCAAACTTAAATTGAAGAAAGTAGGGAAAACCATTTGACCATATAGGTATAACCTAACTGACATACCTCATGAATATGAAATGGAAGTGATGAGTGGATTTAAGAGATTAAATCTGGTAGATAGAGTACCTGAAGAACTATGGACAGAGGTCTGCAATATTATACAGGATGCAGCAACAAAAAATATCCCAAAGAAAAGGAAGAATAACAAAGTAAAATGACTGTCTAATGAGGCTTTGCAAATAGTTGAGGAAAGAAGGAAGGAGAAAGGGAAAATTTTAATAATTAAATGCAGAATCCCAGAGAAGAGCAAGGAGAGATAAGATTTTCTTAAATGAGCAATGCGAAGAAATAGAAGAAAACAATAGAGTGGAAAAGACAAGAGATTTCTTCAAGAAAATTACATCAAGGGAACATTTCATGCAAAAATGAGTATGATAAAATGCAAAAATGGTAGATACTTAACAGAAGCAGAAGAAATTAAGAAGAGGTGACAAGAATACACAGAAGAACTATATAAGATCATCTATAACCACAATGGTGTGATTACTGATCTAGAGCCAGACATCCTGGAGAATGAAGTCAAGTGGGTCTCACAAAACATTGCTAGCAATAAGGCTAGTGGAGGTAACAGAATTCTGGCAGAGCTATTTAAAATCTTCAAAGATGATGCTGTTAAAGTGCAGTCTGCTAGAAAATTTGGAAAACTAAAAAATGGCCAGTGGACTGGGAAAGATCAATTTATGTCTCAGTCCTAAAGAAGGGCAATGCCAAGGAAAGTTCAAATTATTGAACATTTCACATGCCAGCAAATTTATGCTATAATCTAGGTGTCAGCAGTAGGTGGACCAGGAATTACCAGAAGAGAGAGTTGATTTTTGAAGAGGCAGAGGAACTAGAAACCAAAATTGCCAGCATTTCCTGGATTAGTGGAGAAAACAAGGGAGTTCCAGAAAAAAACAAAAACCAAAAAAACAAACAACATCTACTTCACTTCATTGACTGCACTAAAACCTTTGACTTCAGAGATCACAAAAATGTGGCAAGTCCTGTAAGTGGGTCAAGAAGCAATAGTTAGAACAGAACATGGAAAATCTGACTAGCTTAAGATTGGGAAAGGAGTACAACAAGGATGTATAGTGTCACTTGTTCTATTTAACTTATATGCAGAGTACATTATGTGAAACGCTGGGCTGGATGAATCAAAAGCCAGAATTAAGATTGCTGGGAGAAATATCAACAATCTCAGATTTGTAGACAATACCACTCTGATGGCAGAAAGTACAGAATTAAGAAGCCTCTTGAGGTTGAAAGAGGGGAGTAGAAAAGCTGGCTTGAAGCTTAACATCAAGAAAAAACTAAGATCATGGCAACTGGTCCCATCAGTTCCTGGCAAATAGAAGAAGAAATGGAAACAGTGTCAGATTTTATATTCTTGGGCTCTAACAACACTGCAGATGGTGACTACAGCCATGAAATTAAAAGACATTTGCTCCTTGGAAGGAAAGCCATGGCAAATCCGTATAGCATACTAAAAAGCAGAGCCATCACCTTGCCAGCAAAGGTCTGTTTAGTGTAAGCTATGATTTTTTTCCAGTAGCAATGTAGGGCTGTGAGAATTGGACTATAAGGAAAACTGAGCATCACAAAATCGATGCTTTCAAATTGTGGTGCTGGAGAAGACTTTTGAGAGTCATTTGGATAGCTAGGTGATCAAATCAGTCAATACTTAAAGAAATTAACTTAGATTACTCTTTGGAAGGTCAAATACTGAAGGCACAGCAACGGTTTATCAGAGTGCCTATTTTTCCTCCTCCCCTCCAGCATTTGTTATTTCTGATAGGTGTGAGGTAGTACCTCTGGGCTGTTTTAATTTTCATTTGTCTAATCAATAGTGATTTAGAACATTTTTATATGATTACAAATAGCTCTGATTTCTTCTTCTGAAAACTGACCGATCAGATTCTTTGACCATTTATCAGTTGGGGAATGACTTTAAATTTTTTTTATAAATTTGATTCCATTCCCTATATAGTTGAGAAATGAGGCTTTTATCAGTGAATCTTGCTGCAAAAATAGTTGATGTTACTTCATTGTCTATGGTACCTTTTAGCAAAATATAGTTTCGACTGATTTTTCTCTTTTAATTAGGTCTATTTTTGCTTTTAGGGCAGTTAGGTGGTATAGTGGATAGAGTACTGGGCCTGGGGTCAAGACTCATTTTCATGAGTTCACTGACTAGGTGTGTGACCCTAGGCAAGTCACATAACTCTGTTTGCCTCAGTTTCCTCACTTATAAAATAAGCCAGAGAAAAAATGGCAAACCACTCCATTTTCTTTGCCAAGAAAACCCCAAAAGGGGTCAGAAAGAGTTGTATATAACTTAAAAACGACTGATTGAATTTTTGCTTTTTCTTTATCTGAGATCATGATTGCTATCCCAATCTTTTCTATTTTAGCTAAAGTATAATAGATTCTGCTCCAGCCTTTATTTTACTTCTGTGTGTGTCTTTCTGTTTCACGCATATCTTTTGTAAACATATTGTTAGATTCTTGTTTCTAAACCATTCTGCTATGTGCTTCTGTTTTATGGATGAATTCATCCCATTTATTGTGTATTTTCCTTCAGTTTATCCTTCTCTCTCTCCTTATATCTTATCCCTTCTCAAAAGTTTGTTTTGCTTCTGACCACTGTCTCCCTTAATCTTCCCTTCACCTTTGTAAAATCCTTTGAATTTACCCCTTCTCTCCTCCAACACTGCCATCCCTCTGTTGTAGTTCTTTATCACCTCTCACCTGGACTATTGCCGCAGCCTGCTTCTGGTCTGCCTGCTTCAAATCTTTCCCTGCTCCAATCCATCCTCCATCAGCCACTAAAGTGTTTGTACCTAAAGCACTGGTCCTACTACATCACTCTCCTCAATAAACACCAGGAGCTCACTGTTACTTTCAAGATCAAACATAAAATGCTCTGTCATTCAAAGCCCTTCATACTTAGCTCCTTCCTATCATTTCAGTTTTCTTACACCTTAGTTCCCAGTACTTACTCTTTAATCCAGTGACAGTGGCTTCCTGGTTGTTCTATGCATTTTCTCTATTCCCTATTCTTAGAATGCTTTCTCTCCTCATCTTCCCCTTCTGTCTCTTCTGACTTCCTTTAAGTTCCAACTAAAATTTCATCTTCTATAGTAAGTCTTTCTTAACCTTTCTTGATTTCTGCCTTCCATCTTGATTACTGTCTATTTATCCTATCTTGTTTATACATATTTGTTTGCAAGCCTCCTCTATTAGACTGTAAGCTCCTTGAGGGAAGGAACTGTCCTCTGCCTCCTTTTGTATCCCCAGTGCTTAGTACAGTGCCTGGCAAATAGTAAGTGCTTAATTTTTTTTTTACTTATTGACTAATTGGGAAGTTGCAGTTCAGAGAGGGGAAGGGATTTTCCCATAGTCACACAAATAGCAACAATCAGAGCTGGGATTCAAACACAAGGTTTCTGATTCCATATCTGGTGATGTTTCCAATACACCACACTACCTGTTCTCAGTGTCTATCTTAGAAAATGCACAATACAACATTGTACCCTAACTGGTACAATGCTAGGGTCCTGAAGAAATGCTGCTGCTTAGAAATCTGCCCTCATCGAGGCCCTTCCCTGACCCACAGACCCATGGGAAGAAGCCTCAGAGTGGTGAGTCCCCCATCCTGAGACAGCAATAGGAAGAGGGCTGAGCCTCTGGCTTGGTCTTGGGACCCCTGTTTTGAATCATTTAAGATGTAATAGTAGAAAGAGCAACAGTCTTCAGAAGTCAGGACACCTGGGTTCCAGATAATCAAGCAAGATGCAATTTTAACTTGCCTACCATATGCTAGCACTGTGATAATTATTAGAGATAGAGATACAAAAGCGAAGCAGTCCTTGACCTCAAGGACATTACTACCAGTAGTCTATTAGTAGAAATCATATGCACACATATAGGATTACATATTAATATATATGTATATATATATGTATATATATATATATATATATATATATATATATAATCTTCAACTGAACTTTGAAGAAAGCTAGGTGTCATAAGAGGCAGGCACTCTGCCATTAATTCAAGACCTTTAAACTCTATGGGCCTCAGTTTCCTCATGTGTACAATGAGGAGACTGGTCTGGATGAGCCATAAGGTTACACGCAGCTATAAAATTAAATCAAATCTCTAGTTCTGCTTCTGACACATATTGACTGTGCTCCTCTGGGCAAGTCACTTAGTCCTTTAGTGCCCCATAAATGTCAGAATAGGAGTTGATCTACACTGGTAGAGGGGATTTCTCATCAAAGGCCCTGGACACCAGTGGAATCACAGTTCAAGTCCAAGAAACAAAAACAAACAAATAGCAATTTAACAAGAGGTTTGTTCCACTCAAGTGATCATGAGCCTGTTATGCTGATTTGGGGAGGTCATTGTAGGCCCATGAGATGAGTCTTCAAGGGGCAAGTTCCTCTTTAATTTCCCATGTCATTGTCATAGTTAATTGATCACTCAATAAGCATTTATTGAGAGTCTGTTAGGTATGAAACACAGAGTTATCAAGTCTCTATTAATGATCACTGAGTTCAGGGCACTCCACCCTGTTCTATGGATGAACCAAATCTCTAGTTCTGCCAAAAATTAAGAAGGGTGATGATCATCTATTTGGTAAAATGATGGAGATAAGACAGAGAGAGAAAGAAGTAGTAGTCTACTGGTAGACTGTTTATTAATGGAACTTCTGATTTGTCATGACTCTTATAGAGGGATTTGGCTTTGAATTTGCAGTCAGGGGACATGGAATCAAATCCTTAATCTATTACTACCTGTGTGATCTTGGGCAAGTGAATTTACCTCTTCATGTAGCCTGGTGAATCATGATGGGTGACTCAGGTAGGGGTGCTACATGCAGCTGAAGGTGCCCTCAATGCCTATTCTCATTGAACGTCTTTCTAAACATTGAATGAGTTAGACAAGTCTCATTTTCTTTTTGGGATCTTTTTTCAGGAGGTGATCGGTGAATTCTTTCAACCTCTATTTTGCCCTCTGGTTCTAAAATCTCCAGGGCAATTTTCCTGGAGATTTTCTTGAAGGATGATTTCTAGGTCCTTTCTTTGATCATGGCTTTCAGGTAGTCTAATAATTTTTAAATTATCTCTCCTGGATCTATTTTCCAGGTCAGTGGTTTTTCCCATGAGATATTTCACATTGTTTTCTATTCTTTCATTTGTTTGGATCTCTTTAACAGCACTAGCTTCCCTTTGGTCAATCCTAAATCCTAAGGAAAGATTCTCTTCAGTGAGCCTTTGAGATTCTTTTTCCATCTGGCAAATTCGGCTTTTTAAGGCAGTCCTTTCCTCATTGCCTTTTTTAGCCTCTTTTGCCATTTGAGTTAGTCTATTTTTTAAGGTGTTATTTTCCTCAGTAAGGCTATTGACTCTCCTTTTATAATTTTCTTGCATCATTTTCATTTCTCTTTCCAATTTTCCTCCACTTCTCTTATTTGATTTTCAAAATCCTTCTAAAGGTCCTCTATGGCCTGTAACCAGATCGTATTTTTATTTGGGGCTTTTGGTGCAAGAGTTCTGACCTCCCAGTCCTCCTCTTGTTCCATGCTTCGATCGTCAACCCCCAAATAGGGTCTAATGTTGAATTTTTCTGTTTGTTTTGTTTCCTTTGCCTAGGCATGTTGCCACTTAATTACTTGACTTTTGGGCTTGTTGCCATAGTAGGACTCTGCCACCAATCAGGGGAGCTTCCATTCCAAATGCTGGGGGTTTTTCCAACTGCTGGAGGTATTAGTTGGGTGGCCTCTGTGAAGCCTCCACACACTCTGGCAAGCTGGTCACACACCCCAGGACTTCCACCCCAGACCGCAATCCAGATGCAAGAAGGTTAAATCAAGAGCAATTGCCCGCAAGACTGATTGCCGGATCCCCCTTCAGTTAGCAGGGCAGGAACTGAAGCTGCTGCGTGGTCCATGGCTGTGCTGAAGCTTCTAAGTGGCTTCTTGTTCCCAGGGAAAGAGGCCACACACTCTCCCAACTGAGTCCCAAAGTCCATACCAAACTAACCTCTTACTTTGTCCATGGAATCTATGTGTTGGTAATTCTGGAAAAGCCACATATTCTGGTGTTCTGGAGTCTCTCCCACTGGCTGCTGGTCAGGCCACCCTGGGGCTAAAACCTCTGACTCATGAGTGCCTGGGCTTGGCTCCCAGAGTGCTGTGCTGGCCACTCCCTGCTGGGCTGCCGGGCTGTCCTTATAGGGAAGTTAGCTTCTCTGTGTCATTTTGTGGGCTCTGGAGCCCCAGAGGTTGTTTAGAGTCCCCTTTTACATGAATTTGGAAATTGTGGGAGCCAGAGCTGTACGAAAAAGCTGTTTCTACTCTGCCATCTTGACTCCTCCCCCCTAATTTTCTACCTATATTGAATCAAAACTACAAAAGGACTGGTCCAAGTCAGACCAAGTCCAGAACAGATAGGTAGAATAAGTATTATTATCTCTACTTCACAGATAAAGAAGTTAAGTCCTAAAGAAGCGGTTTATCAGAAAGAATGTTGGATCTGGAATCAGAGGACCCATGTTCAAATCCTAGTCCTATGACCTTTGTGACCTTGAACAAGTGACTTCCCTTCTCTGGGATGTAGTTTTTCCTCTCTCTCCAAAATGGAGGAGACAGGGTTTGTAATAGATGGCTTCAGATGTCCCTTTAAGCTTTAAATGAATGCACTTTACCCAAGCTCAAACAGGCAGTAAGTGAAGTGGCTAGTACTTGAACCTGAGTCTCCTACTTACCAACCCAGAGATCTTTCTACTTTACCACACTACCTCTCCTGTACCAGTGGTTCCAAGCAGGAAACAAAAGCATTGAAATAAAAAAGAAAGGAACTTTGCTAAATTTACAAGGTTCTATTTACTTGGCAATGAGCTGTAGACATGTGAGCTATTATTAAGAAGTCTTCATTATTACCTTATCATTTTGGCATAATTAGGTAGATTTGCCATCCCCCAAGAAAATATGCTCATGATGAAAAAAAGCTTTGCCCTCGGAAGGCAGAAAAATTAGTATTTTAGTTATAGAAAAGGAATCATAGGATTTAAAAGGGGAAGTGATGGAAAAAAAAATCACCTAATCCTGGAATCAGAGAAGTTCAGAATTGGAAGGATCCTTAGGAGTCTTTAAGGACAATTTCTGCTTGGACAAGAAGTTGTTCCTACCATGTCAAAGGATCATTAAGCCTTTAATTAAAAACCTCCAGTGAAAGGGAACCCAAGATCTTTCAATCCACATAATAACATCTTCCATCTCCTTTTTTTTTTTCAACACATCCACCAATTCATTGTTTCTCCAAGCTGCGTTTCTCCAGTTATTTCAACCCATCCTCATCTAGCATAGGCTTAAGGAATTAGTCATCCTGATTGCTGTTCTCTAGAGGTTTGTAGGAAGAAACTGAATGATCACTTAAATCATCATCCCCCTTCATTTTGGAAAGAGAGAAAAAACTTCAAGGTGGTGGGGTGTGACTTGTCCTAAATCACAAGGATCACAAAACTGGGATCTGAATCTAGGTCATCTAAATCCAGATCCATCATTCTTTCTGATGAACCACATCTCTGGGACTCAGTTTCTTGATAATTATACTCATTTTACCTATCTGATTCAAGCCAAGCCCCTGTAAATTTTGGTTCAATATAGGAAGAAAATGAGACACAGATAGATTATCCAATAACTGGAAAGGTATTCAACAAGAAGAGGCATTAAGGATACATCATACGTCATTAATGTTCTTTAAAGAACATTTTTGGCTAGAAAGGGGCTAAATCTCTCAGATGACTCAATTCTGAGATTTTATAATTCTGTGACAGGAGACTATCTCATCTATCAATCAGATAACCAACAAACATTTCTCAAGTACCTACCTATCAGGTTCCAGGGATTGTAATAGGCACTGGGGTTACAAATATAAAGAACAAAACAGTCCCTACTCTCAAGGAGCAAACAGTATAACTAGATGGACAAGATGTACATATATGAATGTAACCTGGGTCTCAAGCCTATTTGCATAAGACATTGGGGGGGGGGGTCATTACTCAATATTCACTACCTGTGAGAACTTGTGAGAGGAGAAATCCCATTCCTTCTGGATTGGAGAGAGGATACATCAGAACACATAATGAGGATAAATACAAGATAGCTAGAGAAGTTGGGGGGGATTAGGAAGGGCTTTATGTAGAAAGTTGGCTTTGAGCTGTAGCTTAAAGGAAGAAAGAGATTTCCTATGGGGAGGAGGGAGTACATTTCAGATATGGATAGCCTATACAAAGGTGTCATGGAGGAGAGAGATGGATATGTCATGGATAAAGAACAATGAGGAGGATAGTTTGACTGGGTAGAAGAGTGCAGTGGGGAGAGGGATGTATAATGAGGCTAGAAAGATTGTTGGGGCAAGGTTGTGAAAAGCTTTAAAAGCTAAATAAGTATTTATACTTTGCCCTAGAGTCAATTAGGAGCCGCTGGCATTTATTGAGTAGGAGAGCAATATGACAGATCTAGGATTAAGGAAAATTACTTTTGTCAGCAGTGTGAAGGATAAGCTGAAATGGGGAGAGACCAGAGTCAAGGAGACCAATTAGGAGGCTATTGTGATGCTATGGGTGGGAGGTGATGATGTGGTATAGTCCACCATAGTCATTTTGATTCCATTCTTGGATCTTAGTCATTGACTGATAAAAATTGGATGGAAAGTCTTGGGATCCTTTATTGTGGCAATGTCTCCTCTTTAAAATCATTTCCACTAAACACACACACACACACACACACACACACACACACACCCCAAACACTCATCTGAAGTCAGACACACACAGCACTCAAAATGCCCTGGATTTCGCTTGAAACCCACTATATATGTACTTTGATTCTTAGGAGCAAATAGATCCCACTGACCAGAACGGTAACTCATTGAGTGGTACTGTGAGAGTCCAGTTGACTAGTACTACAGAGTTCTTGTAATAAATACCCTTATAATCTCAATGTAAACATGGTCTCTGTTATATTTCCAACATTGTGGTTAGGCTTTGAGAGAGTTATTATGATTGTTACAGTTATTGCTATTATTATTGGCAGAGATAATATAGGAACTCTCTTCTCCTAACACTTGTGATATTAGACTTGGTGTACTTTCCTAAGGACAAAGATGCCTCAAACTTCAGATGAAGGCTGTTTCAACTCTTTCATTTTCACTCTATTCTATCCTCTACACAGCTGTCAAAGTGATCTTCTCAATGCTCAGGTCTGACAATGTCACACCCTTATTCAAGAAACTCCAATAGGTGCCCATGACCTCTAGGATTAAATATTAACTCATCTGTTTGGCATTTAAATATTTTCTTAATCTGGACCTTTCCCATTTTTCCAGGCTTCTGAAATGTTATTTCCCTTCATGTCTTAAAAATCAAGCTATATTTGCCTTCCTAATGTTCCTCACAAATGACAGTCCATTTCCTTCCCACATGCCTTTGCCTTGGTTGCCTTGCATGAGTGGGATACTCTTCTCTCTCACCTCCACTTCTTGGAATCCCTGGCTTCCTTCAGAACCTAGTTTTAAGTGTCATATTTTACAGAAAGTCTTTCCTAGTCCTCCCCATGAGCTAGAGTTTTAAATAACCTCTATGACGCCTTGTATCTATTTTGTATCTATCTGTTCATTTTTCTATATCTATGAGATCTCTCTCTCTCTCTCACTCACTCTCCCTCCTTGTGTCCATATTTGTATCTCTGTCTCTCTATGTCTCTCCCTCCTCCCCCCCTCCCCTGGGGCTTTCTCTCTGTGTCTGTGTCTCTCTCTTTTCTCCCTCTCACTAGAATGTAAGCTCTTTGAGAGCAGGAACTACTTTTTCCCTCTGTGTCCTCAGCATCTAGCATAATGCCTGGCACATAGTTAGCCACCAACCAATGCTTGTTGATTGACTGCTCATCCTCAAAATGGAAATCTCTGTCCTGGACACTGCCTTCTAGGTCAATGTTTCATTGTTAAGTAGCAGCATTCCAGAGCTACCCAGAAGCTTCCTGTTCTTTGAAACCACAGTCCTTCTCCCCTCAGTATATAATATATGACCTTATATTCTGAGAGTGTATGCGCACACACACACACACACACACACACACACACACACTTTTTTTTCAAGAAAATGTGGATATAAATTGTCTTAAATTCTTCTCCTACAATTATGTGTTATGTATTTCAGGCATGCACACCTACCCCTTTGTACAGTGATATTTGATGTATCTTTTAAAAAGTAAAACCTTTCTGGGCATGACTTGCAAGGTCACAAACCTTGCTGAAAATATGTTATTATTTCTGCTATGGAAATTGGTGGACCTAATGGAATTCCACTTAAATACTTTCTTTTAGCAATAAAGAGACAAATAAACTAGAATCATTATGATTAGTGAGAATATAAATAAGCCTCCTCATTTCTACTTTCTCATCCTTTTCTATTGGAATATTCACCAAGTCTATTGTAGAGTCTAGACTAGTAGAAGGGACCCTGAAGTTGGTAACTGTTTTCAGTTGCAAAAGGATTTACAATAGTATTGCTGCTTGCAGACATGATTTCTTTCTTTCACCCATGCATTCATTCTACATTTATTTAACATCTCCTATGTGTCAAGTATCAAAGTCCTATCCTGATTTCTCATGATGGCATCAATGCTTGGATCCTGAGTTATTACTGAAAACTGTTTTAGAGTTAGATAAGAGGGGACTCTTGTCCTCAGGCACAGACATTCTGAAAGGTCCAGATAAGTTGTAAAGACTGGTCACAGTCCAACAGTAACCAGTGTGTCCATTATCCAAGGACCAGCTGATCTAAATTTGAAAAGACTCAGCACCAAGCTGGTCACTGACTAATGATATTTCCCAGTCACAGAAATTTATAAAGAACACCAAGGTACAGAAGGGTTGCAATCTTTGCTGGTGGAGGGATTATCCTCATCAATGAAAGTATGCCTCCTTGAAGAATCCATCTCAAAGTACAAGTTAGACACAAGCCAAAGGGTGGTATAACAATAAATAAGAGGGGACTCCTGTCCTCAAGGAGATTCCCTCAAACAGAGTCTATAAATCTAAGAGTTACAAGGGACTTTGGAGGCCAATTAATCCAGCATCACCCTGAACAACCACAGTCCAGCATCTTCCTGAATAATAATAATGCCCTCAAAAACATCCCCAAAGCGTGGGAGCCCTACATCTCCCAACGCAACCCATTCCATATTTAAAGAGCTCCATTCGAAACTCCTACCTCTTCAAATCTTCCCCCATCCTGGCTGCTGGATTTCATCATGCTCCCTCCCACCCCAGCCAGGCAACTTCTCTCCCCTAACCTCTACCATTGTTCAGTATCTTTTTTGTGTTTTATCTTCCCTCATTAGATTGTGAACTTCTTGAGGGCAGGGACTGTCTTTAAAAAGAAATATCTCCAGCACATAGAACAATGTGTGGCACATAGTAGGTGCTTAATAAATGTTTATTAATTCTGATCCTGGCTCCAATTGTTAGGAAGTATTTGTCCTTGTATCCAATGTTCACCTTGTCATTAGATAATCCTTTATTTGAAGCTCCTTACTGATTTACAGAAAAGACATTTCTCCCCCTAAACCTATCAATCAATCAATAAACATTATTAGTAAGTGCCTACTCTGTGCCAGGCATTATCTTTAGTGCTAGAGATGGAAAGACTCCAGTGAAACGGCCCCTGCCCCAGTAGTCTACATTCTATCAGGGAGACAACATAAATACATAGTAAATAAAAGATTATTTTTAAGAAGAGGGGCACTGGCAGCTAGCTGTTGAGGAGAGGAGATCATTAAATGTTTTATGAAAAAGGTGTCACAGACCTAAGCCAAGGGCTTTTTTTTGCCCTAGAAATCTGAGGCAGACAAAAGAACATCCTTTTTTCAATATTCTTCTGATGTCAATCAGAAGTTACATCTACATTGGCTCTATGTGGGGTAAACTTATCGAATTGGTTACAAGGAAAAGTCAATGAAAATTTAGACAGGGGTTCAACATTGGGACAATTTGCTTGGTTTACCCCAAAATCAAACTGGTAGAATATTTGAGATTTGAGAGAGAAGGAAAATTCTCCTTTTGGCCTTTAATTACACAACAAATAAGAGTTTCTGGGTTGTTCACTGGGCTCTAAAGGTGCTGCTCTATGTTTCATTTTCCCCATAACTATTATTATCTGGACATCAAAGATTGAGGGCATGATACCATGAACTCTGACTCTACTTTTACTTCCTATCTCAAGGCTGAGTTGTTCTCTGGGAATTTCAATAGTAGGGTCTCTAGGATCTGTCTTTCCTAATGTAGCATTTGTATTGGTGTGTGTGTGTGTGTGTGTGTGTGTGTGTGTGTGTGTGTGTGTGTGTGTGAGAGAGAGAGTGAGTGTGTGTTTAGGGGGGTTATTTCTAGTTAATTGGATTGCAACCCTGGTTTTCTTGGTTAAAAAGATAAAACAAAACACCCTTTCTGTGGACTCGTTGATGCCTCATGCCCCAAATGAACTTTCTGTTGAATTATAACTTCTGCATTTATTTATATGTTCCCTTAGGAGCCAGCAGCTTTATATAAAAGGGTAATTTCTTGAAGGTAAGTTAGTGAAGCAAAACATTTGAATAAAATATTAATTAAAAACAAAAGAATGCCTTCAGGGTGAGGGTGGTGGGTAAGGAAAAATAATAAAAATAGCTCCCATTTCTCTAGTGTTCTTAAGATTTACAAGATGCTTTCATCCTATCAATCCTGTGAAATAGATTTTTGGACCAGACTTGTGATTTCATGGGTGTAGGCTCTGGTGGGAGAAGAGGGCTTCTGCCAATGTCAATTAGCACCTCTTCTGCAATCACAGAGGTGCTTAGAAGTGACTTGCCTAAGGTCATACAGCCACCATATATCAGAGGTGGTAGCTGACCCCAGGTTTTCCCCATAATGAGGGGAGGCAGCTAGTTGGCATAGAGGATAGAGCCCAGGACTTGGAATCAGAAACATTTAACTCTAAGTCCTGCCTCAGATACTTACTACATATGTGACTCTGGACCAATAATTTTTTTTTATTTTTTTAAAGCAATTGGGGTTAAGTAATTTGCTTAAGGTTACACGGCTAGTCATGATTTATGTGTGGGTGCTCGTTTTCTGAGGCTGGTTCTGATCCCGGGTCATCCCAACTCCGAGGCCGGCACTCTTACTCACTGCGCCACCTAGCCGCCCCAATGGACCAATAATTTAACTTCTCAAATCCTTATTTTCCTCATCTGAAAAAGAAGGATAATAATAGCACTTACTGTATTTTTTCGTGTGGCTCTTCTTCCTCCAGTCTGGAAGCCTCCTTTACCAATAAACCCGTGTTCAATGATGCAATTGTCTGGACTCACTGGCACTGAGTTTCATGGGAAATGGAATCCTGGGAAACATTGCCTACTGAGCCCCTGGCTTAGGCAACACATGGTAGGGAGACAAATGGGCATGTTCTTATTACAGTTTCATCATAGAGTTTAGAGCTAGGAGCTAACTGATATACATTCAGTGAGCAGCTACTAGGTGCTAGGTGCTTACTAAACCCTGGAGAATACAAAGCAATCTCACTGTGTTGTTCAGTCATCTTTCAGTTGTGTACAACTTTTTATGGCCCCAGTGGGGATTTTCTTGGCCAAGATACTAGAGTGGCTTGCCATTTTCTTCTCCATCTCTTTTTACAGGTGAGGAAACTGAGGCAAACAGGGCTAAGTGACTTGCCCAGGGTCACACAGCTAGGGTCTGAGGTCAAATTTGAACTAAAGTCTTCCTGACTTCAGGCCATTGTACTACCTAGCTGACCCATAATGCAAATAATACAAAGAAAAGCCAAAGACAATCCCTGCCCTGAAGGGGTTCACAAAACAATAGGGGAATACAACAGTAAAAGAAACCAAAGAGGGCAACAGATACCAGAGGAGAGAAGCTTTATGGGAAATGATGAGGTAGCTGTCCATGGAAACTTCCTTAAATGGATGATTTGGGAAGCATTCTCCACTATCCATCCTTCCTTCTGTCCAATTAAAGGTAAGATGGGCTCCAAAGGCAAGGAGTACTGAGGTGTGAGTGTCAGGATTTATGTGATCTGGAAGATTTCTGGAAAACTTTAGAGATCAATTTCTCATTCTACAAATGAGAGAACTGAAGGTCAGAGATGGGAGTTACTTGTCCACATTAAGACAACCAGGAGGTAACAGTGTTTAAATCTAGGTATTTAGACTCCAAGAACAGTGTTCATTTCACTACACCACATTCCAGTGTCACTGAGACCAGGTCATCAGAATCAAAGAAACTTAGAAATAAGAAGGGTTGTGGGTGATGATGATAATCAAAGTAGCATTAATAGCAATGACAACAATAATTGATATGCATCTAACATTAAAGGTTTGCAAAGTGTTTTATATATACATATATACACACATATAGATACATATATACACATGTATGTGTATATATGTATGTGTATCTATAAATGTGTATGTATGTATATATATATCATTTGAGCCTCACAATAGCCCTGTCATTAGGTATTATAAGTTTTATGGTTCCCAATTTACACCCGAGGAAATTAAAATAGAAAGAAAGAGTAACTTCTCCATGATCATTTAGTCAGTAATTGCCAAAGGGGAGATTTGAACCAGGTATTCCTGATTCTAAGCACAAGACTCCATTCCCTATTCCACACTGAAGATAGAATACAAAAAGTGGCTCATGACTTCCATATCACTGAACTTGAAAGCTGATTTTTAGGAGCCAAAAATGAGGATTTGGTCTGACTTGACTCTGCATTGTCTCTATGTAAATATTTATAGTTATTTTAAAACTAATTGAACATTACTTTTTGCCATTTCCTCTTCTGGTATTTTCTCCTCTCATTAAAATCTCTGATATCACTTTGTCATTGAGCTCTTGCCCCTTGTCAAGTTTCCCTTGCTCATTAGATTCTGACTCTGACTCTTAGGACAAAGGTTAGCAAAAGAACAGAAGGGGATTCATGCTCAAGCAAATTTGAATATTGTCACAAGAGTTAAGAAAAAAATGCTGTACCCAAAATAATGAATCTTGGTCCATTTATTCTGGACCAAGGATTTGAGCCATAAAAGAAAATGCTTTGAGTAAACTATAATGTCATATAAATACTTCATTTTTTATTCCTTTATGATCACTCTTTATTGGGAAATTTAGTTGCTGAGTTCATGGTTCATCCAAACATCCTTACATAGCTGTTCAGTGAAACAATGAAGCCCATTGTACTCTGTCTCAGATGGTTTAGGTGCCCCCTCCCTCAAAGGAAGCTAATTAACATAAATTTTATTTTGGAACTAGAATATGTGAAATCACTTGGAGAGGTAGAAGAGTCCATAGAAAGAGATCAGGAAGACTAAGTAAGACCAGAAAGTAATAACTAATCTCCACCTCCCTTAACTGTGGGTTCCTTCAAAGCATGGTGTGGGTAGCACTGCCTATTCAAGGCCTTTCTTAATACCCCCCCCCCCCAGTTATTGGTACTCTCTTCCTCTTGAAATTACTTTGTACTAATTTGCATAGAATTTGCATAGGAAGTAGGAACTGGACCTGTGATTTCATTAGTATAGGGAACTCCCCAAGGGAAAACCACCAATAGTAGTCAGCCCCTTATCTGCCACTTAGCATTTTAGAGTATTGCCTAAAGTACATAGAGTCTCAGTGCCTTGCCCAGGGTCATACAGCCAGTAATGGGTAGAGTTTGGTTATTGTTATTTACATGTGGTCATGTATTCTTTCAGTAGAATGTAAGGTTCTTGATCTTAGGAATTCTGTTATTTTTTTCCTCTTTATATGCTCAGCACCCAGTCTAGTTCCCTGCACATTTTATTTTTTTAATTTGAATTGAATTGAGTGAGACTAGTTTTAAAAAATAAGCATACTATAATTTATACTTTCTGAGGGGGAAATGGCTTTTCTCCAATTCTTGTTCTGGGATATAAACCACACCTTCCCCCTTCCCTATGCCCCCCCCAAGAGGCAGCCTGGAATTATGGGAGGAAGACTGGGTTTGGAGTCAGGAAGATCTGGATTAGCTTCCATTTCTGACACATTCTAGTTATTGGTGAGAAATACTGATTATCCAGGGTAGGAGGAGTGTGCAGATGGGCAATTAATCCCTTGAATTAATCCAGAAAGGAATGATTATCTTCTAGGTGGACTTTTTATTCTATATAAAAGCATTCACTATTGCCCTGAGAGCTTTTAAATCATCATTTTAAAAAAAACAAATAGGAGTAGAGGGCACAGAGCGGTGAGTTGTCCCTACTTTTGTCCCTTGCTAGGCTTGTTGTAATAGTTAAAGAAAGGGAAGGGTAAAGGTAGAGAGCATAAAGCATAGATCATAGATTTAGAACTGGAAGGGCTTAGTGGTCATTAGATTCAAAAAAGTGACTTGCTCAAGGACACACAGCACTGGTCTGACCTAGTCCCTCCCAACCTATTCAATGAACTCCAATGGCTCCCTATTACCTCTAGCATTAAATATAAATGCCTCTGCTTGGCTTCTGGTTGTGGTTTGTCCTTCATTCTCAAAGAGGATCATGACATCAGGAAGATGATGCCATGACTTGCAAGTGAATTGGATTTAAGTGAGGCAGAGCTGTGCAAAAATATCAGTCTCTCTCTTCCCAAGTCATCAAAGTCCAGTGGAAAGACAAAAGTCAGGAAGACTGGCAATGACTCAGGATGCAGGGGATGACCTTGGCATCTTTGATGCCTGACCAACCTCTAAGCACTCCACAGCACCTGCTTTATCTGTCTTCATGGCTGTTGGAACAAACTGTATTTATCCATCCATTCCACTGGGAAAGTTTTCACATGATTGGGGCAGACACAGCCTACTCCCCAACTCACCAACAGGTTTGAGGCTTTTTGATTACCTTCAACCTGGTTTATAGCTTGTTCACTGAGACAAATTTTTACTGAAGTGTGACCACAGCAAGAAGCTGTGCATGCTCCAGCTTCTTGGAGGTGAGAGCATAGGTGGACACCAAAGGAGGTTGAGCAGCCCTGGAAAGGGCTTGGGAATCCCTGGCACCTGAGATGCTGGTCCTTCCTGAACACCCCATATACCCCTTATGCTTTATTCCATGCATATTTTGTTCATACTTAGTTCTTTTCAGGTTGTCTCCCCCACTGGACTGTGAACTCGATTAGAGCAGGGACTATTTTTAGTTTGTTTGGTTTTTTTTTTTAAACTGTGTATCCCTAGGACTTAGCATAATGCCTGCCATGTAGCAGGTACCTAAGAAATGCTAGCTGACTGACAAGTAGCAGGATTGGGAGGTGAACCAGAGAGGCAGAGGGATGCAATATAAAGAACTCATGTCCTCTGACTCCCAAACCCATGCCTTTTTCTCTGTGCTGTTCCCTCTGAAGACTATGCCTATATAAAATTATATATATATATATATATATATATATATATATATATATATGCGCAATGTATATGTATATATAATGTATATGTGTATATGTACACACACACACCACACACACACACACACATATATATATATATATATATATGAATATAGACACTGGATCTTGTCTTACTTTCTTTTAATACAAAGGAGTTTTGTTGAGAGCTGGAAGGGATCTTAGCACCTTTCTAGACCAATCCACCATTATAACTCCTGAGAAGTAGAGCCTTCTTAGCCTTTTCATTCATTCTTTTTCACCGTAGGTGAGAAAATTAGAGCTCAGGGAGTCAAAATAAGTCAGTCAGTAAATAAGCATTTATTAAAAATTTAGTCATTGGGACATGTATGCAGATGTCATAGGGCAGGGGATTCCAGCTCAGGATTGTTCTGCTATTATAACCTCTCCCCATGGAAGACACCGGAAGAAGACTTTAGGGAAAATTGTGGGACAATTAAAGGGGCATAACTTGGAGAGACTGTGAAACATGCAATGACCTTCTGGAAGTGGTTCCTGCTCTACAATGTGGTTGGATTGGGAAGAGTCTTTTATTATTAGCTGCATAGCCAGAATTATGTCTTCCAAAAAACTTTAATCAGCTAGGGTCACTTCTTTGCAATCATTCTATCTAGGGGAGAACTCTTCATCTATGGGAAGACCATGCAAGAAGAGGAAGGACCTTAGGGCCTTCCCTCACTGGGGCCATAAAACTCCTGAAAAGTAGGGCCTTCTTAGCCTTTTCATTCATTCTTTTTCATTTTAGGTATGGGAAAAAGAGTTTCTAATCATGGGTTGGCAAGGTACAGGAATTGGGGAGTTGGAATACAGGCTGGATATTGCAGCCAACCAGCATCAATGCCCTGAAAAGCAAAAAGAAATCTTTGGGAGCCAGCTTTGAGACCTTAGCCTTGTGCAGTGGATCTTGACAGATGTCAAGATGTTTCTGGACATGAACTTGCTGGGACCAGTGCTATGTAGAAATTGAGTTCAATTTTGAGCCAACTCCCCAAGAGATGCAGGTAGTATAGCAGAAGGTATGGTTTGGAAATCTTCAAGAAAATTTGCACCCTCCTTCTAAACCTTTTAAGTAAAAACCCATTTGTAAGAGCCAATATAGTTAAGTAGTTATATGCAACTGGGATACTGGTAACTGAACTCCTACAAAATGGGGAAACAAATAGAGCTGGCGGGGGGCTCAAGATGATGGCAATTAGAAATCACTCAACTCCTCAAGGTACCATGGAACCTTTTCCTCCCTGCTTAATAGTATCTTATTTTTTCTAATTACATGTAAAGATAAGTCTTCAACATTAACTTTCGTAAGTTTTTGAGTTCCACATTTTTTCTCCTCCTCCTCCCCCCTCCCCACGATGGTAAGCAATCTTAAGGAGGCTATACATGTACATATTAAATAATACTTATATTAAATATATTTCCACATTAGTCATGTGGTGAAAAAAGAATCCGAACAAAAGGGAAAAACCCAAGAAAGCAAAAAACTAAAAAGGGGAAAATATTTTGCTTCTATCTGCATTCAGACTCCCTAGTTCTTTCTCTGGATGTGGATAGTATTTTCCATCATGAGTCTTTGGGAATTGTCTCAAATCATTGCACTGTTAGGAAGTGCTAAGTCAATCATACTGTTACTGTTTACAATGTTCTCCTGGTTCTGCTCACTTCACTTAGCATCAGTTCATCTAAGTCTTTCCAGGTTTTCTGAAATCCACCTCTCATCATTTCTTATTGCACAATAGTATTCTGTTGCATTCATATACCACAACGTTCAGTCATTCCCCATTCGATGGACATCCCCACAATTTCTTTTTTTTTTTTTTAAAGCAATTGGGGTTAAGTAACTTGCTCAAGGTTACACGGCTAGTCATTATTTATGTGTGGGTGCTCATTTTCTGAGGCCGGATTTGATCTCGGGTCATCCCAACTCCGAGGCCCGCGCTCCTACTCACTGTACCACCTAGCCACCCCTTTAGGGCAACTGGGGTTAAGTAACTTGCCCAAGGTTACACGGCTAGGTTTTTGTTTGTGTGGGTTAAGTGTTGGAGGCCGGCTCCGAACTCAGGTCCTTCTGACTCCAGGGCCGGCGCTCTATTCACTGCGCCACCTAGCGGCCTCCATCCCCACAATTTCTAATTCTTTGCCACCACAAAAAGAGCTACTGTAAATATTTTTGGTACCATAGAATCTTGAGGGGCTATGTAATATCTTGGCTTTGGGAGAGAGGGCCAGAGTAGACAACATTACAGAAAGGCAAAAACAATAGCCCTGCTCTCAAGGAGTTCATATTCCAATGGAAGAGACAACATGCAAATAACTATGTACACACAAGATATATACAGTGTAAATTGAAACCATTATCAGAGGGATGACCCTAGCAATCAAGAGAGGCACAGAGGAAGATTGAACAGGAAAGGCCTCCTGCAGAAGGTAGGATTTTAAGAAAACTGGGAGATGAGGATAAGGGATCAGGACATTTCAAGCAAAGAGAACAGCCAGTAAAAAATAAATGTACTCAACCTATGTTCCTCTGACTCTAAATCCAAGGTTCCTTTTCCTAGCTATGCTGCCTCTTCCACAGTACAGATGTTATTTTAGTTAAATGCATGGAATTAAGATTTGCTGACACTTTACCTAGATTGGCGTTAGGCCATGGGAAAGAGAAAGAAGAAAAGTCCTGGAGCAGAGATTTCTGGGTTTAGTCACAGAAAGCTGTGCTCACCTCCAAGAGTTATTTCTTCATACAACCAAATGTAGTGTGTGCTTCAATGCAGTCTCTTTGGGAAATGGTATGCTTGTTCCAAAGATGTTGCTGATGCCCCAAATATTTTTAGATTTCCTCTTACCCCCCCTGCCCCAATTATTTGGAAATAGTGTCTGATCCAATTTTCCAGAGACAAAAGAAAATCATTTTCATTACTTTGTTGTTGTTATTGAAACAGAGATTAACCAGTTTGGACACCCACTTTATGCACCATACTAGGATCTGTAGACAGAAACATAGATTTAGAACTGGAGGGAACCTTACAAGCCACTAAATCCAAACTCCACCCCTCCCAACAAAAATTTGCCTACAGCTATTAAATGCCTTAGGCAGAATTCAAACCAAGGTCTTCTTCACTGGCACAGTGCCTAAATGACTTGTGGGTGCTTAAAAAATGAACCTGTCCTCTCCTAGTCTGGTAGACTCAAGAACAGCTGGACAGACATGCATCTCTACCAACAGTTCATCAACAGGCCCATTTTCCCACAGCCTTTCCAACATTTTTATTTTAAGTGACTTTTGCAGATCTGAGGGATATGAGGTAGAATCTTAGAGCTTATTTAATTTGAATTTTGGGAATTATATGAATCTAAGAGAATGCTACTCTACCATAAGATATGACAGAAGAAGTTTCAGAGAAATGTAGGAAGGCTCTTATGAGTAGACTCATACATAAAAATGAGGACAACCAGAAAAATCATTTATATGATAACATTATAAAGAAAATGTTGAAAGATTGAAGAACTCTGATCAGTTTAATAGCCAACCACAATTCCACCAGACCAATGTAACCTTATACATCTTCCAGAGTTCAGAGGTGGCAGGGCAGAGGACTTTCTTTCTCCTAAATCCCATTGGCAGTAGCCCCCTGAAGCAAGAAACTTGTCTAGGAAGAGACACTGTGCCTAAGGGAGAGCAGACCCAAATAGTCCCTCGATGGGAGAAACTTAGCTATGGAGAGGAGCATGTCCAGAGACCTCAGTGGAGTGACCTGGGCAGTAGACATACCAGTGTACCCTGGACTAGCAGCAGGGGAACAACAGGAGGAAAAAAAGGCCATCTAGGCCCGGGAATGACAGAGGTGGGAGTTACTTTGGCCATGTACGTTTCCCAAATGTGTATACTTCTGCTAGTATACTTTGTGTAGGTGCCCACTCTTCCCACTGATGTGTGTGTTTTGGGGAACATGTGCCTCAAATTTATGGGTGGGAATGATTTGCTACAACTGTTTACGGGATGCCATTTCAGTAAATACCTTTGCTCTGAGCTAACTGTACCAGCCTGAACTATCAAAGGTGAATGCATTAGTGGGGAATTGTGAGTTATAGTTTTGTGGCTATAAGGCCACTTTGATTGGGCCATGGCTACACAGCTAATGGGGCAGCTAGGTAATAATAACAAGCATGTAATCAATCAATAGGTATTAGTACAATTAAGTGGTAGGTGGAGAACCTGATCTGAGTCAGGAAGACTCATCTTCATGAGTTCAAATCCAGCCTCAGATATTTCCTAGTGCTGTGACCTTGGACAAGTTGCTTCACCCTGTTTTCCTCAGTTTCCTCATCTGTAAAATGAACTGGAGAAGGAAATGGCAGACTACCCCATTATCTTTGCCAAGAAAACCCCAAATGGACTCAGGAAGAGTCAGACATGACTGAAACAACTGAACAACAACAAAAAACTATAAGTTACAGAATCATAGAACTTGAGGGCTGAAAGGGACATCAGCAACACATGTTTGAGCTACAATTGGAAGCCAGGTCTCTGGACCCCAGAGCACAATTGACTTTTTATTTGCCATCCATGTAAAAGGCTATTTTGTATTTATTCACCACTATCTTTCTAGTCAAATTTTCTCAAAACATTTTCCCTGTTTGCATGATTGCATATATAACCTAGATCACATCTCTTACTGTCTTAGGGAGGGTGTGAGAGAAGGGGAAATGGAGAGGAGAAGAGAGGAGGAGGGGAGGGAAGAAATTTGTCAAAAATTTAAAAAAATGAATGTTAAAAATTGTCTTTATATATGATGGGAAAATACTATTTAAAAATGCTTTCACAAAAGCTCTCCTTTATTCAGCCTTAAATTCTTAAATTGGATTAAATAAATATTGAATTCTTAATTTTTCAGATGAGGAAACTGAGGTGCAGAGCAGCAAAATGGATTGTCCTTCATCACCCTGGTACTAAGTAGAAGATCCAAGTCCTGGTTTCTGACTCCAAATTCAGTTAACTATCAATGTCTATCAATGATATTTACTCATTTTTTATACATTTTATTTATGCACAATAGTTTTAATCCTACGTAAGATTTTTTCTTAGCACTTTACCACTGGGCCTCAATTCCTCCAACTGTAAAATGAAAGATTTGTATTTACTTATAAAGTTCCTCCCAGTTTTAATCTCTGATGTCTATTTGTCCTTTGACCATTTCATTTCTAATATTTATCTGTGCATTTATCTTATCCTACCTCAGAACTAGATTATTAGCTCCTTAATGACAAGAAGTAGACCTTTTTTCATCCTTGTATCCTGGTACCTAGCTGATGACCTTTTATGGACTGAATAAGAGTTTGTTGAACTGAACTGTATTTCTTGACTTGAAAACATTATATGTACCTGGACAACCAGATATGCAAGAAGACAAGAACAGTCACGCTTAGAAAATTTCTGAAAACCCTGATCTCATGAGCCTCTAAATTGCCTCCTTTAATAACCAACAAAAAAGGCTGGCCATCCCTGGGCTTTCAGAAAGCCCCTGGGGATTAGTGAAGGGGCAGATCTAAAAGAAATGCAGCTTAGCTCCCTTGGGGCCCAGAGTAAGTGCTGACCGGCGGAAAAGGGGAGACCCTTGTCTTTTAGAGAACCTCATAAGTGCTTTTATAAATAGGTATGGCATCCTTTATAATTAGCACAGCTATTGTTGGACTATGAATACCTCTGGCAGAGGGATGCTTCAGAAGAGTTTGTGGGGCTTCATCTTCAAGGCAGCTCAAAAATTCTTTTTTAATACTATTAACTAGGCTTAGTAGACTTCTTTCTTCCTCGATAATAACAAGAGTTCACGTTTATATATAGCACTCTAAGATTTGCAGAGGGTTTTACCTATATTGTTTCACTGTCTTCACAACAACCAGGAAGGTAGGAGCTACTATTATTTAACAGACAGGGAAACTGAGGCTCAGAGAAATTGTGACTAACTCTGGCTTTCATAGCTAAAGAATATGTGAGGAGGGATATGAGCCTAAATCTTTCTGGCTCAAGGCTTAGCACTTTACCTACTATTCCAGGCTGCCTCTCAGTAGGGAGGTAAATGTTGGATGATAGATGAGGTCAAACTTTGAGGGCTCAAGTCTTGCCCCACCATACTAGCTGTATGACCGTGGGAGAGTCACAAAACTTTTCAGTGGCTTTGAAGACTTCCCAAGACTATATGTCACAGAAGAGCTGATGATTTGTAACAATGGGGGGAATTTCCTGGACATTCCCTCTTAATGATGAAATCACAGATCAGGAATGAAAGAAAAAGGCCTAAAAATTTCTGTCGGAGCAATGAAACACCCTAATTACAGAAGACCAATTATAAATCATATTCCTTACCTCTTGACAGACAGGTGGCAGATTGAATACAGAATCAGATATACATTTTTGGACATTGCCATTGTGGGAATTTTTTTTCATTATGAATATTTTATAATGGTTATCATTATTATACGGGGTATGAGGAAATGAGAGAGGGAGAGACAATAAATGCTAACTAATTTATAAAATTCAATAAAAAAGAAACTACAGGTCAGGAAAGAAAGGAAGAATGGAAAAAAGGGAAGAAAAGGAAGAACAAAAAAAAGAGAGAAAGGAAGGAAGAAAAAGAAAGAGGAAGGAAGGAAGAGAGGGAGGGAGTCAAGATTGCATCTGGGATCATTTATCTCTTCATCTTGGACAAGGCTCCTAACTTTTCAGAGCTGCAATTTTCTCATGTATAAAATGGTCTTCCCACAGGTATGTTTCAAGTATCAAATTGAATAATATATGTAAAATTCTTTGTAGTAAGACTGCATTGCCTAGATTGGCTGGGATTGGCTAAGAGGCTGAGGAGAGCATGGAGGACATACAAGCAATTGGAAGACTTGGCTGTGGGAACTGGGGCAAGACACTTCCCCTCTCTGAGCCTCACTTCCAAAGCAGGGACAATTATCTTTATACTGCCTTCCTTAAAGGATATTCATGAGGAAATATCTTTGTGAAGGCAGGATGACATTGTGCATAGAGTATTGGGGTTTTGGTCACCTGGATTTAATCCTCACCTCTGACACTTACTAGCTGTGTGACCCTAGTTTAGGTAAGTCACCTAACCTCTCTGAGCCGTAGTATACCCATTTGGAAAACAAGAGAATTGGACTAATAGCAGCAGTAGTGATGGTAGCAGTGGGAGCGGTAGTCAGAGTACTCAAATTTATGTAATGCTTGAAGGTTTGTAAAGTACTTTATGTACCCTATCTCTTTGGGTCCTCCCAATTCTCCTGTGAGGCACGAGCCATTATTATCCCCATTTTATAGATATGGGAACCCAGTCTGAGAAAAGGTGAACAGCTTGCCCAATATTTATACTTAAACGTCCAGAGTCACACAGCTAGTAATTGTCAAAGGCAATATTTGAATACAAAATCTTCTTGATTTCACATAATGTGCATTATTACTTACTCTCTGTTAAATTTAACTCAACTGTAAAATTTAAAGCATTGTAGCAATATTGCTAGGGGTACAGAATGGACCTATGATGATTTCATTGACGGAGAACTCCTAAGTGAGGGAAATACTATCAGTGCAGGTCAAACACTTCTCTATAAAATTACAGCATTTGACAGATGCCCAGAGCATTGAGAAGTTAAGTGATTTACCCAGAGTCACACAGTCAATAATTGTCCCAAATGAGGTAAGACTTAAATATTGATGTGAGTTATTTTTATGTAGAGTGTAAAGAACAGAGAAGTGGAATTAGAGCTGGGAAGACTTAGGTTCAAGTCTTTACTCATCCCTACCCAGCCAATCTGGGAACCACCCATGTCTGTTATCAACAAAGTTTATTTTTCAGCCAAAGAAAACAAATCATATTCACCCAAAGCTCAGGGGCAATAATGACACCCCTTAGAAGCTATATAGTTTGAATCACATATAGTTGTGTGCAATGTATTCATAATAGTTATCATTAATTTTGTGCTTTAAAGCTTCCAAAGTCCTTTGCTTGAATTATCTCATGTGATTCTCATAACAGCCTTATGAGATAGTTATTACAGACATTATTATCCCCATTTTATAGAGAAGGAAACTGAGGTTCACAAAAATGACATTACTTGCCTTAGGGTGACATTGCTAGTAAGGGTCAGAGGTAGCATTGGAATCCAAATCTCCTTGATGCCAGTAGACATCCCTTTGTGAGAACTAATTGATGTTAATCTGTTGGGGTGCTAGTCATTGTTGGCTTGTGGGAGGAAAATACCTGGAGTAGCAGCACAAATCAGTGGCCTTAGAGAAGAGACACCTTGACTTCTCAGGTATGCCATCTAGAAGCCTGAGGCAGATTCTTGGGCCAGAGAGTGTCATATTAAGATCATACTGAATTGCCTGGGAGAAGACAGGATGCAGTAACACAAATCCTAGGGGATGACAAGTTTCACAAATCCCCATTGCCCCATTCAAGCTTTCCAGTACATCCAGTCCCCATTCACCTCTGACCCCACTCTTGCTAACATGTATTGGGGATGCTGGGTGATTTTCTAATGGTCCACAAAGTACTTTTTCCAGGTACCACCTACTTAGCCCAGAAGGCTCCCTTAAAGGGGTCAAACACATTGTCTCCCCGGCAGTCATGAGCCGTGCACAGCGTAGTCTTCAAGGTGCCGTTTTATTTCCCCTCCTCTAACACTTTCCCCCCGACTAGGACTCCTTTGAAATATTCTTAACTTTAATTGCTTTTTCCCCCACAAAGAAGTCAATTTAAATTAAGCAGAATCCATCATTGTGATAATTTTTTAATGAGTAAAGATAATGTACTGTACAGGAATTGAAATGAGGTGTTCCCAGGATCATTTGCAAAGTCTCCAAAAGTCCTCCGAAGAGTTGGTGGAAATTAATGAATCTCAAAGCCTCACAGCCATCAATGCTTTCTTATTGAGGCCTGGGTTCAATTAAAAAAACCCACAATAATAATAGTTACATTTTCCAATTTGAGCATTTAGCTCCTTTTATCCAGAGATCCAGAGGAATTTTATAAACATTAATTAAGCCTCACAGGTGTGACTTATTAAGATTAACTAGTTGATGGCTGCCAAACTTGGCAGATGTAAAAGATGCTTTAATGGGGGCTAGATATTGAGTGGGAACAACTTCATCTCTGGGGTAGTGATTCCCAAACTGAGAGATAGAATCCTGGGTTTCTGGGTGGTGCTCTAAGGATGTTCCAAGGAAGATACCAAGACTTGGGGAGGAGATTTATCTGTTTCTTGGCACAACTTCCCCTGTGACTCTTGTTCAGCCTTTCATGATGCTTAGCTACAGTAATGATTGAACTAGATTGTTGCTAAGGTCCAACTCTGACGATCTATGATCAGTTCATAAATCTGTCCCTGCTCTCTCACCACTGATGATTCTAGCTTAACCTTCAAGATCATTTTTGAACAAAATCAAATTTACTTCTACAAAGAAAATAACAATTCACATTGAATCATAACATGCTGAAGCTAGATCTTTGGAGATTATCTTGCCAAGCTTTTATATATTACAGATGAAGAAGGTGAGACCCAGTCAATCAATCAATAATAGTAAGTAACAGTTCTATAGGGATTTGAAGTTAACAAAGAAATTTATGTATATTATCTCATTTGATCCTCCCAAACAACTAGGGCAGGTAGATTCTATTATCGTTTCCATTTTATAGACTAAGCAAAAGAGTCTAAGAGATTTAAGTGCCTTGCTTAAGGTCACACAGCTAGTAAGTATTTGAGGCAGGATTTGAACTCAAGTCTTCCTGATGTATTTACTGTTCTCTGTACCAGAGTTCTAATAGGAATCTCCCATCATGTTTACTCAGGTTGTGCTCCAGATTTGGAATGTATTTCATCCTCCCTTCTGCTATTTAGAATCCTGATCTCTCTTCAAAGCTCATCTATGGTGCCACCACCATGAGACCTTTTCTAATTCCTACCCTCCACCTTGTTTCTATGCTCTCCCTCACAAATTACTTTGTATAAATTTTGGTTTTAATGTATAGAAACACACATTGTTTCTCTTGATAGAATATACACTTTTTGAGGGCAGGGACTGTTTTATTTATTGTTTTGTGCCTCTAACATTATGTCTAGCATATAACAGGTGCTTAATAAATACTTATTGATTGATTGAGACAAGGGAGCCCTAGTAGGGGCATAGTGGGCAGGGAAGGGATACTTGGAAATCTGATGAACTAGACAAAGTCAGCTATGGAAGTAGGGATAATTTGTGATGATGGTATATGCCCATGTAGATAACCAAGGGTTAACACTCTTCAGTTCAAGTAAATCTACTCCTGGTAACGAAAGAAAAAGGTCAAGAGGTTTGATTGTTTATAAGACTTGACCCTCCTGTTTAATGATAGCTCCCTAGTACAGACAAGACACTCTTAGAATAACCTATTTCAGACTATCTTATTTTAGACACCATGGGACTTCAGGAACTATGTAATAAAAGGCAAGATTTCTTCTATCTTCAGCTCCCTTTGGTTCTTGGACAATACTTTATCCTGGTTCTTCATACACAAATAAGATGGGGAAAGTTGGCTCAGACTCAAGGTGTCAACACTTACATACCATCAATTATGTCATTCTGGGACCATTGTTCCACCCCCACCTCCTCTCCACTTCCCCATGTGCAAAATTCCTAGTGGCAACTCTTGGTTTTTTAACCATTCCTTCTCTGGACTATTTTCCTTCCTCTGATCTCTGCCCTTCTTTCTATATATTCCCCCTCTATGATGTCTGTCCCAGTACCTCCAGAGGCAGTCCATTCTACTTGTTGATGACTATAATTTTTATAAAGTTCTTTTTCCTTAGATCAATACTAAATCTGCCCCTCTGTAACTTCCACCCATAGTGCCTAGTTCTTCCTCCCCAAAGTCAAGCAGGACAAATCTGTTTCCGCTCCCATGTGAGATCCCTTCCAGTGTTTACAAGCATCTGTCAGGTCACCACTGAACCTATACTTGAAGCCTTCTAGTTTAGCAGGGATTCCCATAACTAGTCCTTTCTTCCATGCCACAGGAGGGATTAAAGTTGCATGCTAATGGAAAAATCTCATGTCCCACATATATCGACAAATCAGGAATCATATCATTTGCCTACTGTCAGTGCCTGGAGCCAAAGCATGTTTTCAATCACTAATTGTATAATATATAATAATTACATTAATATCACCCACCAAAATGCATATATTATAGGCACTCCTGGTTCTGAGAGTTTCTTATGAAGCAAACTACAAAAAAAAATAAAATAAAATAATGCACCCCATGCCATGCCACACTGTAATTTATCAAGTGGGAAAGAAATTGGCATGTCTTTTCCTGCTGATTTATTGGTTAATTCCAACAATTCATTGTAGAAAAGGCCAACAATGAATTACAATGTGAAGAGAAAAAATTAAGGCAAGCATTTTAAAAGGTGTTTTAGTACACAGTCTTTAGAAAGAACTTACAAAGCTATTTTATAGCTAGATCCATGTGGTCCATGAATTGCAATGCATGGTACATGAAATGTGCCAGTTAGGGACCCCAACATTAGACTCCCTAATTCTTCCCTCAAATACATTGTCTCCTGTGGGAATCAGCATTATCCTTTCCTGTGTCTTATAAATCAGAAACTGTTCGATCATAATTATAGTCACTTTTCAAGATAGTATTAGAAGGTAATAACCACACGATATACCCCTGAAAAGACCAAAAGGCTTACCCTCTGATGATCAGCCATCTGTCCAGAAAGTGGGCAAATCATTGACTGTAGTCATGGAATGCTGAAGTTCCTGAGAAAAGACCATTGACTGGTGAGTTGGAGTGTTGAGTGGGGCCATTATTCCCCCATTTGTGAAGCAGAGACTTGCAAAGACAATTCCTTCCTTCGGGGATCTTTAAACAGATTGAATGGGAAGCCTTTCTCACCTGGGAATGCTTTTCTCATTTATTGAACTAGATGAATAGCAAAAATTGTTGCAATTCTGTTTAATAGGAAGACCACAAATATCCTGGAAACACAAAGCAAGGTTTGGCTTAGAATTCAAAAATACAATAGAAGTCTTTTATAATCCTGGTTATAGGAGACAGAAACAACACCCGCTATTGCTATAGACTGCAGTGTCCTTTTGGAATGACTGAATTACAAGAAACATGTTGAATTATAATCACAGAATTACAGATATCAAAGTAGGAAAAGACCTTTCTTGCATATATTTATATATGCACATATTGAGAGGAAATACAGCAGAATGGATAGAGAATTAGACTCAAAGCTGGGAAGATCATTGTTCAGATCCCACCTCTGACACACACTAGATGTGTGACTCATCAAATGACTCATCCTCCCAGACCTATAGGCAAATCTGAAAGACTAGAAGTACCAAAAGAATTTGCCAAATTGCTTTGGAAAGAGGGGGTTTTCTCACCCAGGAGTTCTTTACACCAAGAGATATAGCACATGATTTTCTCTGTTCTTAAGGTAATTCCAGGTCCAGTCCTTGTTCCCTGCATCATATATGCACCTTGAGAGCAAACACTGTCTTTGTGTCCTCAGAGCCTAGCATAGTGCTTTAGTACAAGGCCCTGCACATAGTAGGTGTTGTACCTTGATTAATGCGAATAAGACCCAAGTAATAATTTTAGAATGGACCTTTTATTAAAATGCCATGATGGCTGATCAGGCCACATGGCGGGCTGAGTAGTTACCACCACTTACTTGTCTTAAATACAGCAATAGTAGTAGCAGCAGCCTGCAACAGCCCTCTCTGGGGCAGAACCTTAGCTTCTAAAGGGGGCCTTACCTAAGCAGTGATTAGTCAGTACACACCTTGAAACTCCCTCACCTGACCCAGAAGCCCACCCATTTCTATGCAGGTGAGCTAAGTGGAAATGGCCGGACACCCAGTGGGGGAAGGGCAGAGCTGACTTCTGTGAGGTGGGGGGGAGGATGAGGAAAACCAGGCACAAAAATAGGCATTTAATAAATGTTTATGGATTGATTTTCAAAAATATATTTGTGTATATTTTCATATGTACAGGTAAAATTGATACGTATTGCTTGCCTTCTTGGGTGGTGAAGGGGCTGGAGGGAGGGAGAGAAATGGGAACTCAAAACTTTAAAAAGCAAACATTGAGAATAAATAACAAAAATTTTAAATGGTCACATTGACTCCCCTTATAGAATGTAAGCCCCTTAAGGTCAGGCATTGTTCCTTTTGCTCTTGTATCCCTGGCACTTACCACACATAGAATATGGAAGGGACTTAATAAATTCTTGTTGATTAATTAGAAACCATCTATTCAAGCCCATTCATTTTTATAGAAATGGGAACTGAGGTCAAATTGTTTCCTGTCTCCAGAAAGACCTGGATTAGTAGCTGTATGACCAAAGAAAAATCACTACTATTCTCTTAACCTCAGACAAAGATATAGATGAGTTTTGCAAGCATAAAGAGTGGAATTCCACTGAGTAAAATTCCAGTACAGGTATTCCTTCCATATTGTGACTTTCTCCATTGTGGTTTCACTATATTGCCAATTGCCATAAGAAATTAAACAGGAATTTTTTGGGAGTTTTGCAGAAGCCAAAGACAACACAGAAAAAGTCTAGAAACTCAAAAATGCACAAAATATATTTACAGTATGGTATAACATTAACATATTTTATCTCTTAATACTGTAAAAGCCCCATAAAAGAAAAAGAAAAAATTTAGACTTCTTTGGTATGAAAAGAGAGCCAAAAAAATTTACTCAAATTTTCCAGATCACAGAGGCGCCATACCCATAAACCCCACAACATGGAAGGGATAACCGTACTTAATCCACTATAAGGAAGAATATTAATGAATATTTCCTTTATCCAAATATAAGGATAGAATATTAATGAATATTTCCTCTCTGAGCACTGGCATATTCCCTTAAAGTCACACTCCGGATTTTCAGAGGAAATTTTCTCTATTAAAAAAAATTTCCTTGTATGGTCAATATGAAAACTTCAGAAAGTTGCCAACTCCATAGAAATCCCTGCAGCTACGCTTTTATTTTAAATGGTTGGAAAAAGATGCCTGCAAAGAAAGGGTAAACCTTGCCTACAAGCCCTTTAAATCACTTAACGTGACACCAGGATTGGAGGTGGAAGCCCCAATTTTCTCTTTATAATCAATGGAGCAAAGTTGGCTCTCTGGGCAGGCTTGAATAGTCTTCTGCTTTAGCTGGCCACTCAGAATGAGAAGTAAGGAACAATGTGAAAAGCCTCAGGGGAGATAGCTCATATTATTATCTCATATATTCCCATTATATGTTGTACATCAATCAATAAATCAATAAACATTTTTTATTAAGCACCCAACAGGTATTGCACTATGGTACCACAGTAACTGTTGGCAATAAGAAGAAAGGGAAAAACAGTGCTTGCCCTCAAGAGACTTATGATTTAATGGGGTAGACAACATACAAATAACCATGTACAGACAAGCTACATACAGGATAAATGAGAGATGATCAACCAAAGGAAACCACTAGCATTGAGGGGGAATCAGGGAAACTTAGAGAAGACAGGATTTTAGCTGGGACTTAAAGGAAGCCAGGGAAGCCAAGAGGCAATGAAGAGGAAAGAGGAAATTCTGGGGGAGAGCCAGAGAAAATGCCTGGAGCCAAGAGATACAGTGTCTTGTTTGAGGAACAGCAAATAGACCTGAGAGTATATGGGCATGAATGTGGTATGAGAAGCCTGAAGACGTAAGAGGAGGACAGGTTACAAAGGGTTTTGAGTGCCAAACACAGGATTTTATATTTTATTCTGGAAGTGATAGGGAGCCATGGGACTTTATTGACCAGGGGGTAACATGGTTAAATTTGTGCTAGGAAGATTCTTTGAAATCTGGGCACGTCTCCCCCATGAAAAGGGAAACTCTATGAGGGCAGGTACTATTTCATTTATTATTGTTGTTGTGTATGAATCCCCAGCACCTAGCACAGTGCTTGGCCCACAGCAAGAACTTAATAAATGCTTGTTAATTGATAGATCAATGTGTAATTTTGTCCCTGTCATGGCCACACTCCATTACTCGATTGAATGGTCTCTATAATACTTATTTCAGATGATTTCAAGCAAGGGGAGACAAGTCCTGACAGGCTGTGGGAAAGGCAAACACCCTTTTGACACAAATAGGTTTTCCAAGTCAGAAGCAGAACATGAAGCTCAATAGTCAGTATGGATATGGTCTATATTCCTTCTTCACTGGACATTTTTATGGAAGAGGGACAGAAGCTGTGATTTCATCAAGGCAGAGAACACCTGGTGAGGACCTTCCTAAAGGAATCCAGGGAAATATTCTGGCTGTAGTTTGTAATCTTACAGACTTTCCTAGAACAATAAAAGCTTCAGTGACTTGCCTAGGGTCACAAGTCAGAGGTAGGATTTGTACTCTGGTGCTTCTGCCTCCAAGGTTGACTCTCTATCCATTATACCACAGTAATTTTTGAAAAAAGGAGAAAAGTGAGTATGAGGTAATGGAACTGAGAGGGGTATGGATTCAAATTCCAGTTCTGGAGATCACTACATGTGTGATTCCACCTCTCAGCCTCAGTAAAACAAGGAGGGTATGCAGGACCAGGTGACCTTGAAGGTCTCTTCCGGTTGTAAATCTGTGATCTTCAGAGGAAGAGAAATAAGTGATGGGTGTTTATATAGCACTTTAGAATTTTGGAATGTGCTTTACAGACGCTATCTCAGTTGAAGCTCCCAGCAACCCATCGCTAAGGGTAATGCAAGCATTACTGTCCCTATTTTACAGATGGGAAAACTGAGACTCAGAAGCAGCTTCTGAACCCAAGTTTAGCACTCTAGCAACTTTTCCATATTGCCTCTGGCTGTTAAATGATACTAAAAGGCATGGGAGAGGAAGACAAATAATCACTTGTGGACCACTGACAAACACTTGTTCTTTCCACATATTTTTGACATTCCAGAGAAGATCTATCTAAAGCAGGGAAGATGGAACAGAGATGAGGGTGGGGGGAGGTCTATGCATTCTCCTTCTTTAGGAAGGATGCTGGAAGGTGAGTACCAAAGAAAGAGTGACAGAAATCCATCAACTTGACTTATCAGTTCACAATTACAGCCATTTATTGGCTGCATTTTGCAAGCAAAGAGAAACCCATAGCTTCATTCTTGTTTAGAAGGTTTCTAACTTGGATGTGTCTGAGGTTAGCACCCCCCTTGCTCCTGGCAGGACCCAAGCCTGGCTGGCCATGGTCTGGGTGGTATGGCCCTATGATGAAGGATAGTTAGTCCTCCTGCTGCTCCCACTCTCCTCCCTCCACATGCCAACCAGCAACCACATTTGGCTTCTGTTTGTTGTCTGAGAGAAGGAATTTGCATTTGGAAAACCACTTTGTAGGTTTCAAAGGGGAGTTTGTCTTTCAGACAGTCACATAGGATTTCTCTCCTTGCCTGAAGTCATTGAAAACAATGCAACACTGCGGGGAGGCTTAGTAGAAATTTTGAAATTCATGGGGAAGATGACAGGAGCAAAGGTTTAGTTAGAGCCGGAAGGAGGCTAAGAAGTCATATGGTTTAAAAATTTCATTTAAATTTTTCAATTTTTTATAAACAAAAATTCATTCTCTCTTCTTCCCTCAACGCTTCCCCCCGTCAAAAAATGCTTGTAACAAATATGCGTTGACAAACAAAACAAATTTCCACATTGGCCACATCCAGAAATTATGTCTCAGCACACACCCTGAATCCATCAACTCTTTGTCAGGAACTGGGTAGCCTGCTAAGGGAAATAAGACCCCCAAAAGGGAAATGAGTCATCCAGGGTCATTGTTGCTGGTCCTCTGTTTTTAAAGAAGACCAATGACATTTCAGGATGATGCCTTGACTGCTATATGAATTGGAATTATGTGGGGCAGTTGCACAAAGTCGTCAGCCTCACTCTTTCTCCCAGACTCATCAAAGTCCAGCAGCAAGACAAAAGTCAACACGACTGGTGATAGTCCAGAATGCAGTGGATGACCTTGGCATCTCTGATGTTTGATCAAGCTCTAAGTGCTCCACAGTGCCTGCCTGCTCCAGCTGTCTGAGGGCTTGTTGGAACAAATTGTTCTCATCCACCCATTTAGCCAGGGGAAGTATTCACACACTTGGGGTAGATGCTCCCTTAACCCACTGACAGGTCTGTGGCCTGTAGGTTATCCAGGGTTACATGTGGGCAGCAACAGTGTCATAAATGACCAAGCCAGGTTTCAGACTCAAACCATAAGATCATGGGTTTAATGCTAAAAGGGGCTTAGGAATGATCTAGTCCAGCACTTTTATTTGGCATATGAGGAAAAGGAGACCCAGAGAAGGGAAGTGACTTACTCAAAGTCACGATGGAACTGAGTGGTGGAGGTGAGAAGACCAAGGTTCAACTTTCACCTTCTTCACTCAGCTCTCTCAGATCAGTAGCAGGAATCCTACCGTCCACTGTTCACTGTGCTACTAAAGTTGGAAAGCCCAGGAAGTGAGGCAGTTTGGTGGAGCAAGTAGTGGGTGGTAGGCGTGGAGGCAAGGAGATCTGAGTTTGAATCCCACCTTTGACATTCCCTCAAGGCCTGACAATCAGGTCTCAGTTTCCTCATCTATAAAATAGAAAAAAAGAATACCTATAGTGCCTGTTAACACATAGGGACCTTGTGAGGCTCAAAGCCCCACTGTCGGTGTCATTATTAAGATACTAAATGAGCTGCAGACATTTGTCCCCATCCTCTTCCAATCTGACCCACTGTCAAATATATAGCTGTCATGTCTAGTAGTATCTTTCCCACACTTCTGGACTCTTCATTTCTCTGTGTCTCTGTGTCTTTGTTTCATTCAGTTCCTGTCCCAGGTTCCTCCCCCCACTTCTCTCTGTTTCTCTTTATCTTTATTCCTTTGTCTCTCACTGTCTCCCTCTGTCTTTCCCTTCCTCCTTCCTCCCTCTGTCTTCCTCTGCCTCTGTCATTATCTCTCAGTCTCACTCTTGTTCCCCCCAACTGTTTCTGTTTCTGACTCTGGGTTTGTCTCTGTGTGTCTCTCTGCTTTTGTCTCCATCTCTCTCCTCTCTTCTTTTTTTGTCTCTCTCTCTCTGTCTCTACCCCTCACTGCAATGGTTTCTGGTCAATTCTCCTTTGTAATAAATCTGCCTGATCATTTTTCCAGTCTTCCTGTGCAAAGAGCTCTCTCAAATTTATCATCTTGTTGCCCTTCAGGCTTTCATGAGGGATCTGGAGTTCAAGCATCTTCAGATTGAAATGTATTTTCGATCTACTCCACCCACTCAGGGCACTCAGAACAGAAAAGGGCTTGTCCTTTCCAATCCCTTTCCTTTCCTGCTTTCTCTTTCCCTTCTCTCTGCCTGCTTCTCCTCCTCTGTTGCTGCCTTCTTTCCTTCTTTTGCTTAAATAAATGATTTTTTAAAAATCCAGCTTGGCCACAGCAATGCACATACACCAAACTGCAGGGACCATTATAATGCCTGAGTTTCCTTCAAGCCCCCAGTCCTGCCTCCTAACAGTAGAGCCTCTTACTATTCCCCATTTCCCCACTCACTCCACAAAGCAACCATTGGGCTGAGAAAGCAAAGATTCTCATTGTAGTATCGAGTATGACTCTCCTATTTGATTGATTGATTAATTAGTTATGTTTAGATGGGTCCAGCAGGGAGAACCTGTGACAGCTCTGACATGAAAATTACTGGAAAGTTACAAAAATATGTAGCTGTGTTTGACTTGGTGAAATACATTCTTGGGATTGATTAGAAACAGACACATGCTACAAGCCTTTCCTTTAAATTACCTGCCACTGCTGAAGCTTTGGGAAGAATCATTTTGATCAGTATGAATTAATCAGGCTTCCAACTTCATGGACTAAGGATGGAGGTCCAAGTATAGGACGCTGAGGCTGCTACCTTGCATAGAGCTAACAGGAGTGAATCTGGGTCAAATATGCATTTAGAATTAGGCTGGAATGAATTCAAAATTGACACCACAGGATGGTTAACAAGGAATATCCTTATGTGCAGACAATTGGATGGAGATGGAATTTTTGTCAGTTGCTCAATCTGTCCCAGCTTAGAATGCTGCTCCCTCCCCCCTCCACCTCTGGGATGGAATCACTAGATTACTGCAAGTATCAATTGAAGGGCTACCTCCTAGAAGAGACCTTTCTTTTCATTGTCTCAGTCATAGAGTCTCATCCCCCAAACTGGAATCATGTTTATTTCATGGCTATCTTGTATATATATATATTTAATGACGAACATGTTCCTTCTCCAAGAAGAATGCAAGCTGCTTGAGGATAGGAGCCATTTCACTTTTGTCTTTTTTAATCCTACCAACTGACACATAATAGATGCTTAATAAGAGTTTGATGAATTGAATTGACTGAGGCCTTTTTCTTTGGGAAGCAATTCAGAAAGAACCTCGGGAAAGAGTCCAGAGAGCCAGATTCCAGACCATCATCACAAGGCATGATTTCATTTCGGTCAAGTTGCTTCCCTTCTCTGATTTGCAGTTTCCTTATCTATAAAATTAAGGTGTGGGAATGAGTACTTCCGACATCTAATATTCTATAATTTAGTCACTTGTAGTATTAACATATTTTTAATTTACAACTATAGATCACCTCCTCTACTAATTCTATCTGCATTGTATATAGAAGGCACATAGAAGGGCACATCTCATTCCTAGTCCATGGGAACAAGAAAAGTCATGATAAGTATTTGTAGCAGTTCTTTTTGTAGTGGTTAAGAATTGGAAATTGAGGGAATATCCATCAAATGGGGAATGGCTAAATAAAGAGGATTACAATAGAATGTTGTTGTGCTACAAGAAATGACAAGCAGGATGATTTCAGAAAAATCTAGAAAGACTTACATGAACGGATGCAAAGGGAACTGAGCAGAAGAGCCAGGAAAACATTGTACACAGTAACACTCATATTTCATGATGAGCAACTGTGAATGACTTAGCTATTTTCAGCAATACAGTGATCCAAGACAATCCCAATGGACTTATGATGAAAAATGCTGTCCACTTCCAGAGAAAGAACTAATGCTGTCTTACTACAGACTGAAGTGTACTCTTTCTTTCTTCTTTCCTTTCTTCCTTCCTTCCTTCCTTCCTTCCTTCCTTCCTTCCTTCCTTCCTTCCTTCCTTCCTTCCTTCCTTCCTTTTCTGTTTTTGTTTGAGCTTTTTCACACAAAATGACTAATATGGAAATGTCTTACATGATTGAACATGCGTAACCTATGTCAAGTTGTTTACCAACTTGGAGGGGTGGATGGATAGAATTTGGAACCCAAAGCTTAAAAGAAATCTTTAAAATTGTTTTATACATAATTGGGGGAAAATAAAATATTATTAAAAATAAATATTGTCTTATAATAAATAGCTGGTATTTCTATAGCACTTGAAAGTTGGTGAATTTGTCATTTGAGCCTCATGATAACTTCTGAGGAAGATACTTTAGGTATCATTATCCTCATTTTTACAGAGGAGAAAACTGAGGCTCAAAAAAGTTGAAAGACTCACCAGGAAGAGTAAGGATGCTTTCTTGTTGCTCATGCATTTAACGAAATGATTGGCATCATTCATTTTGGATTTCCAACATATAGTTCACTTTACTCTCCATCACTCTGAAGACATTGCTATTACCAGGTCCAATTACCAGACATACAAGAAAAAGTTTCATACATTTCAAATGAAGACTTGAGAACAAGAATTGTTGATTGGCCATAGTGCTGAATTCATGCTAGAGATAAGAGCCAACAACACAGAACCAAAGAAAATGGATGGCAACCTTTGCTTGGGATTCAAATCAAGTTTAAGCTGACCTCTTTGAAGACAAGAAATCCCATTTTAGGTTGAATAGGCACATACAGGGTATTTCTAAAGTCTTGATATATTTCAAGCTATTAAATCTTGGAAAAGCACTAAGACTTTTTGGACACACTCTATGTATAATATATACATATATTATATACATATATAATATATAATATATATAATATATAATATATCTAATATATACATATAGACTTATTTATAGATATAAATATATACATGTTTATATTTGAGTATGTATATATGCTCCTCAGAAACCATTTATTAATTTCCTACTTTGAGCCAGGCATTGCAAAGAAAAAAAAAAGAAATCACCCCATACCCTCAAAGAGCTTACATTCTAAATGGAGAGACAAGAAGTATACATACAAATTATTCTTGAATAAAGATAATGTGAACAAATATAAATATCCATAAAACAATTGAATAAAAGGTAGCTTAGAAGGGAGGGGACTAGAAGTTGGGTGGGTTTCCACGAAGAAGACGGAGCTTGAGCTCCATGTTAGAGGAAGAGAAGAAATCCATGAGGCAAAGTAAGGAAGAGAATAGTCAGAGAAAAGGCACTGAGATTAAAAATGGAGTGTCACATGTGAGGAATCAAAAGTAAGCCATCATGGCTGAGCAGAGGAGTACAAGGGATCAAGTAATGTCCAATAAGGCTGAAAAGATAGGTTGGGGCTAACTTGTGAAGGGCTTTGCAAGCTAAAAAGAGGAATTCATCCTAGAGGCAACAGGAAATAACTGGTGCAATGGAGAAATCTCTAAGCCTTGAGTTGGGAAGACCTGAGTTTAAAACCAGTTGTAGACCCTTGGTAACTATGTGACCCTGGGCAAGTCACTCAACCCTGTTTACCTCATAAAACGAGTTGGAGAAGGAAATGGCAAATCACTCTAGTATTTTTGCCAAGAAAACGCCAAATGAGGTCATGAAGAGCTGAACACTATTGAACAATGACAAAGTTGTTTGATTAGGGGAGTCACATGGCATGCACATATATACACATACATATACATATATACACACATATGTGCATATATAGGGAATATATATATACACATATGTGAATATATTACATATATATGTGTCAGCAGAGGTTGCCATCTTATGTCCCTTTCCTTAAGGATTTCTAGTGTTTTCTTTTATCTTTTTTTTTTTTTTTTGCATTTTGGAGGGCAATTTGGGGTTAAGTGACCTGCCCAAGGTCACACAGCTAGTTTTTGTGTTAAGTGTCTGAGTTCAGATTTGAACTCAGGTCTGCCTGACTCCAGGGCTGGTGCTCTAGTGTTTTCTTGAGGCTTGCTAAGGCTTCAAGATAATTTGCCAGACTTGCTATTAGGTATTAGGACATGATAGGAACTGAAGGGACCAATTACAAAAGATGAGGGTATTTATCCCTGGTCTCTGAAACAGTAATAGAGTAATAGGAAATATTAGGGCTGGTATAGGGAAGCATCACACCTCTACTCTGACGTTTTTTGAGCCTCAATTTCTTCCTCATCTGCAAAATGGGGATAAGAATATGTATGATTTCCCCCCCCACCCCCCTTCATGGGATGGTCCATCGAGAAGTCTAAATACTCCAATATATGTAAAGTACTTCACAACCTTTAAAGCGTTCCATGATGTGGATCATACATTTCAAGCAGGAAGACACCATTGAGCTTCCGTTACCCATCCCTCTCATTTGAAAGGTGAGAAAATGAAGGCTCAGATGTTAAGTGACTTGCCCTTAGTCTTTCACTCAAATTTGAACCCAGGCCCTTTCCCATCAAATCCATCACTATTCCCATTGCACAGCAGCTTAATCATCATGGAGTGGAGTCCAAGGGCTTCTTGCGGTTCAGAAGTGGTTGACTAAAACCATCCTCACTAGTGGCGTTTGTCACAGGGAGCAGTACCTCACTGTATTACGTTGCAAAAAAAAAAGTCCACCAGTTCAGTAAGTCTATAAAAAGAATGTGAGAGTCATAGGTCACTGTGGCTTCTCTCTCATGTCCTGCAGGCTTTTGAGATGCTTGAGCTATTCAGTCATGAGCCAGCTAACTTACCATGAAAAGAAATGAGGGGACAAGGTCCTTTATGATTATAGTAACAACACTGTGGCAAATGCCCTTTCAAATGCCAGAGATGCCCCAGCATCTACAGGGATAGTTTAAAAAAAAAGGAAAAGACATTTGGTTCCCCAATCTCGGGAAAGAGATATCCAATTAAGCAAGAAACGGGATGCCCCCATTTCCCTGCAGTGGGTAAGAGAGGCTGCCCTTTGTCCCAAGCCACTCGCCGGGGCTGGTGGTTTGGGAACAGAGCCTCAGTGGCAGGCTATTAATTTCTACTGTTTGTACCCTTTTCTAGTTTCAAAGACTCTTTCCCCAACAGCTTTTTACCAAAGATCCTTTAAAAAAAATCTTGCTGGGCTAGAAGCCATTTTAAATAGGAAATGAAGACTTTGTCTTTAGTCTCTTATAAGGTCATCAGAGCAACAGGGTTAGGTTTGTTAGAATTTGCATTAATGTACCTTATTATATTTACTATAGGTATTCAACAAACATTTTAAAGACACCTGCTGTGGACCCCACTGAAGGAGATGAAAAGTTTAGATAAGACACTACCTCTGCCCTCTGGGAGATCACAATCTAAAAAGATAAATAATAATATACATCCCCGGAGAGTCCCATACCCCAAAAGAACCTGGATCTTATCAGTCAATCAGTTAACAACCATTTACTAAGCATTTATTATATGCTAGGAACTGCTGCTAAACACTAAAGATATAAAGAAAGAAAAGAAAAACAAAACAAAACCAAAAACCTAGCTACAGCTAGCTTTTATACAGCACTTAAAAGTCTGTAAGGCACTGTACAGATCCTTACAACAACACTGGAAGGTTGGGGTTTATTATGCCCATTTTAAAACTGAGGCTGTAAGGTAACTTGTCCCGTAATATATAGTTGGTAAATGTCTTGTAGGGCAGGTCAGTGGTGCAGTGAATACAGTGCCAGGCCTAGAGTCAGGAAGCCCTGAGTTCAAATCCAAGTCACTTCACCCTGCTTGCCTCAGTTTCCTTATCTGTAAAATAAGCTGGAGTAGGAAATGGCAAACTACTTCAGTATTTTTGCCAAAAAACCCCAAATAGGGTCACAGAGTTGCACACCACTGAAATGACAGAATAAAAACAAATGTCTCTTACCCACCTACTTGTTTCTGGAACTATACCCATACAGGATATACACAGTGTTAATTGGAGATAATCTCAGAAAGAGCCAAATGGGTAGGTGGGGCCACCAGGAAAGGCAAGGTGGAATTCAGTGGGGTCCTTAAAGGAAGTCGTGGAAGCCAGGGTTTTGTAAAAGCATTGCAGGCACGTGGAACAGCAAATGCAAAGGTGGCATATATAATATCACATGTGAGGTGGAAGTGAAAACTGGAGAAGTAGGAGACCAGGCTTTGTGAAAGGTGGACACACACACGTACACACGCACACACTGCTTAGTACATGCTAAGCGCTTTACAATTATCATTCCAATTGATTTTACAAAGACCCTTGGAGGTAGGTGCTGTTATTACTCCCATTTTACAGATGAGGAAACTGAGGAAGAAGGAGGTTAAATGACTTGCCCGAGGTTACACAGCTCCTATCTCTATCCACTGTATCTGAGGTCAGATTTTAACCCAGATCTTCCTGACTCCAGGCCTGGTACTTCATCCACTGTACAACCTAGATGTTTCCATTTTGTTCCAGAGATCATCTAGGAGCCCCTGGAGTTTAAATCTGGTCACTGGATCCAGATGCTCTGGAGGAGAAAGTGAGGCTGGGGACCTTGGACAGCCCTCCCTCACTCAAATGAGTCAACTGCAAGTCATGTCATCATTTCCCCAACATCATGGTCCTCTTCAAAAACGAAGGACCAACACAACAACAATTGAGTAGGAAAGGTTGGTGTGCTCTGGGAAGATCACTTGGGTATCTGAGTGGAGGATGAACTGGAAGAGTGAGAAATTTGAGGCAGGGGGACCACCCAGAAGGTTCCTACCACAGTGCAGGTAGGAGGCAATAAGGCTTCACAAAAGAGGAGCAGCAATTTAAGTAAAGAAAGATGGATGCATTTGAGAGGTGTTGTGAAGGTACATCCAACAGGACTTGGCAACAGATTGGAAATATGGGGTGAATCCAAGCAAGAAGTAAAGAATAACACCAGGGGATGACTGAAGGAATCGTGGTGCCCTGTACATAAGAGGGAATTTGGGCATGAGGGAGGGTTTGTGGGTATGCCCTCCAAAAGATGAAGATCATAGCCCACCCATACCAGCTTATCCTATTCCACTCTCACCCATGACTTTCTAAAACATCCTGATGTAATGGCAAGCAAAGAAGCACTTAGCACCTTCGTTTCAGCTATTTAATTATTTAGCACCTTCTTTCAGTTCAAGTTTCTTTTGGGTCTTGCCCTGATTGTATCAAGTCTTTGTTAAGAAACAGAACCTGTGAATCCCACAGTAGGAGGAACTTGCTGATGGAACAGGAAGGGGCAAAACAGGGAGGAATTAATGACTATATACAAGTAGAATCACAGGCTGGGATAGAGCAGAACTGAGAAGGGGAACAGTTGTGGAGGCCAGGCACTCTGTTTGTCTGTTCTGTTGTGATACTTTGTACAGAAGCCCTGGGAACTTACTGGAAGCCCTGAAAGAGGATTTTCTTGTTGTCTGTTTACACAAGTCCTGGAGGAGGGTTTCAGAGGTCCTGGGACTATATTAATGATTTGTGTTGATTTCTCAGACTTTGTTTGTGGGTCTGTGTTGATTGCATAGGCAAAAAGTTAACTGATGATGGTGCTGGCAATGTTTATGAACGTTGTTTTGGCTCTGTTGAGCTTTGTCTTCCCAGAAACAGAAACTGTGAAGGACTTGAGGTGGACTGGACACCGTGAGCTTCAATATGGAATGGGAACTGGATGAGGAGCTACATGAGGAGTTGAGAGCTGCCTACCTTTGAATCCAGGTGACAGTTGGGTAAGTTCAGGCAAAAGCTGGGACCATTCAAGTACCACGGAATCTGAGAACCAACCTCAGGTCAAGATGAAAAGACCTCTGCTTGGGTACTTAGTGCTGACTGAGAAGATCATGATTTACTGTGGCCTACGGGTGGAAAAACTTTTTACTCGGTATCTTGTACCTCTTAAGGATGATTGAGCTAAGGATAATTTGGAAACCAATCTCCAATCAAGAAGAGAGAAGACTTTTTGACTGAGAGATTAAGACAATGTGACCTAGGGGTGGAGAACTTTAACCTTTGTCCTTGGTATCCCTTAAGGAGGCTTGCTCCTTAAGGATGATTGAGTTAAGGACTTAGTGATATTTTTGTTTAAAACTATATGGCCACTTTGGTGAAAACTATGAGGTCACTTTAGTGATAAATTGTTATAACATTGTGAATGCTGTACTTTGGTTTCAGTGAATGTTTTGCTTTAGTTTACTGCTGAATAAATAGAGAGTTCACTATACTGTGTGATCAGAACCTTAAAGCTGTTCACAGTAGCAGTCCTCTGGAAAGCTGCTTGTGCTTGGCTTTATACTTGAAGAGGGTCCAGTCTCTGGGAGTCTTTTGACACTGTACAGTTATGAGAGATATAAGAGTTCTTTCCATTGGGTAGTCCTTCCTCTTGCTATATAACTGACCGATTATTTTTTCTCACTTATATCACATTTCTCTGATGACAGAATTCTCAATGCTTCTCTTGTATAAATTTTCATTTGTAATGGACTGAAGTCTGTTCATCCCTGCCACATGCCTCTCTCTTGACCTTTGGTCTAGTGAACTCTTCATTTCCTGCCATCTCCATTCTGTGGATTCCACTCCACCATCATGATGTTTCTATGAAAAGCTTTTCACCAAGAAACTCATCATCATAGAGATTGCTTCAGCTTTCTATGAACCTTACCAGAACCTTCAGAAAACCCAATCTCTTTGATTGGAAGGTTGGAGATTGGAGAAAAAAAAAAAAACAACAACTCAGCTTCCCAAAGCTTCCATCAAAAGGACTCAAAAGTTCAATGAATTCTTCATTTTCTATCAGTTCTAGACTCTTTGAATTCCACTCTACCATCATCATATTGTGGCATTGGGTACCCTGCAGAATTTGGTTAAATTATTTAAAATAATGTTTAGTCAAAAATAATAGCAAAATGAAAAAAAAAACAATACAGGTAGGGATCAGTATACCAACGAACACAAAATGTTTGTATGCATTCAATTACAAAGTGCTTCTTAAAGAGACAAAGAGTAATTTAAATAGCTGAAGGAATACTCAATCCTCATGACTGGACTATGTCAAAATACTAAAAATTTCCACACTATCAAAGTCAACTTATAGTTTTAATGATATACCAATCAAACTGTGAAAGAACACAATATAATAACAAAATTCATTTGGAGAAACAAAAGATTTAGAATTTCAAGAGAAATAATGAAAAGGAATAGGCATAAAGGAAGAATTATACTTTCAGACCTCACATTGTTATTATAAAGCAGCATCCATAAAAATAATTTGGTATCCACTAAAGAGTAGAAGAGGTCAATGGAATAGATAGAACAAGAGAGGATCAGAAATAACAGAACTTGACAATCTAGTGTCCAATAAACCTAATGGTAGAGATTATTTAGTTAAGAACTTCCCATTTGATAAAAAATTTCTGGGAGAGAGTAAAACAATCTGACAGAAATTAGACTTAGACCAACAACTTACACCATATCCCACAAGATTAAAAATGGACACATGACCTGAATATTAAGGATCAAAAAATTTAAAAATATGTAAGAGAAGCAGATATTATACCTTTCATGGGCAAGGAGATGTACTTTTTAACCCACATAATAGATAGAAGTAATTGCAAAAGCAAAACAGATATTTTTGATTATATGAAATTGAAACACTTTTATACAAAGAAAATTAAAGGAACATATCTAGGATAAGAAAGGAAGTGATCAAATAGGAAAAAAATCTTAACATCAAATTTCTCAGAAAAGGGTTTGGTATTCAAGATATATTCTGTTCAGTCATTTTTCAGTTTTATCCAACTCTTCATGGCCCTTTTTGGGGTTTTCCTGGCAAAGATACTGGAGTGGTTTGCCATTTCCTTCTCCAACTCATTTAACAGATGAGGAATGTGAGGCAAATAGGGTTAAGGGACTTGCCCAGGGTCACACAGTTAGTAAACAACTGACTCCAAACTGGAACTCTACGTACTATACCACCTAGCTGCCTCAGTTGAACTATCTGGTTCTCTCTAAAGTAACTATAACCATGAATTTTTGGTTGTTTCATTTCATTTTTCATTTTTGCCTGTGAATGTATCAGATTCAAAGAATCTCAGAGTGAATCTTGGAGACCATTTAGTCCTACCCAAGACTGATTAAGATTCCCCTCTACATCATACCTGACAAATGGTGATTGAATCAGATTCAGCTTTTGCTTGAACACTCTCACTGAGAAGGAATCCATGACTTCCCAAGGTAAATCAGTTAGATGGTACAGTGGATAGAGAATGGGTTTGAATTCATTAAGATTCGAGTTCAGATATCACCTCAGACACTTACTAGCTATGTGACCCTGGGCAAGTCATTTCACCTCTTTTGCCTCCGTTTCCTCATCTATAAAATGGAGATAATAATAGCATATCCCTCCTAGGGTTGTTGTAAGGATCAGGATGAGACAATAATTCCAAAGTGCTTAACACAGTTCCTGACACATAGTAAGCACCACATAAATATTAGCTATTATTACTTTGGGATAGCTCCATTTATTAGGAACTTTTCCCTGAAGCGGAGTCTAAATTTGTCATTTTGTTACCTTGACGCATTGCTTCTAATTTTATCTGCTGGGGCAAAACCCTTCTAATGCTTAAACATTGACATCACGAAGCCTCCATCTTCCCCCCAGCCCAATCCATTCCAAGTTTCTTATCTCTGATTGTCTTGCCCTCATGGCTTAATTTGAAGGTTCTTGACCATCCCAGCTGCCTTACTTCAGATGCTTTGCATTTATGAGTGGCCTTCCTAGAAGGAGGCTGCAGAATTGATAATTGGTGTATGTGTATGTGTATGTGTATATACATATTTTATCAGTGATCACCTGGGTGTGTTTACTTAGTGGTGGAATCTCTGACATTAGTTACCATCGTTGCATAATTCCATACTGCTTCCCTAAATGGTTGTACTGACTTGCAATTCCACCAACAATGCGCTATCTTCCTACAATCTAACATTCTCATCTTTTGTCATTTTTGCCAATTTTCTGGTTTTGATTTGTATTTCCCTTATTATTTGTGATTTGGAGCATTCTTTCATATGACTGTGAATGACCCACATATTCTGTTGAGAAGTGTTTGTTCATATTTTTGGACCACATTATCTATTTGGGAATGAACTTTATTTCTACATATGTCTATTATAGGTATCTATATATCTTGGGTGGGCAGCAATGGATAGAGTGGCACTCATTTAATGGCAAATCCAAAGAAAACCCTAAATGGGGACCTGAAGAATCACACATAGGCATAAAGGAAGAATTGTACTTTCAGACCTCACACTATTATTATAAAGCAGCTTCTTTATGCTGCTTTATAATAATGAATGAAAAACAACTGAAAATCATGGCAAGGTGACAGCAAGGAGAACATTAGCCCCGGGAAAAAGCTGTGCTCCTTTTTTGGTTCAGATGAGTACTTATCCTTATTTTTTTTGAGTACCCTGGATCACTATCCCAAACTGTGTCATTTGAAAAACAAATGAAAACTATAACTTGAATCATCAAAATATTTTTAAATGGTTAAAGATAAGGAGCTGAAAAGGAAACTGAGCCAGAAGCATCATGTCATCCTGCCTGCTTAGATATATTGGCCTGAAATACTGGTCTCTTACTCTGAAGGCAGACACTGTGGGGAAGATATGATCTGGAATTTCCTGGTAAGTGATGGTATTTCAGGGGAACCATTTCCAAGAAGTTACTTACTGGTTTTCCATGTCTGGCCTTAGAAGAAAGGTAAATTTAGAGAGGGTTAAAATCACACCAACATTTTGGCTGGTGAGACAAATTCAATTTAGTATCTGCCAAATTTATTTTGTTTAACATTTTTATACCATAAGTATATCTCACAAGGTAATCTCATTTAAAATTTAATCAATGTTCATCAACAATAAGGAAGGATTAGGGTTAAAAGTCCCTGTTCAGTTTGCCAACTGAGACTGAATGGGGAGAACCCGACTAAGCCGTTAGCTCAAATTGCTGAAATATGGCCGGAGAGTCTCTCTTGGCTGAGAGTTTGCGTTTGTTTTTCTTTTATCTTTTCCCCTAGTCATAAATCTTTGACAGAGAAGAGAGAGGCCCAGGAATGAAAAAGGAAAGGGTGAGAAGGGGGCTTACTCTGCACACATCCATCCTCTGAGCCGGGCAAGAGAGATTACAAATCAAATGCCACAAATCAAAAGTCTCTCACAATTTCCAAAGAGCAAACACGGATGAAATTATCCCTGGGGCAGGATGGAGCCTGCTCCGATTAACATAATATTCCAGAAGGGTCAGGTGATCACAAGGTAGGGAGCTGGGGGAGACTTTAGAATCAATGGGAAAAGATTGGGAAGAAGGATAGCCAGTTCCCTTTATCTGGTGTGGCAGAATCAGGTCTAGCCTGGAATCAGGGCATGTGGCTTCTCCTGGGTTCTGCCACTAGTTTTGCTCTGAGCCTTTGGGCAAATTATTCTATTTTTTTCTGGTCCTCAGTTTCCTCTGCTGTAAAATGAGATTTAGTCAGATGATCTCTAAGGGTTTTTCCTATCACTAATATTCTAGGATTTTCAATTATTTATTTTTCCCAAAATTTAAATGGAAAAATTGAGAAAATAAGGAACTAATTTGAATTGTAAGTGGTGATCAAGAGTCAAATTTGGAGGATTAAAATTGGGGCAATGACAGAATGTGGACACATAAGACCATACCAAGGCAACAATGGGGGATAGGGGTGTGGCACTGGAAACTGAGCGTGTGTGTATAAGTAGAGTTTCTATCTACTCTGTACATCTCTTATATGTACATACTTTTTATATATTGTCTTGCCCTTAAGGGAGTTCCTTGAGGGCAGAGATCATGTTTTCCCCTTTCTTTTCCTCCTAAGCCCTTAACACTGTACATGGCACAAAGAACACATTTAACAAATGTTTGTTGATTGTTGACTGACACATCTTCAGGGCTTGTTAGTTTCAGGCGAATTCTCCAGCCTGTCGAGACCATTTCAACTCTTCATTTATTCCTTGAAGCATGTTATCTGTCCTTTGAAGCCCAGGGTCATCTGCAGATTTGATAAGCATATCTCCTCTGTCTCTCTCATTTTTGTCATTGATAAAAATGTTGAACAGGACAAAGTCAAGTGATCCATGCTAAAGGTGACCATGGATTAATATGTTTTATCTCTTAACAGACATAGTTTCACCTTAACATCTGCCTTCTAGAAACAAAATTCCTTGTCCCTAAAGAATATTTCTAATGGCAGGGACTTTGGGTATCAGGGGGAGTCAGAAGAGGAAATAGTCTAGGGCAAAGGCAGATCCTTTTTCTGTCTCTTAAATACCACCATAAAATTAGTCATTGGCACACCTTGTATTGTACTGGGTTACCCAGGAACAGAAAAGCAGTTTGGGCTTCAAATAGGCCTCAGCCAGCAAAAGACCACTGTGCCAGTGGGCAGGAGAAGCCAGCCGGGGCAGGGATATGGATTTTCCAACACAGCCCATGGCCAGGACAGTTGTTTGAAAGAGCAGATGTCTCCAAGTTGTTCCCTGAACTTTTCTTGAACTCTTCCATCTAATGTAAGTTATATGTCATTGAAAATGCAGAAATGCAGCTTGGCCAGAAACAAGATGTATAATTGACCTTAAATTCCCAAAAATGAAAGAAATGTTTCCTTTCCAACTCTAGACACAGAATGTTTCTTCCTCAAGCTGGAGCCAGAAGAAAATGCACTTTACAGGCTCCAACCATGAGGGTCTCTATTGTTTCTACTCAGTCTCAGCTCTTTACACAAGCAGCACTTTCTGAATTAAATTAAAATTAATGTCAGAGTCGGAGAAGCAAAATAAACAAGCAGGAAAAACTGGAACTGCTTTTGTCTAAGAATCCTAACCAAAATATCTCAAGAAGTGATCAAATTCATCAGCACCTGACCTACTTGGTTGTTGTTGGAAAGAAATCCTTAAACCAAGTTGATATACAGCACACTAAAAGCTGAATTAATTCTTCTGAAGTCTATTTCAAACGTAGAACTGATGCTCTGGGAAATCAAAGTGTGGCATACAAAATACCAGAAGCATCTCAAATATTGTTGAAGCTTCTCTCTTCTTTTCTTTACATACTGCTTTCCACCCAAACAAAGACACTTAGCCTGTAATATTATAAAGAATGCAGAAGAAAATGAGTCCAAGCTCGTTTCCATGCCTAAGAAGCCTAATTTAAATGTATTAGCCCACATACGAATGACAAAACCAGTCTGGATAGCAACATTTTGGGTGAAAATCTGTTGTCAAAAGAAATCAAATACCAGCAGCCAACAGGGTTCGGAGAAAGGCGAATCAATTTAAGTTTTCCATCTCCTCACGAAAACCTTCCTGGGAATAATAACCACATCTCCATTTCTACAATACTTTACAAAGCTTTTTGCCCTCACCAAAACCCTCAGAAGTTGGTGGTGTAAGCAAAGAGTTGGGAAATGCTGACTTGGGGTCAGAAAACCTGTACCAAGACACTAGTATTATCACTTAATCACCACAATCAACTTCTCTCTCCTCACCTGCAAAATGGGAAGAATGTTCTTTATACCACCCCAGCTCCTTGGGCTCTTGGGAGGAGAGTACTTTGTAACATATGAGGAATATAGAAATTTGAATTGTTTTATCATTATAATATAAATATATTGCTACAATATATAGATATATTAATTATGATTATATAATTATATATATACCAACTACTATTTTCATCCCCATTTTATAAATGAGGGAAGTAGAAGTTTAAAGAGATGAAATCATTTATATATAGTCACAGAGCTTCCAAGGGCTAGGGTCAGGTATTCTGATTCTAAGAGTAGTGTTCTTTTCCCTAAATGGGAATCTCAAAAATAGCTACTTTATTTTTTTGTGTATATTTATGCATATGTTGTCTCTTCGGATTGAATGCAAGCTCCTTGGAAAACTGTTTTTTGTCTTTGTATCCCAGGACATTTGTAGTTGTTCAACTGTTTCTGACTCTTCATGGCCACATTTGGGGTTTTCTTGGCAGAGATACTGGAGTAGTTTGCCATTTCTTTCTCCAGCTCATTTTACAGAAGAGGAAACTGAGGCAAATAGGGTGAAGTGACTTTTCCAGGATCTTACAACTAGTAAGTATCTGAGGTCGGTTTTGAACAGTCTTCCTCACTCCTGGCCTGGCACTCTACTATACCACCTACACTCCTACCCAGTACATAGCAGTTTCATAATAAATGCTTGTCAATCAATAGTGGAGTAGTGGAAAAAGACTATACCTAGAGTCAAGAGGCTTGTGTTCAAGATGAGTGATGAGCTGTGTGACCCTGGGCAAGTTTCTTAACTTTCCAGGGCTGTTTCCTCATCTGTAAAATGGGATGTTAGACTCATCTTCCAGCTCCACATCTAAGATGCCACAATGGCATGATAGATTCAACTGAGATAGTGGGCTTGTTTTTGTTTCCAAAAGTTTTCCTAAAGGTCCTTTAGTTCTTCCATTATGTGTTTGATGATAGACAAATAATAATGTCACTGGCCCTCTGGCAAGTGTCTTGCCTTCAAGTCAGATTGAGTGTTGCACAAAATACAATCTCATGTAGATTTCCCCTAGAAATGGCATCTGTGCTTGACTCATCTGAGTTGTAATGCTGGATTACCATATGGCCTTCTAGAACAAGTTCCTAAAACCTTGGAGAAGTCGGGTATCTGAATGCCTTTTAAAAAGACTGGGTCCTCATCGGAGGTAGGACAAAAAACAAAGTTTCTCAGCAGCTACATAAACAACAGTCCTTTTTTGGCTTTCTTGATCCTCATCTGCCCCTGGCTCCTGATGGGAGCTGGGGCTCAGAACTGAGTCCTTCCCCTGACCATGCCAGTATAATTAAAAGTGTGTGTGAGGCTCTCCAAGGGAGCTCGACAGTCCTATTTACCTTGTCGAAGTTAGACGATGTGACCTTGATTCTAACACATTTCCCTCTTAGGTGTCACGTTGTGGAAATGAATGAGGTGGCTTTGTGACAGGAGCCGCCGCTTTCTCAGTGAGCCCCTGGTAGAAAGAGCTGCCTTTTGTTTACAGAGTTACAGTGGCCTTAAATGGAGAACGGGCCTACTTTTAAATTTATTTTTTCTTTAAGAGAATTGATGAGAAGTGATCCTCATAGAGTATTCCCCTATCTGTCCCCTCACCCAGTGGGTGCCCATTAAATATATGGTGGTTTGTGTGGAAGTCACATCTTTATAAACTCGGTCCTATCTTCTCTTTCTCTAGATTTATTCCTCTGGATTATTTGATATTCCTTCACCTAAGTATACTTTCCCTCTCATTGTTTAACTGCAGAGAGAGAATTCTGTTAATTCCAATAATTCACATTTCCGCAGGGCTTTAGAGTTCACAAAATGCTTCTAACTGCCCCCCACCCCCACCCCATGAGATAGGTGGTAAGGCCTATTGGTGGCTGGGAGGTCATAAGGAGGCACCATTAAATGCATTTTCTCTCAGAAAACAGGTTAAAATGTTGCCGTGTGTTTTCTAATGCCAAGTATGTGAAAGGACTGTATGATTTCTGTGTACTGAGAGGAGGAGGAACTCTAATGCTTTATCTCTGATTCGGGAGATGTCAAAGGTTCACATGTTCAAAGCTGGTAAAAACACTAGTGGCTATCTAGTTTAACCCCATAATTTTACAGATAAGGAAACTGAGGCCAGAGAAATCAAGTAGCTAGCCCAAGGTCATACAGGCAGGATTTAAAACAGGTCCTCTGGCACCCCCTTTCTAACAAAGCTATAGGGAGCTGTCTGATGAACCAAGAGTTTAAGTAGTCTCCCCAGGCCCTTCTAACTCCAAGTCCATCTCTCTATCCTCTATCTAACCCAGCCTCTAACTCCAAATCAGGTAAATTAAATACTGGCAAAGTACAACTCCTCCATCATTCAGGATTTTATTTTTTAACTGTTTCAACTTAACCTCCACTGGGACCTTCTGACCCCTGGCATGCCATTCTGTGTTTGCATTCCCTTGAGGATTCTGGCTCTTTTCCCATTTGGGTGGCTGCTCCTAATTGGCAGTAAGGCTGGCATGCCCCCCCCACCTCTCAGGATTGCCTGCCCTGAGGGTCTGTGAGGCTTCTCTGGGCTCCTGTGAGCAAAGGGTTAACCCCTTCTTCTTCTCTTACCCAGTTGTAAAGGGAGCTGCTGAAGCTGATCAATGCCCACTGTTAAGACCTGGAAACCAATTATAAACCTGAAATTTGTGATGAACAAAGGCCCGAAACACGGGGATGAAAACTACTGAATTAGCCCAGTTCATTAAAATCATTAATAGTCATGAAATGAAAACCACCAGAGTCCAAAAAGGCTTAATGCCCTATCCATATTAATTAGATGGGAGCAAATCAGAAGTGAAAAGCAGCACATGCTTTGTAGAATTAGCAATTGCTCTCTGCAGACTACACAGATCTCTATTAAAATTCAGTTTAATTAAAATTGATCACGTTAAGAAACTGATGTGGTTAATTAACTGAATTCCTGGACTCCTTTTCATACATTTCACAGATGCATTGTAAGTTGCTTTCTTGGGTGACACTTCACTCCATGGGGCTGAGTACTGAGCCAGGGTTCCTGGGTTAACTCTCTTTGCTCTTGGAAGCTGGACAGCTCACTCAGGAGGAATGAGGCAACTGGAGGGAAAGGAGGCTCTCAAAGGTTTCTCTGGAATACAGGGTCCTCTGGGTCTGATGCAGGTTAATCACTGTGTCTTTCTGAGTGTCTTTCTACAACAGGCATCATGGTAGATGAGGAAGACTGCTGCATCTAATTCTGAATGTCTGGGTTTGGATATGGCCTCTATCACTTCCTCAACCAGGAGATTTTGGATAAATCTTTTAATTTCTCTGAGTCACAGTTTCCCCTCCTGTAAAGTGATGAGAGTAGGCTACACATCTTAGATCTTGAGTCTAAAATCACAGGATAATCAGGGACCCTCAGATCCCGCCTTCATTGGCCAGTCCCGCCATTATGCTACCACAAAGCGATCCTTCACAAGCTATCCATTTTAGGTTGGTCTGAGAAATGTCATCCTACCTCCAAAATACCATAAAAGGTAGAACAGGGAGTAAGTTAGAGAAATTCAGCCCTGCCCCTTTATAGGTAATGTACTGACCTACACTTTTACTTACTGCTCAGCAGTTGCTATACTGTCTGGCTTTGCCTAAGTTACTTCAGTTTATTTTCCCATCTGTAGAATGGGGCTAATGACAGTGCTCTAGGTTATCAGGGTGACATTATGATTCATGAAGGCTTGGGCTGTAAAGCATCCTTTATGACCACACACCTGGACTATTACAAGAGTCTCCTCACCTAAATAAGTCTCCTTACTCCTAAGCTCAAGTGATCCATTTTCAGCTTCCTCAGTAGTATGGATGATCAAACTGTGATTTTTGGTATCCTCTGCTTCCCTTTCCACTACCTTGTAGAAGTGGAGGGGACCTGTAAAAGATTGAGGGCTATTACCCCCACTGTCACGGGGTACTTACTATATATTCTCCTAGGTGTTGAGGATGGGGTCTTGAACACAGTAGGTGCTCAGCAAATATTTGTTGATGATGACTCCTTCTGAAAAATTACAACTCTTGGTACTGCTTCATTCCCACTTAATTTATGTGATCAGAGAAAATTCATCCAACTGCCCTGACTCATCAGGCAACTCTCCAAAATCCATTTACTAAGTTATAAGTGACTGTGGTCTATATCAATGGAGAAAATTCCCACAACTGAAATTCCTTCACATATTGGCATAATGGGAGAGAAGAGGTATTAGACTGACTATCAGACTGAAGGTCTACAGAGCTTTTGTGCTGACCTCATTGTTGTATGTCTGTGAAACTTGGACAGTCTACCAGCACCATGCCAGGAAGCTGAATTGCTTCCATTTGAATTGTCTTAGGAAAGATTCTGAAGATCACCTGACAGGATAAGGTAGCAGACACTGAGGTCCTTACTCAAACTAAATTGCCAAGCTTTCAAACTCTTCTTCAGAGAGCACAGTTCTGATGGGCTAGCCACATTGTTCAAATGCAAAACGTACACTTGCCAAAAAGGCTGTTTTATGGAGAACTCACACAGGGCAAATGGTCACACGGTGATCAGAAGTGATACAAGGACACTCTCAAGGTCTATCTTAAGAACTTTGGAATTGATTGTGTGACATGGGAGACACTAGCACAGGACCGCCCAGCATGGTGTGCCCCCATCAGAGAAGGTGCTGTGCTCTATGAGCAAAGGAGAATGGAAACAGCTCAAACGAAACACAGAATGCACAAATTTATAGATACTCCACCCCAAATTTCACATGGACTATTTGTGACCAACCTGTGGTAGAGCATTCTGAACTCATATCAGTCTGATCAGCCACAGTCAGACACATTGAAACTTGACTCTAGAATAATAATGTCATTTTGGTCCTCTTCAAGAATGAAGGACAGCAACTAACCAATAAATCAAACTGACATTACTATTTATTATATAAAGTTTATATTGATGAATCATATTGTCATGTATAAAATAATAGTGATGATGACCACAAACAATTGTATAGTAAATTAATGTTTGCAATGCACTTTACATATATTATCCCAGGTCGTCTACCAGAAGGTGAGCTTTGTGAGGGCAGGAGTCAGGTCATGTAAATCTTGTGTCTCCTTTCACATTTTTTTTTTTTGCCTTTTGGAGGACAATTGGGGTTTATTGACTTTCCCAAAGTCACACGGCTAGTAAGTGTGTCAAGTGTCTGAGGCTGGATTTGAACTCAGGTCCTCCTGACTCCATAGCCAGTGCTCTACTCACTGCACCACCTAGCCACCTCTCCTTTCACATTTTCAATGGTGCCATATACCTTGAAGTGCTTAATAAACAGTGGTTGAATTTAAATCAAATAATTTTTATTAAACACTGTACTGGTGACAGGAATAAAATGGTTCAAGAAAGGGTAGTCCTGTCTGCATGGAGGATTCTACTTCAAGGATCTAATAGGTACCCAGAGAGAATGCTAATATTGATACGATTTTGTTTTTTCCCCAGTATGCCAATTCACTGGCCACTGGATAAACAGCCTCTATTTAGTGCACAATATTGTCAATGTGTAATATTTTTTAAAGACTGAGTCTCCCACTCTCACCCAGGCTAAAAGTAGAGTAAGTCCCTCAGACACTCACTCTCACTAGAAATTGGCATGGAAACTTTGATATTCTCCATTTCCTATGTGGTCTCGTTTGCCCCTTCTTTAGCAGCCCAGTAGCCCCAGACCTCTAAGGACTCACCATATTGGTACTGGAATAAGTAGAGATATCTGATTGACTTTAGAAATACTGCTGGCCTGAATCCCTAAATAAAGTCATCTGCTAGCCTTAGTTTCCCCAGCTGTAAGGATTATAGGCATGCACAATGATGATTTGCCAAACTGATTTTTAATATCTTCTTCCCCTTTTCTACCACTCTGTGAAAATGGAAAGGGCTATAAAGGACTGAGGGCTATTTCGTATTTCTCTAAGTTCCATGGGCTGCTATGGCCAAAGAATGCCTTCCCAAGTGAACAGTCTACTTGTAATGAGCCTCTCTGTTCATAGCTACACTTGTACTCAGATTGCAGATAAAGACTGTAGCCATAGTTGAGACATTTCAAGCTTTGTAATGGCAGCTCTGTCAGCTGAATCATTGAATTGAATTGATTAATGGAGAACCCACGACCCATGAGTCAGGAAAGAGAACGGGATGATTCAAGTGGAGCACTGACTCTGATCCAGGGATTCATATGATCTTAACATAAAATGGCATCAAAGCAGGACAGTCTAGGATTCATGTTAACATTTTCCTTATCAGAAACATAGGTTGAACTGAAAACATCATGATTTTTTCCAAGGATATCTATGCATATGTGTATGCATTTCTGGTTAGAGGAGTTCACACAAGTTCTGGAAGCAAATGATGAAAAAGAAAAAGGCTTAGCATGTCCATTTCTCCAAACTCCCTTTGAAAAGTTCAATCTACTTCGCTCAAGAGAACTATATCCTTAGGTATTAAAAAAAATCAGCAGATATAACTGCTGAGCCATCATCACTGATCTTTTAAAGACCATAAAGAATGAGAGAGGGATTGTAGACTTGAAGAAATGTAACCATTGTCCTGATTTTCAAAGACAGGAAGAGAGGGAATCTGAAAATTCAACTTTGCCTTTGGTTCCAGGAAAATTTCCAGGTGTAATACTAAAAGGATGTCCAATGAACAGGTAGTTAAGAAGGTTGTGACCACAAAAGGCTATCATGTCTTATACCAGAACAGGTCGTCAGACTAACCACATGGCCTTTTTTGACAAGGTGACTGACCTGGTAAACTAGGGAAATACTAGGGACTTTACCTATATTTTAGCAAAACTTTTAAAGAAGTCTCTCTTGCTGTTCTTAGGGATAATATGGATAAGTGTAGGCTAGTTCAAAATACAGTTATGTAGATTCATAACTAGTTGAACTGTTGGACCTAAGAATAATCATTGAGGACAGCTAGGTTGTATAGTGGATAGAACACTGGTCTGGAGTCAGGAACTCATCTACTTGAGCTCAGATCTGGCCTCAGACACATCCTAGCTGTGTAACCCTGGGGAAGTTATTAAACTCTGTTTGCTTTAGTTTCTTCATCTGCAAAATAAGCTAGAGAAGAAAAAGGAAATGGCAAACCCTCCAGTATCTCTGCCAAAACAAACAAACAAAAAAAAAAAACCCAAAATGGCCTCACAAAGAGTCAGACATTACTGAAAATTGACTAAATAAGAGTAGTCATTGATAGTTTTCTGTTACCTTAAAAGGAAGTTTCTAGTAGAACTACCCTAAGGATCTGCTGCTTAACATTTTCACCAAGGATTCAGATAAAATCTCATATGTCATATATTTTGGATCTGCATGGTACAAACCTGGAAGGTATAGCTAATACATTGGATGGAAGTCTTAAAAGTTTTCAAATTCTAGACTACCTGGGTTGGATCTAATAAATTTAAAGAGAAGGATAAATGTAAAGTTCCATACTGATTTTTTAAAAAGTCAGCTTCATAAACAGAAAATAGAGAAAGCCTGGCTACATGGATATTTGTCTGTAAAACCTTTGGAAGCTACAGCAGGCTGTAAGGTCAATGTGAGTCAACAGGTGTGAAAAGGCATCCTGAAATACTCAAAGGAGTTTATGCTTCATTAAGAATCTCTAGAATGAGAGGGGTGAAAGACCACCTGTATTCTGCCTTAAATTGAGCTTCTAGAACTGCACTCAGTTCTGGGTACAATGTTTTTGGAAGGAGCATTCCAGAAGGTTAAGAAGACAACAGAGAAGGCCATCCAGTATATTCATGATCATGACATGGGAAGACTGATGGAAGGAACTGGGTATATTTATCCAGGAGAAGAAAAGGCAAATGTTTTCAGATACTTGAAGAGCTGCCATGTTGGGGGAAGGGAGAGGATTAGACTTATATTGTTTGTCCTGAGAAGGAAGGCCCCACAACAATGGGAAGCAGTTATAAAGAGGCAAAATTAGGTTTAAATTTTTTTTTTTAAGTTTCCAGGGGATGAAGGAGAGAGTGAGTCCTTCCTGGATGGCTTTCCATAAAAGTTGGATGATTATTTTGGGGAATGATATACAGAGAATTGTGGTTCTGCTATGGGGTAGGACTAGACAGACTCTGAGATTCCTTCTAACCCTGTGTTCTATGAAAACTAGTCAGGTTATTTGTAAGAGCCAAGAAAAGAGAGTTTGAGACTTTGAATTTCCTCAGTCTTTTAAAAGCACTTTCATACCTAATTTTTCCATTCCAGAGTTGTGGTGAATTCAAATAGTATTCTTCGGAAAAGGTAATAAATATCCCCTCCTAAACTATATGTTCCTTGCACTGTGATTTATTCACATTCATATCCCCCTATAGTGCCTAGCAAAGGACCAGGGTCATGCTGGGGCCAATTCTATGGGCCCCTCAATGGAGTCAAATTTTCATTTTGAGCAATTTCACATCAGAAATTAACAAATATAGTTATCCCTTCCACATCAAGACTTTCCAATTGCAGTTTTGATATATTGCAGGTTGGCAGAAGAAACTAAATGGGGATTTTGGAGTTTTGCAGAAACTGCAGATGACATACAAAGGCCAGCAGACAACACAGAAAAGTTTAGAAACTCAGAAATGCATAATATATATGTATAGTAATGTATAATATCAACACAAATTTTACAAAAGGACACTGTAAGCACTCCATAAAAGAAGAAGAAGAAAAATTCAGACTTCTCTGGTATGAAGGGAGAGCCAAAAATTTTATGCAAATTTTCCAGATAGTGGGGGTGCCAAGCCCCTAATCTACATGGTGTGAAAGGTATAACTTTACAACAAATCAGGGCATGGTTGGTTTCTTTGTTCATTGCTTAGACTTTAAAAGGTGCTAGAGAAATTGCTAACAATTCAAATTAAACTTAAAAGTACATCATGTATGACCTTGGGCAAGTCACTTAACCCCAATTGCCCTGCCTTCCACCCTCCAAAAAAAAAAAAAGACAAAAAAGTTCATTATGCTTTTCAGAGAGCCGATTGTTAAAGATTTACTAGCAGTACCCCTGCTTAAGGACCAAGCAGGTATTTGGGTCTTAATGAATTGTCATTATTAGCTGTGTGTCATTTGTCATTTGAAGATCTAGAGCCAGACAGGACCTCAGAGGCCACTTTCTCCAATGCTCCCATTCTATGAATGAGGAAACTGAGTCTTACGGAGGTAAGGTGACTGGCTGAAGGTGACACAGCAGGATTCAAATCCAGATCCTCTGAATCCAGAGTCAATGTTTACTTGTCTATACCATTCTGCCTCACTCCTTTTGAATGCATTCTATTCTTGTTTAGAAAATACCCATAGAATGGGAGTTTCAGTGTAGAACAGGTACAGCCACCTAGCTTTAAGTACTTCTTGTAAACTGTTTCTTCACCTGGAGCTCCCTACACCAAGACAATCACAAGTAAAAACAAAACAAAAAGCCAGGAACTAGGACAAAACTGACACAGGTCATTTGTTCTAGTTACATGTCCCTTCTTCTTGTTCAGTCATTTCAGTCATGTCCAACTCTTCCTGATCCCATTTGGGGTTTTCTTGGCAAAGATACTGGAATAGTTTGCCATTTCCTTCTCCATCTCTTTTTACAGATTAGGAAATGGAGGCAAACAGGGTCAAGTGACTTGTCCAAGGTCACACAGCTAATAAATGTCTGAGGCTGAATTTGAGCTCAGGAAGAGGAGTTTTCTTGACTATAGACCTTGCACTTGGTCTTACAAATAATGAAACAGAGACGTGGAGAGATTAAAGTAACATATGCCCAATGTCACATAGTAAGTATTGGAGACAGAATTTGAACTAAGGACTTCTGACTTTGGAAGTCCGGGGCTCCATCCACTACATACTATATCTCACATCTTACCTACTAAGTCCTAAGCTTCCTTTGGGGGTTTGCATATAAAAAAATAGCAGGAAGTCAGAACTAGTTTTTTTTTCTTTCTTTCTTTTTTTTTTTAAAGCAATTGGGGTTAAGTAACTTGCTCAAGGTTACACGGCTAGTCATTATTTGTGTGTGGGTGCTCATTTTCTGAGGCCGGATTTGATCTCGGGTCATCCCAACTCTGAGGCCGGGGCTCTTACTCACTGTGCCACCTAGCCGCCCAGAACTAGTTTTTAATGAAACATCACCTCCACTTCCTTAGGCCAGGTTTTAATGATGACATCTTTTCATGTAAAGGCATGTTTTCTTTTTTTCACATATATTACTGAAAGAAATATACTCACACATACATTTGTTTTTTTATTTGACGTGTGGTTTCATCAATGTAAAGAGTCCTCATTAAAGAACTTCCTATATCAATGAATCTGCTTGGCAATTTATATCCTTCAAGAGTTGTTTGGGGCACAGAGATTTAAGTGACTCACTCAATGTCAGAGCTGAGATCTGAACCCAGGTCTTTATGATCCATTTTCCACTCCTATAGTCTGTGCAGACATACATAGGGGACGTTTGCATGCAGGATGCCATGTATAACTTGTGATTCTCCCTTGGTAAGACCCTGTTAATACCTGTTCTGTCTTGGTGAAATGATCAAGGCTCAAGTGATGTAAAACATTCCCATTCAATCTCTTCCCTTTTCCCCAAAGGCAGAGCCATCCTTATCATGGAGAAACAGTATTTCCCATGTGGCTCAGGCTCATCAGGAAATTGAATCCTACTCTAACCTACCATTTGCTGAGCCAAAGCAGCAGGGAGTCGACATTCTCATGCCTGTTAGGTTGACAGAACTCCTGCCCTGCCCAGAGAATTCTCTCTCTTTCAGGTATGCCTGGGTAAATGCTGGAGGAGGAGATTCCAAATGGCAAAGGGCAGGTGGTACAAATACAGTCTGCTGAGAAAAAATATTAAAATGAAATGTAGTGAAGGTATGGTTGATCTCAGAGCAGGAAGTTCGTTGATCAGTGAATAAGAATTCATGAAACATTCTATACCCAGCTCAGCCACTTTACACTTTGGACCTCAGTTTCCTCATTTGTAAAATAAGGAGCTTATACCAGATTCTCTTCCAGTTTTAAATCTATGACACTGTGCAAAGTACTGTTGTAGGTGGCAGATACATATATAAACTATAGTCACTGACTTCAAGAAACTTATAGTCTCATTAAAGATGGGATAGGAATATATGGAAAGCTAAAATGGCAACACTATGAAGTATTCATCCCCAGGAGTTAATTCTTAGGTTTATAACTTTTTCCATTATACCTTACTGTCTCTGACTACTGTAACATGTGAGCGGGGGGGGGGGGGGGAAGCGGGGGAAGGCAGAACTGGAGTGGATTCTCATAGTAGGACCCTTTACATGGGCCATGGTTCATGACTCCCAGCCTCCCCTCACTCACCTTGGCATAGAGAAGGACCACTACCATATAGCTACAGCTCAGGCTCCCCTAGGGTTGTAGGGGGAGAGGGGGTCCATTTTCCCTACTTTCCACCATAGCTCTGGAGTCCTACAGTACACTTCCCATCTACATGAAATCAATCATTCACAATGTCAATATCATTAACTCTTAAACATAAAACTTACTAAAAGATAAGGCAAAAGCAGAAATAATCAATACAACCCAGTTACTCAACATGAAGCAAATGAAGAAATAATCAATATGGCATAGTCTTCTCATAAACCTGGGTCGCATTTTCCCATCAATAAACATGGCATCCATGGGGAAGATAAGGGATATGCTTACAAAAACCTAGACGGGTGATACATAAGTCAGAGCCATGCATATAACTGGGGCAACTTACAACTCCAAACTTCATGTCCTTCATCTCTTCATGAACAATATACACCATGTGAAATGGCTTTCTGCTGGCAGACCCTTTTGGTCCTTATCCCTCTGCCACTGGACAAATCTACTCTACTTTCAAACTGATCAAGCAGTGATAAGCTCTTTTTACTCAAATCGCCTTTTTAAAAGGTGCTGAGGTCATGGGTCATTGTTATTCAGTCCTTTTCAGGGTTTTGTTTTTTTTGACAAAGATACTGGAGTGGTTTGCCATTTCCTTCTCCAGAGAATTAAGGCAAAAAAGTTAAATGACTTGCCCAGGGTCACACAGCTAGTGAGTATCTGAAGCCAACTTTGAACTCAGGTTTTCCTGGTTACTGAGTTACCTAGCTGCCAATGTGCAATCATAGCAGCAAGTTATTCCTTGAGCCAGAGAAATGCTAAGTTTTTCAGGTTGGCTCCTTTCCTCAGACCAACAACCCCAGCCAGCTCTTCATTCAACAGCATGCTGCACTGTCTAGTCAGCTTCTTCTAACATGAATCTGTTAGAGCTTTGTCCCTCTGCTTTTCCCTTTTATACCAGAGGGAGAAAGCCAACAGCAAACAGGCACAACCAGGTTTCATCTCTCTCAAACTGTAGGAGGCACTAAAGGGCAATGGGCACAGAAGTATCCTCCAATGAGCTTCAGTCTTCTTCCAACCAATTACTGATTTCAGGAGGCCTGGAAGATGAAGCCTTCCCTTCAGCTCTCTGCTACTCCTGACATCTTCTCCCTCAGCTCCTACTCCTTTCTTAGTGGTTCCTGTGATCTTTTTAACTCATCTCCAGCTGAGTTCTACATTCTCAACAACTCCAATCAGGAACTCCTGACACTCTGATTCAACTTTCCCTTCTGTGCTAAAAATCATGAAATTCACCTTTTTGTTGGTGATGAAACCAAAGGTCTTTATTTAGTAATTCCAAACTCTCCAAACAGTTATTTGACTTATTACCATGAGTTTTACTCTTCCAAGCTCTAAAAACTCAAGAGCCCCCAACACCTGCAGCCTTTGGCATTTCCCTGCCCTCCACCAGGTCCTCCAAATTCACTACCTGATCCAGCTGGGTCTCATATTTTAGTGGGGAAAACATTTCTTCTTTACATGTGGATTTTAACAAGTTTTTTTCCCTGCACAACAGTTCCTTTTCTTCTTTCAGCCACCAAACTGTACATATAAAAAGGGAAAATATTTGTCCCAGGTTGATTTAATTTTTTTTTCTTTATGCAAAAGTTCACTTTATGCCACTCTCCCAATTCATTTTTCTGCCCCTTTTCAGCAGTTAAGCTGCTCACAAAAGAAAGTGACTGTAAAGTACTTTATAATAACAGCTAGGGACAAAGCAATTTTCCTAAAGTACAGGTCTGACCATGTAATTCCCTTGCTCAGTAAACCTTATTAGTTCCCTCTAATGTCTACGATCAAACACAAACACCTTTGTTTGGCAGTAAAAGCCCTCCACAACTTGGCTTCAACCTACCTTTCTATGCATCATTCCCCTGCATACATTCTTTGGACCAGCCAAATTAGACTTCTCTATGTTTTTCATATACAATTCTTCATTTCCCATTTCCATGCCTTTACAGAAGTACTGCCCCCCTCACCTCCTCCTCTCAGAATCTCTAGTTTCCTTCAAAGCTCAGCTCCTCCATGACATCCTTCACGATCCCCACAGCTGCTAGTCCTCCTTCCCATCCCTCTCCCCATTACCTCACCTTTTCTTTGTGTATACATGTATACATGCTGTTTCCTCCAATAGAATGTAGGTTCCTTGAGACCAGAGACCATTTCCTTTTTGTCTCTACACCTTCATTGCCTAGCACAGTGAATAGTGCACAACAGGCACTTATTAACTATTGTTGATTGACTAAGAAATGTGATGGGGGAGGACGGGCAGGATAATCAATGGATAAAGAACAAGAGGTTGACTACTTAGTAGGGAGGGCCCACAGAAGTTTAAACTGCAGGCACTTAGGAGGACCATTTGCCTTCCCCGTCCCCTCCCCCTGCCCCAGCATTCCATGAAAGGACTCGGTGTCTTCGTCTAGACTGTCCAACATGCCTGGAATGATTTCCTTCATCACAGCTGCTTCTTAGAATTCCCAGTTTCCTTCAAGGCTCAACTCAGCTGCCGCTACCCTTAGAAACTTTTTGAAAATTCCAAAAAGATGAATTAAGCATCTAGCATATTCTAGGTAGCCTGTTAGGCACTTAAGATACAAAGACAGAAACCAGATCCTGCCCTCAATGAGACTGCATTTTATTGGGTGGGAGGAAATCACAGATAAACAAAAGCAAAAAATATAAAAAGTAAATAGAAAATAAATTTAGGTAAGTGTACTAACAACTGGGGAGAGCAGGAAAGGTCTTGGCTAGGAATGAGTGTTTGAGCTATACTCTGAAGGAAGCTAGAGATTCTCAGAGGTGGAGGTGAGACAGCCACACTTTGTCCATGTGGAGGGCAGCTTCCCAGTGATGGGAGACAGAGTTTCCCTGGAAGGAAGAGTAAATAAAGGAAAGAAGATGATTTTAAAGGCCAAATCAAGGAGTTTACAACTGCCAATGATTTCTTCCCCTTCCAATTATCTCTTATTGTTGTTCAGTCCTGTCTAGCTCTTTGTGACCATACTGTCCATGGGGTATTCTTGGCAAGGATGCTGGAGTGTTTTGCCATTTCCTTCTTTAGCAGATTAAGGCAAACAGAGGTCAAGTGACTTGTCCAAGGTCACACAGCAAGTGTCTGCAGTCTGATTTGAATTTAGGTCTTCCTGATTCTGGTTCCAGTGCTCTATCTACTGTGCCACCTAGCTGCCTAATTAATTTTTACTTATTTATACAATTGTTGTATCTCTCCCCTTTTCTCTTCCTTCCTCCCCCTCCCATTCAGGAGAATCTGAATCTGAATAAGCTCCTTGAAGGCAGCCTCTGTTTCATTCCTGTCTTAGTATCCCCAGCACCTAGTATAGCACCTTCCACGTAGTAGGTGCTTAATAAGAGCTTATGCTCTGGAGTATGGGTTGGAAGAATCAACCTGATGGCATAGGGCTCATTATTATTAGCAAGGTGGGCACAGCAAGTCTTATCAAGGTGGGAGGATTATAGAACACTCAGGAAAAATGTCAAAATCAACAGGCATGGGATCCAGGTAGGGAGGAAATGAAGCTGAAGAATTCCAAAAGCCAGAAGAAGAAAGGGAGAGGCAGGGGAAGGAGAGTCATTTGAGTTGAAGAGATCCAGGAAAGGTGACCTGGAGGGACCATCCTAGTGATTAGTATCAATATTGGAGTCATTGAGGATGATGGCAAGGGGTCAAGAGGAATAAAACTCCTGCTGAATCACTAAGCAATGTCAGTGAGTGACCAGGAAGTTGGCAGACGCTAGTGGCACAGATGGAAAGGGCGAGTAGCATACTAGAAATGATTAAAGTTATTTTTCTTGCCTTAAATCCCTCTCTTTTACTCTGCATTCTATCCTGACCATTTGAGTACATTCTAGCACTAGCCTGGAAGCTCCATGAAGGGAGCAATCATGTCTTATTCTGCCTTATCTCATAGGGCCTAAGTCAATGAAGACCTTGCACATAGGAAGTGCTCAATGAATATTTATTGAATTTTATCCATTTCTTGAAATAATAATACAAAGCACAAAAAGCTGAAATTCCAACCCCACCACCTTCCTCTATCAATGATACTCTTATTATTGAAAGGTTGGTTCACACAGAAAGGAGAGCTATAGAAGAAGGCAGGGCTTAGACCCAGGCAGGTTTTGAACAGGCTTCTACACATATCAGAGACAGAACTTAGACCATATTCCTGCTCTAGAACGGTAGCAGGAGACAGCTAATGGGTCTAGGTACACTATCTGATAGGACAAGAGTAGTCTATCCATGAATCAGGCATAAAAGAAACTAATTGATTATATTTAACTCTTCATGACCTCATTTGTGGTGTTCTTGGCAAAGATACTGGAGTGGTTTGCCATTTCCTTCTCCAGCTTATTTTACAAATGAGGAAACTGAGGTAAACAGGGTTAGGTGACTTGCTCAGAGTCACACAGCTAGTGTCTGAGGCCAAATTTGGACTCAGAAAGATGAGTCTTCCTGTCTCCAGGCCTAACATTCTATCCACTGTGTCACCTAGCTGCCCAGAAGAAAAACTGATGATACTATCTAAATTAATTTGCAGATTTAGTATCCTACCAATCAAAACATCATACAGTTATTTTGAAGGTCTAAAAGCAATCAGAATGAAATTCATCTGAAGGAATCAAAGATCAAGAAACCTAGATTTAAAGCTATACCACAAAACAGCAATCATAAAGATAATTTTAAAAACAGTTTTTCTAAGTTGACTGATCAAACATGTTAGGCAAACAAGACTCCCAAGCAATCAAACGTGATAGCATAATTTATACCAAACCCAAGTACAGCATCCACTGGGGTTAGGACTTCCTGTTTGACAAAAACTGTGGGACGTCACAGAAACTAGATTTAGGCCAACATTTTATATTATATGCCAAAACAAACCCCAAATACATATATGACCTAAATGTGGTATGTAAAGTCATATCATATGCATGCATGTAAATGTATATGTATAAACATATATATATATATATATATATATATATATATATGAAGAATGAAAAGAGATAACTTTTAAAACAATGGCTGGCAGGGAGGGGGTGATTCTTCCTAAACAACAATGGGAGATGATCATAAAAAATAAAACAATTTAATTATATAAAATTGAAAAACATCTGTACAGAAAATGCAGTTAGAACCAGAAAGGAAAGGTAATTGGTAGGATACTAAATCTGGGAAATAATCTTCACAGCAAATTTCTCTGATAAAGGTCTGATATCCAAAATGTAAAAATATCCATACCAATACATATGAATAAGATCCAGTTTCCAAAAGATAAGAGGTCAAATTATATATATGAACAATGTACCTTATTATATGAAAATGCCTTAAATCGTTAATGATTAGACAAATGAAAATTAAAATAACTATGAGGTTCCACCTTGGGCCCATCAGATCAGCAGATAAAAAACGGAAAATGGCAGTTGTTGGAGGGGTGGACACACTAATCTACCATTTGTGGGACTGTGAATGGACTCAATGATTTTGTAAAACAATTTTGAACTATATTCAAAAAGTCAATAGACTGTGTATACTCTTTGACCCAGTGACACTAATAGGCATGTAATCCAAGAAAATCCTATAGATACAAGAATATTTATAGCAGCACTTTTTGTTGTGGCAAAAAAGTAATCAAAATAGGTGCCCTTCAATTGGGGAATAGTTGAACAAAATTGTAGCATATAAATGCAATCGAGTTTTATTGTGCTATATAAAATGATGAATATGAAGGATTCAGAGAAATATGGAAAGACATGTGTGACCTGATACAGAGTGAAATGAACAGGACCAGGAGAACAATTTGCTGAATGATAATGTGAGAGGAAGCAATTCTGAAAAAAAACTCAAAACTCTGACCACAGGAGTGACCCACTGAGGCTTAAAAAAACTGATGATGAAACTTAACTCCCACTTCTTGGCACAGAGGTGATGGACAAAAGGGACAGAATCAGACATGCATTCTCAGACATTGCCAAAGTGTTGAGTTCTTTTCCTGGACTATAACTATTTATTTTAAAGGAAGATTTCTTCTAGGGGAATGGGGAGGTGCTTTAGTGGTTAATTATAGACATGAAAAAAATGGTATCAATAAAACATTTTTAAATGCACAGAATAAAATAATAGTTTAGAAGGGGATGCAGACAAAGGAATTTTGCTACTACCTTATTAAATCTGGTGGTATGTTTCTATGTTTTATAAATTATAGAAGATTATTTTATGTAATCGTATATTTTACATTAATATATGACTACTACATAATTATAGAATATGTCAATAGATTTTTATTCAGAAAGAACCACACTGCATAACAGAAATTAAGAGTGATACTGGTAATTCTTGAAATGTTTGTGTCAATGACTGTTTAAGTTCACAGTAAATTCAAAAAAGAGAGGAGAGGCTGGAGACAGAACATCCAATTAGGAGGACATTGAAGGGGTCTAGGAAAGGACGATTCTGAATTGAATTCAGGTGGTGAGTAGAGCATGTCTAGGAGTTGCTGTGGTGACAACATCTGTAAGCCTTGGCCGCTGGTGTGTGTGTGTGTGTGTGTGTGTGTGTGTGTGTGTGTAAGATCCTGGTGATGGTAGATGGTATTGCCTTGACCATAATAATGAGAATAAACAATAGCAACAGCCATAACTAGCACTTATGTAGGGCCTGCTGCATGCTAGGCACTGTGGCAAGCACTTTACAAATATTACCTCACAACAATTCTGAGAAGTAGGAGGTGTTATTATCCACATTTTGCAGTTGGGAGAAACTGAGGTTGATATGCCCAAAGTCACACAGTTAGTTATCCAAGGTCAAATTTGAACTCAGGTCTTCTGATTTCAAGCCCAGGGCTCTATCCACTGAGTGGCCTAGAGGCCTAAATGAGAAAGAAAGGACTGGATTTAAGGTAAAAAGCTACGAGTTCTGCTTTGGCTAGTCTGCCTTTGAAATGCCTATGGGATAAAAAAGTAGAGATGACCAGTAGGCAGTTGGTGGTGACTTGAAAATGGATCTTAAGACAACAGGGCTGGATAAGAAGACCCCAGACCTATCTTTTTTTTTTAAAGCAATTGGGGTTAAGTAACTTGCTCAAGGTTACATGGCTAGTCATTATTTATTCGTGGGTGCTCATTTTCTGAGGCTGGATCTGATCTCGGGTCATCCCAACTCCGAGGCCGGTGCTCTTACTCACTGCGCCACCTAGCCGCCCCTTTAGGGCATAAAGGGCAATTGGGGTTAAGTAACTTACCCAAGGTTACACGGCTAGCCCCAGACCTATCTTATTAGAAATCATTATGAAATGCCAGACATCTAGGTGACCCTTGGGAGCCGAGGACCTCACCAAGGTAGAGAGAGCAGACAGGGAAGAGCAGAGGGATCAGGGCAGAGTCATTGCTGTAGAAAGGGCAAACCCCCAGCTCTCAGCTCCAGAATCCCACCAAGGGCAAGGATCACTGTTTGGGGTGACCTTTGAATCAAAGGGAAGAAGGAAGGAAGACATAAGCTACAGGAGGCAGGGAACTTTCTGGTCATCCAAAGTGCTCAAACATCAACAAGGACCATTTCCAAAGAGATTCCTGTTGGGTGGAACTATGGCTTCCATGGCCTTAGGCATTGGTTCTTTGGAAAGAAGATCTTATCAATTGACTTCATCCTTATTCTTTGTAGGAGGAGGAGCTGGCTGACAGGAGCTAGCTAGAGTCTCATTTAGTTTTGCCTTTTTTGGGGGGAGGTGGAATGAGGATGTGGATGAAACAGACCTGATTTCATCACCATAGGAAACACCAGGTGAAGAAGCCCCTCTATCAGTATGAATCAGTAATCTTCCTATAAAGTAGAGCCTCAGAGAATTATGAGGGTGATTTGCTCAAGGATGTGGCAAGACTTGAATCCAGGTCCTCTGCTGAATAGTGCTCATGCCCCTATACTGCACTGCTTTATTCTGTAGGTAATAGGAAGACATTGAAGATTTTTTAACGGATCAGTGACATGATCAGAAGATGACAACAGGAACAACACTGTGAACTCTTTCAGGGCAGAGTATCTTTTGCCTACTTTTGTATTCCCAATTGAGTGATCAGTCAATAGACATCGATTAAGCACTTGCCATATACCAGGTGTTGTGCTAAACTCTGGGCATACAATGGGGGAGACAACATGCAAACAAACATACACAAAACAAGATGTATACAAGACAAATAGAAAACAATTAAGAGAGGAAAGACACTAAAAGTAAGAGAGATTGGGAAAGGCTTCCAGTAAAATATGAGATTTCAAATGGGACTTAAAAGAAAGTCAGGGAGATGAGTAGTTGGTTAGGAGGAAGGAGAACATTCTAGGCCTGTGGACAGTCATAGAAAATGCCTAGAGCTCAGAGATGGGGTATCTCGTTCTAGAATTAGTCAGGAGGCCATTGTCACTGGATCCAAGAATATTCATCAGGGATTATGTTGTAAGAAGCCTAGAAAGGTAGAAAGCCACAAGGCTATGAAGGGCTTTGAATGCCAAACAGACCATTTTGTATTTGATCCTTGAGGCAAGAGGGAGTCATTGGAGTTTATTGAGTTTGGGTTGACATGGATAGAGCTGTGCTCTATGGAAACCACTTTGGTGGATAGATGGAGGATGGAGGAGTGAGGAGAGTGGAAATAGGCAGGCTCAGCAGCAGCTACTACAATAGTCCAGGTGTGAGGTAATAAGCACCTGTACCAGGGTGGGGACATTGTCGGAGGAGAGGAGGCATATTGGAGAGACTTTGCAGAGATGAAATACAGGCTTTGGCAACAGCTTGGATTTGGGGAATGAGAAACAGGAGGAGTGAAGATGACTTCTAGGTAGTGAACCTGAGGGGCTGGGCGGGTGGGGTTGCTTTCTATAGCAATAGGGAAGGTAGGAGAAGAAGGAAGATTTAGCATGAAAGATTACAAGTTCCACTTTTGACATGTTTGGTCTAACATGTATACTGGACAACCAACTCAAGATGTTTGAAAAGGCAGTTGGAGATGCAAGATTGGAGGGCAGCAGAGAGTTGAGGGGAGGATAGGTAGACTTGAAAATCACCAGCACAGAGATGGTAATTAAATCCAAGACCCAGTGGGAACCCTAGCATTTAGCACAGTGCCTGGCACACAGTAGGTGCTTAATAAATAAATATTAATTGACTTGGTTAATAACAACAGTCACTATTTATATTGTGATTTAAGAGCTGTAAAGAGCTTTACAAATACTATTTCATTTTATCTTCACAGCTGTGGGAGGTAGGTATTATTATCTGCATCTTACAGATGAAGAAACTGAGGCAGACAGAGGTTAAATGATTGTCTTAGGCTGGTGTAGCATAGAGCTAGAGGGAGGGAGGGACCACAGGGATCACATGCTCTAAAGGAAAATGAGTTAGGGAGGAGTCTGAAGGATGAATTGGGAGGCTCTTCTGAGGTGACAAGAAACCGAGGCCTGGGTATGGATTTGCAGTAGTAACAGATGTAGGATGTGTTTAATAAATACATTTTGAAAATGGGAGAAATGATGTTCTTCTCCAGTTCCTCTCTCCCTCATTTTCCCTTTCCTTTCCTTTCCTTTCCTTTCCTTTCCTTTCCTTTCCTTTCCTTTCCTTTCCTTTCCTTTCCTTTCCTTTCCTTTCCTTTCCTTTCCTTTCCTTTCCTTTCCTTTCCTTTCCTGTCCTGTCCTGTCCTTTCCTTTCCTTTCCTTTCCTTTCCTTTCCTTTCCTGTCCTTTCCTGTCCTGTCCCTCTTTTCTCTTTTTTCATTCACTGCTTTCTCTCTGAACTCTCTTCCATTCCTCAAAATCCATCACTCTATTCACTGAGTCACCTAGCTGCCTCCTACACTCAACCATACAATTGTATCCTTTTAAATATTGTTATGAGTAAAGTTGTGTGGGCTTCTTAAAAATTGCATTTTATTGTCTATGTGCGCCTCATTGTATTCCAACCTAGAATGTGAGTGACTGTACTGATCTGAGTTAGTCCTGGACCAGAATAGTCAGCATTCTCACTTACCCTCCCTCAGGACATATCTGACTTCTTCATTGATTCCCTGGATGTGCTTGGAAAGACTAACATAAGGCCATAATCTTATAGTTTCAAAAGGTGAGACTTCTCTTGGTTTTGTCATAAAGGATGGCAATGGTTCTTGAGCACCTATGTATTTCCTTGGGTTTATAACTTGACTGTAAGAATCCATCTGGTGACAGAGCTTGACATATCATCTCCCAAACCAGGAGTGGACTTTTTGAACCATCTTTTGTTTGCTTAATTTAACACTACTTGAGTGAATAGGGTTTTCATCCCTCTGATAAGAGTCATAACAGTAATGCAACAATCATAGCAATGAAATATTAATAATGGCTGGCATTTATATAGTGTTTTGAAAATCATTATAGTGTAATGAAGGAAGAGTTAGCCCCAGAGTTGAGATCTTTCAGGGATCAAGGCATTGAGATGGTAACCACAGAGCAGATGCCAACATGCACTGGGGAGTTCTAAACCAATTATCTCCAAAAGAGGGGGTTATGGCCCCTTGGGGAACCAGGTGGTATGGTCCTAAGGTAACCCTGGCATGATCTCAAGGAAGTGTCCTCTCAATCCCCAAAACAGAAAATTGGAAAGGTCAGATAAAGATGAAAATACAGTATTTTTAAATTTTAAATTTTATTTATAGGACAAAATCAATTTTGTTCCAGAAAGCAATATGATTGAATGTGCTTCATTATTTTCAAAAAATCTCTATGTTTATCTGGGGGTTAAGGTAGACTTGTAAAGAGTAATTGTTAGTTATTAATTATTCATTTAAATTGATCAATGGGACTAGTCAAGCAGGTGAATTCCTTTTTTTATAAAGATACTTTTAATTGAAAGATACACAACAATCAAATAGGAGGTCATAGGAGTCAATGAACATAATACCTTTCCAACAAGAGCCATGTTTCTCTGGTGCACAAATAATGAATTGGAAATTGCCTCTGATTTCCAATTCAGTGGGGAATTTTCAATATAAATCCACTCCTCTTTCTTCATGTGGTTCCACTTAATGGATGGCATTACACCTTAATTTTCTATTCATATTTGGATAATTTATTTGTGTTTTTTAAATTAGTGTGAGGAATGGAGAGAAGGTCAATTTGGCTAGACCACAAAGTCCAGATATAACAAGGTACATTCTGGCCCTACTCTCTCAGGGTCAAGCCAGTTACATTGCCCCTGAGGGTGTTGGGGTATGGCTCTTATTTTTCCTGCCATCATGGAAAGGTCTCCATGAGCTATGGAGCTCCCATTTATTAGGAGGCCAGAGACTTGCACTCCAGTTCCACTTAACCATATAACATTAAGGTAATAAGGTATCAAGTAAATGAAGTCCAAGGATGTGTCTAATTCAATTACTTCCAAAGTACAAAGGAGGTTTACTTGATTGAATTGGAAAAGGCTCCAGGAATATCATAGCCAAGTTTCAAAGCACCCAGGTTAAGGAGAAAATATTGAAAGCAACAAGAAGAAAACAATTTAAATATCATGGAGCTACAATAAGGATTACATAAGACCTAGTAGCTACTATGTTGAAGGACTGTAGGGCTTGGAATACTCTATTCCATAGAGCAAAAGAACTGGGGTTCCAACCATGGGTAATTTACCCAGTAAAGGTAAGTATAATCCTGAATGAAAGAAAAAGTACATTTAATGAACTCAAAGACTTTCAATTTTTTTTTGACAAAATCCCCAGAATGTAAGGGAAAATTCCACATATTTCATCCAGGAGAAATATAAGGTAAATATTAAAGACCAGTTATAAGGGACTCAATATGGTCAAAATGTTTACTTTGTATATGTGAAAATATTAGTAGTACTGTTAAGATTGTCATCGTTATTTGGGTAGTTTGAAAGAAAGGCTTAGGTTGAGCTGAGTATGACGGGGTGTTTCTAAAAAAAAAATAAAACTGTGTAGGGAGAGATAAAAAGGAGCAATTATCTCATACAAATGAGGCATAAAAGGAAAAATGGATACAGAAAACGTTAGCGGGAGGGCAGGTAGTACTAGAACCTTATTCTCATCAGAAATGGGTTAAAAAGGGAACTATATATATATATATATACATATATGTACATATGTATATATATATTATATATACATATCTCTATCTATCTATCTATTGAGAGAGATATAAAAGTCTTATAAATTCAGAAAGAAATAAGAGGGCAAGAGGATAGAGTTGGGGGGAGAGGATAAGAGAGGTACTCTTAGAAGGGTGGGCAGGTTAAGGAATAGGAGGGCAAGGCAAAGGGTAGAAGTAAAGCAGAGAAGTGGGGAAGGAATAGTATGTTAACATACACACACATATAATCTCCTCGATTAATTGTAGCTTTCTTTTTGGGGGGGGGGGCCGGGGAGAGGGGGAAAATAAAGTAAAAAATGCACAGCAGAGAACAAAAGAAAACCAACAAGGAAGAAAAGCTGGGCAGCTTTGAAAACAATGTTATAGTTATTATATAGTTTTTCTTGAAATGGAAATGTATTGTTTTATATTGAATCCCCTCTTATGGTCTGCAATGTACATGGCAATGATTTTTTTCTTCTTTTTTATTTAAAATAGTTTAAAATAAGTTTAAAGTAGTTTAAAATAAAAAAATATTTACCAAGCCCCTCTCAAAAAAAGGGGTGAGCTCAACAGCTCTGGAGGCATTTCAGTTTAGGATGGGTTTTGTGGACTGTGACCCTTACCCCTATACTAAAGGGGAGAGGGCGTTTTCTCTTTTCCCCTACCTTCAGCCACAACTGAATTAGGGCACTTTGAAGAAGAGCAATTGTTATTAACTGGAAATACTGACTAGAGGCAGGGATCAATAACACCTCTTATCCATGTAGACATCAATGCAAAATGGCAGCAGTGGAGCAGATTCAGGTAGCATGACCCCTGGCAGCAGAGAAGAGAGTCTACCATGGATTCATGGAAAAGTAGCCTGGGTAATTGAGAATAGAGTTGAACTGAGGAGGAGACCCAGAGCAATGCTGTACCCAGGGAAGACAATGAATGCCCAGGGCTGGCAGTACTGAAGGTGTGAGCTGCCTTGGTTACAAGTGTTTTCTATATGGCTGCCTCACAACCATTGTGTTCTCTGAGTGTGTACTCATTGTTCCCACAGATACAACATGTGTTTGTGGAAAATGCACATTAGGTTTATGGGGTGAATTTTTACGCTCCTGTTTTTATTGTCATCTTCGTGAAAACATAGGATCATAGAATCCAAGATTTAGATTTTTTTGCTTTTTGGAGGGGGAAAGGCAGGGCAATTGGGGATAAGTGACTTGCCCAAGGTCACATGGCTAATAAGTATTAAGTGTCTGAGGCTGGATCTGAACTCAGGTCCTCCTGACTCCAGGACAGGTGCTCTATGCTATATTCACTGTGCCACCTAACCATCCCCTTAATCCAAGATTTAGAGTTAGAAGGAAACACAGAGAGGCCAAGTCCAATCCCCTAATCTTATTGAGGAAGAAAATGAGATTGAGAAATGCTAAGTCATTTGTCACTGTTTTTGTTCAGTCATGTCCAACTCTTCATCCCCCATTTGGGGTTTTCTAGACAAAGATACTGCCATTTTCTTCTCCAGTTCATTTTACAGATAGGAAACTGAGGCAGACAGGGTAGAGCGACAGAGTCACTAAATAATAGCTAACAAGTGTCTGGGTTAGGATTTGAACTTGTCTTCCTGACTCCAAACCCAATATCTTTCCACTAGAGACAACTATATGGTATATAAGACAGAGCTCTGGACTTGCAATCAGGAAGACTTGAGTTCAAATTCTGCCCTCAAACTTGCTAGATATGTGACTCAGGGCAAGTCATCTAACCTTCTCAGTCTCAGTTCCCTCATCTATAAAATGAGATTTGTTATAAAGATTAAGAGAGATGATATAGTTAAGTACTTTGCAATATATAAATGTTAGCTATTGTTACTGCCATCAATAATAATACAGGAATTCTAGGATCATCACTGCCTCATTCCAAAGTAACTATTCCTAACTGAAGCACAAATATAAAAAAAGATAACATTGAAAAGGTCTCATGAAAAGATCTTCCATCTTCTTTTTAGCTGTACCATTCCATCCAATTCCACCTGGAGGAGCTTCTAATCTACTTGATTCTGCTAACATTTCTGATATTCATGAGTTAGATAAAACTGGTTAATGGTTGTAGGTGCCTAGGTGATTCAGGATCTACAGTGATAGACTTATAATCAAGAAGATGAGATCAAATCGTGACTCAGATACTTTTGAACTGGGTGACTCTGGGCAAGTCACTTAACCTTTGCCTCAATTTCCTCATCTGAAAAATGGGATAACAACAGTACTTACCTCCCAGGGTGGTTGTGAGGCAGCAATGAGATAACATGTGTAAGGCACTTCACAACCCTTAAAGTGCCAAGTAAATACTACTTGTTGTTGTTACTATCTTTTGACATTGGTACTGTCCTAGATTCTCTTAGAAGATATCTGATTATGGACATTTTTTCTTTGTTTCTGGGTATGCCTTCCACGTTCAGCTATCATTTGTTAATAATTGCTTCTAAGACATAATATGAATTTCTAAGTCTGTTGCATTATTTGAAGGTATCTAGGAGATACAGTGTATAGAGTGTGAGTACTGGAATAAAAAGACCTGAGTTCAAATCTGGCTTCAGACACTCACTAGCTGTGTGACCTTGGGCAAGTCACTTAACCCTGTTTGCCTCAGTTTCCTCATCTGTAAAATGAGCTGAAAAAGGAAATAGAAAACTACTCTTGTATCTTTGCAAAAACAAACAAACAAACAAAAAACAAATGGAGTCACAAAGAATCAGACATGACTGAAATGACTGAATGACGACCAAAAAATTCTGGTAGAAGCAAAGTGAATGTCCATCATTTCAGAATGGCTACACGAATTATAATACATAAATGTGATAGAATTTCTAATGTTGTAAGAAATGGTGAATATGGAGGACACAGAGGAGCAGGGAAAGTCTTACGTGGACCTGTGGAAAATGAAGTAACCCAAGAAAACAATATACACAATAATTATCACAATATTCATGGGAATCACAACCACAAAAATATTAAATGAATGTTTAAAATTATAAAGAACAAGCTTAACTCCAAGGAAAAGATATGAAAAGCCATCTCTCTGTGGAAAGGTGAGGAAGAAGGTGAAAAGGGAAGAAGTATTTATTAAGGCTCTGCTATGTGCTAGCACTGTCCTAAATACTTTGCAAATTTTATCTCATTTTATCCTTACAACAATCCTAGGAGGTAGGTGCTATAATTATCCCCATTTTATAGATGAAGAAACTGAGGAAAATAGTATTTAAGTGACTCACTCAGGGTAACATGCTAGAGTCTGAGACCAGATTTAAATTCGGAATCTCCTGTCTCTAGACCCAGTGCTCTATCCATTAAACCACCAATTTGCCTCTACTGATTTGCAGAGTTGGGGGGAGAGGGACTAGGGAAGTAGAACATTACTTATAATGTAAGGGGTTTTTTTTGCTGAATTTTCTTTTATCTTCTTTTTATTTTTAATTCTTTATTTTAAGGGGAGGATAGGAGGTAAAATTTAGGTGATATAAAAAATAAAAGTAGTTAAGGCCTTCCACTTTCAGGCACCCCTCTGTCTTTCCAGGTTTATTTCTCACTCCTCCCTTTCATGAAATCTATCCTTCAGTCAAATCAGTCTACTAGTTAGTGCCCAAACTTAACAACGCAATATGTCACACCCCAGTCACACCCCAGACCATTCTATCTCTTCCACTTAGAATCCTCAAAATGTCTTAAATCAACTTATCTGTGTATATGTTGTACATGGGAGGGGAGATAGTTTTATTTTTGTCTCCCCATAGTCAACATTTTGCATAGTACTTGGCACATACTACACTCTTAATGTTTGCCAAATTGAAGAGACTTAACCAAATTCCTGTCTGTCTACTAAGTTCTGGAACAGAATATGTGCCATCTTAAACTCCTTCCAGCCAACAAGATGCTTAGATAGGAATGCTCAAATTTTTTTTCAGTTGTAAAACCTTGGGAAGTTAATGGAAAAAACCTATTAATTGCATTATTTTAGAAAGTCACTGTCTCTTATTTATGGTTACACAACTAATAATTAGTGTCTGGGGCAGGATTTGAATTCAGGTCTTCCTGCATCCAAACCCAATCTCTTTCTATTAGAGACAACTCCATGGTATGGTAGACAAAGTCTGTAAGATGAAGAACTTTGGTCCAGTGTTCTCCAAGGTCACTACCAGCTCTAAAGATCCATAATCTTAAATGGCTGATTCTGTAATGCCTGAACTGGGGGAGTGTGGGGAAATGGGACTGAGGCATCCTCTGAAGAATGCTGTATTAGAGCAAATGACATGGTAAATGACAGGCAGTGTAGTCTAATGAATAGGTTCAATTGAGTGCCCTCTTCTGGTCTCACCAAGGGAGCCAGACAAAAGGTATGCCCAGGATGGTACAAGCAAGCAACCACTTCCCTGATTTCTCCATTCAAATCCAGGCCTTTAAAAATCCCACTATTATGTTCATTTCCTGGATATATTCCTTGGACTTACATTCAAGAGACCAAGGGTCAAATCTCCTTTCAGATACCTGGCAGGTATATGATGATGGAAAAATTATTAATCTTTTAGAAAGTTGATATTCTCATCTATAAAACGAGATTGATGATAATTATATTACCTTGCAGGGTTGCTAGGAGGATTGAATGGTATTATATACATATTGATAGTTAGGGGGTGATGTAACAAGGGCTAGAATGGATCTAAGAAGCTCAAAGGGGGTTTATTTTTAAAAGAAGGAAACTGAGGCCTGGGAATGACTTGTCCAAAGTCACTTGGGAATTAAGTGGCATAGCCAGGATCTGAAGCCAGGTCCCACAATTCCTCCTGGTATGGAGGTGATCTTACTTAGCCTTTGAAAGCTGTATCACTGGAGAGCAAGCCCTGTGAAGGCTTTGCCTGCTGGCCTTGTGACGATTTTGCATAACTGTCATTCCAAGATCAGTCTAGCTACATTCAGAGAAGTCCACCACCATTTTGGAAAGATCTGTTGCCTCAGTATATCAGCATCTGAGGGGGACATGCTTCCTTGTTTCCTTACCACAGGGACCCATATCCCTGATCCTCCAGGCCATTTCTGCCACAATACTTGATTTCTCCCAGGCCACCTTCCCTCATGATTCAATTATAATCTCCTTCACCTTTTCTAGATCATCTACCCCACTTAGTGTCGGAGGGTCGAGAGTCATATTCTTTGAGGGCTGGTTTGTCTATTTCCTGACACTATTGCTTGGTACACTTCTCTGATGTGGCCATCTACCCCTTGGACTTTATTCTATATCTCATTACACACATACACCCCTTTTTGCCCAATGTGAAAATTCTGGCTCTTAAGTTAGACACAGGTTGGTGAATTTTCAGTCACAGAAACTCAGCAAAGCCAATCCAAATGGTAAAGAGGAGTTATGGTCTGCATGGACAGACAGGCCACCAATACTCACCAAATCACAGCTCCTTGAAATATTGAGATATGTAAAACTAGAGCTTTGATTCATTACAATGATCACAAGTCTGGGGAAAAAACCATTTCACCTGTACTTAGATGGCAAGTGCCTTCAGTGGGGAGCCAGGGCCAGTATAGGGATCCAAGGAACCCCATTTGGGTGTCCATGAAAACAAGCTATTGTCCCATCAACAGAGTTTTATGTTCATCTAGTAAATTTTATCTGGGCCTTCTAACCCTAGTAAAACACAGCAAAGGTCCATAAATTTTGTTTTATGTTGGGTTTTTTTTTTGTTGTTTTTTGTTTTTTTAAAGAAGGTACAGACCCAACTAGCTCTAAGGATACCAAGGTGGTCCAGGAATTTCTGTTACAAATGCTAGTTTCTCTCCATGATCTTTTGGGGCTCAATTCACTCAATAAAAGAAGTTCCAACCCAGGCCTTTACCTGCATAATTTAACAAAAATAAAATAAAGATATTAGATTATAAACCACCTCTATGATCCATGAGAGTATTCACTAAACCTCAAAGGTCCTTGCCAGCAGTAAAAAATTACTTGGCTAATATAAGGATTGGCTTTCATCAAATCGTTTCTGTTTCCTGACTTAGCACACCCCAACTTGGGTCAACTAACCTGCCAATTCTAAGAATAATTTTTCATTCTATGCTTACATCTCCTATCTGTACCAGACAAGGCTTCTATCCCATACCAAAACACACTCCAAGGCAGAAGGCATCTAATGTGATTCCTAACACCTCCATCTGCATTTGATGAGCTAGAATTCTATTGTCTTAGACCTCCATTCAAGAATATTGATGCCTACTATGGACCTGTTATTGAGGCACTGCCTTATATGCTGGAAAGACAAAAATAAAAACAAACATTCCCTACGTTCAAGGAAGTTAAAATCTGATTGATTTACAGCTCCATTCTGGAGAACAATTTGGAACTATGCCCAAAGGGCTATAAAACTGTGCACACCCTTTGGCCCAGCAATACCACTACTAGTTCTCTATGCCAAACAGATAAAAGGAAAAGGGCATATGTGTACCAAAAAGATTTATAGCAGTTCTTTGTGTGGTGGCAAAGACTTGGAAATTGAGAGAATGCTCATCAACTGGGGAATGGCTAAATAAATCATGGCATGTGATTGTGACATAGTACTATTGCATAAGAAGTAATGATGAGGGGGTAATTTCAGAAATGCATAGCAAGACCTATATGAACTGATGCAAAGTTAAGTGAGAAGAACCTGGAGATCATTGTGCACAGTAATACCAATGTTGTAATGATGATCATCTGTGGAAGACTGGCTACTCTGATCAATACAGTGATCCAAGACAATTCCAAAGGACTCATGATAAAAAAAATGCTAGCCACGAGGGGGGTGGAACCAAGATGGGGAAGAAAAGGTGAAAACTTGCCTAGGATCTCCTCCAAACCTCCCAAGCATTTTTAGGTAATGCCATAAAACAATTCCTGGAGTAGCAGAACCTACAAAAGGATGGGGTGAAATAATTTTCCAGCCAAAGACAACTTAGAAGGTGAACAGGAAAGGTCTCTCACACCTGTGGAGCACAGTCCAGCACAGCCTGAGCCAGCACAGCCCCATCCCCAGCAAACCAGGAGTAAGCCTTGGGAGCCACCAAATCAGCAGTGTCTATGGCTCCTTTTGAAGTTCTTAGTGGCCTCAGAGTTGGGATGACCCGAGATCGGATCTGGCCTCAGAAAATGAGCACCCACACACAAATAATGACTGGCCATGTAACCTTGAGCAAGTTACTTAACCCCAATTGCTTTAAAAAAAAGTAGAAGATAACAAAGTCAAAGCTCCTACATTCAAAGCCTCCAAGAAAAATATTTTTTTTTGCTTTTTGGAGGGCAAGTTGGGTTAAGTGACTTGCCCAAAGTCACACAGCTAGTTAAGTGTTAAGTGTCTGAGGACATATTTGAACTTAGGTCCTCCTGATTTCAGGCCTGCTGTTCTATTCATTGCACCACCTAGCTGCCCCCAAGAAAGAAATTAATTGGTCTCAGGTCATGGAAGACTTCAAAAAGGAATTTGAAAATCAAGTAGGGGAGGTAGAGGAAAAATTGGGAAGAGAAATAAGAGTGATGCAAGAGCCAAGATGGCAGAGCAGAGACAGGACTTCCCCAGGGCTCCACCTCCCACCTCCTCCAATTCATGTAAAAAGTGACTCTAGACAAACTCTGGGGCTATGGAACCCACAAAATGACACAGAGAGGCTAACCTCCCACTGAGGACAGCCTGGCAGGCCAGCAGGAAGCAGGCCAACACAGTAGTCTGGGAGCCAAGCCCAGACCTGCTCTAGCCCGAGGTTTTAGCCTCGGGGTGGCTTGACAAGCGTCCAGCTGGAGGGACTTCAGATCATCACCAGCTGTAGTGGTTTCCAGAATTATCAACGTATAGATGCTAAGGACAAAGTGATAGGTCAATGCAGTATGGACTTTGGGACCCGGGAATTCATGAGTGTGATCTGACCTTTACCCCTGGGGCAAGAAGAAGCTGAGGCCCCATGGCCATGCAACCACCCTCCACATGGCTGCTTCAGAGCTCCTGCAGATTGTAGGGAGACCAAGCAACCAGTCTGAGGGGTAATCACTCTTGCTTTAACCTGCTTGGATCTGGATTGCAGTCTAGGGTGGAGTGACCAGTTTGCCAGAGCATGTGGAGGCTTCAGAGAGGGCACCCAACTAATAGCTCTGGCAGCTGTGAAAACCCTAGCATTTGGGATAAAGCTCCTCTTTCTGGTAGCAGAGTTCTACTGTTGCAAAAGGCTCACAAGTCAAGTAATTGAGGGGCAACATGAGCAAACAAAGGAAGCAAAGCAAACAGAGCAATCCAACTTTACACTCCTATTTTATGGTCAAAAAGGATCAAAGCATGGAAGAGGGGGAAGACAGAAAAGTCAGAACTCCTGCAGCAAAAGCTTCCAAGAAAAATATGAGCTGGTTACGGTCCATAGAGGAGCTTTAAAAGGATTTTGAAAACCAAATAAGTGAAGTGGGGGGAAAATTGGGAAGAGAAATGAGTATGATGCAAGAAAATTGTGAAATGAGTGTCAACAACCTGACTGAAGAAAATAACACCTTAAAAATAGACTAACTCAGATGGAAAAAGAGGCTCAAAAAAGGCAATGAGGAGAATGCCTTAAGAAGCCAAATTTGCCAGATGGAAAAAGAATCTCAAAAGCTCACTGAAGAGAATCATTCCTTCAGAATTAGATTGGAGCAAATGGAAGCTAGTGACTTTATGAAAAATCAAGATACTATTAAACAGAACCAAACAAATGAAAAAAATGGAAGACAATGTGAAATATCTCATTGGAAAAACCACTGACCTGGAAAATAGATCCAGGAGAGAGAACTTAAAAATTATTGGACTACCTGAAAGCCATGATCAAAAAAAAGAACCTAGAAATCATCCTTCAAGAAATTTTCAAGGAAAATTGCCCTGATGTTTTAGAACCAGAGGGCAAAATAGAGGTTGAAATAATTCACCTATCACCTCCTGAAAAAGTTCCCCAAAAGAAAACTCCTAGGAATATTATAGGAAGGTTCTGGAGTTCCCAGATCAAGGAGAAAATATTATAAGCAACCAGGAAGAAACAATTTGAATACTGTGGAAACACAATCAGAATAACTCAGGACCTGGCAGCTTCTGCACTGAGGGACTGAAGGGCTTGGAATATGATATTCTGGAGGTCAAAGGAGCTGGGATTAAAACCAAGAATCACCTACCCAGCAAAACTGAGTACCATATTTCAGGGGAAAATATGGCCATTCAGTGGGAAAGAGGACTTTCAAGCATTCTTGATGAAAAAAAAAAAGAGTTGAATAGAAAATTTGACATTCAGATACAATTAGCAAGAGAAGCATGAGAAGGTAAACAGGGAAAAGAAATCATAAGGAAATTATCAAAGTTGAACTATTTATATTCCTACATGGAAAAATGATGATTGTAACTTATGAAACTTTTTTTCAGTATGATAATATTTGAAGGGAATAGAAATTATATATACATATATATGTATACATATATGTCTATATAGGAGGGTATATGGGCATATGAATACATATGTGAGTGTGTGTATATATGTCTACAGGTATACATAGACAGAGGGCACAGGACAAATTGAATAGGAAGGGATAATACTTAAAAGGTGAAATTAAGAGGTGAGGAGAGGAATATAATGAGAGGAGATGGTGAGAGGCAGAATGAGGTAAATTATCTCATAGAAGAGGCAAGAGGAAACTTTTACAGTGGAGGGGAAGAACAGGAAGGCAGGTTTAGGGAGGGAATGAAATATACACTAAATAGCGTATCTTGCCCTACAGGAGAGTACGGGGGAAGGGGAATAGAGGGGGGATAATGGAAGGGAGGGCAGGCTGGGGGGAGGGAAGTTAGAAGCACCCACTTTTGAAAAGGAACAGGATCAAAGTAGAGAATAGAACAAGGCGGGGTGGGATAGGATGGAAGGAATATAGTCAGTCTTTCACAATATATCCACTATGGAGATGTTTTGCATAGCTACACATGTATAACCTATATTGAATTGCAGTAAGGGTGAGTGACAAGGGAGGAAGGGAAAGAATCTGGAATCCAAAGTTTTAAAATTTAAAAAAAAGTTCACTGAAGAAAAAAACTTTCTTAAAAATTGGAATTAGGCAAATGCAAGCTAATGACTATGAGAAATCAGGAAACAATAAAAACAAAGCTACAAGAATAGAAAAATAGAAGACAATGTGAAATACCTCATTGGAAAGTCAATTGACCTAGAAAATAGAACCAGGAGAGATAATTTAAAAAATTTTTGAATTATCTGAAATCCATGATAAAAAAAGAAGCCTAGACATCATCTTTACAGAAATTATCAAGGAAAACTACCCTGATATTCTAGAACCAAAGGGTAAAATAGAAAAGGAAAGAATCAACTAATTACCTCCTGAAAGAGATCCCCAAATGAAAACTCCCAGGAATATTATAGCTAAATTCTAGAGTCCCCAGGTCAAGGGGGAAGTATTGCAAGTACTCAGAAAGAAATAATTCAAGTATCTTGGAGTCACAGTGAAAATAACACAAGATTTAGCAACTTCTACATTAAAGGAACAGAGGACTTAGAACATGATATTCCAAAGGGCAAAGGAGCTAGGATTACATCCAACAATCACCTACCCAGCAAAACTGAATATCCTTTGGGGGGGAAATGAACATTCAATGAAACAGAGAATTTTCAAGCATTCTTTTTTTTTCCCTAAATTTTTATTTTAGACTCAAACACCAGAACACAAATACAGAATAAAAAAAGAAACAAAAACATATCATAAACTTAAATACTGGAACTTATATACAAAGTAGGAAAGGCGGGAAAAGTGTGTCATGTGCATAGAACATAAGAGAGTTTCAAAATATGTTAACAATAAATTTTCATTTAAAGAAAACCTGTATGATAAATACTACAAGTTGTGTTGAGAGCTGGCCTTCTTTTCTTTGCTTCCTTATCAGTTTTCTTTTGTCTTCTGCTGTGTACTTTTAAATTTTGTTCTTTTTCTTCCTTTCCTCTCCTCCCCCCACCCCCAAAAGGCTACAAAATTAAGTGCAGATATATTTCTCTATATCGATAGATACACACATACATACACATACATATATATATGTATACACATACATACATACATATACTTTCCCAAACCCTTTCTACTCCTGATCTTTGTTTTTACATTTGTGTATATCTCTTGTTTCCTCTTTCCTCCTCTACTTTACTTCTACCAGCTACTTTGCCCTCCTATTACTTGCCTATTCTTCTCCAAGGATCCCTCACCTTTCCCCCTTTCCCATAAATCTAAACATCTTTCTGTAGTCCCCTATAACCTATTCCCTTACCCTACCCTCCAGAGATCCCTCCCTATCCTCCCATTCCTATTAATCTAAATACCATTCTATACCCCTTTTTTTACCTCCCCTCCCCTCTAAAAGATCCCTCCTTTGTCATCTCCCCCCTCTAGCCCCTTACTATTTTATTTCTTCTGAATTTAGAAGAATTTATACTCTTCTAAATATGTATGTATTATTTCCTCTTAAACCCATTCCTGATGAGTGTAGGTTACCAGAACTGCCCTCCTCCCCCATCTAATTCCTCTGTATCAATTCTTCTTCTTGTACCTCGTTTGTATAAAATAATTACTCCTTTTAGCTATTTTAACTTAAATATAAAATAAGAAAAAATGTCATGCACACAGCAGAACATAGGAGAGGATTTAAAATATATAGCAATAACTTATCACTTAAAGAAAGCCTATATATTAAATACTGTGTATTAAGTTGAAAGCAGTCCATCTTTGCTTCCGTGTAGATTTTCTTTTGTTCTCTGCTGTACACTTTTTACTTTGTTCCTTTTTTTACTCTTCCTCCCCCCTACTCACAATTCCAAGACTACAATTGAGCATGGATATATTTATATATAGGTATTAATATATACATACATGTCTACCTAGATGCATATATACATATGTAAATATATACTTTCCCTAAGAGCTTCTACTCCTAATCTAACTTTTGTGTTTTTCCTATTTTTCTTTTTTCCTATTTCTCCTAACTGCTCTACTTTACTTCTACCTGCTACCTGGCCCCCCTATTACTTAACCTACCCCTCAGCATAAATTTTAAAGTCTTTTTAAAGACCTTCTATGAATTCTTTTGGGCAGGTGACCATTTGAGGTTATGCTTTGGGGGTTTCTTTATTTCAATATCCTCCTCTGAAGATGAACACTGGTCATTTCTATTCCCATAATAGTTTTCTATGATTAAATTTTTTGTGGCAATAGCTTAATTTTTGTAATCACCTCTAGCCCTGGGGTGTGGGAAATGGTGCCTCTTGCCCCAGATCTTCAGTTCTCCCCCTCTAGACTGGAAGCCAAAAGCCGAACCTTCAGCCTCCTGTAGGTGGCCACAGTCAATGGCTTCCCTGCCCCACAGCTTATGCACTCACCCCGCAGGCAGGTGCTGTCTCCTTCTCACCCCAACTGCTCTTGCAGCACAGCTGGATCTGGCATTCCTTGTCAGCAGAGGTGCCCTCCATCTTCCTGGGCTCAGAAGCCCAACTCCCCTTACTATGTGAGGTAAAAGAGGCCACTTCCCAAACCAACTCCAGGACTTGCTACTTGTTATTAAAAGGGACCCTAGCCTGGAGGTATTTACTCTTCACAGGGTCCTGGGATTTTTCTTCCAATCTTCTCAAATTGTCCTAGGGAGACTCCTGTTATGTCCTTATTCATACTAATTTTTACCTGCACTTTTGTTCACCCTAAGGTCCTATTTTATCTTTTTTGTGGGGTGAAATCTTGAGAGCTTGGAGTTTTCTGACCTACTATGCTGTCTTCCCATAATCCTCTCCTCAAATATGAAAGGACCAGAGCTGAACAGAACATTTGACATTTAAATGCAAGACTCAAGAGAAGTGTAAAAAGGTGAACAGGAAAGGGAAATCATAAGGCATTTAATAAGGTTAAATTATTTACATTCCTACTTGTGAAGATGATACTTATAACTCATCAGAATTTTTTTAGGGCAATTAGAAGGAGTCTATATAGACAGAGGGCACAGATATGAGTTGAATATGAAGGGATGATATCTAAAAAATAAAATTAAGGGGTGATAGAGGAATACACTGGGAGAAAGGGAAAGGGAGACATAGAATGGGTAAATTATCTCATATAAAAGAGTCAAGAAAAAACTTTTACAGTAAAGGGGAAGAGTGGGGAGATAAGAGGAAGTGAGCACACCTTACTCTCATCAGAATTGATTCAAAGAGGGAATAATATGTACACTCAATTGGGCATAAAAATCTCTTATCCTACGGGAAAGTGTGTGTATGTGGAGAGTATAAGAGAAGTGGGAGGCACTCATAGAAGGGAGGACAGATTGGGAGAGGGTAGTAAGAAGCAAAACATTTTTGAGGAAGGACAGGGTTTGAGGAGAGAGACAATAGAATACATGGGGAGAAATTAGAATAGGGTGGAGGGAAGTACAGTTAACAATAGTAACTGGGGAAAAAAATTGAACTAGGTTTCTCTGATAGAGGCCTCATTTCTCAAACATATAGGAAACTGTCAAATTTCTTGTAAAATAAGAGCCATGACCCAATTGATAAATCATCAAAAGATATGAACAATTTTCAAGTGAAGTAATCAAAGCTATCTATAGTCATATGAAAAAAAATGTTCTAACTCACTACCAATTAAAGAAATGCAAATTAAAATAATCCTGAGGTACTACTACATACCTATCAGGTTGGCTAAAAGGACAAAAAAGGAAAATGACAAATGTTAGAGGGGATGTGGGAAAAATGAGACATTAATGCATTATTGGTGGAGTTGTGAACTGATTCGATCATTCTGTAGAGTAATTTGGAACTATACCCAAAGGGCTATAAAACCATATACATCCTTTGACCTAGTAATGCCATTAATAGGAGAATAGCTGAACAAATTGCAGTATATGATTAGGATGGAATACTATTGTGCTATAAGAAATGATGAGCAGGATGCTCTCAGAAAAACCTGGTAAGACTTAGATGAGCTGATGCAAAGTAAAATGTTCTGTGTACAAAGTAACAGTAATATTGTAAGATGGTCTGTGAATGAGTGAGCTATTCTTGCAATAAAATGTGCCATAACTCTGAAAGACTTATGATGAAAAATACTATCCAGCCCCAGAGAAAGAACTGATGTTATATAAATACAGATTGAAGTATATTTTTTTACTTTCTTTATTTTGCTTGGGTTTTTTGTTCATATTTTCTTTTACAATATGTCTAATATGGAAATGTTTTGATTGACTTACATCTATAACCTATATCAAGTTGCTTGCCTTCTCAATGAGGGGGCTGGGGAGTGAGGAAAGGAGAGAATTTGAAACACAAAATTTTAAAAATGAATGATAAAAATGGTTTTTTACACGTAACTAAGGAAAAATAAATACTAAATAAATTTTTTAAAGACCTGATGAACACTGAGTGCAAACTGAAGTATAATTTTCTCACTTTATTTTTCTTGCTTTTTTTGAAATATGGCTAAAATGGAAGTGTTTTACATGATTTCACATGTATAATTGATATCATTGCTTGACTTCTCAGTGAGTATTGGAGGTGATGGGAGGGAAGGAGAGAATTTGTGACAAAATTTAAAAGAAAAATGTAAAAGTAAGTCAATTTTAAATTAAAATGTTAATAAAATAAAATAAATTAAAAACAAGAAAATATATGGGCTACAATCAAGGCTAGATGTGGAAAATTGAACCACTAAAGATTGGTTTAATATTTCATGACATAAAAATGTGAAAAAATGAAGGAAGAAATAAATGTGCTATGAAGATGAAGAAATATTTATGAATTGTCAAAATCATGTGGACTCAATGTCACATCATACAAAACAATTTACTGCAACAGAAGGACATAATCTATATTACATTTTTAAGATATAATTTTTAAAAACTATTTTTTTTCAATGAACAAAAATGTATTTCCTTTTTCTCCCACTTCTCCTTCCCCTGTTGGGGGAAAGAAAAAGCCAACAATCCCTTGAAGGGAAGTAAAGATGAAAAATGTTTAATATTTATAGCATGTCAGTAAATTCCATTATTCTAATTTGTCCCAGATAATTTATCCACTACTGTAGAAAAGAAATAGGGCTCTAGATGTTGGGCTTAAAGTTGAATTCTCTGTACTGTCTTCCCCCAACCAAGGTGATTAGGTGGTCGCCATGAGTACTATAGGCACAGAAGTAAATTTTCATAGGGATACCTGTCAAGTGAAAAGTTCCGTTCTCCATCCCCCCAAACTCCCTACCACACAGTAACCTTTTTTCTTGGACCCTAAGCATGACAAGGGTTACTTAGTGTTAGCTATTCTCACATAAAAGGTGGAAAGGAGCAATAAGATGGCAGGCATGAGGTTGGTTATTTTCTAAGCAACTAACCAATGTAGAAGAACAATCCATTAAGAAGCCTTGTCTGAAGCAAGACCTGAAATCAACAGAAAGTCATCTTGGGAGCTCAAGTAACACCCACCTTTTCCAGAGGCCTGAGAACTCTGCAGACTTAATTAGTTGGAGTTTTTCACCTTTCTAATCTTCTTAAAAGAAGGTTTATTTACTATATATAGATCAGGTGTTCTCAACCTAGGGTCAGTGAACTTCTTAATAAAATACTTTGATTGTTGTATTTCAACATAGATGATTTCCTTTATAATTCTTGCATATTTTACTTTTTGCCTTTAAAAATCATTATTCTGAGATGGAGTGCATGAGTTTCACCCTATTGCCCCCAAAACATTAAGAACCCCTGTGATAGATGAAGAGTCAACTTTTTTTTTCAGAGATCTCTCATTGATTGGCATTCTCTCACTTCCTCTGTATTATTCTTTACAATGATAATCAAATACAAACTTATCTTCATGCCTTTGCATTAGTGCTCCACACCCCCATTCCTAGACTGTCCCCCTTCCTTACCTCCAGCTCATATGATTTCATTCTTTCTAAAAAAAATCATCTCAAGAGCAACCTTCTGCACAAACCCCAGGGTTCCTAAATGATTTTTTTATGTGTCGTGAATCTTGTTGGCAGACTAGTGAATTTTGTGGCATATGCCTATTTGCCATATATGGTAGGTACATAATTGTTTGCTTATGGTCTCCTCTATTAGAATGTGAACTCCTTGAGGGGAGAGACTACTTTTGCCTTTATGTGTATCTTCAACACTTAGCATGGTGCCCTACACACAGTAGGTATTTAATAAATGCTTATTAATTGGATCTTTTGTCAGAAAATGCTTTTAAATGTATAAAATAAAATACATAGGATTATAAATGAAACCAATAGTAATGAAATACAGTTATCAAAATATATATTAATAAACAGGTTATGGGGGCGGCTAGGTGGTGCAGTGAGTAAGAGCGCCGGCCTTGGAGTTGGGATGACCTAGGATCGAATCTGGCCTCAGAAAATGAGCACTCACACATAAATAATGACTAGCCATGTAACCTTGAGCAAGTTACTTAACCCCAATTGCTTTAAAAAAAACAGGTTATGGACCGATACTAGTGCCTTCCCCATACAGAATTACCTTGCATTTTGGGGCAGTATATTTATCATATATACCTATAGATGTGCATCTTGTCTCCCCAGACAGAATACAAGGGCAACTTTATTTTTTGTTTCTTCCCTTGTACCCAGCACAGAGACTGACATGATAAGTGCTCGATATATAATTGTTGATTGATAGCTGAATTTTGATGGTGATCTTTGGAAGGTCCAAGGAGTACATTTTTGAGTAAAGCTGAAATATATTATACCTTATTTGTACTAGAGCCATTGGAAACCATGACCATGTCATACTCTGATGATGGAGGTCTGTATTTTGTGACCTCTGAAGGCAGTGACTGAGTGGTCTCTCTGAAGAAATCATAATGTGAAATGAGCTCCAATTGTTCCTAGCCTGAAAAGTAAAAAAAAAAAAACACAACAAAAAAACAGTGGTAATACATCTAGAACTGTTCATATTTCTTTTGAAACAATTATAGTCCTTATATTACTACTTGATTTGACAAAAGGAATAGATACATTCAGAAGTGGAAGCTTTTCAATACCAAGGAAATCAGCTAAAAAGAAGATTAAAAACAGAAATCCCACTAAAAACAAATCACCAAGAGATTTAAGTGTTTCTTAGCTTCTTCTCCCTTTGCATAGTTTGAGGAATTGAGTAATGACTCTGAGATCTTAATTGTTTAAATACTTTTTCTGTAAATATCATCAATATCATGGTATAGATGCTTGTCCAAAATATGGCCGATGCTTGGAACACAACTATGTACATCAGTAGGCAGAGAGGTACTTATGGATATGGACAATTAGCCATCTGCTACTTCCTCTCGGTGTGACCTGGTACAAGTAATCTCACTGCTCTAAGCTTCAGTTTTCTCATATATTCAGTTGTGTCCAACTCTTCATGACCCTATTTTGGGGTTTTCTTGACAAAGATACTGAAGGGTTTGCCATTTACTTCTCCAGCTCATTTTGTAAAAACTGAGGCAATCAGACTTGAGTAACTTGCCCAGGGTCATATAGTAAGTGTCTGAGACAGGATTTGAACTCATGAGGTTAAGTCTTCCAGATTTCAAGCCCAGTGCTCTATCCACAGTAGCACCTAGGAGCCAACCAACACTTAAATACCTACTATGCAAAAGGTGCAATGCTAAGCATTGGAGATTCTAAGTCCTTCCCCTTGATTCATAGATTCTCCAGTATCAGGAGAACCAACTGCCTTTAAAAAATAGTTCATTGGACTTTTGGATAACTCTAATCATGGTGGAGAAAGTGCTTTACCCACCTTAAAGTATTCTATGAGTAGGAGTTCTTTCAGCCAAAGTAACTCTGGAAGAATAAGTTACTAAGTCACAAAAGAGTGGTGATTGGCTTCAGTGAAGGGGCTACCAATGCCAACAAAACCATATTAAATACAAGTGACATCAATAAAAGACCAAATTTCATCGAATTCATTGGGAATAGCACAGCTATTTGGGTGAATCATCTCTTTAAAAAGCAATGAAGCAACAGAAATTTTTTTCTGGGTTGCAATTATTGAGAATTTTATAAGTTAAAAATTACATTCTGGCTTGGGCTAGGCAAAGTGATAACTAGCATCTGAGAACAGACACACATGCTTCTCTCTGATGATATTACCTGGCTAGGTTGTTACTCTAACAGGTGATGGTCAGTCCTTAGTGTAACACAAAGTTGGGTTAATTTTGTCCAAAAACACCATCTGGTCCTCAGCAACTATCTAGGATTTGCATTGGGAACCACGTAGTTATGGTCAACATGACATTCAAAGGTCAAAGTGGGGTCTAATTACATGCTTCAGTGCATAGAGACCATGGCCACTGAAGCTTGAATATAATCACTCAGGCCAAACAAGCCTCATTTATAATTTTAATTATCAGTGAATCAGACAACTCTATCAACTACCAATTATTTAGTTGTTGCTGAAAATAACTGTCTTGTCTCGTTAGTCTTTAGAATAACTCTTAGAAATGCCAAAATATTGAGCTGAATGTACATATGTGTTAATATTCATTGAGCAAAAATAGAGTTCTTTAAAGGAAACCTGGGTTTTTAGTTGTTTTTAAATGATTCCCCATCTCCCCCTCCAATACAGATGTAGTCTTGCAGCAATAAGCAGACATCCTAAGGGGCCATAGTCACAGCTAGGAGAGAAGCCTGAGATAAAAGGGAGATTTTTTTGCAGGTTCCACTTCAAAAGAGTCACTCATTTTCAAAGGGTATGCACCAGGCATGATCAGCGTTGGCTGGCCTGTTAGAATTCTGCTGAAGATCAGTTGGGCAATTTTGCAGAAAAAAAATTAGGCTTGATGTAAGGAAAAGCTTCCTCATGCTTAGATAGAGGTGGCCAAAAGTTGAATGGAATGCTTTCAAAGTTAATCGGCTTCCTCCTTGATGAAGGTTTTTGACCTGACCCTGGAGGACCACTTGTCAGGTGAGTTGTAGAGGGAATTCAGGTATTCAATGGCCTCTGAGGGACCTGAGATTCTTTAGACCAAGAGGAATGTAAATGCACATACACTCACAAATATTCAACAAAACCTTCAGCTTTTTGACTTTAAAAGGTTTTGCTGGATCCAAAAGCATGTTTTGCTTTTAGATTAGGGCCACAAGAAAATAAAACATAACCAAAATCTTGAATCTCTTCTTAGGCAATTTAATTCAAGTGAATGTATGTTAGGCATGGAGATAAATCTGTACCTACAAGTAACCAGAGCCAGAGGTAGAGAAGAGACACTGAAGGAAAGAACAAACCTACAGCAGAACTTATCCTTAAAAGTACTGGCAAGAATTCCACTTCTATATCTGTATCCCAAAAAGATCATAAAAATGGGAAAAGGACCCACATGTACAAAAATATTTATAGCAGCTCTTTTTGTGGTGGCCAAGAACTAGAAATTGAATGGATGTCTTTCAACTGGGGAATGGTTGAACAAGTTGTGGTATATGAATATAATGGAATACTATTGTGCTACAAGAAATGATGAGCAGGCAGATTTCAGAAAAACCTGGAAAGGCGTACCTGAACTGATGCTGAGTGAAATGAGCAGAACCAGGAGAACATTATACACAGTAACAGCAACATTGTGCAATGATCAACTTTGATAGACTTGGCTCTTCTCAGCAATGCAATGATCAAAAACAATTCCAAAAGACTCATGATGGAAAATGTTATCCACATCCAGAGAAAGAACAATTGAGTCTGAATACAGATTGAGGCAGACTATTTTCTCTTTTTTTCTCTTTCTCATGGTTTTCCCTTTTGTTTTGATTCTTCTTTCACAACATGTTTAATGTGGAAATATGTTTAATATTATTGTACATGTATAACCAATATCAGATTGCATGCTGTTTTGGGTGGATGGGGGGAATGAGGAAGGAAAGAAGGGAGGGAGGGAGAAAAAACTTTGGAACTCAAAATCTTATAAAAGTGAATGTTGAAAACTATCTTTTCATGTAATTGGAAAAAATAAAATACTATTAAGTGAAAAAGGTAAAAACTTAAATAAAGGAATGAGCAGAAAAAGAAAAAAAAAGAATGACCTGTCAGGAAACTCAACAAAGCCATCATGTGAAGGAGTAACCTTGGCCTATTCTGTTCCAGGGACTGTATAGGTCCCAAGGGAAAGTGGGACTCATTCAAAGGGAAAGGTTGTTTGGTGATTTCTGAGATGGGAAAATTTTTTTCAAACAGGTTAAAGAGCTTAGGTACAAATCCATGCTACATTTTTTGTAAGTTAAATAAAATCTGCCCTCTATTCCACAATTGGTTTTCTTGAGTGCTTTCCAAGGGAGCTTAATGACCTTTTCTGGTAGAGAAAAATATTAGTAATATGTATAGAGCTTCCTTGTCCAGGGGCATGAACCAGAGAGATTTTGTATAATATTATACTTAGGTTTAGATCTGGGATCAGGGCCTAAATTATACAGGCCCTACATCATTTCAGGATATGAAATATGATCCCCATTCTTAAAGAACTTAATTCACTGGCTTTATAATAAATGGAGGACCTCATGAGATTTCCAACAAGAGTAAAGGCAACAATTGGAGAGGGTTAGAAGTGAAGAGTTATACTCTTCAAAGCAGTGTGTGTGTGGTAGGAAGAGTACTGGACCTACATTCAGATTAGTACTTGGATGTTCCACTTGGGCAAGTTATTTAACCATTTTGGGTCTCAGTTTCCTCATCTGTTCAATGGGAATAATATTTAATTTCAATTCCACAAGAAATTATTAAGTTCTTACTATGTGCCAGATATTGTACTTGGTTCTTGGGATTTCTCCTTTTTTTACTTTCTTTTCTCTTCCTCCCTCCCTTCCTCCCTTTCTTTCTTTCTTTTTTGGACTGGATGTGAGATTTCTTCAGGGTAAGGAGCTTCTGGTGAGAAACTTCTTTTACCAATGGAGAATACTTCCCCCTCCTAATGCTGATAGCAGGACATGAATCCAGGTCTTCCAAATTCCAAGGCTAGTTCTCTAGGCTCTTGGGACACAAAGACCACTACCACTACCACCACCACCACCACCAATAGAAGTCCCTGCCCTCCAGGGACTTGCATTCTATTGGCAATGGGACAGAGATAAGATTACTTGTACTATCGACCTATTGGGATTGTTGTAAGGCTCAGATGAGACCCTGGATGTAAAGGGTCCTTCTTTACCCTTTGTCAAAAGGGGGGAGGGGATTATACTTCCTTTTTTTAATAAGGTGAATATCTCTGTGAATAACCTTGAATAAAGAGCACAGAAGGGTGAATGCTCAGCCAACGGTCAACAAGCTGGGTTCTCTTGCCCAGACAATGAACCTAAGTGGGATATTGCTCTCATACTCGGTTCTTGCCATCTTCTTTTCCATTTGCTTTTCATCCCTGGTGGTGGAAAGCTCTTCACTCCTTTATCTACCCATTGACATTTCCATTTTCTTGACTGTTTAGCCTCTCCTGGGCTGGTTTTGTCACTTTGTTTGTAGTCCATGATTATGCTTTTATTATCTTTCCATCCTGATTTTGTAGGTGTCAAGTAAGTTTCTAAATTTCCTTAATTACAAAGTAACCTTTCATCCTCAAAGTGGGGCTTATTTTTATTCCCACAATCCTTATTGCTAAATAGCATATACAGAATTAGTCATGTTTTTTTACCCTTTATATTTGTGTCATTAACACTTAATAACACTTTCCTTAGGAGACACCACATATCCATTTTCCTTTATCTTAAATTAAGGTGTTATCTCAATTATCCTCATATCATAGGTTATATTTAAATCAGAGATGTAGGGGAGGCTAGGTGGCACTGAAGTCAGAAGGATCTGAGTTCAAATCTGGCCTCAGACACTTAAACACTTACCATCTGTGATCTTGGGCAAGTCACTTAACCCCAATTGCCCTGCCTTCCACCCTCCAAAAAAAAAGCAAAAAAAAAATCAGAGATGTAGAGTTGGGAGGGACATCAGAGACCATTTAGTCCAACCTCATCATTCTAAAGATGAGGAAACTGAGGCCTAGTGAGCTTTAGTATCTTGCCCAAGGTCACATAGATATGCAGCAGAGACTGACTTTGAACCTAAGTTCTGTGACTTGAAAATAAATGTTCTTTCCACTGTAGAATCATGTAGACTTAGGGTTATGAGCTTGAAGGGATGTTATATGTCTACCCCAACACCCTCATTTTACAGAGGAAGAAAAGCCAAGACTCAGAGAAAAACCATTTGCCTAATGACTTTTTGTGGCAGGGCTGGTTTTTATGTAAGTCCTTTGACTTGTAATTGAATGCTCTTTCCATTACCCCAACTACCGAATGTAATTGATTTCCATTACCCAACTATTACCAACCCACCAACAAGAACATCTTTTAAAAAATCCTGCATTCTGTAGCCTTGTCTTACCTTCTGGGTGTTGCTTCAGGACTCCCATTAACCACTTGGGCATTTTGACTACTTTCTGGAACCCAAGCAAATTGAATTGACAATTTCTCTAATTAATACTTCCCTGTGCATTTTTTTTTATTTTGGGTACTCATATTTCCATTGCAAGGCAGTGGGCTGTGGCACAATAAGTTCTCTACCTGGAGCCCTGAGAATCTCCGGGACAGCTTTTTCATTTCACCCTTTGGAAGCAGAGTCTCCATGTGCTCAACTGCAAAATGGGAATAAAAATATTTGCAGTGCCTACTTTACAGGATTGTTTTGAGGACTAAATAAGATGTTGCTTGCTGCCATGGGTGATAAGGATAATAATGTTGATCAATTAATATGCATGTATTAATAATATTCACAACAATTATGATTATATAATGAATATAATATAATTATATATCATAATTTTATATAATTAAAACAACAACAATAATAATAATAATCAATAAGCATTTATTAGCTGTTACCATGGACAGGGACTAGCTTAAGTGCTGGGTGCTGATGTTAGCAACTCACATTTATAAAGTTTTTTTTAGGCTTTGCAAACCACTTTCTTCAAAACAATCCTTTGAGGTACGTAGTTTAAATATGATTATCCCCATTCTACATGTGGGCAGACTGATTCTCTGAGAAACTGAGCCACTGGACAAATAGTAAGTCTTAGGATTGGGCCTCTGTTCTTTCTCCAAACCTTTATTTTTGTCCAAATGCATCAGCATAAAGCATATGAAACAAGCAGCGTTGCCATTGTTTCACTCACATCTTCATTTTATACATCTTTTCTTCCCACTAGGGGAAACTGACCTATACATCTCTTCTTTCTATGTTAAAGAAAGTCCATGAAGAATGATCAAGTTAGATCTGAGGATACTGAGCTACATACTTGGATGGTTATGAGAACCTTGAATTTGGCCTGCATCTGTCCTTTTTCATTTTTCAATTTATTTTCCTTGGCTCAGGTGACTGAGAATTCTTTGTTTCTTTCTTTTTTTTCCTGTCTAGAATATCTCCTGCTTTATTTTCTCATAAATGGACCCTGAGAACCAGCCTTCCCTCAAGTTCTTTCCCCACATCTCTCTTTCACTAAGCAAGGTGAGCCCTCCATCCTCCTCCATCCTCCTCCATCTTCAATGTCCTTCACCCACTCTGCTCCCATCAAAACACTAATTCAGTCAACAAGTAATTTTGTCCTTCAGGTGAGTTTTGATTCTCTCCTTCTCAATGGCTAAACATACCATTAAGTGCAAAGAATGTCAACTTAGATCAAAAACACCTCTGGTGCTTAGGACAAAAATGAAGTACACTCCTTGATAACTCTATTGTTTCTCTGCTGGGGAAGTAGGAATATGGGCCACAGAGCAGGCTGGTGGAAAGCCTAGCAGGTGGGAGGTAGGACAGGAAAGAATAATCTAACTCCAAGTGTATTATCTCCAAGTGCCCATTTTTATTTAATTAGGGGCAAAGCTGGATGAATAGTAATAGGTCAGTAATAATGACTTATGGCTTATGGCTTCCTTTATATGGCACATTTACAATAAATGGTAATTTACCCTTAAAGAGAGACATATTAATTTTTCTTTTGTTGCCAGAGAAATTAGCATTACTCATGTTCAGAATGAACAGGATTTCCATTCCTACCTTTAGGATTTGCTTTCAGTTATTCAGCTTGGAATATTATAGGCAAATCCTCGTCCTTCCCCCTCTTTTCTCCCCAGGTCCATTTAGCAAACACAGGAAGGATTAGACTATCACCATTTATGATATCTTACCAACAGGATGCTGATGGCCTGCAGAGCTTCTCTGTGGGGTCATTTGGAAAACAGTCCATTTTCTAGTCATTCAACTTACTAAATGGCCTGTATTAGAATCAGACTGTATGGGAAGGGGTGTAATATTCAGGGGCAGTGGTAGCACACATGCCCTGCCTGTGGATGGGGTGCTTTAACCCTGGGATACCACAGGACAAAAAGGGACTCCCCACCATGACACCAGCATGCTAGCCCATGAAGATATAACTATCTATGTATGTTCATATACTACGACTCAGGCTTCTATGGGATTATTGCCTAGGCATTTTAGACCCCTCCATGATTGCTGGTCATTTTCCAAATCCAAGATGCTCTAAGCATTTTTTCCTTCCCCTCCTTTTTGCCCCCTGGATAAATGCAGAATTGGCCAAACTTCTAAGCAATCCATGTACTGAGTGGAACACTGCTGGGCTGAAGAAAATGCAGCCCTGTGTGGCAAGTCACAAAAATCACCTTGCTTAGCACATAAACCAGCTCTCATCAGGAAAGACAAAGCCAATCAGTCAACAACATTACTATGTGCCAGGTACTGTCCTAAGCTCTGGAGATATGTAGAAAGTCAAAAGCATGATTTGTCTCATTGAGGAGTTCACAAGCTAATGGAGGAGAAAAATATGTAAGTAGATATGTACATAAAAATATGAACAGTATAAATGTAGATTAAGAATTAATCTCAGAGGGAAGGCACTAGCAGGTGGGGAAAACAGGAAAGGCCTCCTTGTAGAAGGTGGGATTTGAGTTTTTTAAGGAAGGCAGCAAAACCAGAGGGTAGAGGCAGGGAGTGAGAGCTCACCAGGTATTGGGGACAGCCAGTGAAAAGGCATGGATTTGGAGGATGGAGGGTCACATGTGAGGGCCAGCAAATGGGCCAGTGTTGATGGAATGTAGAATCCATAGAGGAATATAAAGCAGAAAAATACTGGAGAGGTAGAAACCAAATAACCACCCAAATCTAATTTTGGAAATTTCCTTTCTTCTAATCAGTCCCAGACTCTTCATGCTGACAAAGATATTAGAATAAAGTTGTTCCACCTCAGGAAGATGCCAGCTAGAATTATGATGTCAATATGAAGTAAGCCTTGAGAGTTCTGTAAGATTTAAAAATTCACATGCTATTGTATGTATCTATAAATTGGCTTTCAGGGGCTCGGTTAAGAGAGGGAAAAAGCCTTCAGTAACAATATGAAGTTGGTCTCACAAGACCAGCCCAAGCCAGATTCAGCATCACCAGATTGGTTTTTCTACTCGGTTTGGGTCTATGCTAGTCTATTCAAGACTAATGTTCAGAGAATGAAGATTGTGTTATCCAAACTCACTAATTTCCCTGATGCTCTTTGAAAATAGATTGCTTTTAAGAGTCCTGTGCTTTTGGAGATGTGAGGTTGATATAAATCAGAGACAGTGGAAAGGTAAAGTTTATCTGATTCGATTTAGCAGCAATCTGGTCCAGATGGCAACGTGGAATTGAAAGATATTGAAATATACAATTATAGTGGAGACAATACACAGAAATATAAATAATTCAGATATACTTATATGTTTAATAGCATCATTTAAAAATAGGAATAGCTGCAAAATGTGAGCATTTAGAAGCAGGAATTTAGTTGGGTTGTTTTTTTTTTGGGGGGGGGCAGGGATTTGACTACATCACAACTAATTCAGTGCCAAAAATAATTTTGGCCTTGACAGGAGCCTAATGTCAGCTTGAGTAACCCAAGAAAGGTGAAATCAGGGAAAGATTATGATCTTAATTCTGGGGTGACCTCAGTGTTCTCATCTGCAAGGGGACTAAACTAAGTGACTGCTAAGGTCAATTCAAATTAAGGCTACGATCCTACGATTTCTTCTAAAATGTCATTACAGGAATGTACTTACCTCATTCTATTTTTTTCCTCTGATAATTTGCATCTGTTTTTATCTCTTTTTCCTACTATATACTCTTGGTAGCTAGATAGCACAGAAGATAGAATGTGAGGCCTAGAGTCAAGAAGACTCATCTTCCTGAGTTCAAATCCAGCCTCAGACACTTCCTAGCTGTGTGACCCTGGGCAAGTCACCTAAACATTTTTGTCTTAATTTCCTCATCTGTAAAATGAGCTGAAGAAGGAAATGGCAAACCACTCCAGTATCTCTGCCAAGAAAACCTTCAAATGGGGTCATGAAGAGTCAGACACAACTGAACAACAATGTTCTATGAGAGAAGGAAGTCCTTTTAATTCAAGGAATATTTCCTAAGTATCTGTGCTTAAAGGATCATTTTTATGCATTTTTCAAAAGAGGGTACTTTGCTAGGTTCTACAGAATTAAAGAAAAAAATAATAATTATCTTCACTTACACTTATATACTACCTACTGTAGTATAGGTCATCTGGCTAAGTACTTTACAGTTATTTTCTTATTTTATCCTTATAACCATCCCACAGTGTAGTGCCATTATCACCCCCATTGTACAGATAAGGATACTGAGGCAAACAAAGGTGAAGTGACTTACCCAGGGTCACATGGCTAGTAAGGTTCTAAAGTCAAATTTGAACTCAGATCTTCCTGACTCCAAGCCCAGAGATCTTCCTTCTGCACCACTTTAAAAAATGTAGCCCTTCTTCTTAAGAAGAAACCTCACATTCTCCAAGAGGATATAACATTTACACCGATAATTAAGTATAAGAAAATTGGGGTAGGCTAAGAACACTGAAAACTAAAGTTACAGGGAAGGTTTCTCATAGAAGACACCATGGGAGGAAGTCCTTAAAGGAAGCTAGGGATCCTAAGAGGCTGATAGAAGAAGGAAAACTCCTCATGAGTAGGGCTGGTTTCATCCTTGTACCCAGCACTGGGCACACAGCAGGTGGGCTGATGCAAGAATGAAAACTCCTTATGAGAGGGGGATGGCTTCATCCTTATATCCAGCACTGGGCACACAGTAGGTGCTTACATATTTATGGCTTAATTGACAAAAGTTAATTCCATGTAGAAAGGACAGACTACAGAGGTGAGAGGTGTGCCAAACCTTCATACTTGACATTTCAATTAGTTGATGATTTTTGCCCCTGATAATTTCAAACAGCTCAATCGCGCCGCCCCCCCCCCCAAAGAATGAATTCAAACTTTCATGAGTTTTTTAAAAAAATATTCTTCTTGGTATCTCTCATAGCATCTTTCATTCTTCCTACAACATAGTAGGTATTTAATAATGAATGAGTAAACAGAAGCATAGAGGAACTAGATGCCAGTTCTAGGTTCCATAGCTTGTGGGAGGGTTAGTTCATAGATTCAGATGTAGAGAAAGCCTTGGGGCCATGTAATTCAATTCTCCCATTTCACAGATGACAAAAGTGAGGCCCAGAATCATTAATTAAGTTGTCCAAGGCCACACAGTAAGAGAGAGGGCTGAATTTGAACTGAGGTCCTTTGATTCCCAAGAAAGAGGTCTTATCAACTATATCAAGCTGTCTCCTTAGAGCCCCAGCCTTTCCAAGTCTACTCTTTCTCCCATACCATAGCAGAGTGAGAGGTAGGATCATTTCAACATTGCTGATCAATTAAAGTGATTAATCAGAAAAAAAATTTAAAAGAAAATGAAAGAAAGGGAAATAAAAGAAAAGAAATTTGATGATGTCCATTCCTCTATGCAAAGTAATTTTAATGAGGGCTGGGACAGGATGAGGGTGGAATCTTCAAAGAAGTTGGCCATCTTTGTCTCTGAAATGATTTCTGATGCCTTATTTTTTCCTGTACTTCATATGTGGGAACCTAAAAATAATGTTTGTTTTGGCCAAGAAGAGTTTTTGTTCTTATAATGCTCCACACCTGGTGTTTCTTTGGATGTAAAATCTATTTTATAAAATCAAATTTTTTCCACATTACACGTGATACGATTTACTTCTCTTCAGTTTGCTCTCTAAGTACAGGCCAGAAGCAGCCAGCTGGGGAAGGGGGGATTTAGAAATATGCTCACTTCAGTGGCATTTCCCCTCCTAAGTAGCTCATGATGGATGGGACAGGATCCCTGGAGGTCAGGCTCAGCTAACCATGCTCCCCACACAACACTGCCCCGTTCTCCTGGTAGCCACCACAGAGGCCAACCAAGAGGTTAACATCCCTCACCTAGGGCACACTTCAGCAAGCATCGAAGATGCTTGTTTATCACAGTTTCTGGTGATTACAGCTCTGGGGAAGGACTTATTTGGGGCCTGAGGTCCCTCATCTCTGTGTCTGAGTGATTCAAACAGAAGGAGAGCTGCTGGCCCATGAGAACATGCATGCTGTTCTTCAGAGAGGCATGCCACACTCATACTTGGGACTGGACCCAAGGGGGCAGGGACACAGCTCAGTTTCGTGGCCTCCTCCCTCACTGAGACACTGAAATGACCTAGGGCTTTAACTTCAAAGGCCCACCTGCCCCTAAAGGCTCCCAGCTTCATGGTTTCTTTTGGAATCTGGTCTCGGGGTGCCAGGAAATCCAACTGGCATTGGCCAGCTGGGGAACCACCCCGCCACATGACCCCTTTCTAAGGCACTTTTCTAAAATACTCTTTGGAAACACAGAGTCATGTGACCAATCACCTGTTGAGAGCTTGACCACGCAGCCAAAAGTCAAGGGCGCGTTAGGTTGCTCCATTTATAGGCCGCCTTCTGCAGTGAATGGCATCCAAGGTCATCAGCAAGGAGTTTAGTCTGGTGCCTGATTGGAAAACCAAGAGTCCAATGATTTTCAAACAACCTGGATAGGCCCTGTCTTTCAAACAACATATACAAACATCTGCATATCAATTAATTAAATGAACATCTATTGAACAACAGCTCTCTATCTGGCATTACACTGGGTGCTAGAGCATCTAGAATGGAGGAAATAGTCCTCGACCTTACATTCTATTGGAAAGTGTATCTTAGCCCGAGTCCCTAGCATTCAATGTCCTTTCTTCATTTAGCAAGCACCTACTATGTACAAAGTACCATATCCAAAATGGAAGACCCAAAGATAAAGAAGGCACAATCCCTACCCACAACTATCTCACAATCCATTGGGGACGAGCAAGAAAGGGCATGTACAAAGATTAACAGAATGCAAAATAAGTCTATGATTAGGAAACAAATCCAGACTTGAAGGCAGTAGACCTAGCCTTATATGCTGGTGTTGCCCCTTACATGCTGAGCACAGCAAATCATTTTATCTCATTAGGTTTTGTCATCGTCCGGAAAATAAAGGATCTGGATGGGCTAAATAGCCTTTGTGGTCACTCCTGGATCAAAATCTATCATCTTATCAGGCTATAAAACCCAGCCTTGGGATGACCCACAGTTGTTAGAGGCAATGGGCTTTTATCCTGAGGCAAACAAAGGTTGGGAATTCCTCTGAATATCTAATCATAAAAAGTTCAAATCAGGCAAAAGTGAGGGATTGGTCAAATGCCTTTCCCATCAAGAACTGCACTCACAGATATTTGCTAGTTACTATAGTTGTCTCAGCTGATATCCCTCTTTACTCTTGGGAAAGAGGTTCAGTCAAGTGCATGTTGGTAGTGTTTTACAAAGCACTTTCTGCACAAAATCCCCGTAAGGTCAGTTTTGCAGGCATCATCATGACTGTTTTATAGCCATAGGATTACAGGGTAAACAGTGGGACATAGCAAATGGGGAATTTCCCTCAAAGCCATGAAGACCTGGGCTAAAATCCTGCTATTGATGGATAAAGATTGTGTGACCCTGGGCAAGTCACTTAACTGGCTTTCTCAGGGGTCCAGGAAACTTTCTAAGACCATGGTTTCCATACCTGCATTGGGGGAGAGGGAGAGGAAGAGGGGGGGGAGAGAGAGAGAGAGAGAAAGAGAGAGAGAGAGAGAGAGAGAGAGAGAGAGAGAGAGAGAGAGAAGAGAAAAGAAAAAGAGAGGGGGGAGGGAGGGTGGAAGGGAGAGGAGGAGAGACTTTATTAAGAATGCACTATGTGTTGCTTTGTTTTTCACTCATTTTTAGTCACGTCCGACTCTTCATGACCCCATTTGGGATTTTCTTGGCAAAGATACTGGACTGGTTTGCCAGTTCCTTCTCCAGCCCATTTTATAGATGAGGAAACTGAGGCCAATAGGGTAAAATGACTTGCCTAGGGTCACACAGCTCGTACTTGTCCGAGGCTAGATTTGAACTCAGGGAGATGAGTTTTCCTGACACCTGGCCCAGGGCTCTATGCACTATGGCACCACCTAGCTGCTCCATACTATGTGTACTGTGCTAAGAACCAGGGATACACATACAATGGCTCAGACATTTTCTGCCCTCGAGGAGCTTAAAACATAACAGAAGAAGAGAACATTAAGAGGGGAGCTACAGAACAGGAGAAGGAGACACACATTTGGGGTATGGTATGGTAGTGGCTGGGAAGAGATGCAGTATCCTGGGCCTGAGCAAGAGAAATCCAAAGAAACCAGCATGATCCAAGTCACAGAGCCCAAGGTTCTGGTGGGGAGGAGGTGTAGACACTGGTCTAAAAAGAGACTTCAGAATGGTTTTCATCTGAGGGTTCCTATGAGGGTTCCAGTGAGATCACAGCTCTATTCCTTCTCCCTGGGATCAGGGAATGGGAATTGGAAGGAACACTAGATAGAAAGGAATATTAGAAGGAATACGGTGTGAACCCTTTATTTTACAAATGGAGAAACTGTCTCAGTGAGGTTGACTTGTCTGAGATTGCAAAGCCAGTATATGTTGGAATCAGGGTTCACATCAAATCTTGGATCCAAATCAACCAGTCCAGGGTGTGCCTAAAAACCATCCTGACCATAACTAGAGCATCAAAAGCCAAATTTTACCTCTGAAGTAGATCCAGGACATTCAAAGAAATCAGTCTCACTGCCTCCATGCCCATAGTACACTGGAAAGAACACTTGATTTGTAGTCAGAGGACCTGGGTTTCAATCCTGGCTTTGCCTTTTACTACCGAACTCAAGTCACTGAAAACCTCTCTGAGTCAGGGTTTCTCCATTTGTGAAACCAAGAACTTGGACTTGACAGTCTCTATCTATGGTCTCTTCCAACTTTAAATCTCTGATCTTTTGATATTTTAATTCCTGAATATGGGCAACTCAATCTCATTCTATCTCTGCAAAAACATTTCCATTTTTAAAGAACAGCAAATAGCAAAGGGACCCTGTGTATGTGTGTGTGTATACATGTGTGTGTCCATTCACATGTGCACACTGCATGATTTAGCAGAAACCAAGGAGACAGACTGGGCTATGTCTTCAGAACTACTACTCCCCATCTGGCCTCCCGGCAGTGGGTGTTTTGAAACTATATCCTCAAAACTTGGGAGGACATTGTGGAAGAGAAAAGCTGGTTCCTGAGTGCCACCCATGTTAAGAGCTTTCATTTATAAAGTCTTAATCAGGGACACCTGGCAGCTTACATGTCTTTGCTTATGGCAACTCAGAGAAAAGAAAAGTGAAAGCAATTTAGTTTTATTTCAATTTTCTATAGCATTCTTTTTGGGACAAAGTTGTAGGGGAAATCTCATAGCATCCTATACACTGGAGTGGTGAAGAGAAGCAGGACTAAGGAACACATTTACTGTTATTGCTAGTAGCAGCAGCAGCAGCAGTAGAAGCAGCAGCAGCAATGATTATTATTACAATAACTCACATGTTTTAGTATATAAGAATGTACATCACAGATCTGTGTATTGAGAAGCACAAGTCTTCCTATCCCCATTTTACAGATGAGAAAACAGAGGCAAGTCCAGAGAAATAAGATGACTTGCTCAAATTTACATGGTTATTAGATATTTGGAGCCAGGATTCAGACCCTGCATTCTGACTCCATCTCTAGTGGTATAAGAGGTGACATGGCATAGTGGATAGAACATGCAACTGGGAGTCAGACAAAACAATCATTTATCTAACACTTGATCATATTAACAAGTCAACAAGCATTTATGAATAATAGTTAATTATAACTATCATTTATATGCTGCTTTCCAAATATCATCTCATTTTATCCTTACAATAACCCTGGAAGCAGGTACTATCATTATCACTATGTTACAGATGAAGAAACTGAGTCTAAAAGCAATCGAATGACTTGGCCAATGCCCTTCACTTTGTAAGTCTCTAAGGCAGGATTTGAACTCATGTCTTCCCGACCCTGAGTCCAGCACTTTATCTACTATACTGCCTAGCTATAATATACGACCAGTACTAGATCTCATATTATCCTTCTTACAATAACTTTCTTAGAAGAACACTTTCTTAGATTCACACTTTGAGTGTATTTTGTATTTCCTGACATGTATATCCTCCCCTGAGGGAGGATGTTGTAATGTTGAAATTTCCCCTGAGTCCCCACCCCTACTAGGCAAGTGTAAGCTATTGGAGGGCAAGAGCTATTTCATGTTTGCAAAGAGACAAGGATGATATGATCATCCCATGGTAGAAAATTTCCTTGGAGCTCCTCAAACTTCCATCACAGTTAGTCAATTAGTCAATAAGCATTTAATAAGTGATTACTATATACTATTGGGGATACAAAGAAAGGAAAACACAGTCCCTGCCCTCAAGGAGTTTATAGTCTAATGGAAGACACAATATACAAACAGCGATGTACAACTAGACTACACATATAGGCAACCTTGGTGACTTCTGTACCCTCTATGCAGACCCTGGTCACAGGTATGGCCAACCCATGTGGTACCTGATCTAACTTGGAACATGGCTTTCTAAGAAAAGAAGAAAAAAAAACACAATAGAGCCTAAGTAGTAAAGAGAAAGAACTCACACCTAGAGGTTTTCCATGATAATAGTTCTGAGCCAAACTGACCCAAGACACAGTGAAAGACTGCCCTACTAGTTCACTCTCCCCCTGGTGAACTCCTTTTCAGATCGAGTTTGGCAAAATGGGCACAGCTGAAAAGGGCTTCATAAATCATAGATCACACATCCTGAGCTGGACGGGATGTCAGAGGACAACGAGTCCACCTCCTTCATTTTACAGGTGATGAAACTGAGGCACAGAGAGGTTAAGTAATTTGCTCGAGGTCACAAGGTAGCAAATAGAGCTAAAATTCAATCATCTGTCTTCCAAATCCAGGGTTCTTTTTGACCCCCACCTTCAGCTTTTCCATAAATATTACAAAGGTAAATCAGCTTCAGGGTCTATGTTTCAAAGAACTGAAGTCCAGCTATAGCTTTGTGTATAGAGGGGAGAGGGACAGGGAGTACTGAAGAGAAATCATTGCCTTTATTTACAACCACAACCCGGCCCCACAGAGGTGCATACTAATAAGTGTTAGGTAGACTCCTGCCTGGAAGGGTCCAGACTGGCAAAGAGTGATTTAAGGCAAACCTGTGATTTGTGGAATCAAAAGCCCCAGAAAGATCAGTGAGAATTAAAATGGACAATGTGCCCAAATCCCTCCCCCCTTCACTTCTTTTATTTCTCCTCCAAAGAGAAGGTCGCAGTAAACTCTCATTAAAGTTGCTCAGACTTTGACCTGTTAGAAAAAATATTTCAAATGATGCACAGTAATTTTGAACTGAAGGGCTCAGTGGGGATGCAAGCAACTCTTCCCTTTCCATAATTCTAGAAAATCTGGGTGAGAAAAGGAGAAAAATGGCACCAGGACACCAAAAGGACTTCTCAAGTGCATAGCCCTGGAGTTCAAGCTAAGGAATTCCCCACCTACTAAAGGATATTGACATACACTGAAAATGAGCTTCAAAGCAGTGCCTCCCTTGACAGACCTCTCTGGCAAGAGATCCAAGAGGTAGGTGGCCAAATCCAGAATTAAGAGGAATGTGGCAGCTCACATTCCCAAAGAGCCCAGGAAAGTACCTGGCTTCTCCTCCATATAACAGGGGCCACCTGTCACTGCCCTGCCAGTTGTGGAAGCAAATAAGCTAAAGAGAAGATTAGAAAAAAAGAAGCATTTTCTGGTCTAGAATTCAATTCAATTTAACAAATAGTTACAAGGTGATCAAAGTGCTGGTGATACAAAGATAGTATACCTTACAAGCGCCCATTCTACTAGAGGGAGGGGTTATAATAAGACAACATGTACACACATATATGCCTAAGACAACACACACACATATATGTATATATAAGCACATATACACATATATGAATATGAATTGAAGAGAGAAAGAACACTAACATCTGAGGGAATCAGAGAAGACTTCGCAGGGGAGGTGATATCTGAGCTCAACCTTGAAGGTTGACAAGAATTTTGAGAAGCAGAAATATGAGGGAGATGGTTTTTATGAAGGCAGAGAGAAAGGAAATGGAACATCACATTCAGGGAATTATCTAGTTGGGTATTGCGAAAGGGAGTATTAAAAACCAACAAGGGGAAGGTACACAGGGGCCTCAAATGCCAGGGTAGGGAAAAGAAACATTTTTACTCCTAATGAGATGTAGCAGAAAGGTTCTATCAGCTTCACCTGTACTTTTTCAGTCATGCTGCATGACTGATTTGCCTGGTAAACAGTGTATCACATCTTATGTGTAAAGTAATCCCCTGGGCTCAATTCTACCAGGCTCCTTTGCAGTTTTGCTAAGTGGAGTTTCTTGGATGATTTGAAAGACAACCCAGACAACTAAAGAAGAGAAGTTTTAAGAGGAATTTTGGACACTCACTCAAATAAAAATGTATATCCTAAGCTGGGAACCCAAGCAGAAGTAACAGAAGAAAAAATAATTCAAAAGATAGACTTTAAAAGACCTAAGGGCATTTGAGGCTAGCTAATTGGCTGCATGATGCTGGCTGAATGGCACTGGCTGGGGTTTGTATCACAAAAGAATGAAATGTGGCCTCTTGGGCTATAAAGCTAAAGAACTAGTAGACCCTGCTTCCTATTTAGGAAGAGTAGCCAAAGAGAAGCCAAGGAAAACAGAGTAGTGGAAGCAGCAGTGTTAACATGTTACACAACAGAGAACATCAGAGAACAACCTAACAGAGCATTTATATAGGAAGGACAGGGCAGGGGATACTCATTCAATGGGCAAAGCAACTGGCCCAATATCACCAGAGGCTATGACCAGCTCTGCCATGGTGGTAATAGCTGTCCCTACCCCATGGTGAAGCAGGAGATGCTCTGATTGTCCATGTGCAGGTAGATGGGCATGTCACATACATATTCATTGATGATGCACATTTCCAAAGTGCATTTCCAAAGTATTTCCTCTCCAAGAAAATTCCTTGGTCACATTTTTTCTAGTTTATCTCCTCCCTGACTTGTAATGTAGAAACCTGTAGAAGGGTGAATATCAGGGTATACTGTGGTCTTCTTGTTACATATCTTGCTACAGAGCTAAATTCATTATCTTTTCCAGTGAACTAATATTTGCTTTGGTGGGCAGGTATGAGAAAGACATTGGTAGAGGCTCTTGGGCTATGGTTTTGAGTGAATGCTGACCTATACCCACTTGTAGGGAGCACAGAGATTTTTTAACTCAGTTCTTCCCCTGGGCTGCTGGTATCTTCCTTTTAAGTTTGCTTTTCTTCCACTGTATATGTATCTTCTATGTACAAATCCATGTGTGTGTGAGTGTGTGTGTGTTTTCTAGAATGTAAGCTCCCTTGCTTTTCTTTGTATCCCTGTTCTTAGTTCGTGCTTGGCATAGAGTATGCACTTAACAAGTGTAGTTTCATGTGCAAACATCTTTTTTTGTTATACTATATCATGGAAATGCTTGTTTTATCCCATAAATTAAAAATAAATAAAAATTAAGAATAAAGTAAATTTAAAAATCTGGAAATCCCAAATACATGTCGACTGATTCATTGTTCTTTCCATCATAACAGAATTTGAAAAGTAATAGTTGACAAACATATTCATAGTGCTATGAAGCAACTCCCTCAGAGAGACACTGGGAGGAATTATTCTCATTTTATGGGTGAGAAAAGTAAGAGTCAGGGAAATTCTATGAGATTTCTCATCTTTAAGTGAATAGGCTGGACCAGAGGACCTCTAAGGTAGTTTCCATTTCTAAATTCCACAATCCATGACCTATAATTTACCCAAGGTCAGGACTCAGAGCCAGGTCTTCCAAATTCTTTTTAATGCCACTTGTACTGCAACATGACTCTGGGCACTAATACCATGTGGTCCTTTGGACAAGTCACTTAACTCATCTGAGCCTCAATTTCCTCATCCATACTACATTTCCTTCCACTTCCAAAATATTACAAATATATGTTGGACAGCATCAAAGCTTTCCTTGCCTGCCCTTTCCCAGAACAACTGTCCTCATCAGACCTCCACAAATATCACGTCAAGTCCACTCTTTTAGCAATTTGTTCATCTCATCATTATTTTGAGTGGAGTTGATAGAAATGGTTAAAGGACAAGGTCAATCAGCTACTATTGTTCTTTTATATTTAATGTTTGATGAACTACTGTGCATTTGGAGAAAATAATTGGGTTTTTAATTGAATGAAAATGTGGCATGTAAGTTCATTTTTTTGTAGGCTCACTGAAAGCACCATTCAGACAATTCCAGTGGCAGACAGGACAATAGGTATTGATGTATACCAGGTTTGGATTTCTTCCATTAGGTTTCTGTATTTTGAGAGCTCTTTGTTCCAAACTGTTCAGAGGTTATTCACATTTGGTATGATGACATCTATTAAATGACATTGTTCTTAAGTTTTTGTAGGTCAATGTTATGGACAACTGCGGGGAACAATTTTGTTTGTGATAATGTCTCAGTTCCAGTACAGTGTGTTTGCTGAATTTTCAAGGAGAGCTGAGGGTTTGCATTTGGAATATGAGGCTTTGTTTTCAATTTATGAATAACAGTAAGCATTTGGTGTATATTTCTGGCTACTTGATTATATCTTTCTAACTATTCAGCAAGTGCTAAAGTTTTGCATTGCTTCCACACCTTCTATGGTTTCTTTGCAAAATCTATTATCACTCTATAAATCAGGGTTCTTTGAGGATTATCTTTCTGTCATTTCAGGTAGCAATGACTTGGTCCTATTCTCTTATCATGAACTCTCCTACTTGGGGAAATAAATCCATTTGACTCAGTGACACGTTTGATTCTTCTTTGTAGACTTGAGTTTGTGTGACGTTTATGTCCATTATATGGATGACATATGGTTTCATCATCAGATCTTAGATGTTTTATAGATTTATAGATTCTACCAGGTAGTAAAGCCATATCAGTTGTATTTGGTAAGCAAGTTCAGTGGTGTGTAGCTACTATTATTAGCCTTTACCGTCACTCAGTGGAATGTTTGTTCAGGACGTATTTCAGGATACTTTTAACCTATTTATCATGTAGTCTGAAAAGTTCCATTAATCCTCTTTGGTCCTTTTTGAAAGTATGTATGTATGTATATATGTCAATCCCTTTATTCTTGCTTTGGGGAACTATGTAATACTATAATTTCTGTCATATGTTTTCATTATGGCAATATTGGGTACTTATTAATTAATAACCCTTGTTATCTAATTCTTGTCCTTACTAATGGAATTTGGGTAGGAATCGTCCTGACATATGTTGCTATCCTGTTATTATTCCTTTAACTTTAATATTCTGTGGACTCTTGTCCAGGTGGATAATAAGATTTCATTGTGTAAATGAAAAAAAATTGGGATGCAGTAGTGGTAATAGTAGTAGTGGTGGGGGGGCTATTTTAAACCTGATTTAACTTTTCTCTGTTTTCAGCAGAGGCTGGAACCAAACCAGGTTAAGGAGTCATAGAAAAAATCCAGAATTAAGACCAGGGTCAATTGAATGCTGATGTTGCTGGGTCCAAATCTGGGATACAGTAGAAACAGCTTTCCTTGCCCACCAAGCAGAGGGAAGGAATGGGCAGGCAGGCCCCAGGGATATTTTTTCTGGCTAGTGCTTTAGTGCTTTCCTTGAGCTCAGGGCCCAGAGTTTTTCCACTAGAGCCAACAATTCAAAGCTACCCTCCCTGCCCTTTAAAAGTTAATCTGCTCCAAATCTTCTCAAAGCAGGGGAATTATTTCAGGATTGGAATGAAGTGGAAACAGGTGGGACCACTCCTCCATTCTCCATTTCCAAAGCTCTCTGATCATTCTCCCAATTAGGAGAGTTGGCAAATGGAGGTGAAGACCCCTCAGTTGGGGTTTTCAATATTCTCTTAGGGGAACCAGGGCAGTATCTCAGGTTCCTGGGAGCCCACTGTCCTCCCTGTCTAAACCCTAGAATGTCAGAGCCCCATGGAAGAAGAGCTGTGTGATTTCATCCTAGAATTACAGAGCAAAGGCATCTGGGAATCCATGGTGGAGGTAACCAACTTTGCACCATAGCAATCTCCAACCTTCCCTTGAGAACACAGAACTGCCTCAGGGATGAGCCTTTCTTCTGATGCCTTTTAACCTAATCTTTCCATCCCAAAGGTCAACCACTGCCACTCATACCTGGTTTGTCAATATCCCCTCACTGAAAACATTTACAAGGTTTAAAATGAAAAAGGAAAAGTCTCTCAAAAACAACCTGGGGAGAGAAGAAAATTGCTGTTTAAGATAAAGGTCAAGTCTACAGGAATCAGCTTTTCAGTGTCTGCCGTGCTTGGGGGTGGGGGGCAGCTTAGAGCCAGCTTGGAAGGTACAGTGGGAGAAGCCTATCTGAGGTCTGAGGACTGGGGGGCTTCAAAGCCCAGGTCTGCTATTGACTGGTAGCAAGGCCTTCTCTGATCCTTTTTTGTGATGGAGCTAAATTGGGTGGAACTCTCAGGTCCCTTCCAGTTCTAAATGTATGACAGGCTGAGTATCCAACCGAGGTAGAAGAAATGCTGCTTGGCAAATTCAGCAAGCACATGATTGAATAAAAAAAATATTTACGGAGCATTTTCTGTATTCAAAGTCCCTTCTCTCAAGGAATGGGAAGACTGGAAAGGCTTTATATAGGAGTTTCACTTTAGTTTAAATGAAGGTCATAGAATCATCAAGTTTGATGGGGAAGAAACCTCAGGGGTCACCTGTAGTTTAAACCTCTTCATTTTATAATGAGGAAAATGAGGTCCAGATTGGTCCCTGATCTCGCAAGAGCACAAGTGTGGGGCTAAAAGGGAACTTGGATGTCATCTAGCCTTATCTCTTTATATTACAGATGAGGCCCAGAGAGGTTCAGTGATGTGCCCTAAATTACACTTGGTAATCTATATCAGAGTTGGGATCTGAGGCCAAATGCTTTGACTACAGAGGTGGAGTGGAAGGTGGAGTGATCTTGGAGCAGGGATCATGAAATGGCCAAGTCTATCCCTTAAGGGAGATTATTTCTATGGCTAGGCAGAGGAAGGAAGGGAGAGACTAAAAAGGAGACCAATTAGGAGGCTGTTTCAGTGGGCCAGAAGGTATGATCCTATGAATTAAAAGAAAGGGATGTGAAATGAAGGAGACAGCTCCCATCCACCTGGTGGGCTTCTCTGCCACTGTCTTCCTGGTGTGATCTTGTATATGTAACTTCACTGACCCCCTTTGTAAAATGGTGCCCAAATCTGTAGCTCTAGTATTGACCTATCATTTAAGCTTAGGACTCACATCTCCAACTGCCTACAGTTCCTCTCTACCTGGATATCACACCAGTCCCTCAAACTTATCATATTTTATCATCTTCCTGAGTATATCTGCTCTTTCTCCCATTTTCACCATTTCTGTGTGTGGCACTGACATGTACTCAGTCTCCCATGTTTTTAACCTTGGTGGTACTTTTGACTCTTCCTTTCCCTCATTGCTTGTATCTAATCAGCTGCAAATCTTTGCCTATTCCACCTCCATGACCTCTCCCAGCATATCTCTCCCTATCCATGCTCTCCTCTCTATTCTGACTACTACTGCCCTAATATAGTCGCTCATTAGCACTACATGAACTATTGAAAGAATTTCCTAATGGGTTTTCCTATTATCCTATAGTCTCCCCCTTCAATTCTTTATGTGCCTATCAGAATCATTTTTTAAAAATCTAGTCATGACATTCCTCTGCTCCAAAAATGAAAAAATAATCTATATGTTCTAAAATATTTATAGCTGCTCTCTTTGTGGTGGCAAAGAACTAGAAATTGTAGGAATGCCCATCAATTAGGGAATGGCTAAACAAGTTGTGGCATATGATTGTGATGGAATACTAATGTGCCAGAAGAAAGTATGAGCTCATTGAACTTAGAAAAGCATGGAGAGACCTTCATGAAATAATGAAGAGCGAAATGGGTAGAACCAAGAGAATGTTGTATACAGTAACAGTTACATTATTTTAAGAACAACTTTGAGTGATAATACTGCAATTAACTAGAAAGGACAACATATGATGAAAGATGCTATCTGCATCCAGAGAAAGAAATAATAAATAGAAGTATGTATAGAATGATTTTACATAGATAGACATAGATATACTTGGAGGCGTACAGATACATATTTGTGTCTAATAGTAGTCATCTCTAGCATGGGGGGAGGAAGAAAAAAAGGAAAAATGTACATGATAATTTATTACATATTTAAAAGGAATAGCAAGTTGTATATAATTGGTTTATAGTTTCATGTACAATTATCCTTTTTCTACTCAACTAAGTTATGGAAAGGTTTGTTTTATTTCTTAAATTCAAAATAAAATAAATTTTAAAAAAGAAAAAATCTTCACTTATTCTTTATTGTGTATGAGGATAGAGGACAGAACTCTGATATAAGGAATTCTAGGGTGAAGAACCTCCCTCCACTAGTGTAAGCCAGCACTATCTCTGCAATTTGTAATATTAGAAAATTGTCTAAAGACTTTCTCAGTCACACAGGTAAGAAGTGTCAGAGGTGGGATTTCAAGCCAGGTCGTCCAAGCTTCAAGGTCAACTGTCTCCCCACCAATGACCCCATGTGACACTCAAGGCCATATACAATCTGATGCCTTCTTCTCTTCCCTGACTTCTCTCACTAAGCTACTGAACTCTAAACATATTACATACTTTCTAACCTCTGTACTTTTGTTCACATTGTATTCTCTATCTAGAATGTCTTGGTAGCAAAATAGAATCTCAGTTGGAAATTACCTTGGAGAGCAATGGGTTCAATCTATACCTAGATGGGAATTATTTCCTCTGCTACATCCTTGGGAAGTTGTCCAAGCCTTTGTTTGAGGGGCTGCAGCAACCCCTTACCTGCTGTGGCTACTTTTTCTATTTTAGGACACTTTTTTCCCCCTCACATCAAGTCTAAATTTCCCTTTATTCAACTTGCACCATTGACCCAAACTCTGCCTTCTGGGGGCAAAAAAGGGAAAAAATTCTAAGTCAAATCCACCTTCCACATGGTAGCCTTTAAAATACTTAAATATAGCAATCTTTATTCTCTCTAAATGTTCTATTTATCGTCAGATTAATCATTCTCACTTCCTTCAACTCGTCCTCATATAACATTATCTCACCATTATGATTATTCTGTACCCAATTATACCAATTATCAATATCTTCCCTAAACAGGGTGCCCAGAAGTGAAAATAAAATTCTAGAGATGATGAGATGAAGACAGAGAATAGAAGAGGTATCATCTCCCCAGTCCTGGATGCTATGCTCTTATTACTGCAGCTTGAGATTTAATTAACTTCTTTGACTGCCCTATCATAAAACTGACTCCAGTTGAACTTGGGGTCCACTAAACTACACAGACCTTCAAACAAACTATTTTCTAGCTATGTGCCCCATATTTGACATGTAAAGTTGACTTTTTGAGCCTGTGCAGGACTTTACATTTATCTCTTTTGAATTTCATCTAATTAAATTCAGCTCAACCTTCTAGCAGATTGAGATATTTCTGGGTCCTGACTTATCATCCAAGATGTTAGCTATTTCTGCTAGCTTTGTTTAGTCTGCAAACTTATAAAAATTCCATCTATACCTTTATCTATAGCACAAATGAAAATGTTAAAAAAAATCCAGGGTCAAGCACAGATATCTAGGAGACACCACTGGAGATCTCCATCAAAGCTAACTTTAAACCATTAATGCTTCTGTTCCAAGTATAGCCATTCAGCCAGGACAGTACTATCTCCTAATCTGCATCCCTCCATCTGGTCCACAAGAATAGCATGAGTGAGTTGGTCAAATATTTGCTAAAATCTAAGTAAACTCTATCTACTGCCTGTTACTAATCTACCAGTCCACTAACTCTATCAAAAAAGAAAATGAGGTTAATTTGGCATAACCTGTTCTTGATGAAGCCATGCTAAGTCTTTGGAATAACCACTTCCTTTTCTTGATGTTCTCTAACCACTTTTTAATAACGTGCTTTAGAGTTTTGTCAGGAATTGAAATCAAACTTATTGCCCTCTAATTAACAGACTCTGTTCTTTTTCTTTTTTTGAAAATTAGAATCCTTTCCCTTCTTTGGTCTTCCAGTAGTCTTCTATTCTTTCCACAGCTTCTCAAAGACAGCTGACAGAAGCTTGGTAATCACACATGCCACCTCTTGCAGAACCAAGGATGCAGTACACCCGGTTACCCTAAACTTGTCAAAGCTGCTCACTTACTGTCTCCCTACTTATCTTAGGTAACTGTCCTGTTAGTCAACTTTTACTCTTTCCAGCCCCCAAATAATTCTTCTTAGAAAAATAAACAGAAATCACAATAATTAAATAGTTTAGTCTTATTTACTCATCTGGTATCACTGTCTCATCTATCCTTAGCAATGGTCACTGATCCTCTTCCTTAACAGTGAAAACAAAACGGCCCTTTCTGTGGTCCTTAGTTTTCCTTGCACCACAGCAAATTGAGTTTGAGCACTTGTATTATTAAAAAAAAATAAAACTAAAAACTCCACCCCCATTGTATTGATGCCCTTTCCTTCCTAATGTCACAGTCACTTCCTGAGATATACCATTCCTCACTCATTTTATTGGAGACCTTCCACATAATTAGGAAAAACACAAAGGACACAGGGACCACATTTGATACCTTATGCCATATTCCATACTTGTAGTGCACCCTCCCACCAAAAGGAGGAAAATGTGCTTCATCATCCTCCAGGACCAAGACTGAGCCTGACCCTATTCTTATAAAACTATGCCCATATTGTGTATTCAACCTCTATTACTTTATTTTACTTCCATCTTTTTACTATTAAAGTCCCTGTGTTTCTACTTCTGGGTCTTTGGAATGAAGAACTTTCCATTTCTCCTGGGTTTAATTCTCCTCTAGAGTTTTAGGTCATGGTAACCTGCCTATCTTTCTCTGAACCCTCTCAAATTTATTTTCTTAAAACCTATGGTAGATGTCAGTATGCTCAATTTTTCCTCTCTTCAGTCATAAATTCTAAAATGGAGTGTCTATTTTTCTCCACCCATCCCCCCAAGATTCCATTAATTTTCATCCTACAATGAGTTCTACTCTATTGATGAGAATCAGATCCAGAATAGAAGATCCCCACATTGGTTCCTCTGTTTTTCAAAAGATGAAAATATCATCAAAGCAGATCATGGAATCATTAGTTGCTCTGCTTGGGGGTAGGTGGGAGAGTTCCAGCAGATGTCCTGATAAATAGGATGCCACCTGATGACATTGCTCCTACTCATCCTTTAAAGCCTAAATCAAATGCTCTGTCTTCTATGAAGCCTTCCCTGAATGCCAGTTGGTAATGGTCTTCTTCCTAGAACCTAGTTTAGCAATTTGCATAGCACTAAGGCATTCTCTTATCATGTAATGAGAAGCAATCCTCATTGTCTGGATAATCTATCTCCTAGATTAGACTGTAAATTCCCTGAGGGCAATGATTAGGGATAACCTTTAATCTCTGGACTTGACACTTTTGATTATGCTTTCCTGTAAACTGGAAAAACCTTCCCTCCTGACTTTATTTTCTCAGAATTCTTCAAGGCTTAGCTGGGGGGGGGGCATCCTACAAGAAGTGTTTTCTGATTGTCTTAGTTGTTAAAGCAACTCCCTGTTCACTAAGATCACTACCAAAGTACTTTGCATTTACTTATCTGTAAACTTGACTTTTCTCACAATAGAGGGTAAACTCCTTTAGAAACTGACTTCTCCCCCAAATTTTCTCTGTATCCCAAAAACTTAGCACAACTGCTGGCACATAGTAGGGCCTTAATAAATGCTTCTTGAACTGAAAGTATCTTATCTGAGCTTTGTATCTTCCATAATACCCAACTCTGTACTCTGTCTACAAAAAGAATGAATAATTCATAAATGAAATTAAGTAGTGAATATGTTCCACAATCAAACATGACCCCTCACTGTCCCCCTCAAACAAGCCCTGTGTTCTCAATCTTCCCTCTTTTGCTCAGTTTCCTGTTTCTAGAATTATAGTCTACTGATACTTTACCTATACCTTTCCGATATCTTCTCAAGCTGGATATGATCTGAACCCTCAGATGATCTCAAAGCACTTTCTATTGCTTTTAGGCACACATACATGTGAATTTATATTTTCCCTATGTGTACATTTTTATCTTTTTATTACTCGTAATAAATTGTAAGTTCCTCATGGACCATTAATTGCCTCAAGAAGATGCTAAATAAATGCTTGTTTAATTAATCAATTAATTAATATGCCCTCCCACATGGGAAGCCAGAATACCAGAGGCAGTATATTAACCCCAGGTGTAAACAGGAATGACAATGTTCTGAATGGGGTGGGAAATGGGTTCAGTAGCTATGTTGGACCGTAGCAGTCATTTTCAAAGGCAACAATGATGGCTGAGCTCCAGAGGAGGAGAAAGGCTATGTATTCTTTTAGAAAGCTTTGATGATCTCTAATCATGGATGAGAGAGAGAGGGAGGGAGGGGGAGATGGAGACAGAGAGAGAGAGAGAGAGAGAGAGAGAGAGAGAGAGAGAGAGAGAGAGAGAGACTGTTTTGAACTCTGTTAATTTGTAAAACACGTGTTTCTTATGCTTTTTAGAGAAAAAGAATCCGTGGGATAGCAGGCCACACTTTTCTTCCCATCGATTTCCTAAGCAGGGGTATTACACTCACTTTTAAGAAACGATTTAACTTATAACAATGGAAAAATCCTTGAATGAAGAAGCCATCCATCAAAGGAAGAAAAAAAAAAAGACAGGGCTTGTCACAAGGGAAGAAGAGACAGGCATGATCACAATAGAACTCACTTAACCCTTCCTGATCAGGAAACTAAGCCTGGTGACAATAGCTGCTAACCCTTTTGCAAAGGAAGGCATCATATTTTGGTGCCCTGGTGTGGATGTTAAGACACTTAGGTTCCAGGCTTGCTTTCTAGGAACTTACTTTTAGACCTGGTCAAACCACTTTCCTTCTCTGGGTCTGATCTTCCTCTTTTGTAAAGTCAGTCAATCAGCAAATATTTATTAAGGACTTTCTTTGTGCCAGGTCCTGTGCTTGGTACAAGTTGAAAGAATGAAACAAAATGACAGGTTGGATGGGGTAGTCTATAAGGTCCCTCCCACCTCTATGTCCATACAATTCATCAACCACCTGAGCCAGGAAAGCACATCCATTTTGCTAACTTTGCCACCAAGTTGTAATAGGACTTAGGTGGGCATGCCCAGATTGCCTAATATAGAGGCTATCTCTGTCCCCTGTAAGGAAAGCCCAATGGTCAAAGGGAATTCACTCTTGGCATTAACCAGTCTTACTGTGGTCATATATATCTAAATATGAAAACAGCCTGTCCTTGGAAACTGATGGGGTACCTGAGGTGAGTTTAATTGAAACTGAAAACATTTTGTTTTTTCTGACCATGGCATTTTGAAAGTTAAAAACTCAACATTTATTAAGTGCCTGCTATATTCTAGGTGTGGTACTAAGGGCTAGGCATAAAAATAGGAAAAAAGAAGGCTTACAATCTAATGGAAGAAGATGAATGAATAAAAGGAAGCTGAAAAGTAGGGGGAGAGGGAAAGGTATCTACCTGTCACATGCAAAGGGTGGACAAGTTGGAGAAGTTCAGAATGAATACAGCCAGATGGAAAATGAGGAGATGTCTTTGTGAAGCTGACTTGGTTATAAGAAGTTTCATGGGAGTTGAGGTTTTAGCCCCAGGGCGGCCAGGCCAGCAGCCGGCTAGAGGGACCCCAGAACACCAGCAGCTGTGGCAATTCCAGTATTATCAACACAGACATGCCTAGGAAAAAGTGAGAGGTTAGTGCCCTATGGACTTTGGGACCAGTATTTGGGGAACGCATTAGGCTTCTTCCCCTGGGGGCGAGAAGTGGCTGAGGAGACATGACACAGACACCATTTTGCAGCTTCAGTTGCAGCTTCAGCTCCTGGTCTGAAAAAGAGAAATGATAAGGATGCAGGAAAAGTATGAAATGAGTCAACAGCCTGACTGAGGAAAATAACACCTTAAAAAATAGACTAATTCCAATGGCAAAGGAGGCTCAAAAGGGCAATGAGGAGAAGAATGCTTTAAAAAGCCAAATTTGCCAGATGGAAAAAGAATCTCAAAAGCTCATTGAGGAGATTCATTCCTTCAGAGTTAGATTGGAGCAAATGGAAGCTAGTGACTTTATGAGAAATCAAGATGCAGTTAAACAGATCCAAACAAATGAAAGAATAGAAGGCAATATGAAATATCTCATGGGAAAAACCACTGACCTGGAAAATAGATCCAGGAGAGATAATTTAAAAATTGTTGGACTACCTAAAAGCCATGATCAAAGAAAGAATCTAGAAATCATCCTTAAAGAAATTCTCAAGGAAAATTGCCCTGATGTTTTAGACCCAGAGGGTGAAATAGAGGTTGAAAGAATCCACAGATCACCTCCTGAAAAAGATCCCCAAAAGAAAACTCCTAGGAATATTATAGCCAGGTTCCAGAATTCCCAGATCAAGGAGAAAATACTACAAGCAGCCAGGAAGAAACAATTTCAATATTATGGAAACACAATCAGAATAGCACAGGACCTGGCAGCTTCTACACTGAGGGATCAAAGGGCATGGAATATAATATTCCAGAGGGCAAAAGACCTGGGATTAAAACCAAGAATCACATACCCAGCAAAACTGCGTATTTTGTTTCAGGGGAAAATATGGTCATTCAGTGGAACAGAGGACTTTCAAGCATTCTTGAGGAAAAAACCAGAGCTGAATAGAAAATTTGACATTCAGACACAAGAAGCAAGAGATGCTTGAGAAGGTAATCAGGGAAAAGAAATAAAAAAGAACTTATCAAAGTTGAACTATTTACATTCCTATGTGGAAAAACAATAACTGTGACTGATGAAACTTTTCTCATTATGAAAATAATTGAAGAAGGGTATATGGTTATATGAATACATATGTGAATGTGTGCATATATGTTTTACAGGTATACATGGATAGCGGGCACAGGTTGAATTTTTTGGGAAGGGATGATACTTAAGGGGTGAAGTTAAGAGGTGAGATAGGAAAGTGGCAAGAGGAGATGGGGAGAGACAGGGTAGGGTAAACTATCTCATGTAGAAGAAGCAAGGGGAAGTGGTTGCAGGGGAGAGGAAGAACAGGAATGCAAAATGGAAAAACCATATTCTCATTGAATTTGGCTCAGGGAGAGAATGACATACATACTAAATGGGATATCTCACCCTGTAGGAGAGTAGGGGGAAGGGGGATGAGAGGGGAGATTATGGAGGGGAGGGTATTCTGGGGGGAAGGGAGGTTGGAAGTACCCACTTTTGAAGAGGGAGAGGATCAAAGTAGGGAATGGACCAGGTGGGGGGTGAGATGGGTGGGAGGGAAATATAAGCAGTCTTTTACTATATATCTACTATGGTAATGTTTTGCATAGCTATACATGTACAACACATACTGAATTGCTTTTCCTCCCAGAGGGAGTGGGTGACAAGGGAGGAAGGGAATGGATCTGAAATTCGAAGTTTTAAAATTGAATGTTTCAAATATATATAAATACTATTATCAATACTATTTTGCATGTAATTGGGAGATAAGATGTGCAGGCATTGGGGCACAGAGATTCACCTTGCCCTAATGGTAAAGTCGAAGGGGCTATGGGAGAAGATATGGGAGAGAGCAGATTGGATGAGGGGATATCTTGTGGGACTGCTATTCTGGGGTGGTGGGTAGGGGAAAAATGGGGAAAATTGTAACTCAAAATCTGGTGGAAATAAATGATGTAAACCAGAAGTTAATAAAGCATTTCTTAAAAAAAAAAAAGAAGTTTCATGACTTAAATTCTGTGACCTCACCATCCAGGCCCTACCCTCTGGCATTTTCAAGCTTCTTCTCTGTTTTTCTCTAGTCAAAATATAAGTGAATGAGAATCTCTTTTACATATTCTAGGAAAAATGGTCATGTAGCCTTTGCTTGAAGAACTCATGTGATGGGAGAATCTTCAACCGACTGTAGGCTGAGGTAGCCCATTCCCTGTTTGAATAGTTTTCCCTTAACAGGACACTGCTCAAGCACCACTTAATGGATATTTTTTTGGACCCTCCTGGCTCAGAGTGAATGTAAATAGTAACTTTCTCTTCTCGCCAGCAACCCTGAGGATCTTCCCCTCCCAATTAGATTTTTTTTAATTAAAGAGGCCCTCGCTTGACTCATTTCTTAAAGAGGCCTATTCACTAAATGACTATTACCTCACTCAAAATGAGAATCTGAAAAGACCTTAACCTAAAAGAGTCAGGGTCTCCCACTGCATCTTGGGCCATCTCCAGTCATCCTGATATTTCAATGTCTGACCCCTGAACCCAGATGGCTCTGGAGGAGAAAGTGAGGCTGGTGACCTTGCATGGCTCTCCATAACTCAAAACAAAGTCAGGTCATTATGTCCCTGATGTCATGGTTCTCTTCCAGAAGGAAGGACAAATACAACCCCAACCGCATGGTGAGTAGGGATAGTTCCTTTGATTGGCTATCTAGCCAGGAAGGCCCCAGTCTTTAAAACTGACCAGGCTAGGACAGTCTCTCTCTTTTCCCCCTCTTTTCTTTCCTTCTTGTGAAGATCCCACTTTACCTACATCATGGGCATCATGAACTGAACTGTGGAGGGGGAAGGACTTTTCCTGTTTCTTCTCTTTTACCTTGGTTCTGAGAAATAGGCCTGGAGAATCAGGCCAAGGGGTGTTTGTTTTTGTTCTATCATTTGCCATTCTCTGTTTCAGGTGCCACCAGACACAGGATTTGGAGATATGGTGACCTTGGAGCTAGAATTCCAGGAGACTGGGCTGGGTAACGAGGCCCTGAGAATAGCCAAGAGCCCTATGACTGAGCCCAAAGTGAGTTTTAAACTTGAAACTTGGATTCTGCTCTATAGGAACCAAGTGCAGCTGTGTACTTAATCTCCTTTCCATCTCCAGTGGTAAAAGGGGAAAGAGGGATTATGCTCCCTGCATAGAGAATATGTCTATATATTTGTGATTCCATCTTTTGAAGGAAATATTCCTTTATAAAAACTAATTCAACAGTTAGTGGCCAAATGCACCTGGAGGGCAAGGAATACCCCACCTCATGTTTGGTGAACACAATCTTTGGGGGCTGGAGGCATTTGTGGAGAGCCTAGACCCTCCCCCAACACCCTTTAAGGATACCTGAGAACCCTGGGGTAGGGGTAAAATTTAACCTACTTGGCCTTCCAGGCAGTGAGTGCCAGAGGGGTCAGTGTTACCTAGACATCAGTTCTTTCTCCCCAGCTTATCAGCTGCCCAGAAATGGGTAAGGAAATAGGAGGCAAGAAATGACTTAGTGGAGCAGCTGGGTTGTACAGTGAATAGAGCACCAGCCCTGGAGTCAGGAGGACCCGAGTTCATAATCTGGCCTCAGACACTTAACACTTACTAGCTGTGTGACCTTGGGCAAGTCACTTAACCCCAATTGCCCTGCCTTCCTGCTCTAAAAAATAAAGCAAAAAGGGGCGGCTAGGTGGCACAGTGAGTAAGAGCACAGGCCCTGGAGTTGGGAGGACCCGGGATCGGTTTTGGCCTCAGTTACTTAGCACCCACACATAAATAACTAGTCATGTAACCTTGAGCAAGTTACTCAACCCCAATTGCTTAAAAAAAAAGCAAAAAAAAAAAAGAAATGACTTACCTCTGAGCTTGCCCACTGTGACCACCTGGAAATAACCAAGACCCAGTCAACCATCATGTTCTCCAGCTCCTTCTTTCCTCTCTCAATCAAACTGAAAAGACTTTATTAAGTGTCAGACTGGGCTTCAGGCCCCAGGTCAGGTGCTGGGAATACTATACAAAGAATCAAACAATCTCTATTCTCAAGAAGGTTATATTCTAATGCCAGAGACAATCTATAAGCATGTACAGAATAAACAGGAAGAGACTAAATATACATGTTAAGTGCAATGGTATTTGGGAAGAGGGCAGTAGCAGTTGGGGGCCTGGGAATAGCTTCATGGTGCTTGAGCTGTATCTTGGAGAAAAAGAACATTTCTATGAGGTAGAGGTGAGGAAGGGATGGCAGCTAGTGCAAAGACTTGGAGACAAGAAATGAGATGCTGTGTAGGAGAAACTGAGAGAAGGCCAGTTTAGCTTAAGTACAGAAATTAGGAGATGGGGTAATATACAGGGAGCCTAGAGATAGGTTGGAGATAGGATAGTGAAAGGTTTTTTGAAACCTGTCTTTTCAGCCTTGTTATACTTCTGCCTCCCACGTTCTATGATCCAATAGGGAGCCACTGGAATTTTTTTGAGTAGGGGACAACATGATCATTTGGATTCTTACAGGAAATTTACTTTGGCAGCCATTTGGAGGATGGACTGGAATAGGGAGAAACTTTGGGCAGGAAGACCAATGAGGAATATGTTACAATAAGCTAGGTGAGAGAGATGAAGAGACCCTGGTGTGGCTATGTGAGTGGAGAGAAGAAACTGGATGGATAATGGAGAGGTAAAAATGACAGGATGTGGTGAGCAGCTGATTGGAAGGGACAAGTCAATGATGACACTGAGGTTACGAACCTGGGAGACCAGAAGAGCAGTGCTGCCTTTGACAGAAATCGGGACGTTTGCGAGAGGGATGAGTTTGGGGGGGGAAAGATCATAAACTATGCATTAAGAAACTCTCTCTGGAGCTCAGAGATCAGGGCACTTATCACACGTGGTACAGCTGTTCTTTCTGTCCTGGAAATTATACACGCAGAGACACTACAAATGCCTATTGAGCTGGAAAGATGTTCATCCCACAGCAATCCTCCCAACGGAGGGATTTCTCGACGTTGCCACTGTCTGCTTCGATAATAAGAGCATGTGCCCTTGGAAGAGATAAGCTTCTCTGAGCTTCATTTTGCTAGACTGACTGATGGGCTGCAACAGGGCTTGGAGGGAGGAGAAGCCTCAGACAGAGAAGGCGGCACATGCCAAAAGTTGGCCCCCAGTGACACTTTTAATGCACAAGAAACAAAAACAACAGGCTGAGCCACTGATGAGTGCCCAGTGGCCCCAGATGCCTTCCTGATTTCAAGGTTGTAGGAGCTTTAATTAAAGAGGCCATATCAGAAAGATTCAAAATTCTGAAGCTAGGAAACTTTTTTTTTTTCCAAAGTAGAATAGAAGTGGGTTGATTGAAGAGCTGTACTGAGTATTTCCCCCCCTGGGACAAACCACAAAATGTGCCTATGGTGAGCACCACACAATACATTTTCAATTTAGTTCAGGGGGAAGCCTGAGACTGACTACCATGGTGGTAAGGGGGATGGGAGAGTATGAAGAGTAGGGGATAGCCAAGCTGGAGAGGCCCTCACTGGAGAGGTGGCTTTCAGAGGGAGCAAACCACCATCTGGTGGGTTATAGTTTTAACTAATTATTCTTGCTAGCTAGATGCTAAACTTAATTGTTTACACTCTACTGAAGGACAGACCTGCTGTTAGGGTCCTCTAAGTTTTAAAACCCCTGACCAAAGCTCAGCTCCTTCTACCACATCTATCTCTCTGGCTGGGTACATATTTGGGTGGGGAGGGGAGCACAGAAAAACCAAAGCAAAACCCAACCAGAAGAAACCATTCCTAAACCCCACTAATACATGCAACCAAGAATCACCTCCCTAAGCTCCAGAGATGAATGGATGAATTCTTTTAAAAGGGAGCCCCGGCCAAATGGTCTTGATGGGAAGTATTAGGGATCTTAGGAACTTCTCTGATAGAAACTTTCATTTGTCTCTTTCTGTATGTCTTGGGAAGAAGTGAGACATTGTGGATAAAACAGTGAACTTGGAATTTGCATATTGGTTCTGTCACATATTGTTTTGTGTGATCTTGGTAAGTCACTCTCTGAGCCCGAGTGCATTTACCTATAAAATGGGGATAATGTTTACACTATTGTCTTTGGACCCCTACAGTTAGATCCGGGCTTTATAAATCTTAAAGTACTCTGTAAATTTGAGCTAGTATTTTATTTCCTTGCTTTGTCCAGGATTTGTTTTCTTTTTTAAAATAGATTTTTATCAATATCTTTGTTTTATATCACCTACATTTCCCCATATTTCCTCACCCTTCCAGAAAGCCAACCTATATAACATTTTTTAAAGAATGAAAAGAGGAAGAGAAACCAATTCAACAAAATAATAAATGGGAAAAAATCTGATATTATTGGCAATGTTCCACACCTGGAGAACCCCAACCCAGCTTCTGCAGAGGTGTAGGGAAGGTGTCTTCTCCTGTCTCCTCTGGAACCATGCTTGTTCTTTTTAACTTTGCAACATTCACTTTCAATTGTTTTATTGCTGTTTTTTTTCTGTTAACATTGGTGAAGTCACTGTGTATATTGTTTACTTTTCTTGCTTACTTCATTTTGCACTAATTCCTGTCTTTCTATGTGTCCCTGTTTTCTCAGAATTTGTTTTTAGTCAACAAGTATTTACTTACAGCCTGCTAGCATGTGCTGAACTTTGAGCTCGGCTCATCATGGGACATTAGCAAAGTATAAGGCATGATTTCCATCCTCAGTTGGAAGTACAGTCTCATTCCTCTAAACCAGCACTCATTGCCTTGATCTCTCCTAAGAGACTTGCCTAGTAATAGTAATGATAATCAAAGTAAGAGCTGGCATTAATGTAGTACTTTAAAGTTTTTTTTTTTGCCTTTTTTTTTTTGGAGGGCAATTGGGGTTAAGTAACTTGCCCAAGGTCACACGGCTAGGTTTTTGTTTGTGTGTGCATTAAGTGTCCGAGGTCGGATCCGAACTCAGGTCCTTCTGACTCCAGGGCCGATGCTCTACTCACTGTGCCACATAGCTGCCCCAAGTACTTTAAAGTTTGCAAAGCTCTTTATAAACATCATCTCTTTTGATCTTCATAACAACCCTGCAAGTTAGACAGTGGAGGTATAGTGCCTGAGAAGCTACATGCTTTACTCATGATCTCATGGCTATTAAGTGTTAGTAGAATTGGAATCTACATCTTTCTAATGCGTACATTAGCCCTCTATTCACTTTGCCATGAAGTACTTCCTCGTTTCATAGAGATCTGTGCCTGTCTTATCTTCTTCAAGAAATGCTGAGTTCCTCAAGAACATCACCAGTCTTTTCTTGCGTAGCACTTGTTCACAATAGTGATCTTGGTTCTATGGAGACCTGGAGACAATTGGCCACACAATGGATTCTGAGAAGCCCCTAGTAGTCAATGTGAGGTTTGGGGGATGGTCAATAACTATGGACTATTTTAGGATGGGCCATTAGTCATTACTGTTAACTAAACTAGACTGGCATCACTGGCAGTGTCTTGTGTGGGTCTTCAAAGGTGTTCCTAACACAAAGGAACTCATAGGTTGTGGTGGTCCTTGGTTCCTTTCATTTTGTGTATGATCTCTGTGACTCACTGTAGCCATTTTTTTCTGCAGAAGGGCTGCTTGAGTGTGTCCTACATATATTTCCATGGTATGGTCACAGAAGCACATTTTTCATAACTATCTGGAGCAACATAAGGAGTAACAAATAGATTCAGGCAGAGTAGATGTGAAGGGGGTATTAGCCAATAATACTAGCTAGATGGTACAGTGGATAGAGGATTGGGCCTGGAATCAGGAAGACCTGAGTTCAAATACAGTCTCAGACATTTCCTAACTGTGTGACCCTGGGCAAGTCACCTAACTCTGCCTTAGTTTCCTTATCTGCCAAATGACTTAGAGAAGGAAATGGCAAAAACATTCCACTATCTTTGCTAAGAAAACTCAGATGAGATAATGATGAGTCAGACACGTCTGAAACAACTGAACAAAAAGAGTGATGGTTTGTTGCGTATCTGAAACTTTCTGATGAAGACTTCATTCTTCCTAGGGCTATGTTTATTTCCTTGCTGTTGATCTCTGAAACAACTGTGATGCCTTGACCAAAGGATATATGGCTTCTACCCAACTGGCCATTTCTACTGCTACTACTTTAGTTGTTGCTTCCTCTTACCAGGCTGAGGCTCAGAACTAAAATGATGATTAAACCTCCTAGCTCGTTGTTCAGCCTGTGGTCCCTGCCCTCCAAATAATCTACCTGTCTTTGATAGATTAATAGCTAGCATCTATACACAGCTTTGTTTTGCTGAGAACTTTACCTATGTTATCTCATTTGAGTCTCACAACAATCCTGTGGGATAGGTGGGGTTATCTCCATTTTACAGAGGAGGAAACTGAGGCAAACAGGGTTTGTGACTTGCCCAGGGTTATACTGCTGGGAAGTGTCTGAGGCATCTTCCTGACTGCAGACTCAGTACTCTGTCCAGTACCCCCCTAGACACCCTATTTTATGGCTGAAAAGACAGCAGGTCAACAGAGATTAAATGATAAAATAGTGTCGTTTATGACAGGCACACACTCATTTTCTGACTCCAGATCCTCAGCTGTATCCACTGTACCACCTAGCTGACAAACAGCTATTACTGTTATCATCCATTTTGGTTAAAAAATCAATTTCCTAAGTCAAATATGGAAGAAGCAAAGCTAAATGGCTATTCATTTACAAAATATCTGTGGGGTTTAGTGGACTGCATGCTCACTGAGTTGATAGTAGGGGTGGGGAACCTGTGGTCTCATGGCCACATGTGGCCCTCTAGGTCCTCAAGTTGGCCCCTTGACCAAATCCAGACTTCACAGCACAAATCTTCCTGGCCTTGAGTCCGCAGGTTCCCTACCCTGATCAATAATATGAGTGGCCAGGAAGAGTTAGTCCACTCTCAGGCTGGATTAAGAGAAGCAGAGTGTCCAGGACTAGGGAGGCGATGCCCCATTTTATTCTATCTCACTCAGACCACACAGGGACTACTGGGATCAGTTCTGGGCTCCTGACTTCAGGGATAACATTGATAATTTGGCTAACACAGATAAAAGGGCAACCAGGTTGGTGAAGGACTTTGAGATTATACCATATGAATGCTGTGTGAAGCAAATGGTAAGGTTTAGCCTGGGAAAGTTCTGAAACCCTGGTCAGGGTATGATAACTGCTCTTTGAATAATCTGAAGAATTGTTTTGTAGGGAAGGAATTGGGTTTATCCTACTTGGTGAATTAAAGTAGCAAAGAGCAATACTTAGGCTTTATGTATAGAGAAAATGAACAAAGAGCTTTTTAACCATCAGAGCTATCCCAAAGCAGCATTAATTGCTTTGGGAAGCAATCTCAGGAGATATCTGCAGGCAAAGACCACTTGTTTTGTACATTGGAAAGAAGATTTTTGTTCAAGTACTAGTTAGACTAAATGGCCTTTGAGGGACTCTGGGAACCCACTAGTGGACTCTCTTTTTCTATTTCCCCCTGGTAGAATGTAAGCTTTCTGAGGACAAGAACTGTTCCATATTTTGTCTTTGTAACCCTAGCACCTAATCACAATGCTTGGTACATAGTACCTACTTTTAAAAAATGCTTGTTAAATTGAGTTGTTGAATTGAATATCCCCTAGAGTATTTAGCATAGTGATGGTCCCTAGATCCGGAATTAATTTGTAAACTGATCGGTACAAGAAGCCAAATCAAGTTTTGTCAATTCTATCTATGCTATGCAGGTTCAGAGACTAGGGAAATCCCTAAGAGCTGAGTATGATCACAGAAATCGCTAAGCTCAGATAAGATCTACTCAGTCGTCTTAGGATTCTCTTCTACACTTGATGGGCAGAAATCCCAGAAGACCTACATAGAACTCTTATGGGAGATGAAAATCAGACCAGAGGTTCTGGTCCAAGCCAGTGGAACCAAGTCAATAAATACATAAAGGCCATTATGAGCCCTTCACTCATTCTTCTGAAAGGGAAGCTTGAGATGCCTTGGAAGGTTGTCAAAGCAGACTTTAGGCACTTGTGTGCCAAAAGATCCCAGCAAGCCTGGGACAGAGGAACAGCATGAGGGTAAAGAAGCCAAAAATAATAAAAAAAAGTGTTTAAAAAGGACTGAGGAATGTCAAAGAAGAAAAGAAATGGTGGGGGCAACCAAGGGGGCTCCAAGACCTGGGAAGGGTGGTGAGGTAGCTCAGTGTGCAGTTGTGACATCAGGAAAAACCAAGACAAATCAAAAATATGAAAAGTCAGGAGAGCCCCACCCCCTCTTCTCTCTCTCTCTCTCTCTCTCTCTCTCTCTCTCTCTCTCTCTCTCTCCCTCTCTCTCTCTCTCTCTCTCTCTCCCTCCTCTTCTCTCCCTCTCTCTCCCTCCCTCCCTTTCCTCCTTTCTCTTCCCCGCCCCATCCCCAAATCCTTTCTTGTCTCTGTGCCTTGTAGAAAACAAGAACACTGACTCTGCTGGAGACCATTAGTGTAGTTTATGCCCTTCCTATATCGCTCAGGGCACGTGCATGACATTTGTCCTGATTCCGGCTGGAATCCATCCTTTATGATGCAGTTTATCCCTTGATGTGATTGTCTGCTCAGGGATAGCCTGAATACTGAAAGTTTGCTAGCAATACTTTTCAATTACTGTACATACATTTTGACACACTATGTGGCCTTCACCAATTTGCCATACAATCTGTCTTGATAGTACCTACAAAGTCAGTTTTCTTGCTAGCATGGACAAAGTCATTACTCCTTTTTTTGTTGCCTGGAAATCTTTTTTTTCCTCTTTTAAGACTCCCATTGTGGAAACAAGTTATGTAAATCTGCATGAGGAAAGACTTACAGTAGCTCTTCATAGGCTGATGTTTACGACCCGTTAGCCAGTTCATAAAAGAAGGAAGATATGATGCTGGGAAATGGAATAAGGCCAATACTATGGGGAATTTTCATGAGTTTGACCAAAAAAAAACTTGAGGGCCAGGCTGGAGGAAACCCAGAATTTTATAGCTGAACGGAATCTTAGGGAGTAACTCATCGAAAGCTCTTGCTTTACAGATAAAGAAACTGACTTTTCCAGTCAAGTGGTCAGACAGGTTGCAGTAGCAAGCCTGGAACACTAGTCTTGTGAGTCTTAATGTGCTTAGTAAATTGAACTGGACCTAATCAAACTGAACTGAATTCCTGATCTGGTACTTCCTTACTCTTCTTGATGGGTAAAATTATTCAACATAGATTTATGGAGTCATACAATCACAGAATCTAAGAGCTAGAAGGACTATTATAGGTCATCTATTCCAATTCCTTCATTTTACAGGTGGAGAAACTGAGGCTCAGAGAGATTAAAGTATTTGCCAGAGGCCACACAGATAGTAAGTGGAAGAATCAAGATTTGAACCTAGGTCTTCCAATTTCCAATCTTGCATGGCTCCAAGATACAAGTTGGCTGATGGTCCCAGTATCCAAATCAGAATCTTAGCCATTGGTTCCAATTCAATATAGTGTAGTAGATGAACCACCAGAATTAGAGTCAAGAAGATGGGTTCAGGTCATACCATTGACACTTTTTCTGAATCTTAGCTTTTCCATCTATAAAATGGGGCTAATAATACCTATAACCAGCTACTTCTTGGAGTTGCTATGAGGCTCAAATGGACAGCCAATGGGCATAACACTTCAAAGCACTATATTAATAGCAGTTGTTATGAGACTGCTAAAGATCAGTGTTTTCCTCAATGGAGTTCTTTCCCTTCACCAATGGAGCTTTCACTTACACAGATTACAATATATTGTAACTTTCCACCCTCACTCCAGTTTCTTCTTCTGTCTTCTCCCAAATCTTCATGAATTGCCATAGCCAAAAAATATTTTATCACCCAAATGGCCCAAATTCTGGTGATTCAACTAAGGCTGGTCCTTGGAAGTTAGCCATTTCTGGGTTCCACTTCAGGGCTTTTTCAACCTTGTAGAATCCACCAGACCTCAACACTAAACTCTGTTGGTATTGTTTTCAATAGCCATGGGTCACATCCATGATACAAGGAGGCAACAAAAATTTCAAACCTGTTTACTTGGGCAAGTCACTTCTACTTTTTGAATTTCTATAGCTTTCTGGAAGGTGGGATGGGGAGGTGTAAAGCTACTTTTAAAAATTCTCTAGGATTTTAGGTTGCAGAGTGGGGCACCCACAGAACAACACAGAGAAGCTAACCTCCCGATGAGGACAGCCCAGCAGCCCTGCAAGAAGGACCAGTGCAGCACTCTGGGTGGTGCAGTGCAGCGCCCAGTGCTTGGGGAGCCGAGCACAGGTCCGCCTGAGTCGTGGTTTTAGCCCCAGGGCGGCTGGGCCAGCAGCTGGCTGGAGGGACCCCAGAACACCAGCCCCTGTGGAGATTCCAGAATTATCAACACAGACATGCCTAGGACAAAGTGAGAGGATAGTGCCCTATGGACTTTGGGACCAGTATTTGGGGAATGCATCGGCTTCCTCCCCTGGGGGCTAGAAGCCGCTGAGGAGACACGCCATTTTGTAGTTCTCAGAGGCAGCTCCAGCTCCTGGCCTGTGAACTGTAGGGAGATCCAGCGATCAGTCTTGGGGGGTAATCGTTCTTGCTTTAACCTCCCTGGATCTGGATTGTGATCTGGGGTGGAGGTCATGGGTGGGTTTCCAGCTTGCCAGAAATGGAAGTTGTCCCCCCACACATTCGGGACAAAAGTTCCCCTGTCTGGCCCCCTGTCTGGCCCCCTGTCTGGCAGCAGAGCCATACTGTGGCAACAAACCCCAAATTAAAGTAATTAAGTGGTAACATGCCAAGGCAAAGGAAACAAATTAAATGGAAAAATGCAACCTTAGAGTCCTACTTTGAGGGCAAAGAGGATCGAAGCATAGAAGAGGAGGAGGGCTGTGAGATCAGAAATCCTGCTCCAAAAGCCCCAAAGGAAAACATGAGTGGGTTACAGGCCATAGTGGACCTTAAGAAGAACTTTAAAAATCAAATAAGAGAAGTGGAGGAAAAATTGGAAAGAGAAATTAGAAGGATGCAAGAAAAGTATGAAATGAGGGTCAACAGCCTGACTGAGGAAAACAACACCTTAAAAAATAGACTAACTCAAATGGCAAAGGAGGCCCAAAAGGGCAATGAGGAGAAGAATGCCTTAAAAAGTCGAATTTGCCAGATGGAAAAAGAATCTCAAAAGTTCACTGAGGAGATTCATTCCTTCAGAGTTAGACTAGAGCAAATGGAAGCTAATGACTTTATGAGAAATCAAGATGCTGTTAAGCAGATCCAAACAAATGAAAGAGTAGAAGGCAATGTGAAATATCTCATGGGAAAAACCACTGACCTGGAAAATAGATCCAGGAGAGACAATTTAAAAATTATTGGACTACCTGAAAGCCATGATCAAAGAAAGAACCTAGAAATCACCCTTCATGAAATTCTCAAGGAAAATTGCCCTGATGTTTTAGATCCAGAGGGCAAAATAGAGGTTGAAAGAATCCATAGATCATCTCCTGAAAAAGATCCCAAAAAGAAAACTCCCAGGAATATTATAGCCAAGTTCCAGAATCCCCAGATCAAGAAGAAAATACTACAAGCATCCAGGAAGAAACAATTTCAATATTGTGGAAACACAATCAGAATAGCACAGGACCTGGCAGCTTCTACACTGAGGGATCGAAGGGCATGGAATATGATATTCCAGAGGGCAAAAGAGCTGGGAATGAACCCAAGGGTCACCTACCCAGCAAAACTGAGTATTTTGTTTCAGGGGAAAATATGGTCATTCAGTGGAATAGAGGACTTTCAAGCATTCTTGAGGAAAAAACCAGAGCTGAATAGAAAATTTGACATCCAGACACAAGAAGCAAGAGATGCCTGAGAAGGTAGTCAGGGAAAAGAAATCAAAAGGAACTTATCAAAGTTGAACTATTTACATTCCTATATGGAAAAACCATAACTGTGACTGATGAAATCTTTCTCAGTATGAAAATAATGGAAGAAGGGTATATGGTCATATGAATACATATGTGAATGTGTGTATATATGTTTACAGTTATATATGGATAGAGGGCATAGGTTGAATTTGTTGGGAAGGGAGGATACTCAAGGGGTGAAATTATAAGGTGAGAGAGGAAAGTGGCAAAAGGAGATGGGGAGAGACAGGGTAGGGTAAACTATCTCATGTAGAAGAAGCAAGGGGAAGTGGCTGCAAGGGAGGGGAAGAATAGGAAGGCAAAAAGGCAAAAACCACATTTTCATTGAATTTGGTTCAGGGAGAGAATGACATACATACTAAATGGGATATCTCAACCTGCAGCAGAATAGGGGGAAGGGGGATGTAAGGAGGGATGATGGATGGGCGGGCATCCTTGGGGTAGGGGAGGTTGGAAGTACCCACTATAGAAGAGGGACAGGATCAAGTAGGGAATTGATCAGGTGGGGGGTGTGATGAGTGGGAGGGAATTATAAGCAGCCTTGTACAAGATATCTACTATGGTAATGTTTTGCATAGCTAGACATGTACAACATATACTGAATTACTTATCTTCCCAGAGGGAATGGGTGCCAAGGGAGGAAGGGAATGGATCTGAAATTTGAGGTCTTAAAATTAAATGTTTCAAATGTATATAAATATTATTATTAATACTCTTTTGCTTGTAATTGGGAGATAAGATGTGTAGGCATTGGGACACAGAGATTCACCGTCCTCTAATGGAAAAGTCGAAGGGGGTATGGGAGAAGATATGGGAGAGAGCATATTGGAGGAAGCGATATCTTGTGGGACTGCTATTCTGGGAGGGTGGGTAGGGGAAAAACAGGGGGGAAAATAATTGTAACTCAAAATCTGGCGGAAATGAATGATGTAAAACAGAAGTTAATAAAGCATTTGTTTAAAAAAAAAGAAAAAAACATTGCTCTTAAGCTTTTCTGAATCATTTCTTTTGTCTGGACAAGTGTAAGCAACAGTTCAGTCTGAGATAATGGTTCAGTTCCAGTTCAGCTGATTGTCAATGTTCTCCAGGATATTTTGAGCTCTTTATTTGTAGGATGGGCCTTTGTCATTTGTTAGTCCATTAAAAGGGCGGCTAGGTGGCACTGACTATAGTTAGATATAGATAGAATGCTGGGCATAGAATCAGGATGACTCATCTTCCTGAGTTCAAATCTGGTCTCAGACACTTACTAGCTATGTGACCTGGGCAAGTCACTTCATCCTGTTTTCCTCAGTTTCCTCATTTGTAAAATGCACTGAAGAAATAAATGGCAAATTACTCCAGTATCTTTGCCAAGAAAATCCCACATTGGGGTCATGAAGAGTCAGATATGATTGAAAAATGGCTGAATGATAAAAGTCTATAAAAGATAGCAAGCTTCTCATCTCTTGAGGTCATGTCTTACTAGGTAAGGATTCATTGGCTGTTAAATGTTATTCTCATAATTTACATTTATCAGTGAGTTCATCCTCTTTAAGGATGAGGCTTTTGTGATTTCTATTGGCGATGATCTACTCTTTAATTTCTGTCATAAAGCCCTCCATTTGGGCAAACAGATCCACATGATTTGGTCTTTTATTTGACATTACTTTGTTCACCTGTTGTGGCCTGAGTTTGTGTAGATGTCACCCACTGAAGACCACCTTTTGATTCCACTCTGGGATCTTATTCCTTGAATAAGCTCCATTCAGAGGCCAACCAACTTTGGTTATTTTTGCTATAATGAAGATTTGTTGCTCCTCCTCCAAAACCATCATATATTTAAGTATTTTGTATATATTTGGACTTGTTTACTTTAGAATGTAAGCTTCTTGTGAGCTGCAATTATAGTCCCAGTGTCTAGCAAATGTACCTAGCTGGTTGTTCAGTCATTTTCCAGTTGTGTCTCATACTTCATGACCCCATTTGGTGTTTTCTTGGTAGAGATACTAGAATAGTTTGCCATTTCCTTCTCCAGCTCATTTTACAGATGAGGAAACTGAGGTAAACTGGGTGAAATGACTGGCCCAGGGTCACACAGATAGTATCTGAAGCCACATTTGTACTCAGGAAGATAAGTCTTCCTGAATTCACCAAGTCACTTGGCTATACTAATACCTGTGGATTGATTTCATGATTTTTATTATTTTCCCAGAAATTACCCTCCTCTGTCAATTGATATTTATTAGTAGTTTTTTTTATTTGTGTAAACTTTTATTACATGCTATACTTCTCATCTAAATGAATTTAATTGGGGATCAGGCTTTCTGGAGGTGAGGTAGCACACAAGAAACAGCACTCTGGACAGCATCTGAGCTTTACATCCCTCCTTTAATACTTAATAGATGTGTGTGTGTGCCTCAGTTTTTCATCTATAAAAACAGAGAGAACAATAACACACGCCTTAGGATTACTATGCCCAAATGAGATGATGACTATTCTGAAGCTCTTTGCAAAACCTAAGCACCATATAAATGTTTCTTCTCCTCCTCATGTGAACTCCATGGATCCAGATGATGTAGTAGCAGGGCACTTGGTAAAACCAAGGGCTCCACCATTTTTACAAGAAGGATTATGGTAAGGTAGAAAGAGGACCTGCTCTGGAATCAAGAGAATCAATCCTGATTCTCATAGTAACTAGCTGTGTGACTCTGAGAAAATCACTTAACTACTCTGAGGATAAGATTGATGTGAGGATCAAATTGGATAATGTTTATATAGGGCTTTGAAAACCTTAAAGTATTATAAAACAGAACTTACCATAATTACTGTCACCATTATCCTCCTCATCATCCACATATCAGGAGTGCTGTCATAGTGTGAGCACTGGATTTGAATATGGTGTACTTAGCTTTGAATCCCAACTCTGTCATTTGCCATCTGTGTAATCCCAGCATTTTTTAAAAGATTATCTTCATGTCAAACACTTTCTGCTGAGAATTCTGTGGATTGCCCTGGGTGTGTAGGAGATGTCTAAGGAAAGAGGGAGAGAGAGACAGAGGATAGACAAAGATGGATTAATAGATAGGTGGGTGCATAGCTAGCTAGCTAGCTAGATCAATAGATAGATCAATGAATAGATAGGTAAATAGGTAGGTAGACAGACAGACAGATAGATGGATGGATGGATGGATGGATGGATGGATACATAAATAGAAATATACCTAGATAGATTGATAGTTGGCTGCATAAAACATTTATTTCAGTACCTACTATGTGCCAGGCAGTGTGCCAAATGCCGGGGATAGAAATATAAGCATGTAAGACAGTCTCTACCCTCAAGGAGCTTATATTCTAATAGGGAAGGCTACACATAAAGAGGCACTAGAAACGTGGATGGGGTACAAATGGTAGCATGGTGCGGGAATTTCTGGTACGTGAAGCAAAGGCCTAGAACTGAGCAGGATAAGGCCAGGACTCACCCCTCAGAGCCCCAGGGTTGTTCCAGGGGCAGAGGACAGAGATCTTGTGGGAAGGAGATGGAGATAATGACTCAAGGGGAGTCCGTACAGCACAGAGATGACTGGAAAGAGAGACAAGAAAAGGCCTCTCCTAATGCCAGGCTTTGGTTATTACAGCTGACTCTTATGTGGCCCTCCCACTATGCCCATTTAGTCAGTAGAGTGGTGTGCTCCGTATCTGATGAGGGATCAATAAATATGAGCTGAGCTGAATGCCTTTCATTTGATCTGAACAGTGAAGGGTTGTTTCTGGGAGGCTCCCTCTGGAGACTGTTGGCTCTGGGTAGAATTTTAAAGCAAAGGGCTGATGAGATGAACAACCAGCTTCTATGTGAGGCCCTGGGAGACCAGGATATGTGAGGAAAGGGGAAAAATGACTTTGGCTGAGTTGACAAGATTTGTAGATGATGGGACTGAAGGCCCGTGATTTCTAAGGTTTTCAGTCTGTCTTCTAAATGCTCTCATGTCTGCCTCTGCCTGGTCTAGACTGGGGCTGTCAAATTCAAATGCACCAAAGAGCCCAGTGTCAGCTTATGAAAATACTGTTGGGCAGGACTAATGTTATTTCACAAAACACACAGCCATTGAATGAAAGCTGTTTGTAATAGAGATGAGGGCGGCTTAAGGGGGAAACGCTCTGAGGGCCAAGCGATTCTAACATGTAGGCAGGACATGCCCCCAGGCTAGGAGTTTGATATGCCCAGAACAGACCATCAGCTCCATGCCACCAACAGAGAAGGGATAATCAACCAGTACCAGGCCCCTCCATCTAAATGGGTTCCATTTCTTAGGTGAGAAAGAAAAATTGGAACTCACTTTTGTATACTTTACTAAAAAAAAACTATGAAATATGTGTGTTGTGGAGAAGTTGTTACACACATTTATTTATTGAGATTTGTCCGGATTTGTTCCTTCATTGGTTTAGGGAACTCTTGGTGAGAAAACTCCCTCCACAAATACTGCTCCCTCCACAAATAGAGCTTTGGTGAGTTTTCTGGGGACCCCGAGGGCTTAAGAGATCTGTCCAGCATCTCATACACTTAAAAGATGCATCTTCCCAAATCTGAGGTTATCTCTATCTGTTACAGCATACTATGACTCCTATCCATTTTACAGATGAATAAGCTGAAGCTCAGAGAGTTGAAATTATGTGCCCAGGACCACCCTGCTAATGGTGGCTTTGAATTAGGATTCTCCATCTGGTGATCTTTGCCCTGTACAGGATTGACTCCAGGACGAAGGGTCACCTAATGCTCTTGACCATGAATCTACATTTGCTTTTCTGGGTAGTCTTGTTCAGAAAACACTAGTAGTTTCTGCTTGTTTAAACTTGTCAGTATCCATTTGACAAACATCTCCTTCTACACGGGGATGGGGTGTTAGATCAGGGCTCTGTGGTTTCTCAGAAAATGGGGCCCAAGCTATATACAGCTAAATAGATGTGGTTTAGAGTTGTCTGGGGCTCAGAGAAAGTGAAGTAATCTGTCCAGGATCACACAGCAAGGGTCAGAGAGGGGAGGTGAACCCAGTGCTTCCTGACTCTAAGTCTAACATACTCCCTACCAGCCCAGTGGCCCTCAAACTCCCTCCCGGGGCCAAATACAGCCCATAACCTGTTTTCGTAGGCCCTTCGAGCTAATTTTTTTTTTTTCATTTTTGAATGCAGTACACCACACTGCCTCAAAGGAATCCTAGGTATGGGAAAAAGAGATAGGATCCAATCCTGTGGACCAAGAGTAATCCCTTGGGAAATTGATTAAATGCATTGAGGACATGACTCTATTGCCAGAAATGGCTATGCCACCCAATGGGAAGCCTTCATATGGGCTGTGCACAACTTAATATGCTTTCCAGAATATTTCTAAAACACAAGAGGTTGATTCATCATTAATGCAGTTAGTATAGATCCTGATTTCTGTGGGTTAAGACGCCACCTAGTGATCCAGGCTAAACAGAAAGTAAATAAACCTTTAAATCAGAGAGGTCTTTGAAGGAATAAGCATTCTCTTGTTCACTTGGAAGCTGAGCAGATCCAGCCCCCTTAACTACATAAATCACCGAATTAAACAACAAGGTAAAGACAGATTTATGTATTCAGCACAAAGATACTGTGAAAGGGAAACTGAGGTTGGGGCTCAAAGTGGAAGTTTCAGGCCCTTTAACACTCAATCAAAGGATGGCCAGAAGGATGATACTAGAAAACACTGGCATTAAAGGCATTAGTCTTGAGGTGCTAGGAATGTAGGAGAAACTCATTTTCAAAATGTTGATTTTTGTATTGAAAATAAATGATTATGCTCATATGCAATAGAATTGCAAGATTTCAAAGTTAAAAATAGAGGAGATTTTTAAAAGCAATCTTACGACCATGAGACTCTCCAAGGATTATACATTTAATATGATTCATAATAGTGTAGTTTAGAGCTGGAAGTGACCTTGAATACAATTTTATTTTATTCATTCATTTTAGAGATAAGAAAATAAGATCCAGAGGTGTTAGGTTACTTGCCCAACGTCACACAGGCAGTAAGCAGCAGAGCCAGAATTAAAACCCAAACCTTTTAATTCCAAATCTTTCCATTGCACCCAGTTTGCTTCTGGTTTCTACTGTTCTTGGCCAAATCACTGCCCTTCTTTGGGCTTTATTTTCTTCACCTATAAAATGAGGTGGGTTGATTAGATCATCTCTAAGGGTCTTCCCAATTCTAACACCCTATGTCCCATGATTCCAACAGCCCATGTCCTAAGGTTCCAACACCCTATGTTTTATGGTTCCAACACCTTATGTCCTAAGGTTACAATGCCCTATGTCTTTAGGTTCCAATACCCTATGGCCTTAGTTTACAACACCCTATGTCCTAAGGTTAGAACACCCTGTGTCCTAAGGTTACAACACCCTATGTCCTATGGCTCCAATAATCCATATTCTAAGTTTCCAAGAACAGCCCTCTATGTCCTAAGGTTCCAACACCCTATGTCCTAAGGTTAGAACACCCTATGTCCTAAGGTTCCAACACCCTTTGTCCTTAGGTTCCAATAACCTATGTCCTAAGGTTCCAAGAACAGCCCTCTGTGTCCTAAGGTTCCAACACTCTATGTCCTAAGGTTAGAACACCCTGTGTCCTAAGGTTACAATACCCTATGTTCTATGGTTCCAACAACCTGTATCCTAAGTTTCTAAGAACAGCCCTCTATCTCCTAAGGTTCCAACACCCTATGTCCTAAGGTTAGAGCACCCTATGTCCTAAGGTTACAACACCCTAGTTCCTAAGGTTACAACACCTGATGTCCTATGGTTCCAACAACCCATGTCCTAAGGTTCCAAGAACAGCCCTCTATGTCCTAAGGTTCCAATACCCTTTGTACTTAGGTTCTAATACTCTATGTTCTAAGGTTCCAACACCCTGTGTCCTAAGGTTCCAACACCCTTTGTCCTTAGGTTCCAACACCCTATGTCCTAAGGTTACAACACCCTTTGTTGTAAGGTTACAGTACCCTACATCCTAAAATCATAACATCATATGTCCTTAGGTTCCAACACCTCATGTCCTTAGGTTCCAACATTTCATGTCCTTAGTTTCCAACACTCTGTGTCCTTAGGTACCAACACCTCATATCCTAAGGTTCCAACACCCTGTATCCTAAGGTTCTATTTCAGCTCTATTCTGTTCTAGAATTTTCTAGGCTTTCTCATGTGGTTTGGTCATTTATATTATGTTGCTATTTGGATGTAAGAAATAGAAGGAGTGTTAGAACTTGTGTAGTTCAATATCATTTAACAGGTATGTAAACTGAGGTCTAGAGAAGCTGCCTGAGGTAGCTGAGCCATCGACAAAGTCAGAACTTGATCTTGGGTCTCCTAACACTAAATCCTATATGATTTTTACTTCTTTATTTTGGAAGAAAATCAGTCTTCTTCCATTAAAATCCAAAGACAGATGGGGCAGCTAGGTGGCGCAGTGAGTAGAGCGTCGGCCCTGGAGTCAGAAGGACCTGAGTTCGGTTCCGGCCTCAGACACTTAATGCACACACAAACAAAAACCTAGCCGTGTGGCCTTGGGCAAGTTGCTTAACCCCAATTGCCCACCAAAAAGCAAAAAAAAAAAAAAAATCCAAAGACAGAGCCTCACTTGAGGCCTACAGGGGTAGCTATGCTTCCAGGTGTGACTTTGGGCAAGTCACTTTGCATCAATAAATTCAGCATTGGACTAGACATGCTTTACGGTCCCTTCCAATCCCAAGTCTATGAACCCATTGTCTCTAAATTTAAATCAAGTTGAAAAGCATTTTTAAGTGCCTTCTAAGTGCCAGGCACTGAGTATTAGATTGTCTGTTAAGACTGTAAGCTCTTCTAATAGAGTGGAAGCTGCTTGAGGATAGGAACTGCCTTTGCCTCTCTTTGTAACCCCAGCACTTAGCACAGTCCCTAGCACAGACTAGGTACTTAATAATTGTTTATTGATGGGTTCAACTTCCTGGTCTAAAGTACAATCTATCTCTAAATCCTATGAGCCAATGATCCTGGAATGAGGAATTTTCCCTGTGACTCCTTTTACCTTGCCCTTTAATGACCCAATCACTGCCTCCTGAAAAAGTCATTTGGTACATCCTCAAAATTATACATTTTAGTGGGTCTCATCTTTATGTGAAACTAGGAGCCAAAGCAGCTGCCCCTGTGGGATTTCAGGATTCTTTTTACTTAAAACTTTACTGGAGTCAGAATTGGCTCACTTCCAGAGAGCAGAACATATCAATTCCCATGAGCTTAGGTCACTTGGCAATATCCTCCCTGGAAAACTATAGTGCAGAGACCCCTGGGAAATACTCAGTTGTCCCCCAGGGCAGTGTGGTCCTTGTCTGACTCAACAGGTGAAGTCTCATTTTGCCGAATCCCATGAGAAAGAGGGATCAGGCTCACAGAGCTATTTCCATGGCCCAGCTGAGCGACAGGGCTCTCTTGATCTGGTTTCAACAAATTATCTAGAGGAAAAAAAATCATACAATTCTTTCTTGTGATCCCTAAGTCATAGTCTTTATAGCAAAGGGTGGCATGGCAGGGGCGATTAAGAGCTAGACTTAGAGTCAGGAGGCCTGAGTTCATGGTCTGCCTCTGATACTTACCAAGTGACCCTGCCGGCCATTTCCTCTCAGATCCTCACTTTCTCCTTTCTGAAAAGATGATAATAATAACTAACTCTGGGGAGATTTGTGAGAATAAATGAGATAATATATGCAAAGCACTCTGGGAACCTTAAAATGCTATTGAAATGTCAGTTATTATTATTTCCTGAGAATGGTGGGGAGGGGAGGAAGAAATCCCAGGGACTGAGCCAAGCTTCTCACAGTTCTCTTTTCCCACAAAGCAGTCATTTTCCCTGTGACTCCTTTTACCTTGCCCTTTAATGACCCAATCACTGCTTCCTGAAAAAGTCATCAAATTTCCAATCCATCTCCTCAAAACAAGCAGCAACCTTCCAAAAGGCGACCTAAGAGCATAGGAACCTATATTTAGAGTTGGAAGAGACCTCAGAGGTCATCTAGTCCAAGCTACTCAATTTACAGATGATGAATTTTGAGAAAGACAGGCTGATGAAGGCATGTGTAGGCCACGGCTTGGGACCCAGGTAAAATCCCACCTTCTCAAAGAAGTCTTTCCTGGTTCCCCTTCATGTTAGCAAATACCTTCCCTCTGAAGCCAAACTTCACAGAACAAATCCTGTTAAGGGCTGCACTTGAGGACCTAGAGGGCCACATGTGGCCTCAAGCCTGCAAGGTTCCCCACCACTGGTCTAGGCTAACCCAATTCTCTAAGGAAAACCTATTAACAATGAAGAAAAACACCAAATGATACTATGAACCCACACCCTCCAAAAAAGAGAATACTATTAAGATCCTCCATCCCATAAAGATGAACCCAGGAACAAGGGCCATTCCAGGATTAGGACCTCATCAAAAACAGACCAAAGCCAGTATACCCAGGGACCTAGTAATGGCTTTTTAGATAAAATTCTAAAGCCAGCACCATCTCCTTCGGGGCCAAGCTGAAGCTTGTGTTTAGAGACATTGACCTCAGGGCAGGTCACAAGTGCACAAGACAGGAGTGGGGCCTGGAGGGCTAGGAGCCTGGTATGAAATCAGCCTAATGGACTGCTGGCCTGCTAGTGTGTGCTAGTAAATGTTTAACAACTGGTTTTCCAAACATATATGTGTGTGCATGTATGTTTATGTGTATATATGTGTATATATATATGTGCGTGTATATATATACACATATATCTCTATACACATAGACACACAGACATAGGCACGCATATATGTATATGTGTGTGTATATATATATATATATATTTATGTATATAAAACATTTAAGTTTAATTTGCATTATTAGCATTTTCACCATCCCTTTCTTAAGTCTAGGCAACCCAATAAAACAATAAAAAAAAAAAACCCACTAATATGTAGTTTGCTGATTTCTGAGTTATAAATGCTTACACTGAAAATTTAACAATTGGCTCAGAGCCAGTTTGAGCTGCCTCAAACACAGTCCTGGAAATGTCTGCAGTCATGAACTTTCAGTAATAGACATTAAAATAAAGAGATAAACAGGTGAAGACAGAAAGAGGGGAAAATTAGGTTTAAGAGAAAGGATGGAATTAAGGCGGGACAGTCACAAGTAAAACATGCTTCAACTATGGAGGATGTGATATAAAGAAGGATTTAAAATGAGAGAAAGAAAACAAAAGATCTAGTCACTTAGGTGTGGCATTATAGGAAGCAAAACCATCAGAGACCACTACAACTGTAAATATGGGGCATTAATTCCAACACCTTTTTTTTTTTTTCAAAACTCCCTTCTTTATAAAAGGAGTGGGATTGGATGGTAGATGGGTAGAGGAAAAAAAAGCCCAACACATTATATGATGGAGTAAAAAAAAAAAAACAACTAACAACAGTAACCATGAATTTACCCTTAAAACAGAAGAGGGTAGCAGAATGGCTTGGGGAAAAAAAAGAATTTAATAATAAATTTCAAGAAAAAATACATTTATAACATAAAGATTTATGTAGAGTTAAGATAAAGAGATCTCATACAATCAGTTATGATTCAGGTGAACTCCCTAAATCTGGAGTGGTGATTACTATCTCAGATAACAGAGAATATAAATACAATTAAAACAGATAAGCAGATAAACTACATTATGCTTAAAGTCACCTTGGATAATAAAATACTATCATACATACAGACATATATGGGGCAACTAGATGGTGTAGAAGATAGAGTGTAGGTCTGAAGTCAGGAAGACTCACCTTCATGAGTTCAAATCTGGCCTCAGACACTTACTAGCCATGTGACTCTGGGAAAATCACTTAACCCTATATGTATTAGTTCCTCATCTATAAAATGAGCTGGAGAAGGGAATGATAATTATGAAGAGTCAGACATGACTGAAATCACTAAACAACAACAAAAATGTACATATATATGTGTGTGTGTGTATATATATATATATACACACACATATATATATATATACATATATATATATATGATGAATTGCATAGCATCCACATATTTTAAATGAAAGCTAATTGAATGAATGATAGGGAGAAATAGAGGCAAAACAATAATTTCTAAGGACCTTAATGTGTCTTTTTTAGATTTAGATGAATTTAGCAAAAAGATAAACAAGAAAAATTAAAGATCAAAAGAAAATTTAGAAAAATTAGATATGAAAGATACCTCCACCATGATTACTGAATGGGAATCACAAGGAAGATAAAGACTTCTAAGTTTTGCATAGCACTTTTAGAAAAATTGACTTTGTTAGAACAAAAGTATTGGTCTTGAGGTCTCTGGGCCTAGCATCCCCATAAAACTACAGAGTATAACCTGGAGCAGCTTAAAATATAATTGAAAGTATTTAGCAACATAAGTAAAATTAAACATAACATAGATAATGTTAATTTGTCATTTTCTCAATCAATATATAGCCCATAGGGATCCGTTGCTATTTGAAACAGATATAATGGCCTGCTGGCCTGCTAGTGTGTGCTAGTAAATGTTTAACAACTGGTTCTCCAAACATATATGTGTGTGCATGTATGTTTATGTGTATATATGTATATATATGTGCGTGTGTATATATATACATACATATACACATATATCTCTATACACATAGACACACAGACGTAGGCCCGCATATATGTATATGTGTGTGTATATATATATATATATATTTATGTATATAAACATTTATATACTTATGTGTATAAGTATATAAATGTTTTATATACTTAAGAAAACTCATAAACAAGTATAGAAAGGTAGAGATACTAAGTATGTCCTTTACTGGCTACAGTCTAATAAATTATAATCAATAAGGATACTATGAAGAAAGAACCTCAAGGAAAAGAATGAAAAAATGAGGAATGAAAGTGAGCCTAGCAGTACTTCTCAAAATATGCCACCAAGCAATAATTATCAAAGGAATTTGATGCTGTTTAAAAAATAGAAACACTGATCAGTGGAAAACATCAGGTAATAAAACAGAAATAATCAAATAGTAGCATAGTTTTCAATAAACCCCAAAGATAGCAATTATTAGAATAATTACTCCCTATTTGACAAAAACTGCTGGGAAAATTGAAAAGCAAGTCAGAGAAAATAGGTTTAGAGCAACACCTTATGATGTATACCCTGGTGAACTCCAAATGGACATACGAATATACTTTTTTTAAAATAGAGGATAAAGGACAGATCTTTTATGATTATAATCAGCAGGATAATCCTTATTTAAGGAAAGAATAGAAATGATTATTAAAGTGAAAATGAACAATTTTGATTATATGAAATAAAAAAGCTTCTGCAGATGCAAAAGAAATGTACTTAGAACCAGAAGGGAAACAATTAATTAGGAAATAATCTTTATAGTAAAGTTATCCAATGAGCATTTAATATCTAAGTGATATAAAGAATTGTTACCGTGTAACCTTGAGCAAGTTACTTAACCCCAATTGCTTTAAAAAAATTGTTACACATATATGAGAATAAGAAAGTCCTCAATATCAATAACAACATGAAAAAATGCTTCCAATCATTAATAATAAAAGAAATTTAAACTAGAAGAACCCATAAGTTTTACCTGACATCCATCAGATTAGCAGATGACAAAAGGAGAAAATAACAATTGTTGGAGAGGCCATGGGCATAAAGTCACACACACAATATAAAGATACATTGTTGGTGAGACTGAATTGTTTCAATTATTCTGAACCCCACCCCCCAATTTGGAAGCACACTCAAAAAGTCACTACCATACAGAGGTAAAATAATGAGTACCAATATCAGGTGAGAGTGGCAGGAGCCAAAATCTCTTGGAAGCAAACAATCCAAAACAAACCAATCAGGCATGCACCCCAAGGAAGTCAAAGACAGAGGGAAAGGACCTAAATGTGAAAGAATATTTATAGCAGCCCTTTATGTTATAAAAAAGAACTGGAAACAAAACTGACACACATTCATGGAGAGAGGTTGAACACATTTTAACATGTGAGTATAATGAAATTTTATTGCATCATAAAAAGTAAAAATGATAAAGATTCAGAAAAATATGGAAAGACTTGAATGAACTGATGCAGAATGAATTGAGCAGAAAACAGGTAAAGCTTCCATGAGGACCACAATGTGAGGAGAAATAACCTGGAAAGATCTCAGAATACAGTGACCATAGCAGGGACCAATTATGACTTCAAAAGTTGGGTGATGAAATATGCCTTTCACACCATGTCCCCAGGGAGCTGACAGGCTAAAGGGATATGTGTTCTCATACAGAGGCAAGGTCTTGATTTATTTGATTTGCCTCTACATATCTGTTACAGGTGAGGACTTCTTGGTTTAGGAGATGCTTAGTGAGTAGTGAGGGACATAAAACAATAATTTCAATAGAATAACAATGCATATAAAAGGGGGAGGTGGAAGAGACACAAAGAAATTTTATTACTTTGTTTGTGGGATCATGAGCTCCATATCCCTATGGGGCTTTTTTGTCTAATAGAGGCAGACAACAGATAAAGGAGAGTTGAACGTGTGTGTGTGTGTGTGTGTGTGTGTGTGTGTGTGTGTGTGTGTGTGTGTTATAGGGGAAGAAGATCAGGAGAAAGGCAGCTGTTGAGGAGAAGAAATCCAGAGAATGAGTAAAGGTATAGCAGTATGCTGGAGCCACCTCTAAAGGGATATAGTTAAAAGTTTAGTGTAAGCATTTACATCGCAGAAATCTGCAAACTCTCAAATCAAGGTTAGACTGCCTGTTTTGTTGATAGTCTAGACTTAAGAAAATTGTGGGAAAATGTTAATAGTGCAGATAGTAATAATAAAATTTTAAAGTTTGTTTTCAGAAAGCCAATTGTTAAATATTTTACATCACAATCTTGGGTGTAAGAAACAAGTAGTCCAGCTGAGGCCCTTCCTGAAATAGTGGTACAAGGTAGTCACTGATCAAGAGAATGAAGCTTTAAGAGGAAGGTTTCTCCAAGGTGTCAAGGAAAAAGTGAAAAAAGTCAATTATAAAAAATTCTTTAAAAAATAAACAGATATATGTTTGCAAGTATTATTTACAGGGTAGTTTCATTTCTCCAGTGTATGGTTTCTACATGAAGATACCTTCATGAATATAAAACAACCCCTTGGAGTTCAGTATTCTGATAGCATCTTTGCCTTTCCCATTTGCAGTCTGGAGAAGAAAGAGAAGGGGGTGTAGTAAATTTTCTTCATATTATAGGGATCCAAAAATTGTTGCCTAAAAGTAATCTAGAAATCTATGACATTCACCCAGAGAATACAAAGTCTTATGTCTGACTTGGTTCCACATAAATTGGCCATAAGAGATACCAGAAAGAACAGCAACAAAGGACTGAAAATGTTATTTTTGGAAAGTATGGTGAGCAGGGGGAATTGAATATACGACATCTGTTTTTCTGCCACAGATGAGCAATTGCTATCTATGCTTAAAGTGGAGATTAGTACAGAAGAGTAGGTAAATGTACATGAAGAATATCTCTCCACTCTTCATGTAATTAGGAGAATGAGGCGTTTCTTTAAAACAGAAGGAAAACTTTGATGTAAAAAAGAAAAAAGGAGGACACTCTGAAAAGGCAGAGGAAAATCCTCATCTGTGTTGGTTGGAGGGTGAAATAATGGACCACAGGAGGAAAGGAGAAATAGGGAGATCACAGATGACTTGGAGCTAGTTGTGGGACACATGTAGACCTTCACTTGATCCATCCATTCCCACCATCATCCTAGATCCACCTTCCCTTTTGTGGCCAAACTCCATGGGAAAGCCATTAATACTTAGCATAGTGCCTTGCACATAGTAAGAATCTAATAAATGCTTATAAACTGACAATGGGGATGGAGATAGAAGACCTGAAGAGAAAGCAGCTGCTTATTCTCAAAGGGATGATGGTTCTTAGGTGATACAAGATCAGAAATCATCATTTAATGGTCAAAGAAAAATGACATAAGACAGAGAAGAATAAAAGAGGTAAGTGACAACCTTGTAAGGGGTTCTGAAGTAGCTAGTTGTTGATTTGACTAAAAAAATATGAGAATATTTTCAGGGTATGAGAAAGAACTGCCCAAGACTGCTTCAATCTGAGGACTACCAACCCACTTTTGGTGAGTCAGTTGGTTACAAATGATGCTTCCAAGAGCTAAAGGTTATGAATACCTTCGGGGGCATAGGTAATATTTTCATCACAGGTAGCAAGTCAAAGTTAGGGCTTTAGGAGAAAAAGAAAGATTTGGGAAGCAAAGATCTGGTTCAGAAGATGGTGTCTGAGAATGAGATTTGAATTTCTAGATGACAGCTAATAGTGATGGCAAGCTCCTAGTCAGATATGGTGCACATCTAACAAGGGCTAGAGAGAATATATCACACAAATCTAACCAAAGTGGCTTAAAATAGGGGGGAAAGAAGGGAATATATGCACACGTATAACCACCAAATTAGATACTATAGGTATAGTCTGAGGACACTAGATTTTGGGATAACCTGTTATAAAAGGTTTAGAGAAAAACAAATAGGATTCAAGGGATAAAAATCCTATAGCGAAAGTCAACCCAGGAGGTATCAGACGTTCCTAAGAAGGAAATTCTGAACCCACAAAAATAAACAATTCCAGTAAGAAGGAAAATCAGAATTTATCTAAAAAACATTGAAGTGAATAAATAAAGAAATCATCCACCAGCTAAGATTTGAGAACATTATGTCCAGAAGATGAAAGCATGGAAAGCTAATCATTGATGAATATATAAGTATACTTAGCTGAAGTATTATATTCAATTCTGAGCACCACATTTTAAGATAAGTAGATAGAGGACTGAGTCTGGAGTCAATAAGACTCATCTTCCTGAGTTCAAATCTGGCCTCAGACACTTATTAGCTCTGTGACCCTGGGCAAGTAAACCGTCCTTGTTTGCTTCAGTTTCTCTGAGCTGCAGAAGGGTACAGCAAACCCCTCCAGTATCTTTGCCAAGAAAATCCCAAATGGGGTCACAAAGAGTTGGACACAATTGAAACGACTCAAGAACAACAACTGGTATGTTGGGGAATGTCTTAAGGAGGGCGATCAGAATGGCAAAGAGTCTTTTAATCAAGGGCTCTGATGGGACTGCATTTATCCTTTTTGTTCTGCTTGGCCAAGTCAGGATCTGGTTTCATGCCCCTGGTAACTGGAGCTCACGCTGGCTTGTGAATCCCATCTTTGAAGTGCTGGCTGGCTCCCAGTGCAATTTTGGGAATTTATGCTGATTTCCCAGAGGTAGCCTGTCTCCCATATTTCCTTAGTTTCTGATTTTTTTTTTTTTTTTTGTGATTCACCCTGGATTTCCTGGCATGGTTCCTGTTTCAGCCTCTTTTGTGTCTGGCCATCTCTGGGTGCAGTTCTGGACTAGCTAGAACTTACCTCTATTTCTTATTGGTTGTCTTTATGATGGTTCTATGTAGGTTCTGTACAGATCTTATAAGTCCAAGATGATATAATAGATAGGAGGATATAATATAATGGATATAATGGAATGGAGGGTTAACCTTCGAGTCAGAAGACCTGGATTCAAATCATGCCACACCTACGAACTAACTACAAGATCATTCCCCAGTTTCTTCATTTCCAAAATGGGCATCATCCTTTTATTACCCACCTCCTCTTGGGTTGTTGTAAGGTTAAAATGAGGTAATATTTATAAAGAGATTTGCTGACACTGAAGTGACATATTATCATCATATTTCTCAATAATATTTTTCATTCTTTATAAAAACAAGTCTTTTGGGACTAACTAAAGAGATTCTGCATTTGCATTTAAAGAGCAGCATTAAAATGCAAGTAGCATTGAACTGGGTATCCAAGGTCCAGATCCTAGTAGGGTCTTTGCTTGGGGGGATTCTGGGCAATTCATTTCTTGGATGTCAGTGTTTTCCTCCATAAAATGGGAATAATAATGATTGCCCCAGGATTGCTATGATAAAAAAGGATTTTTAAACTATAAATATATATGTAAAAATATATAAAATATATATTAATTATAAATAAAATATACATATGTAAATAGGAGCTAATATTTTATCTTTTGTGGGGTTATTTTTGTCATTGAGTGGGAAATTGACATCACTTCATACATTCAAGCAAAGAAACATTAGTTAAGCTCATCAAGTCTATAGTTTTTAGTGCTTCAGTAAAGACTTTTTCATAAAAGACTAATATGGTTCTTTTCAATAAAAGTGATTTATCAAACACAACAAAATTTGACTTCCATTTCTTAAAGCACTTCATATAGACCAAGATGGTGGAGAGAAGCCAGGAAGTTGCCTGAGTTCTCCCTATTTTCCCTTGGAAACAATATTAAATCAAGCCTCTAAAAGAATTGTGGAGCAAAAGAATCCACAAAAAGATGGATAACTTAGAAGGCCTTCAGGAAAAGTCTGTCTCACTTGAGTACAGGTGGAACACAGCCCAGTGCAGGTGGTATCCAGGTAATCAAGCAGGAGGTTTTTAGCTACAGTACAGATCAGCAACTGAGGCTGTGCTGTTCTGCCTCAGCAGGTTAGTGGCACAGCAGGCCAGCTGTAAGGCCTCTAGCCCCAGCACAGCAGGTACATTGCCATCTCTGGAGCCCAAAGCACAACAGATGCAACCAGACCAGGTGGCCCTAGTGAACTGGGCAAACTGCCAGCCTCAGATGCCCCAGAGCAGAAAGTCAGTGACCAGGCACCTGACCCCTCGTGCAAGAAGCTTGGGACAGTGCTCTCCACCCCCACCCATGCCCCATGAGCAGAGCTCAACTTTAAAAATGAGAAAATACCAAAAAAAGAGCCTTGACCATAGACAATTGTGACTACAGAGAAGATCAAAACACAAACTCAGAAGAGGACAACAACATCAAAATGCCTACATGTGAAGCCTCAAAGGGGAATATGAACTGGTCTCAAATTCAAAAAGTCCTCCTGGAAGAGCTGAAAAAGGATTTTAAAAATCAAGTAAGAGAGGAGAAGAAAAATTGGGAAAAGAAATGAGAGTTATGCAAGAGAATTATGAAAAAAGAGTCAACACCTCGGAGAAGGAAGCAGAAAAATTGTCTAAAGAAAATAATTCATTTAAAAATAGCATTAGTCAAATTGGAAAATAAAATCTGATGAAGAAAACAACTCCTTTAAAAGAATTGACCAAATGGAAAAGGAGGTACAAAAGTTCACTTATGAAAATAATTCCTTAAAAATTAAAATTGGGCAAGTGGAAGTGAATGACTGTATGAGATATCAAGAATCAATCAAACAAAATCAAAAGAATGAAAAAAAAATAGAAGAAATGTAAAATACCTGATTGGAAAAAGAAATGATCTGGAAAATAGATCCAAGAGAGATAATTTAAGAATTACTGGACTGAGAGCCATGACAAAAAAAAAAGAGCCTGGACAGTATCTTTTAAGAAATTATCAAGAAAATTGTCCTGATATCCTAGAACCAAAAGGCAAAATATTCACTGAAAGAATCCATCAATTACCTCCTGAAAAATATCCCCCAAATGAAAACTCCAAGGAATAATGTATCATATACTAGTGGGGGACTTCAACCTCCCCTTCTCAGAGCTAGATAAATATAACCACAAAAATAAACAAGTTGAGGAGAATAGAATTTTAGGAAAGTTAGATATGATAGCTCTTTGAAGAAAATTAAATGGGGACAGAAAAGAATATACCTTTTACTCAGAGGTACATGGCCCAAAAATTGACCATGTATTAGGACATAAGAACTTAGTAATCAAAGGCAGAATGGCAGAAGTATTAAATACATCTTTTTTAGATCAGAATGCAAAAAAAACTACATGTGATAAAGGGCCATAAAAAACTTTAAAAATCTATTGGAAACTAAATAATCTAATCCTAAGGAATGAGTGGATTAAACAACAAATCACAGAAACAATCAACAATTTCATCAAAGAGAATGACAATAATGAGACAACATACCAAAATTTATGGGATGCAGCCAAAGCCCTAGGGGAAATTTCATATCTCTAAATATTTATATGAATAAAATAGAAAAAGAGCAGATCAATGAAATGGGCATGCAACTAAAAAGCTAGAAAAAGAACAAATTAAAAATTTCCAACTAAATACCAAATTAGAAATTCTGAAAATCAAAGAAGACATTAATAAATTGAAAGTAGGAAAACTATTGAACAAAAATAAAAATAGGAGTTGGTTTTATGGGTAAAAATAATAAAACAGATAAACCTTTGGTTAATTTGATTTAAAATAAAGAAAGAAAAAAACAAATTACCAGTATTAAAAATGAAGGGTGAATTTGTCACCCACAAAGAGGAAATTAAAGCAATAATTAGGAGTTATTTTGCCCAAAAGTATAACAATAAATCTGACAATCTAAGTGAAATAGATGAATATTTATAAAAATATAAATCATCCAGATTAATAGAAGAGGAAGTTCTTTTAGACAAAAAAAAAATTGAACAAACCATCAATGAACTCCCTAAGAAAAAATCTCCAGGCCAGATGGATTTATAAATGAATTCTACCAATTATTTAAAGAACAATTAATTCCAATATTATACAAACTATTTGGAAAAATAGGCAAAGAAGGAGTTTCACCAAACTCTTTTTGTGACACAAATATGGTGCTGATGATAACTAAACCAGGAAGAGTCAAAACAGAGAAAGAAAATTATAGGCTAACTTCCCTAATTAATATTGATGTAAAAATTTAAAATAAAATATTAGCAAAGAGGGGCGGCTAGGTTGCACAGTGAGTAGAGCGCTGGCCCTGGAGTCAGAAGGACCTGAGTTCGGATCCGACCTCAGACACTTAACACACACAAACAGAAACCTTGCCTTGTGACCTTGGGCAAGTTACTTAACCCCAATTGCCCTCCAAAAAGCAAAAAAAAAAAAATATTAGCAAAGAAATTACAACAATTTATCACAAGGATAATATGCTATGATCAGCTGGGATTTATACCAGGAATGCAGGGCTGATTCAATATTAGGAATCCATTATCATAATGGACCATATCAATAACAAAACTAATCATATGATTATCTCAATAGATGCAGAAAAAGTTTTGAAAAATATAGCATCCATTCCTATTAAAAATTTTAGAGTATAGGAATAAATGGAGCTTTCCTTAAAATAATAGGTAGTATTTACCTAAAACCATCATCAAGCATTTTCTGTAATGGGGATAAGCTAGAAGCTTTCCAAATAATATCAGGGGTGAAACAAGGATGCCCATTATCACTATTATTTCACATTTACTCAACATGTTAACTTTAGCAATAAGAAAAGAAAAATAAATTGAAAGAATTAGACTAGACAATAAGAAAAAAATATCACTCATTGCAGATGATATGATGGTATACTTAGAGAACCTTAAATCATCAACTAAGAAAATACTTGAAATAATTAACAACTCTAACAAGTTTGCAAGATATAAAATAAGTCCACATAAATCATCAATATTTCTATATATTACCAACAAAGCCCAGGAGGAAGAGATAGAAAGAGAAATTCCATTTAAAATAACTATAGACATTATAAAATATTTGGGATTCTACTTGCCAAGACAACCCAGGAATTATAAGAACACAATTACCAAACACTTTTCACATAAATAAAGTCATCTCTAAACAATTGGAAAACTATCAATTTATCATGGACAAGCTTAACTAATATGAGCTAAAATGACAATTCTACCTAAATTAATTTATGTTGTTGTTGTTGTCATGAAAGGGAGGAAACAGGAGACCACTCACAGGTTGTGTTTGTCCTTAGTTCTCAAAGAGGACCATGACATCAGTGAATGATGACATGACTTGCAGCTGATTTGCATTTGATTGAGGGAGGGCTTTGAAAGGCCACCAGCCTCACTTTATCTTCCAGAGCCATCTGGGTCCAGGGGCCTGATATTCAACAGGATGACTAGAGATGGCCCTAAATTAATTTACTTATTCAATGACATACCATTCAAACTGCCAACAAATTATTGTATAAAGCTAGAAAAAATAATAGTAAATTTCATCTGGAAGAACAAAAGATCAAGAATATCAAGGGAATTAATGAAAAAAAATGCAAAGGAAGGTGGCCTAGGCATACCAGATCTAAAACTATATTATAAAGTAGAAATCATCAAACTATTTGGCACTGGATAAGAAACACAGTGGTGGATCAGTGGAATGAATCAGCACATGAGACACAGCAATCAATGACTATAGTAATATACTGTTTGATAAACCCAAAGACTCCAGCTTTTGGGATAATAATTTGTTATTTGACCAAAACTACTGGGAACACTGGAAAATAGTATGGCAGAATCTAGGCATAGACCAACATCTCACATCACATGCCAAGATAAGGTCAAAATGAGTATATGATTTAGACATGAAGGGTGATACCATAAGCAAATTAGGAGAACAAGTAACAGTTTTCCTGTCCTATCTATGGAGAAGGGAAGAATTTATGACCAAAGAAGAGATAGAGAACATTATGAAATGCAAAATGAACAATTTTGATTACATTAAATTAAAAAGTGTTTGCACAAACAAAACCAATGCAACCAAGATTAGAAGGAAAACAGAAAGATGGGAAACAATTTTACTGCCAGTGTTTTTGATAAAGGCCTCATTTCTCAAATATATAGAGAATTGAATTAAATTAAAAAGAATACAAATCATTCACCAATTGATAAATGGTCAAAAGATATGAATAGGCAATTTTCAGATGAAGAAATTAAAGCTATCTATAGTCATATGAAATAATGTTCTAAATCACTATTCATTAGAGAAATTCAAATTAAAACTACTACGAGGTACCACATCACACCTATCAGATTGGTTACCATGACAGAAAAGGAAAATGATAAAAGCTGGAGAAGATGTGGGAAAATAATGACATTGATACATTGCTGGTGGAGTTGTGAACTAACCTAACCATTCTGAAGAACAATTTGGAACTATGCTCAAAGGGCTATAAAACTATGCATACCCTTTGACCTAGCAATACCACTGCTAGGTCTGTATCCCAAAGAGATCATAAAAAAGGGAAAAGGACCTATGTGTATAAAAATATTTATAGCAGCTCTTTTTGTGGTGGCAAAGAATTGGAAATTGAGGAAATAAATGTCCATCAATTGGGAAATGATTGAACAAGTTCTGGTATATGAATGTAATAGAATATTATTATGCTATAAGAAATGATGAGCAGGTAAATTTGAGAAAAACCTGGAAAGACGTACATTAACTGATGTTGAGTGACATGAACAGAACCAGAATAGTGTACATAGTAACAACAACACTCTACGATGATTAACTATAATTGACTTAGCTCTTCTCAGCAATACAATGATCTAAGATAATTCCAAAGGACTCATGATGGAAAATGCTATTCACCTCCAGAGAAAGAATTGTAGAGTTCAGATGCAGATAAAATCATACTATTTTTACTTTTTGGGTTTTTTTCATGTGGCTTTTCCCTTTTGTTCTGTTTCTTCTTTCACAACATGACTAATGTGGAAATATACTTACATGATTGCACATGCGTAACCTATATCAGATTGTTGCCATCTTGGGGAGAGGGATGGGAGGGAAAAATTCGAAACTCAAAATCTTATAAAAATAATGTTGAAAACTACCTTTACTTTTAATTGGAAAAATAAAAATACTACTTACTAAAAAAAATAGAAACAAAGGCAAGCACTTCTGTGCTACTTGCCATGAGTTAAAAAATAAATAAAAACATTTCATATAAATGCATTCTAAAATCAAAAGGGAAAAAAGCCTTTGTCAAACCCTGAGCTGTTTTTTGTTTGTTTGCTTGTTCAAATAAATTAGTCATGTAAACAAATTAGTATGTAAAAGTGATCTGCCTTAGGTGATGAGAAATATGCTAACTGACCTAGAAGAAGACAAGGGAAACAGTCTAGGAGCACTGGGCTAAGCAAGTCCTCCTTGCTAAGATTATAGAAGCAGCTGATTCAGAATCTGGAGGGCAGGAAGAGGAATGTGGGACCCAGAGCAAACCCAACTGCTTTAAGATTGGTTACCTATATCAATCAAACTTATCCTTGATATGGAAATTTGACAGTTCCCAACAAGGTTTCTAAACATCACTAAAAGAAACTGGAAAAAAACTCCACAAATGATCTTTGAATGACAGTCTAACAAATATTAGCTAAATGAATAGAAATAGCGGCTGCATGACTTGGAATGAAATATATCCCTAAGTTTTCTGAGGGGAAGAATGGAAGCTTTCCTCCTTTATACAAAGAGCCTAAAAATGGCAGAATTTTCACTTAAGAAAGGAAAGATTCCCTCCCTATGAAGCCCCAGGTTAGGAAACTTGGGATAGCCAATTGCTGGGCAAGATATAGGTCTTCTCTGTCTAGGTTTAGTGACTGACTGCCAAACCCATCCCTTCACCTCCACCCTAGCCTTCTGTCACATTATCCTCTTAAAAGATATATAAAAAAAAAGAACAGAGCTGTTTTCACTCTGCCTGCAATAACGTGTCAAGCTAAATGACTTTGTGATTATAAGAAATGCCAAGCTAATTTGCTTTCCTCCCATGGTTGTAACAATTTTCTCCAAGGAATGCCTAATACTAAAACACTATTTTGAGAAGTTTATATATTTTCCCAATTTCTACTTAGGAAAGATGCCCTTGAATGCAATCTCACCCTCAAATGCCAATGAATCCACATCGTTTAGTAAATGCTAAACTACTGCCTATGGGTAACTCCCATTTGAAGCATTTCACTCAGGAGGTCAGCAAACACTTATTAAACACTTACTGTGTACAGAATGGTGCTGAGCCCTGGAAGATTAAAAAATGAATTAGACATCATCGCTCCTCTTAAGGAATGTATAATCTTTGTGTCTCCGAAGTCAAGACTCTAGAAAACAGCAATCATTTCCTTTCTCCTATTCTAGGCAGAGTTTGGATGTTAATAAGGAAAAAATATATAACATGAAGGATATGCTCTCTTAAAATCTTGGTATTGAAAAACATACATAAACGGTAAAAAGGAGAAAAAATTTGAATGATACAACATTTTAAATGGGCTCATTAAGGTATCTTAAAGATCATCTCAATCAGGCCAGCCATTTTTCAGCTGTAAAAACAAGTTCCCAGGATGTTACCCAACATACATAATATCAGAAATGTAGGTAATATCAGAGGCAGGATTAAAATAGAGATCTCTAAATTCCCATCAGCATTCATTCCTGGTCTAACATATTATGGGTACGAGTGTATATTTGCACATATGTAAGTTTATAGATACCTATGTGTGTATATATATGTGTATGTATATATATATACATATGTATTTATATATGCACACACATATATATATGTATGTGTATATATATGTATACACACACATATATCCACACTTAATTGGAGCCTTCTTTAAGGTACTGGGGAGAGAGAGGGGAAAAATTAAAAGTCAAAATTGCACAGCAGAGAATGGAAGAAAACCAAAGAAGGAAAGAAAAGCTGGGCAGCTTTGAAAAAAAAATGCTAGTATTTATTACATGGGTTTTCTGGAAATGGAAATGTATTGTTTTATATTGAATCCTCTTATGGTTTGTTGTTTACATGTCTTTTCATTTTGTATTTAAGTTTAAAAATTTAAAAATTATGCCCCCAAATTTGTTTTCATTCGACTATACCATTTTGCTTCTCACATAATGAGACTTACTTCACTGTGGCCATTTGTTGCTCAGTCATGTCTGACTCCATTTGGGATTTTCTTGGCAAAGATACTAGAGTGATTTGCCATTTCCTTCTCCAGTTCATTTTACAGATGAGAACTGAGGCAAACAGGATTAAGTGACATGTCCAAGGTCACACAGCTAGTAGGTGTCTATGGCTGGATTTGAACTGAGGTCTTCCTGATTCCAGGCCTGGACTTCTATCCATTGTGCCACCTTTTGAAATAGATTGCCAACCTTTCTCCACTGAAGTCCTATTGTTGGCTTATCTCATGGTCATGAGGTAACTCTGGATTCTTCAAGTATAGTCTCACAATGCATAAAATCTGTCAGGTTCTCTCATGCTTATGAAGCTTTGAGTTGAATCCCTGGATAGACTGCTTTACTATCACATGAAGATCAAACCCACTATATTCAGAGAAGCTTACCCCCAGAGAGCTAACTATCAGGTGATGAATTATTGGGTCACAACAACTCATGAAGACCATCAAGTGATGTGTAGGTGTGGGGTTGCCATCTACATTAGTGTAAAGAATAACCACAATGTTGAAATTATAGGTCCCTAAAGTGTTGAAATTAATTCCCTCTCATAAAAATGTGCAAATGAAGATACCCATCCAAAAGCAACTTTATTTATTCTTCACTCCATAGAGTTGCAGAAAAGCTAACTAAAATTGATTTCTAGAAAACATGTCATATCCTTCCATTGACTCTTGTTAACATTTCTACTTGGGGCAGACATCCTGTACTGAGATCCCCTAAATTTTCTATCATTGGCATACATCACAGAAAGGAGAGTGCAGATTCTTACTACCTAATTTTTAGAGGTGTGCACACACAAATCTTCTAAGTATTATGAGTAGAAGAAAAGGAGAAGAGAAGAGAAATAAAGGAAGGGAAGAGAAAGAAAGGGAAAAGAATGAAAGAGTAGGAGAGTTGGGTTCCTCTGTAACCTTCATGCTGCCATCTCAATTAGTGGTCTTTGACCTAGGTTTTGAAAAAATGGATAGGATATCAATAAGTAGAGATGAATGGGTAACAGGGGAGGTACAGTGGGTCTTTCTAGACATAAGAAAGCTTAGCTTGGTATGGGAATTGGTGAATAAGCCTGTTTTCAGGGATGTGTATGTGTGTGGGAATGGAAGGGAAGGGAAGAAAAGGGAAAGGAAGAAAAGAAGAGAAGAAAAGAGAGGAAGTCTATCTAGCGGGAGGATAGGGAACATAAATAGACACAAAAATGACCTAAAAACCAAACAGTCCATGTATTTTTCAAATCAACAATGACTTGAAATGAAAGTGATGCTTCATGGGTTCTTGAGGGAGATGGGATTGTATACAGATTGCTAATATATTTGACTGACCATGTCCCCCTTTGATTATTTCCCTGGAATGTCAAGAAACAAAGTGGAATGGACTGGAGTCCATTGAATTTTTCCCCCACAAGTTAATTGGGTGAAGAGTGAAGATGCTGGAGGGGGTGAGTGGGAGGAGGGAGGTAGTTAATATAAAAATAACAAAGACAAACCATAGATGCCATATGACTGCTGAAACAAGATCCATGTTTTGCAGGGACAAAGCTGAGGATACAGGTAGATCTACCATGAAGTTAAACATGGTCATCTGAAACCTGTGTGGGCCTAGGATAGGTTCCTTGGCTCTATAATCAACATTTCCATAATGTTCCATAAGCTCAAGAAAGCTGGTGTCTATCTCACCTTGACTGCTAGTAGACATTTTTTGTGGCTTAGGTATACTCAAAGACAGGCAAGTATATGGTGAAAAAAAGGAAAAAGGGCCACCCCCATCCTAAGTTTTAAGCAGGCATTTAAGCAGGCATTACTGAGATTGTAGAGGGTTAACAGCAAGAGCCTTTCTCCTGGTTAGCCTTCCCAGTCCCTCCAGGGGATTGGTCCCTCATACCAGCTCCTGCAGATTGGAAAACCAGAGCCAGAAATTTGGCTAAGCCTATCTTCTCTTGTTTATGGGATATATACCTCACCACCAATGACAGATGGGCTGCAGTTTACTAAACAAAGTAGGCAATTTCCCCAAACTCGAGGAAAAACATATTGTACTATTGAGCTTAATTTGGAACTTTGTTTAAACGTCCAGATCTGGTTAGGAGGATTGTAGTAATCTGAATTCAGGTTGTCTTCATTCATTTTTTTAAAGTGCCTTTTCTACTGGAATCATGTATTTGGAAGCAGATGAACGAGGTCTTTCACTGTGAAGAGGGAAAAAAGACCAAACTCAGTAACAGTCGCTATTAAATTAAAAAACAAATTCATCAGAATTGATGCATTAAGCTTGATAAGATTTGTAAAATTTATCGAGACAGTTCCTTCAAGGTCTGGTGTGAGTTATGAAATCTAATTTTGTTTTCATAGCTCTGTGATAAAATTTTATCAATGTTATAAAAGGGGTCTTTACCAAGACTGACCGGAAATCTGAACTATCTGGCCAGGCAATAAAAACACATTCCTCAACTGCAAAGTGTCAGACAAGCAAGGTTTAACGGAAAATTGATCGATAAGTCTTCCTTTTACACTTGAGTGCATTCACTTTTCCCTCATAGGATAATAGGTTTTTTTTAATGGGTTTTCCATTAATATCAGACTTTAGTGTTAGCAGGAAAAAGAAAGACATAAAAAGAGAGAGAGGGAAAGTTGTTATCTCCTAATGGTAAGGTAGCGCTACTTGGTCTTTCTTTTACAGTATATATGTACTGGTGGGTTTCTGACTTTTGTAAGAAAGCCATCCTGTCATATTTTCCTTCTCAAGGTAGAGGGAAGAGGCTGAAGATATACAGAAGCTGTTTTCATATGCTTAGTCTCGTGTGTGTGTGTGTGTGTGTGTGTGTGTGTGTGTGTGTGTGTGAGAGAGAGAGAGAGAGAGAGAGAGAGAGAGACAGAGACAGAGAGACAGAGAGAATTCCTTCATCTGTGAAACTGACAGGATTGTACTTGATGATCTCTAAGGAACCAATGGTATAATTCTGTGATTCTGTGAAAATGAGGATTAACTTACATACAAAGGGTCAGATGTGGTAACAATAATTGATATTTAAAAAGTCTTGTACAATTTACAAAATGGTTTGCTTACATCATTTTTCTTGAGCCTCATAACCACCATATGAGGTAGGTAATGCAGGCAGCATTATCCTCATTTTATGGACGAGTGAATGTAAGTGTTGAGGAGGCAGCTGTGTAGTTCACTGGACAGTGCTAGAGCTGAGTTCAAATCAGGCCTGAGACACTAACTAGCTATATGATCCTGGGCAAGTCACTTATCCTGTTTGCCTTAACTTCCTAGAAAAGGAAATGATAAACCACTCCAGTATCTTTGCTAATAAAACCCCATATGGGGTCACAAATAGTTGGACAAGACTGAATGACTGTCCACCACCAACAAACCTGGCTTAGAGTAGTTAAGGGACTTGATCAAGTTCATGTAGCTAATAAGAGTCAGAAGGGATCTGAACCTAGGATTTCCTGATTTTCCTAGGATGTCCAACTCTCTATTATATCATGAGTACTAGTCATGAATTCAAGAGGTTTTAGGTACAAATCTTCCTCTGACACTTGACTTTGGTCAACTCACAGGGCCTCTTCTGACCTTTAGTTCCTCATCTCTTAAGGGGAGAGAAGAATATATATACCTGCCACATTAACTTGGGGCTTACTGTCTAGATTTCTTTCTCAAAAACCAAGCCTTAAACCTAATTCACTCTGGAGCTCATAGATTGGAAAGCAATAGGTCCCTGCCCTCCTAGCACAGAGGGAATGTATATAGTAAATAGTAAATAGTAACTATTTCTCTTTTGGCCAGGAACCCTGAGGGTCTTCCCCTCCCAGTTTGATTTTTTGACCCAGCATACCACTTCTAGGGTTGTATCCCAAAGAGATGATAGAAGGGAAAGGAAGACCCATATGTAAAAAAAATATTTATAGCAGCTCTTTTGTGGTGGCAAAGAATTAGAAATTAAAGGGGTGCCCATCAATTGGGGAATGGCTGAACAAGTTGTGGTATATGAATGTAATGGAATACTACTGTGCTATAAGAAAAGAGAAGCAGATGGACTTCATATTTATGTGGAGAGGCTTATACAAACTGATGCCGAGCGAGGAGAGCAGAACCAAGAGAAATTTGTACATAATTACAGATACAACGTATGTATGACGACCAACTTTGATAGACTGCACTCTTCTCAGCAATGCAGGGTTATAAGTCAACCCCAAAAGACTCATGATGGAGAGAGATGTTTACATCCAGAGAAAGAACTAGAAAGAACTGAGTTTGAATCCAGATTGAAGCAAACTACCTGATTTTTTTCTTTTTCTTGTTTGTTTTTGTTTCCTCTTTCCCATTGTTCATTCCATCTGATACAATCCTTCTTTGTAGCCTAATTTCTAATGTGAAAGTATTTGCAGGTCCTATACATGATTGTATGCCATCATGGGGGGGGGAGGGAGAGAAAATTTGAAACTCAGGGAATTGTGGAAATGAATCTTGTAAACTAAAAGTAAACAAACAAATTAATAAAGAAAAAAAAAGATTTAAAAAAATTTCATGAGGAAATCCAGCTGGACCCTGAGGCTTATCTGGAAGACCTCTATGAATAACAGAGAGGCAGGGAGGCTACGCTCAATGGAACTAACATTGTGCCCTAAATTGATCATCCTTCACCTGCTTTGAATGACCTTCCTCTGCTATTGCTAAGTAAACTTGCTATGTTAGATGGATTATTGAGTGTATCATTTCATGCCAGGATCAAACCTAAGGTACCATACTGGCCTCATGAGCCCTTGGCTAATATCACACACTGCCTTGGTCAGCCTTAGAAGAGTCATGATCCTATGACAAGGTCCTGCATTCTGGGTCCTGTGTCTTTCTGCAATGGAGCATATATAGTGACTCCTATTAGGAAATCACCTACATTGACTGAACTCCAGTCACATGTGGTTTTTGGCAATTGATGCCACACCACAGAATCCTGATGCCAAAAAGTGATGTCTGTTTTGGAAAAATGTTTGAATGCTTTCAGATTATGTATGACACCACATGCCAGAGTCACAGAGAATACAGCCTGTGAAGGAGTGGATTTTATTTTGTGATTTATAGAATGAAGAATCTGGGGATGCTGTGGGATTAATTAAATATGAAAAATTCAAATGGCCCCACATGATGCCATTTATCTTTCTCTAGTTTTCCAGTACCAGGGAGCATACAGTTCATGGAGGGGCCCCTCTCTTCTCAGACACATATCCTCTCACTTCTGAAGAAGGATGTCCATTGGAAGACCACATGTATGTGGGCCAAGTGGAGACCCTGGCAGAGGTACAGTTATATACTTTCTTTAACATGAAAAGCATGAACTTTATTCTGAAATAAGAATTGTTTGAGACACTCTACAGTTATAGTCTCTTTTGTTTTAGTTTTTTTTTAGAGGGAGAGGGAAGGTCTGAGATTTCATAGGTTTCACCAACTCCTTAATAGAAACTCCCTTCATTGATACACAGATCCAAAGTTCATCCCTGAGAGTGGGTACTATTACATTTTTTTGTCTTTATATCACCAGTGCCTAGCACATAGTAGGTCCCCTAATAAATGGCATTTGAGTAACTAATAGAATTACCTTGAAATTTAGCATGCTGTCTCTTGTCAATAGTTCATACAGTCAATAGGTGAGAGATAGGTCTTTCTGATTCCAAGGCAAGGCATCTCTCCATTGTGCCATGTTCTCTCTTGTTACTGTATGTCTAGAACTGTTGTTAAACTAAAATAAGCCTAGTTCACTAGACAAGGGGCTCTTAGTGTTTTTTATATCATGGACTCTTTTGGTGGTCTGGTAAAGTCTATGAATCTTTTCTCAGAATAATATTTGTAAATGTATAAAATAAAATACACAGAATTACAAAGAAAATCAATTATACTGAAATGCAGTTATTCAAAATATTTTTAAATTAACTTATAGACTCAAGATTAAGAACTCTTTCATTGGATTGATATTAATAAATAAAAGATATATTAGTAGAAGGCATAATGGTACTCCATCAACATGTAGTAATCACAGAACTATGTAAAAAAGATCTAAAATGGAAGAGACACAGAACATAGAATGTCAGTGCTAGAAAGGATCTTAGACAACATTTAATTTAGCCCCATCATTTTAAAGATGAATAAACCAAGACCCACAGAGAGGAATTAACATGTTCAAGGTGACAGGCATCTAATTCAATGTCCAGATGAACTTATTTCAAACGAGAATGAACAGTGTCTACTTGTAGGAACATCACAGATTTCCCAACTAGACTAACTCATTTCCTAAGGCCAGGTGGAGGTGGGAGGGGAAATATTCTGAAAATTCATTTTTTCCAGGAGCCAGTGTGATTTAAAGACTTCACATCTTTCAGTCATTCGTGATAGCAAGAGCCAGTATTCATGTGAAAAGTAATCTGTACTCATAGAAGATCATTCTGATAAGGCATGCCTCCTCAGCACACCAGGCTTATATATTAACTAGGCTGGGAACATATACAGAGAAGACAAACAGACTAGCTTTATAGGCTAAAAAGAAAATAACTCCTGAACAGAGAAGAGTCACCATGGTCGAGGACATGGTTTGCCCTCACTATGAGCCTCTCTATCTTTGGGTAGAAAAAGCACACAAATCAAGCTGATTTTTTTCCTCACTCTCAAAATTATTATCATCCTTAGTGGAAATTAATTCTGCAGGTAGCACTGTGCGGGCATTATATAGTTTTTATGACCTTTAAAAGAGAAAGACTTTATCACCATCAGAAGGAAGTTTGATTATCATAGGAAGCTTTACCACTTCAAACCCAGCAGCCCTGATCTTCTACTGCTCAGGACCTTGTGGCAAGCTTTGGCTTATTGTCCCTAAACCAAAACAATATTTTCATTGCTCCTTTTGGTAATTGTGTTACAACCTTAGCTCATGGCTTCAACCCTGCTCTCTACCCAACAAAGAACCCGTTGATGAGAGAGTGGTCCCAGAAAGATGATAGTATCATAGATTTAATGGTAGAAGGGGCTTTGGAGGCCATTGAGTCCAACCCCCTCCTTTTACAGATGAGGAAACTGAGGCCAAGAGAGTTAAAGTGACTTGTCCAGATAGCTAGTAGATGTCTGAGGGAAGGTTTGGATTCAGGTCTTCCTGACCTAAAGTCTGTTCACTATAGCATGCTGCCTCTCAAGGACTATCAAGGGCACAACTTCTCATGACCTTGGAATACAAATCCATCACAGACCCTCTGATGTGTGTGTGGCATAACAGGCCTCAAGGCACCTTGACCTCATGTGTTCAAGCACATGAAGGGGAAGATCCTTAGGGAAATATGCAACACACTTGACTTCCTGGTCACCTTTCTGGAACAAGAGATGTACCAGCAGGGCTCATATACAGGGTGGGAAAACACACGGGAAGACACCACCTTGAATGCACAGCAGCACTGCCTCACTAAAGCCAAGCTCTCATTTGACTCATCTCTTCTTTCCTTTCACATGATTACCTTGTGTTAGCAGAAATTTGAGAGTTCAGTTTCAATACAGCAATAATGGTTGCTTTGCTTCCTTTTGCTTAAATATATTGGCTATATCCAGTCTCCTGTGAATGGAATCACTAGTGAATTTCTCTGGGGAAAAGAGATGGCTACATCCAACTCCAGATTGTTTCCTGCTTTCTGACCTCCACCCACTTACTTTGAAAGCACTGTCTTATAGGCTGTGCTAACACATTGGATTACCGTCACTCTTTAGTGAGTCTCTTAGAGAGATTCTTCATAAACTCTTTCTCAGAGAACAACTTTATTGCCTTGAATATCCTTAGAAGAGTTAATTTTAGGGAGAAAAGGAAGTAACTCACTTGAACTCTCCCCTAAACCCCTCTGAACACCTTTAAATAATATCATAAAGCAATTCCTGGAGCAGTAGAACCCACAAAAAGATGGGGTGAAAAAATTTCTAGCCAAAGACAACTTAGGAGGTCAGCAAGAAAAGGTCTGTCACAACTGGGTGAGAGTGGAACAGAGTCCAGTGCAGCCCAAGCCAGCACAGACCCAGCCCCAGCAAACCAGCTGCTTCTGGAGCTCTCAGCCCACAAATGGTAAAGGGGCTGAACAAATGGTCAGAAGGAGATTTCAGGAGTCTCTTTGCTAACACTGAGGGAGGACTTTGTTGCTTTGCTTATACTTGGGTCTAGGTTTCAGTCCTGGGTGCCAGTCCCAGGGCAATGAAGAGCACTGACATAGCAAAGCATGTTGTGACAGTGAAGGGGCAACACTACTCACAGTTCTAGGACAGAAAAAAGGGCCTTTGGTTGCTCACAAATCAGAGCATAGGCCAGGAGAGTAGTTAACATACCTTTCTTTAGATCATACCACCTTAGAGAAACTGAAAACAGCTACACAAAATCCTTGAGGTTTGGGATAGCTTGCCCTCCACTTTGGATGCATAGCCAGAGTTCAGAGTTAAGGAATAGGCTAGGAAAATGAGCAAACAACAGAAAAAGTCTGATCATAGAAAGTTACTGTGGTGACAAGGAAGACGAAAACACACACTCAGAAGATCACAAAGTCAAAGCTCTGATGTCCAAAGCCTCCAAGGAAAATATGAATTGGTCTCAGGCCAAGGAAGAGTTCAAAAATAATTTTGAAAATCAAGTAAGAGAAATAGAGGAAAAATTGGGATTAGAAATGAGAGTAATGCAAGAAAATCATGAAAAATGAGTCAACAACTTGGTAAAGTAGACACAAAAATATACTGAAGAAAATAACACCTTAAAAAAAAACAAAACAGTCTAGGCCAAAATAGATACAAAAAGTCAGTGGGAGAAGAATGCCTTAAAAAGAAGAATAGGCCAAGTGGGAAAAGAGGTACAAAAATTCACTGAATTCAAAACAAAACAAAACAAAACAAAAAACAAACAAACAAACAATTCCTTAAAAAGTAAAATTGGACAAATGGAAAAGGAGGTACAAAAACTCAATGAAGAAAGTAATTCCTTAAAAATTAGGATTGAACAAATGGAAACCAATGACTTTATGAAAAATAAAAAAAAAAACAATGAAGCAAAATCAAAAGAATGTAAAAATAGAAGACACTGGAAAAACAAGTGACCTGGAAAACAAATCTAAGAAAGATAATTTAAAAATAATTGGACTACCTAAAGCCATGGTTAAAAGAAAAAAAAAAAAGACTAGACATCATCTTTCAAGAAATTATCAAGGAAAACTGCCCTGATAGTCTAGAACCAGAGGGTAAAATAGAAACTTAAGTAATTTGTCAATCACCTGAAAGAGAACCCAAAATGAAAAAGCCCAGAAATATTATAGCCAAATTCCAGAGCTCCCAGGTCAAGGAGAAAATATTGCTAGCAGCCAGAAAGTAACAATTCAAGTATGGTTGGAGCCATAGCCAGAATAACACAAGATTTAGCAGGTTCTATATTAAAGGATCATAGGGCTTGGGATATGATATTCTAGAGGGCAAAAGAGGTAGGATTACAACCAAGAATCATCTACCCAGCATCACTGAGTATAATCCATCAGGGAAAAAATGCATATTCAATGAAATAGAGGATTTTCAAGCATTCTTGATGAAATGAGCAGAGCTGAACAGAAAATCTGACTTTCAAATACAAGACTGAAAAGAGGCATAAAAAGGTAAACAGTTGAAAGGGAAATCCTAAGGGACTTAATAAGGTTAAACTATTTACATTCCTACATGGGAAGATGGTATTTGTAACTCCTAAGACCTTTCTCATTATTAGGGTAGTTAGAAGGAGGGTGTATATGTATATATAAATATATATATATATATATATATATATATATATATATTTACACACACAGATATATACTCCTTCTATATACTGTCTATAGATAGATAGATAGATAGATAGATAGATAGATAGATAGAGGGCACAGGTGTGAGTTGAAAATTAAGGGATGAGGTAGAAACAGCACTTCCACAATGCTACATCCCACACTACTTCAAAATTATGTGAAAGGTGGACTCTGAACAACCTCTGGAGCTCCAGCACCCACAGAACGGCACAGAGAAGCTAACCTCCTGCTGAGGACAGCCCGGCAGCCCTGCAGGGAGTGGCCAGTGCAGCTATCTGGGAGCCAACAGCACATCACTCTGGGAGCAAAGCCCAGGCCCTCATGAGTCAGAGGTTTTAGCCCCAGGGTGGCCAGACCAGCAGCTGGCTGGAGGGACCCCAGAACACCAGCAGCTGTGGCTTATCCAGAATTACCAACACATAGATGCCTAGGACAAAGTGAGAGGTTAGCGCCCTATGGACTTTGGGACCAGTATATGGGAACACATCAGCTTCTTCCCCTTGTAGCTTCAGTTGCAGCTTCAGCTCCTGGCCTGCAAACTATAGGGGGATCTTGCAATCAGTCTAGGGGATAATTGCTCTTGCTTTAACCTCCCTGGATCTATATTGTGGTCTGGGGGGAGGGGGTCTTGGGGTGTGTTTCCAGCTTGCCAGACTGTATGGGGGCTTCAAGGAGGGCACCCAACTAATACCTCTGGCAGTTGAGAAGACCCCAACATTTGGGACAGGAGCTCCCCTGTCTGGTGGCAGAGTCCTACTATGGAAACAAGCCCAAAAGTCAGGTAATTAAGTGGCAACATGCCTAGGCAAAGGAAACAAAATAAGCAGAAAAATTCAACATTAGACTCCTATTTTGGGGGCAAAGAGGATCGAAGCATGGAAAAGGAGGAAGACTGTGAGGTCAGAAATCCTGCACCAAAAGCCCCAAATGAAAATACATAGGCCATAGAGGACCTTAAGAGGGATTTTAAAAACCAAATAAGAGAAGTGGAGGAAAAATTGGAAAGAGAAATGAGAAGGATGCAGGAAAAGTATGAAATGAGAGTCAATAGCCGGCCTCAGAGTTGGGATGACCCAAGATCGAATCTGGCCTCAGAAAATGAGCACCCACACACAAATTATGACTAGCTGTGTAACCTTGAGCAAGTTACTTAACCCCAATTGCTTAAAAAAATGCTTGAAAGTCCTCTATTCCACTGAATGACCATATTTTCCCCTGAAACAAGATACTCAGTTTTGTTGGGTAGGTGACCCTTGGCTTCAATCCCAGCTCCTTTGCCCTCTGGAATATCATATTCCATAACCTTCAAACCCTCAGTGTAGAAGCTGCCAGATCCTGTGCTATTCTGATTGTGTTTCCACAATATTGAAATTGTTTCTTCCTGGCTGCTTGTAGTATTTTCTCCTTGATCTGGGAGTTCTGGAACCTGGCTATAATATTCCTAGGAGTTTTCTTTTTGGGATCTTTTTCAGGAGGTGATCTGTGGATTATTTCAACCTCTATTCCCCGCTCTGGGTCTAAAACATCAGGACAATTTTCCTTGAGAATTTCTTGAAGGATGATTTCTAGGTTCTTTCTTTGATTGTGGCTTTCAGATAGTCCAATAATTTTAAATTATCTCTCCTGGATCTATTTTCCAGTCCATGGTTTTTCCCATGAGATATTTCACATTGCCTTCTATTCTTTCATTTGTTTGGATCTGTTTAACAGCATCTTGATTTCTATAAAGTCACTAGCTTCCATTTGCTCCAGTGTAACTCTGAAGGAATGAATCTCCTCAGTGAGCTTTTGAGATTCTTTTTCCATCTGGCAAATTTGGCTTTTTAAGGCATTCTTCTCCTCATTGCCTTTCTGAGCCTCTTTTCCCATTTGAGTTAGTCTATTTCTTAAGGTGTTATTTTCCTCAGTCAGGCGATTGACTGTCATTTCATACTTTTCTTGCATCTTTATCATTTCTCTTCCCAGTTTCCCCCCCACTTCTCTTATCTGCTTTTTAAGGTCCTCTTTGGCCTGTAGCCAGCTTGTATTTTCATTTGGGGCTTTTAGTGCAGGAGTTCTCACCTCACAATCCTCCTCCATGCTTTGATCCTCTTTGTCCCTAAAATAGGAGTCCAATGTTGAATTTTTCTGTTTATTTTGTTTCTTTTGCCTAGGCATGTTGCCACTTAATTACTTGATTTTGGGGCTTGTTGCCACAGTAGAACTCTGCCACCAGACAGGAGAGCTTCAGTCCCAAACTTGGGGTCTTCACAACTTCCATAGGTTGGGTGGCCTCTGTAAAGCCTCCACCCACTCTGGCAAATTGGATACCCACCCTAAACCTCCCTCCCAGACCACAATCCAGATCCAGGCAGTTTAAAGCAAGAGCGATTAACCCTCAAACTGATTACTGGATCTCTCTACAGTTCACAGACCAGGAGCTAGAGTCGCCACTGATGCTGCAAAATGGCTTCTGTGCTGTGTTTCTTTAGCAGCTTTTCGCCCCCCCGGGGGGGGAACTGATGCATTCCCCAAATACTGGTCCCAAAGTCCATAGGGCACTAACCTCTCACTTTGTCCTAGGCATATCTGTGCTGATAATTCTGGAATCGCCACAGCTGCTTGTGTTCTGGGGTCCTTCCAGCCGGCTGCTGGCCCAGCCGCCCTGGGGCTAAAACCTAGGCTCACTTGGGCCTGGGCTCAGCTCCCAGAGAGCTGCGCTGTCAGTTCCCAGCACGCTGTGCTGCCTGCTCTGAGAGTGCTGCTCTGGCCACTCCCTGAAGGGCTGCTGGGTTCTCCTCAGCAGAAAGTTAGCTTCTCTGTGTAGTTCTGTGGGTGCTGGGGCTCCAGAAGTTGTTCAGAGTCCCCTTTTACATGGTTTGGAATTTGTGTGGGGCAGAGCACCTTGGAAGTGCTGTTTCTACTCTGCCATCTTGGTTCCGCCCCCAGGAACTCAAAGTTTTAAAAATGAATGGTTAAAAATTGTTTCTAAATGTAACTCAAAAAATAAAATACTGAATAAATTAAAAAATTTTTTTTCAAAAGAGTTTATTTTATAGAACCAATTTCTCCACATTCTGGAAATTAAGCCTTACTAAAGCTTACTGGCTCTTTGGTTTGTGGGCCATATCTAACATGGAGCTCATTTTCTGGACTATGTAACAACTTAGAGGAATCCAACAGTGAATCTAAAATTATTCAAGTGGCCTAATTGTTTATAAAGAATGTTGAAAGGTATTTAGAGTGGAAGGGCAAAGCAGGGGGGGGGAGGAAATAAATAAAATTACAAGATTATAAAGGTATAAAAAGTTAATAGATGGTACAACAATGAAGAAGGGGTAAGAGAGATGAAGATGATGGTCATGGTGGTGGTAGGTGGTTGGGGGAAGCAGATCATAAGCACTGGAAACACACTGAAACCCTCTGATCTTTGGGCGAATGTCTCTTCTTTCTCGTCTCCTCCCCAGCAGCATAGTCAGGAAGCTAAAAAGGGGGTCTCTATGATACAGCCTAGTCAAGCTGCAATTCTGAAATATGTCATTGTATACAATGTAGGTCCCAGCTCACAAAGAGAAACAATAATTTTGCGATCTCTCAAGGGCAAACTGGAAGTTGTTGACTAAACATTTTATTTCCTTCCATGTGAAAAGAATATTCTAGATGCCTCGGGGGGAGGGGGAGGAAGGTGGTTCTGGTGCCTCATTGTGGTGTGTAGATGACCCTGGGTGCTGGAAGGCTAGACCACCAGGCTGACAAGACTTTGAGTTAAGATCCAGTCATTACCTATATACTGGTTTTCTGACAATCAGCCTAGCTAAATTCATAGAAGTTCATCATCAGAAGCTTTTGTCATAGAAACTCATGAACATCATCATCAATACCCCTAGCATTTATATAAGACTTTAAAGTTTGCAAAGGTTTTTTTTGTTTGTTTGTTTTTACAAATATTATCCCATTTTCCTTACAAAAGCCTTAGAAGGAAAGTGATATTATTATTCCTGTTTTACAGATGAGGAAACTGAGGCAGAAAGCGGTTAAGTGACTTGCCCAGGGTCATGCAGCTAATAAGTGTCTGAGGCTAGATCTGAACTCATTTCTTCACAACTCCAGGCCTGGTGCTGTATTTCATAGATACTAGGTCGAGGAGAGGTTAGTTGCCATATGCAAGAATTACCTGAACCTTTAAAATCATGGATGCTTAAGTATAGAAATATGGATGCTACATCACAATAATGCTCCTGACATCTTGACTAGGTTTATAAATAGCTTGCTTTCCTCCTTCCTGTTCAGCAATATGCATCGTGGGTATGTATGGGCACTGATTTTCTCTCTGTGGCTTTATATTTCCATGAATGGTGTAGGCAGATCGCTCATTGATAGTGGTTTCATATTAGAAGCTCCTAAGATTAGAAAATGTCATAGCTAGCAGGAAATACTCATCAGAAGACACCTGTCAACAATGGCTTCACCCACAAGAGCCCCCTGCTAAGTGGTCTTGGTTGATGTTGCATTGTGGCTGCCTAACACAGAGCATCCTGCTGCAAATGATTCCCTTTTATGTCAAATTTTATTGCATAGAAAACAGAGCTCTTTCTACTTACCAGCTTAGAAACAAGGAGCTGTGTACAGAGACAGGATTGAGTCTGACCTATTTGTCTGAAATTTTCAAAAAGAAAAATTGACAGTCACCACTGCAACCTGACAAAACTCCCCATTAATAAGTAACTTTGCATCTGATTTCTTTCATAATCTAGAACAATGTGAACTCATTACTCTTATTGATCATTCCCCTCCAAATTATACTAAAGAAATTTGCTGTCTCAGGGAAATCCAATTTCTCTCAATGAGCAGTTGCAAGCAGACCATTATTATTGGTTAGCTCAGAAAGGCTAGGCTGGCTGCCGGCATTGATTTCTAAGTGAATTTTGTTTTCTCTGCAGAAGAAGAGCCCCGAATCTGTTATTTAAAAAGCCACAGAAAGTATTTATGGGCATTTTGAGCACACACACAAAATGGTGTGTCGAATTTGTATCTCAATACCAATCCTGACAGTACCCCTTGAAGCCACAAATTTTCCTTTGCACTTTTGGGTAATGTTCTCCATTCATCAACTTTTGAAACTGAAGATGAAATCCCTTGCATTTACATACCTTGTCAGACACTCTAAAAATGCTGGCCCCAGCTAGGCTGTTGGGATTCGACTATAGGCATGCCAAGAGGTTCTCCTATGGGAACGACCCCATTCTTGTGGCAACTGTGTCTCCCCACATGGGATCAGGCAACGGGGGCTCAAGGTAGGAAATAAAATAGGATTCCTCTAGGGACAGCGTCCTACAGATACTGCTGGACTGATCTGCATCTAGAACACCTTCCCGATATTTGTAAATCGCAGGCTATAAATTTCTCTGAAAAGGCCCTGGGATAGAAGCAGTCTATTTTAATAAATAAAATCGCTTCCAGTTGATACAAAAATATTGAAATCTGACATGGGCACATATCTGGAACTGATTCAAATGTGATAAATATATCCCCAAAGGAAATTACTAGATTTATTAAAAAATCTAGGCTGGCTGAACAGGGCTAAAATCATCTGCCATTCTGGAACTGGCTGAAAATCTAGTTACTGCTACTGGGTGACCCACAAAGTCAAGCAAAAAAGAACATCAATAAATAAAAAAAGGAGCAGGAACTTATTTTTTTTTTTTGCTAACTTACAAGTAGCTTTGAACTATGATGCTGCACCAGGCAAGCTTTGAGTCTATGAAGTGAGTAGCTCTACTTCTTCAACAAAATGTGATGTGTTGATGACTGTTATATTGCATCTGAAATCCCATTTACTAGTAATAGAAAAGTTCAGTTAAGACTTTTGCCTTATGTCTCTGGGTGCTTTGTATTGCTGTGTGTGATATTACCAATTTTCGCTTCAGGAGGATTCACATGTAAGAGCTCAGATTTTCACAGAAATTTGCACATTTGATCCAGGGTGAAATTAGACCATTTTCATAGCCAATCAGCTTTTCCTTGGTGGCAGTGTGATAAGATATTTTTTCACATATTGTAATTTTAAAAAATGTTTTCATGAAAATGTGGAAACCCCAATGAAATGACCATATAGGATGAGTTGCCAACATAGTGACCCTATAGGACAAGTTGACTGGAAGAAAAAGCTACTTAGCCTCACTGGCTTCAACCTTATTCCTAAAAATGGAGATAATGCTAAAGATCAATCTCCCCATTGGAGTCACAAAACTTCTTTAATAAACACCCTGGAAGCTTTGAAATTTCAACCCAAAGAGGTCCACGGAAGGGCAAAGTACCGCTAATGGGGATGTTTTGTGTATTTTCACCTAAATGTGATTTTCTTTCTGGAGCAGGTCCTGGCAGCTAGAATTTATTCATATAGCCCTGCTGATTTGCAGAACTGGAAGTAAATACCATGCCATTTGCAGTGATTACCATGAGCCCCCTTCAGGAGAAATGATCTACAGCTTCCCGCAGCACATTAAGGTGGCGGATTGAGGCATGGGCCTGGCTGAGCTATTCTGTACACTTAGCTAGGTTGCAATTTATTTTCAGGCAAGGCCATGAGGTGCTTCCAAAGGAGAAGAGGAAAGAAAGAAGAGCCTTTGCTAGGAAATTCTCCTCTATGAACAGAAGCCCAAAAACTAATTCATCAGTGTTTGCCTTAGGGCACTATTGCCTTTTTTTTTTAAAGGGGGTGAAGGTGGGAGCTCCCCTTATGTTGGAGAAAAAAAGAATGAAGTTCTTTTGCTCCAGGTTTGTAATTGGGATGGAAAAGCTGGCAATGTCCCTCACTCCTCCCCAAAGGACAAATGTCCTTTGAAAGTTTTTCCTTGAAATACTTCATTTTGCTCATTTTCCATATTTGAGGTCAGGTGTGCCTTTCAATCTGAACTCTGATTCACCTGTTAGCCTGTCATGGTCCTTTTTCACTGCTCTTGGGAAGGACCTTGAAATGCCTTGAAACACTAGGATTTCTGCTATGAGGAACATCCTATAGGTAAATGGGGGTGGATGCTGGGCACATTTTTAAGTTTAATCTGCATTAATGTTTTCTTGATCAGACTGTGAGTCATAAATCCTTAAGTGCCTAGGAGGTGTCAGGAACTGTGCTAAGCCCTGGGGATAGAAAAAGAAGCAAACGCGTTCCCTCCCCTCTGGGAGCTCACAACCTAACTGGAGAAACAACAAACTGTATACAGGATTAATAGGAAATAATCGAGAGAGGGAAGTCACTACAATTAAGAGGGGCTTGGGGATGGGTTTCCTTAAGTGGAGCAGATCAACAAAACAAAAATCAAGCTTGGATCTGTAGCATCCCCACACTTCCCACCCTGTCCTTATGATCTGATTCCAGCACACACCTGAGCAGGCTATGACTCAGGTGGGGTGGGAGGAACAGAAGGGAAAGAAAAGATGGGTTTATGTGGCATTCACTGACCAGAAACACTTCCATGTCTATTTGGCTAAATCTGGATCCTCAAGAAAACTAAGCATTGAAGTCCTGGAGAAGCACTTGGCTATTTATGGCCCAACTAGATTGGAAAGGATTTTAGAATGCACTTAGTCCAACCCCCCTTCTTCTTTATAGATGAGTGTGTTAAAGTACACTACTCCAAGTTACCCAGGTTGTAAGAAACATGGACAAGATTCAAACTCGGATTGTCTATTTCTGAAACCAAAATGGGTATGAGAATAGATTTTGACAACAGAATCGACTGTTGACATGCTAATTGTACTCCTTGCTGACTAAAAGTCTTGAATTTTATGAACTCACTAAGCTTTCCAAAAATACAGCATTTTTCCACTGAATAGGATGAATTAACTTTTGGTATTAACTAGTGGTTGCCATTTTTTCCTGGAAAAAAGTACTCTTAATATAGTAATTTTACTGGCATTACTTAGTCTAGTTTTATTGAATTTCCAGGAAAAGATTTGAGGCATCAAATGTCACTCTATGTAAAATGTGTAAGGTAATAACTTCTAAGACAGGCTGCATGAAATTATGGTCGATTTGGAATTGTTATCTCACAGCAGGAATGTCGATGTCTACACATCAGATACTATAATGAAACCAAGCCCAGAGCATGGCAATTCAGAGAGGAAATAATGGAACAGAAGCCTACCTTGGATGGTGGCCCCTCTATGGCAGAGGCAACAATATCTGTGGCTCGAGGCCCCGTCAGTTTTCTGACACGGGCATAGTTTGCTTGTGTGGCTACCCGTCGCTTTACATCTGCAAAAAGCATTTAGAAAACACATCGTCACGTTTACAGAGAGTCACTTTTTGGACTGTGGCATGATGAGAAATTCAGAGGCTGGTCTGTTGGGTCCCTGGCTGTCTCATTGCATATGCTTTCCTTTCTTTTTTAACTTCTCAGGTATGTGTTCCTGTTAAATCCAGACATACTGCAGTGAGGGCAAAGGAGAACTTGGGGCAGCCTGCCAGGTAACTCTAGGCTGGGCAGAAATGAAACTCAGAAAACTAGCAGAGGTCTAGGAAAGGTCCCAGATAGAAAAAAGAGACTGACCCTAACAGCTGGCGAGTAGTGCTCTCATCTAGAGCATAGCATGGACAAATGGCATTCATTCTTTTACTGTTGTTTACGACTTGCTTTGGTTTTGATGTGTCTAAGAATTTGGGGGTGAAAGTTATTCAAACACTCTATGGTTGTTTTTGCAAAATCAGATCCATTTTCAGGCAATCTGAGTGACTTTTCCATTATTCATTTCCACATTTCCACATCCCTCAACTTCCCCACACCATACTATGGTGCCTAAAAAAAGAAAGGTTATGTTGGAGTGCAGAACTTTCCCCCACTACAGTCTAGCCAGTATGTCATAGGAAAGTCATGTGTGGAATGAAAGCCTTCCCTGGCAGTTAAATGCCCCCCCCCCTCCCAATGCCCATAAATGTAGAGTACAGTGGAGCCAAAACCAGGCATAGTATACTCTAAGTGCCTCGGTCTGTCTCCTTAGGAGTCCCATGAAATGTACCTTTTGAAACATGCCAATTATTTTTTAAAGAAATAAAATAAATAGAAAAAACCCAATTCATCCATCATAACCTCCTAAAGTAAAATCAAATGAGTGTCTTTGCCATCACACAGATTCCCCCAGTGCATCTGTCACTCTCTGGAAGGAAATCCATTCATTCTTCCAGGTCAAAAAGTCACCATGTCAAGACCCACACTGTACCACATCCCACCAAGAATTGACTCTGTGCACTCATGTGGATCTAGAGAATTAACAAATGTTGAGAATAGACACTCCCAGGAAGCAACTTCCAAAGGGAGGGAAGTCTCATTTTCAATAATGGTAATTCAGTGATATCACTGTGGATCTAAAATGGAGCTGCCTGCTAACATCACCTTTCCCTGGGACCCTGTGTCTACCAAGTAGATAAATGATAATGAAGACAGTATTTGCATTCCTTATTTTATATAATTCCCTGCTTGTCCACTGCTGAGAAGGTAGTCTGTAGTCTCGGACCTGGATACCCCCTTATTTGGGTTGACATCCTACATCAATCAGGCAATAAGGGCAGAGATGTTATACGAGCATGGCTTGCAAACTTGTGGTGTGGAGGTCCTCTGGAAAACCCCATACCTCTGGTTCTCTAATCACCTCCTGGGTTTTCTGGGTCTCTTTGATTAAACTGTGTACTGAATGATGGTACTCCATGAATACTTATGAATTAAAATGTAAGTAGAGAATCATTGCAGCCACACGGTGAACAGCAATGAGGAGCTGTATGATGATGGGAGAGAACGGAGGATGAGGGTGGTCTCTTGGGCTCAGAGTTCTGTGAGGGCAGGAAGGGGGAGCATCCCTGACCTCACTTTCCCCACTCCGTATCATAGATTCTGCAGCTCTGTTCTCCAACTAAAACCTTCAGCACCTCCTGCACTCCTGTGGCTTACCATCCTCATCCACATTCTCATCATCACCAATAACTATAGTTTTGAAAACTTCCATTATGTTTATGCTGAATTCATATTAATGATTAAAGTGTTTCGGGGCAGCTAGAGGGTGCAGTGAATAGAGCACCAGCCCTGGAGTCAGGAGGACCTGAGTTCAAATCCAGCCTCAGACACTTAACACAGAACTAGCTGTGTGACCTTGGGCAAGTCACTTAGCCCCAACTGCCCTACATTTCCCCCTCCAAAAATTAAAAAAAAATGATTAAAGTGTTTTAAATGAAAATGTCTAAAGTTACTGTTATATTATACATTGTATACATGATATCCAGATACTAAACTTTCCTTGGATGATATATAATCAACCCAAATTCCTAGTACAGTAGAAAGGAACACTAGTACTGGAGTTAGAGGGCCTGGGTTAAAATCCTACCTCTGACCATTACTCCCTATGTGACCTTGGGTAAGTCACTTCACCTTGGTGGGGTGCAACTTTCTCATCTGTAGAATAAGGATTCTGAACAGGTGGCTTTTCTTATCCAGACTTTGCTTACATTTTTTTTTCTTATTGCATTTTTTCTTTTTTAAAGTGATACCAATTTGTCTGAAAATTCCCTGAAGACCATGTTGTTGAGTTAAATTTTCTTTGTGTGTGTGTGTGTTTTTTGCTACTGTATCATAAGGTGCAAGAAATAGTTTTAAATTCATCAGGGGAATGAATGATTGGCATATCTATAATGATTTAACACTTTACAAAGCACTTTCTTTACAACTCCATGAAGTCTACAGTATAAATATTATTATTCCCACTTTACAGATGAGAAAATTGAGTCTCAGAGAAATTAAATGATTTGCCCATCATTTAAAGAGTCAGTCGGCATCAGAGCCCAGGACTCAAACAGGCTCCCTGGCTTGAAATCTAATGTTCTTTTCATAATAACATACCACCTTACATTGGAAGTCCACAAAATATTTTCAGGTTACATTGCTTGTGAAAGAAATAAGATAAGAGATGAAAAATCAGTGCTAAAAATGGTGACAGCCTGGCATTATGGGGGAAAATGGTGGCTCTGGAGTCAGAGGGCCAGGACTCTAAACCTAGCTCAGCTATTTGCTGCCTCTGTGATCTTGGGCTAGTTGTTTAACTTCTTTGGGCCTGCTTTTTAGGGGACTAAACTACATGACTGCTAAGGCCCCTTCCTGCTCTAAATCAATGGTCCCAAGTGAGAAATTGATTCAGCACCAAAAAAAAAGAAGCCTAAAAGTTGTTCTACTTCTGTTCTTAATAAAATATTCAATATAAAATCATCAGAGATATAGTGTACAGGGGGCCTCACTAAAATACTGTCTTTGGGACTTAGGCTAAGGACTTGGTTTATCAAATAGACCTTTTGATATTTCTTTAATGAAATTTTGCTTGTATGAAGACCACAAGTGACCTGCCTTACCCAGAATCCTTCACTATAGCAAAGCATATGGAAGTAAGATTCCAGTTTATATTGCAATTTAATTGAATTTAATAGAATGTGTGGTTGTATGAGAGGGGAATCAAAAACATTTGAAATGTTCACTATTGAGGGATTTTAAAAGTCAGGAGGATTTTTGTATTCTGTGGGGTAAAAAAAAAATGAGCATTTACCAAGAGGTAACTGAAACCTGATCAATTTAAGACCATGGAGTGAGTACCTTTATGGCTTACAAAATGGTTTCCAGCTGAAACGCAAATGACCATGTCCCTCTTGATATCATTCCAGGATGTCAAAGGCTTTCCATCCAGGGTGTACATGGTTTTGGCTGGGTACATCATCCTGAGGCGCAGGGAACATGCATCTAGAAGCTGAAATGAAATGGGAGAGCCAGGCTTAGGAGAAATCATCATCTTTAGAGGAAAAACAAGTGAGAGGGTGATGAAGCATTAAGGACTTGACCAAGACATCCTTGTTTGAGCCATGGACAAGTGATGGAGGTGTGGGGCTATTTTCTGGTCATGTTCCACATTAGAATGTGAGCTCCCTGAGGGCAAGGATCACATTTCTGTCTACCTCTGTACCCCCCAGAACTTGGTGCATTAACACAGAGCAAGTACTTATTAAACCCTTGTTTGAATGAATGACTGACTAATATATAAGCCAAGTTTCAGGAAAACTTGGACCAGTGCATCATCTCAAGGGAATCTAAGAAGACTGTAAGGAAATAACTGCAATATATCTTAATCTGGCACATAGTAGGCACTTAATAAATGTTTCTTGATTACTGAATGAGTCAGCATGGTTTGGGGCAATGGTTCTCAAACCTTTTAGTTTCATGATTCCTTTCTGTTCTTAAAAATTATTGAGGAGCCACTCCACTCCCCAAGAGCTTTTGTTATGTAGGTTCTGTCTCTTAATATTTATTCTATTAGAAATTAAAATATCATATTATTATTACGAAAAGAGCTTTGACCTTGTACATCCCCTGAAAGGATCTCAAGTACCCCTGTGGATTCCCAGACCTCAGTGACTTGAGGACCACTGGAGTAGGGCAGAAAGAGGTGGCCTTGAGGTCAGGAAAATCTGGATTCAAGCTCTGCCTTTGATTCATACAGGCACTGTGACTCTGGGCAAATCACTGGACCTCTTGGCACCACAGGCAAGTGTCTGTAAGACTCCAGGGTTCGATGTGGGTAACAATCTGCCCTGGGATAAGGAGTTTCCTTACCTGGACATGTCAAAGGGAGTTATTTTAAGATATTTAAAATAATTTTTAAGATTACTCTTTGACTAAAAAGACATTTATTGATGCCTTTTTATTTTTGGTGCTATAGGCATTTCCAGATAATCAGTCCCAAGGGTCGCTGCCACAAATGAAACCCTCTGCCCCAGTAACCAGGAAAAAACAGTGTGGTGAGGATGAGTTTTTTTTTTTCAAGATGGAAGCACTGTGCAGTGGACAGAGCACTGAGGTGTAGATTAGAAGGCCTGGGTGCTAGTCCTTGCTCTGCCACTAATGAGGTAGGTGACCTTGGGCAGGTCATTTCCCCTTGATTTCCTTACCTATAAAATAACAGAGTTGGACTAAGTGATATTTAAGATACCTTCCAGCTCTAATATCCAATAACTAGAAATGCTTTTATAAATCTATTTTTAAAGCATATAATTATAAATTGAACATCTCATCATTCCATTGCATTATTGTTTTTAATTCTAAGTGGAAATTCTGCTGAATGCATTCCATTTCCCCTTGAATTAATAGATGAAGTCCAAGCGGTTATAAGAGTATTGCAGAGATAATCACTTTAAAGCCATTTTCAGGAATAATCTTTATTCCAAAAGATGCAAGCCATATACAGTTGATGTGTTAAATATATCATTAGCTCTCCTTTTTACAGATGTGCCCCCACTTTAGGCAAGAAGTGAGTAGTAATTGGAGGCTTCAACCGTCTGTAGAATGGTGAGCTTTCTTTCTATTAAAAGTAGAGCAGCTGATAAATTCTTGATTTGACTCAATTATTCTTCAAAAGTAGAGGAAGCCAAGAGGTGAACTGCTATTTTTGACCTGATTATAACCACAGAATCAAAGGATCTCAGTGTTGGAAGGGACCTCAGAAGCCATCTGGTCTAACATTTAACTGCACAAGAAATAAGGAGACCCTGGGTATCAGAGGAAAAATGGCAGGGACCTTAACAGGAGATGATTTGGGACAGATAATCAAGGGGGAACCAGGTATGCAATGTTGGCATGTGACCTCCATGATGACACAGACAACAGTAGAGAAGATAGAAAGGAAGGAAGCACCTACTATGTGCCTGGCACTGTGCTAAGTGCTAAGCAAATAGAAAGTGTCTGCTCTCAAGGAGCTTATATTCTAAGAGATGAAGATAACACCTAAGGGAGTTTTTGTGAAAGGTGGGAGTGGAGGGTACGCCCAGCGTGGAGACATGATTTGGAAGTCCAAAAATGTCAAACAGGCTTAGAAGGAGGATGCAGGCAGACTGTCATGGGTCCTTCAATAAAATGCGGGATCTGGCAGGAGCCCACCACTGCAAAAAGGCCAGGGAGCAGGCCCTGCAGTGAAATATTTCTGGGGGAACAGGCCACGGGGGTGGTAGGCAACTCCAGGGCACTGAGGGAAGTTCAGGAGGAGCCAGCACTAAGAACTGCTTGGTTCTGAAGTCCAGAATGTCAGAAATGGGGCCAGGAGCATAACACAGAGAGGAGATGGACCAGCCTATGATTTTGTTAGTATAGGGAACTTCCTAGAGAAGAAATGCCCTCTGTCAGTGCAAGTTCGCACCTTTTCTGAACCTTAGTCTAGAGAGCTGTCTAGTTTTTACCAAGGGTCCCACAACTAGTATATGTCAGAAGTGAGGCTTGAAACCAGGCTTTCCTGACTTCAGAGCCAGAGCTTTCTATCTACTTCTCTTTTCTACCTCAACTAAGAATAATAAGTAGTAATAATAAACCCTGATATTTTGATTCAACTACAAAAAGCAGCTACCTTATCCATCCATGAAATAGTCTGTAGAACATTGAACATTAAAAGTAATAATAGCATGATAGAGACTTGTCCTGGGACTGTTTCTACCTGAATTCCATCAACGTGGGATAAAAATAACAGTAATAATAGCAAACATATATATGTTGCCTTAAGGTTTGCAAAGTATTGGACATACATCATCTCATCTGATCCCTACAACAATCCTATGAGGTAAGGGGGTATTACTATTGTTATTCCCATCTTGCAGATGAGGAAACTGAGACTGAAACCTAAAAATTAGTATCTGAGATAGGATTTGAGCTCAGTTTTCCAATGCTCTTTCCACTTTGCCCTAGGGGGAGCACATTTCAGAGTTCAGAGACAGGATAGGTAGGCTTTCATTAATTAATTATTAATTATAATTAATTTATTACATATAATGTATTATGAGTTAATTAATTAAATAATCATTAATCAAAAATGTAATTCCACTAGGGAAGATACCTCAAGAGATGTGAAAAACTCAAGAATAAAGTCGGATTTTGAAGGAGAAGGGCAGCTATATAAAGAATGTGAATACAAAGGGAACTCAGTGACCAATTTAGACTTTTAGGAAACAGAAAAAAATGAAGGCTAAAGTGGGGAAATCGAGGATGACTATAAAAGAGTAGACATTGTGATAATAATGTTAGAAAGTCTGGAATGAGCTGAGGCTGAAAAAAAGAGACTTTAAAAAAATTAAGGCTATATTGGATACAGGAGAATGTGGAGGAAGGGGAGATGACCTGCCGACTGAGATGGGCTGTTTAAATAGCAAGACAACTGATGGGCAGCCTGTGCCCTCCACTGTTACCCACACGACAATATGATAGGAAGGGAACTGGGAATGTTTTGCCTTCTCCCCTCCTCCCACTCCTTCCCATGGAAGACTGCTGGAGGTCATTGACAGAAGGTGGAGAAGGTACAGAGAGGTTGTTATGCGCACCCTTGAAGGGAGTACCCACATCGACAAGATCACAGGTCCATTGAAGTCTCATCAAAGTGGGTAAAGAGAGATGCTACAGATAGAGGAGGAGATCAGTCCTTTAGGACCAGACAAAGCTTGGCCAGACGGCAGAGTGCACTGGTTCTGGAATCTGAGGGCCCAGCTTCAAATCACAGTTGTGACTTAACTACACTCGTGACCTTAGGCACGTCGCCTAACTTGTCTGTACTTCAGATGCAGCAGCTAGAAAATGAGGGAGACAGAGGGCGGGGAGGTAGACAGTATGACCTCTGTGATCTCCTCCAACTCGACAGTCTATGATGCTAAGCCAGAGAAAAGCTCTGGGCTTGAAGATTTATCTACTAAACCCATAGGAGAATGCTGTTCAGGTGTACTGGGAAGAGATGGGACCAACTGGAGAGAAGGGTCATTTTGGCAAAGGTAAAGACAGGTGGGTAGAAAGTTGCTAGATTGGCTGGACTTTTCACATTTATGAGAAAAATAAAGAGTAAACTGGAGTGGCACCCAAATTTTGGATAGCCCTGGCTTGATTTGCTAGATGAAATGCACAGAGAAAAATATTGAAATATGGGTTCTACTGAATTTCTCCTTCATCTGGTGAAAGGACCATTCATTCATTCAACAAATATTTATTAAGATTTACTATGGACAATGAACTATTCTAGGAAGATACAAAAGGGAATAAATAAGAATCTGTCCCTGCACTTGAAGTTTTCATCACCTAATAGGAATAAATATTAAGTGCATATGGATAAATATAAGACCCACTGGAATATGCTTTGTGGTTGTTTTTTAATCTGGACCTGAGATTTCATTTGTGGAGGAACTCTCAGGATTATAGAAACACAACATTTGAATGATGAAAGGCAACTCAGCCACCATTTAGTCCAAAGGCTCCACAAAAGGAATCTTCATCATAATGTATCCCCCAAGTGGTGATCTAAGCACTGCTTGAAGAACCCCAGAGATAGGGAACTCACCACCACTCAAGGTAGCCCAATATACTCTGGGGCAGCCCTAATTGTTGAAATGTTTTTTTCTGACATCAAGTCAGTATTTGTTTTTTTTAGGACTTTCACAAATTATTCCTTGTTCTACTCTCTAGGACCAAAAAGAAAAAAAAATCTCTCTTCTTCTCCATAAGATGGCCCTTCACATATTTGAAGATGGCTATGATGTATCCCTGGGTCTTCTCTTCTATAACATATTCATTTCCTTCAATTGCTTTTCATATGACTTAGACCTCAAGGTCCTTTTCCATTGTGTTTGCCTTCCTTGAGATACTCTACAGCTTACTAATGTCTTTTTAAACCATGAGGCCCAGGATTGACCCCCATGCTCCAGATGAGCAGTAAGGGGGGTGGGGATGGATAGAGTGCAGTGGGATTATCATCTGATTCCTGGAAACTGGGCTTATCTTAATGTAGTCCGAGATCACCTTTTTTTTAATCCTGCTAACTCATTTTGAGCTTTCGATCTGCTACAAATCCCAAATCTTTTTCAGAGGAAAAACAATCTGCCAACTATACATGCCTCCCCCATCTTGTATTTGTGAAATTCATTTATTTTTTTGCACTCAAGGGTAAGAATCTATTCCTATTGAATTTCACAACATTAATTATTCTGTAGGGAGTTTTCCAGTGAGGATCTCCCTCCACCAAAGCACATGGGCATCTCCAATGTATAGGCTCAGAGAGTTTTCTGGGGCACTGAGAGGTTTAGTGATTTGTCCCAGAGTTACACAGTTTGTATATGTCAAAGGCAGGATGTGAACCTTTACTTTCTTGATTCTGAGGCTGGCTCTCTGTCCACTACATGAGTCAGTTTCTCCAAAGTTTCTAAGAGGATTATGAAATGCTGTGATTTCAGATGAGCCAGAAATCATGTCCTTCTGTGGATGGTAGGATCAAAGAAAATGTCACTGAGGAGATTTGAGATAAGACCTAAAGAAAGGGCAGGGATTTCAAGAGTCGGAGGTGGACAGAGGGAGGGCATTCTAGGCAAATACTATGAACAAGGTACAGAAATGGGAAAGCCAAAGTGGAATGAACATGCTCAGGAGCTGAGGAGTCATCTAGTTTGGGTAAAACATTAAGGGGGAAGTGATGTGAGCCAAAGCTAAAAAGATTGGAGCTAGGATACAGAGGTCATGGAATGCTAGTCTAAGGAATTTTATCTTTATTCAGCAGGTAAAAAGAATACCATCAAAGGGTTCTTTGGTGGTGTTGGTGGTGGTGGTGGTAATGGTTTATTTTGAGCAGGGGCTGATAGATATTACTGAATATCTATATTCCTTTAGTAAAATCAGAGCCCTTCATTTTTCCAACTCTCCATTCATTCTATACACAGTCCTTTTTCTATATAAATTCTCTACCTTCACAGAAACAAATCCACATTACTTAGTAAGCCAGCCTGGCTGAAACAGAGAGGCTCCCATGCAGAGACAGAAGGTGGCATAAGGAAGACAAACACTTCCCCTCAAGTGTTATGGAAATGGCCACTAAGGTCCCCAAGAATGCCATGAATAGCAACTTCCCCTATGCCACTGGCCCTATGTCCAATGTGACTCAAATTCCATCAATTAAGGGGCAACCTCAATGGAGATGTGGTCCTTGCAGCTGTATCTGCTGGGCCCACAATCTACACCTCTTCACCAACCATGGCTGTTGGGTTACCTATGTGAATAGACAATATAATACATCATTATATATGTAATTATAAATGTTATTACATACACACATGTACACATGCAAACACACACACATATAGTCAACTTGGAAAGGAAAGTACTTACCACCAGTTCTCCCCACCAAATGGATATAATTTTGTCAATTGTAATGACAGTAAAGATGTATTTTTACATTGGCCTTATCTTCCCCTACACTCCAGCTTAATTGGGTTACTTGCCATCCAGACCACAGGGCCTTCCCATCTGTCCTATTGCTGAACACACTTCTACGTGTTAACCTTCACTGCACCTCAGCTACACACAGGACTAATCACACTGTCCATCTCACCTTACCCATAACTGTTCTATCTCCAACATGCTGAATTATGATTTTTTTCTTTCCAGGCATGGCCTTCTATCTTTCCATCTCTCCCTTTGCTTCACTCTTAACAAGCCTATTTTTATCCTCTCCATGACTACCAGGCACTCCATAATTTCCTGTTCTTCTAGTGCATCATGCCTACTGTAAGCTCATTTTGCTTCCCTTCATAATTCTCATCCTACAGTTAAGCACGATCAACCTTACACTCCACTCTACTCTCCAGTGCCCCTTTACCTATGGATGCCCCTGACAAACTCTCAACCCAGTGATTTATTCCAACATATGACTTTCTTCATTCCTGCCAAAAAGCTGCTGAATACCACTGGCAGAGTTCATATGATTGGACCAACTAGGGATACTACAAATGTGTATTATCTAAGTTCTGGCCCTCATTGCTACATGACAATCCTTCTGTCTTCCCAAGATTAATTCAATTGCGCTCTCCTCAATAGCTGTTCCAAACCTTTTCTTTCCTCCTCCAGCCTCTCACACTCTGCCCTTCACTCTATCTTAAAGGGAACTTACTTTCTATTTTAACAAGTATATAGAGACCTTCTCTTATAAGCTCCATCTTCTCCCCCATGCTACACCAATCTTTCTCCAAACATCACTGATTTAGATGTTGGACAAAAAAAAAAAAAGATTTCACTTAGACCCCCAAACACAAGTGATCTCTTCCTCCTAAGGAATTCTACATTGAACACTGGCTAGACTAGCTGGTCATTCATTTGATTTTTACTAATAATTATTTTTGCTTTTCATTTGTTTCAGTTGTGTCTGACTTTTTGTGACCCAATTTGGTGTTTTCTTGGCAGAGATAGTGGAGTGATTGGCCATTTCCTTCTCCAGATCATTTTACATATGAGGAAACTGAGGCAAACAGATTTAGACTTTGGCCCCTCTTCTTGCAATCTGTGATCCCATCCCTTCCCATCTCCTCTAGGAATATGTCCCATTAATCAACTTTTCCTCATCCTTGCCATGTTCAAACTTTCCCTATCCACTGATTCCTCCCATGTGGTAAGTTTTTCTTACCCTTTTGTAAGGAGGGTAAAGTCCCACCTCAATTAATGTAATCACAGAAAGTCCAGACACCTTTCATAAATCAACAGATTAAACTAGTTGTAAAAGGCATTTTTCCTACAGCCTAAGAGTCCTTAATCTGAAGAGATTATATAGCTCTGCAACCTTTGGATGAAGGCAGAAGATGCCACACAGGAAGCATCTTGTGATTGCCTGACAGAATTAGACACAGCTCTCTACCTATGTATAAAACTGAACAGTCAGACTAAATGTGAGTCAGTCCAGCAGTAAATCAGCTCAGTCAGGAAGGACTCCAAATTCAGACATTAAGGTTTCAGGATCCAAGGCTGGAGCCAAGCCCCTGAGACAGAATTACTAGAGGAAGGAGGAAGAAAACAATGTTTAAAACTTATTTCTCTCCCTCTCCACACTGACCAAATCATTTGAAATACTGGAACAGTGGCAGACAGTAAATGCATCAATTGTCTCCTTCCTCTGGTGCCTGTCTGTTAGCATCTGTTTGTCCTTGGTGTCATTTCGTTCCCACCCAGAAACACACGACAAACTCAGTTGAGAACAGAGTGACACACCAAGGAAAAAGGGATGGTAAAAGACAGTCACCCAAGGGAGGAGGCAGCTTCAAGGAACATGTCTCCTTGTACTAGGGAAGATTGCCAGCTAGGAACTCAAGAAAGAACTTCAATTAGCCCTCTGCCACACATATGGATACATGTACATGTCCCTATTCTCTTAGTCTGCACTCAGTATTCCCAAGGACCTGTATATATTTGTCAGAATATGCTCCAGGCTTTTGATAGAAATAGTTTATATCAAATGCTAATACACTATCCTAGTAAATGCTTTTGTGTAAAGCTAATTCATTCTACTGGAAGATTATTAATGGTAGACACATAGGTGGGGGTTCACGAATGATAAAACTAGAAACCCAGTCTAGAACTGAGGTTATTAGAACAGTATATAGAACAGTATTATCCCTTAGTAGCCCTCCTTGGGGGCAAGTCGTGTTTTGTTTGTGTCTTTGTATCATAAAGGCCTAGCCAGAGGTAATGAAATAATGTATCAATGGTAGGCTTGGAGTCAAGAACACCTAGATTCAAGATTCAAGATTCAAGCCCTGCCTCTGACATTCACTAACTAGGTGACCACAGGCAAATGCCTCAATCCCTCAGTCCACCCCCTCAATTTTCTAGGACTATAAATTGGAGATAGCTCATTCTACATTGGGAGGAGGGAATTTCCACAATGTTTTCTCAATACTGATGAAATCACAACTCTGTATAATGTTCTTGAAACATCTCTAAGGCCCACCACAACGCCCTTCTTGAAGTAGCACTTAATAAATGCTTACTTAATGGACTAATGAATGAAGTATGATTGATCACAAAGAGGGCCCTAAAGTAGGTATCTCAGAGACAAAACTGAAGAGATTAGAGATGATTTAAAAAAATTTCAAAGGAGAAAATGATTCTGGATGACTTCAGTAATTATCTGTATTACACACCCTGGTCATATCTTTCTAAATAACACTTTTACTATGTATTTCCACTCTTCAAATAACATCAGCAATGACCTCAGTCTAGGGATAAGGCCCTCTCCATTATCTTTCTAAATTCTTCTCTAACTGGTCCCTTGAATGCCCATTCCACTACAGCCATATCACTCTCTTTTCTGAAATATAAACTTTCCTTATAAAGACATGTCATTGTAGCTCTATTACCCATGCTGTTTCCCTGGTAATGGATGATGGTCTGTCTACATGAATCCTATCTATCCTTCAAAGGCCAACTCAAGTCTCACCCCTGCATTGTTTTCCCCCATTACCCCAAACACAAGTGATCTCTTCCTCCTGAGGAATTCTATGTTGAACACTGGCTAGACCAGCTGGTTGCTCATTTGGTTTTTAATAATAATTATTTTTACTGTTCATTTGTTTCAGTTATGTCTGACTTTTTGTGACCCAATTTGTCATTTTCTTGGCAGAGATAGTGGAATGATTGGCCATTTCCTTCTCCAGATCATTTTACAGATGAGGAAACTGAGGCAAACAGAGTAAAATAACTTGCACAGCATCACACAGTTATTAAGTGTCTGAGGTCAGATTTGAACTCAGGTTTTCCTGACTCTAGGCCCAGCACTCTATCCACTGAGCCACAAAGCTGCCTTGTAATAATTATACCAAAGGTTAAATTATTGCTTTTCACACACAGCTGCTTAGAATCTGCAGCAAGATTTGAACTCAGGCCTTCTTGACTCTATGTCCAATACTCGGATCCTCTACATCACCTAGCTGCCTGTCTTTTTATATGTATTTCTCTATTTTCCTAACTCTATAATGTGTTCTTTAGGGCTAAGGACTATAATTTTTTCTATGGCCTCTGGAGGATCTTGACCAAAGTAATGACAGTAATAGTTACAGCTGATGGTTATAACAAGATTTCAGAATTGAAAGTTACTTTAAAGGTCATCTGGTCCAAACTATTCCTGACTCTGTATACCCTCTATAAGATAACTGACAAATGGTCATCCAGCCTTTGTTTGAAAACCTCCCACTTCCCAAAGCCACACATTTCACTTAGGGACAACTCTGATAGTTCGGATCTTGTTACATCAGAAAATGAATTTTTTTGTAACCTCCACTCACCGAACCTAGCTCTGCCCTCCAAAGACTTTATTAACACAAAACATGTTTAAGTACTTGAAGGCAACTGACACATTTCTGCAATGTTTCTCTTATATCTGCCAAACATTTCAATCCATTCACCCAATCCTTTTGCAGTATGGTATAGGAGCCTCATAGATGACACAGTCTGACACCCTCACCCTCCCATCCCTGGATGGGAGAAACCAGTTGCCTGAGGTCAGATGAGTAGGTAGGGATTTGGATCCAGATCTTCAGTCCAAAGCCAGTCCAACACACTACAACATGGGCCAGAGTCTCTAGACTTCTCACCATTTTGACCAACCTCATATGGAAAGCCCTTCACTTTGGTAATATGTTGCCCAGAAAAGAACATGGTCCTTTTGCTGTGATCTCATCAGAATACAGCAAGACCATCACTTCCCTTATCCTGGGGAAATTGTCTTTCTCAATGCAGCCAAGTGCTAGCTTTTATGGCTGCTATATTGCACTGCTGACTCATTTTGAATTTGCCATCCACTAAAAGCCCAAATTTTTAAAAATATATATACTATTGTCTCACCATGCCTCCCCTATCCAGTGAAGAGGATCTTTTTGACCCAAGAATAAAATTTTATTTACTATTTTGCAGTTCATAAAGTATATTAGCAATCAATCAACTGACATTATTAGGTACCTACTATGTTCTAGCTACCACACAAAGCCCTGTGGATACAAAAGTGAATTGGTACCTGCCCTCAAAGACTTTATATTCTAATGGGGGAGATAACACCCACATTTCTAAGTGTATACATACATACATACATACATGCATACATGCATAAACACACACACACAAAGGCAGCTAGTTGACTCAGTGGATAAAGCACCAGACCTGGAGTCAAGAGGACTTTAGTTTAAATCTGGCTTCAGACATTTACTATGGGACCCTGGGTAAGTCACTTCATCTTGTTTGCCTCAGTTTCCTTACCTGTAAAATGACCTGGTCAAGGAGGCGGCAAACCACTCTAGTATCTTTGCCAAGAAAATCCTAAATGGGTTCAGGAAAAGTCAGACATAACTGAAAATAACTAAACAACAAATATATATGCTACATAGTATATTATTATATATACTATGCTATATATGTTATATATATTATATTACTATATATAGCATATTACTACACATACTAAAATAATATCATTCTAGACATTATTCTATACTGTATATATAATATTACTATGTAGCAAATTATATATTATTACACATATTATATAGTAAATTACTATATGTAGCATATTTATTATTATGTATACGATATGGTATGTTACTATATGTACTATGTAGTTTATTACTACACATAGAGTATGGAGATGGACATAGGTCTCCTCACTCTTTTTTGGTACCTAACATTTCCTCATTGTGTATTATCAAGAAAAACTTAAAGAATCAAGGCAGTGTATGACTGCATTCCCTGAGATCTGGATGGCCTCTCCCAGAATTTTACCTCTGCAATTGATCTGCCCCAGGCATAAACACCTTCTTCATATTCGTGACCACTGAGGTAAGCAAAAACTCTTTTTGTGTTGGGCTGTATGTACAGGCTGTTTTTTTTTGTCGATCCTATAGAGTTGCGTTTGGTCTGCTGGCTTTGGACCTCAGAAAGGTGTGCCTAGTGAGAGAAGAACATGAGGGACCTGCATTAATGACCTTAGCTTGGGGAAGATTGAGGATTCTGTGAAGACTCAAGAAAGGAGGTAGGGATGTTAGGAAACAAATAAAAGAGAATAATTGACATGTGTTTACTTTATCATCCGATAATACAGGGACCAAATCTAATCTGATGAAATAACCTAGGTCAAAAAATAACTTGCCAAGTAACAGTACTAACAGTAATCATAGCTAGCATTTTATAACACTTCAAAGCCCTTTATAAATTGTTATCTTATTTGATCCCCACAACTGCTATAGAAGGTAAATACTATACTACTTCCATTTTACAGATAAAAAACTGACAGACAGAGGTTAAGTGACTTGTCTAGGATCATGTAGCTACTAAGTGTCTGATGCAGTATTTGAATACAGCTCTTCCCAGCTCTAGACTCAGCACATTATTCAGTATATATGGCTGCATAAACATATGTGTATGTGCATTTATATACATATCTGAGAGAGAGAGAGAGAGAGGGAGAGAGAGAGAGATGGAGAGACTACTGTATATCTCTCCCAGTTCTGGGCCATTGCCTGCCATTAATTCATGCAGAAGTGCCCATTCATTACATTAAGAGGAATCATAGAAGGCATGAAGGAGAGATGGCTTTCTAAACATTACATGCTCAACCCTCTGAATAGATAATTTCTTTTATATTATTAATTATTAATTTTATTATTATTTATTAATTATTTTTAATTTTCAACATTCACTTCCATAAAATTTTGAGTTTTAAATTTTCTCCCCCTCCCTCCCCAAGATGGCATGAAATCTGATACAGCCTTTACATATGCATTCATATTAAACATATGAACAGATGATTTCTATGTGGTTTCTGTATATGCAGTTTTATGTGGACATATATGCCTGTGTTCATGTGTGTTTTACACAGAATCAGACTCATTTCTGTCATCTGAAAAGCCTCTTGAGGAGTTTCGTCATTCAGGGGCTGGGTCCTCACTTGCTTAATTTCAGACACCCAGCTATACATACATTCACCTTTCTGGATTGCTCACAGGGAGAGCTCCAATTCCCCTTTAAGTCCACAATAATTCAGCAATGGGCACTCCCTCATCTTCTGGCCAGTACTTCAGCCTGTTTGGTCTTGAGAGAAATCCTATTTCTGATAGGTCCCATTTCCCTAAGAACCTTGACTTCTTTGTACATTCCCTAACTTTGAGAAATCTTCCCACATAGAGACAGCACATGTGGATGGAAACTTCTCCAAAGCATGGGGGAGGGGGGAAAATGTGGTATTTTTTTTCTAGGTCCCTGTCACTAATTATCTCAGTAGATCTGACCTTTCTCTTCCTTCCTCTTTTATGAACAGCAATCCTGACTGATTAACCAGATGGACTGAAAGCACTTTTGAATTTCTCACTTCTGAATGTCTCCATTGCAATTAGTTTTTCACTCTTTGCTCTTTTCACATATTGAGCCAGACCCTTAGGAGTGATGAGCAATGAAGCCATAAGACTCATCTTTCGGGTACTCAGTGTAATTGCCTATGTACATATCCACTGGGCCTTTTTCTCGTCTTCGCTAAGGTCATAATTCGTGGTCCCCATTCAAAGAAAACACACTTCGAGGGTAGTTGTCCTTCCATTTAGGTACTCTTCAAATGCCAACTTTCTAACCACTCGTAACTGGTCAGACATGGAAGATAGAGCAAAGATGCATTTTCTCAATTCTACCTTGTTTTAGGTGTTAGTAGAGAAGCAGGGGCCATGGCTGAGTTCTGGCATACCTTAGCACTCACTATGTGCTTTAGTAACTTCCTTTCCTCTGGAGTGGACTCCATCCAGTTACCTTTGACTACCATATGCCTTGCAGGGCTATTAGTGTAAACCACTTTTCCAGGTTTACCCTCAAAGATCTGTCGCCCTAGAAAGAGAATTCAGAAATTCTAAGTTGTCAAGGAAGTACATGTTTTTCGATTTTACATGAATCTGACTTGTTATCTGTGCATTGTTTATACTAACCCCCTCCCCCTGAATAAGAACCGCTAACATTTCCAGTGGGCTTTAAAGTTTGGAAAATGCATTACATACATGGCTTCATCTGACCCTCATGACAAACCTGGGAGGAAGTGCTATTATTAGCAGATTTATGACCATATATACTATATATGTATACCATACAGTATATTACTACATATACTATACATAGATTATATCCAGTATAGTGTACATATAGTTATAATAGTGTACATTTAGTTATAATTCTATAATAGGAAACTAAAGGTGAGGGACAGAGGAATGACTTGCCCAGGGTGATACAGATCATAGGTGTCATATTCAGGTATCTTGACTCCAGAGTCAGCACTGTTTCTACTATGGCACCTGGTCATAGTGAAGATATAATACATAAAGAATCTAGGAATTGTGTCAGTATGGGAATTCCAAGATGAAATGGATCCCATCTATTAATATGTACGTAGCTGAAGCATTGCCAAAGGCTCAAATAAGTGAAGTGATTTGTCCCCAGTCACTGTTAGTAAGAGCTGGAGGAAGCATTTGAAGCTAAAAAGGATTTCCTGACTCCAAATCCAACACTCTCACCATTATGCAAAGCTTCCTTTCCAAGACAGTAAAAGTCATTTGGGCGTGGCACCAGGGGCCACTGGCTCCTACAGTTTGCTCATTGATCCATTCATCATGGGCATACAGAAGCTGAAATCAAGGAAGACTCTGCACCTTGGAGGCAGTGGCTCTTGCATGGGGCTAGAATTGTCTTTGATATTTGGATGTGAGTTTTTCAAGAGCAGGGGCTGTATTAGATCAGATAAGGCATTTATTAAGCACTTACTGTGTGCTATTTATTTTCTATTTATATCTTCAGTACTGACCACAGTGCTTTGAATATAGTAAGTGCTTAATGAGTAGTTTTTCATTCATTCATTTGTTCATTTATTCAGAAAAAAAAGATGAGGTTGGGATGGGAGAGAGGAATCTCTGACATACTCGGCTCGTTCCCCACAACAAGTTGGTTATTGTTGCTTTCTTATAGAACATACCATGACAGGATTTATAATGGAGGGGCCCTAGAAGGCCAAAGGGGTGGAGGCAGGAAAAGTGCAGTACTTGTTCAAGTCATGGCAGCTGTCCCTGTTTAAGGAGAGCATACATCACAAGAAGGGGAGATAAAGTTGGAAAGTTTGTGGAGAGTCTTGAAGGTGAGGTTGCAGCCCAGGCCTTTCAGATGGTCATAAATAGACCTCTTCTGCTGACTAGCCAGAGCAATAAAGTGGTGCCTTCCTAAAGCCTAATACCCACGGCCCAGTTCCACTCTGATTTACTCAGAGAGAATTCACTGGTGACCTATATAGTCACCATCACCTCCATTAGACCGGGAACATGTTTTGTTCTTCTATGATAATAAGCCTTTCCCCACAATTAGCTCCGTGGCCTGGGGATTAAGCATTTCTAAAATAATATTAACTCAAGAGATAGGAGTCTTTTCTTCCATCTAATCACACCCTGGGAGCATGATTAGCTTCTGACACCTTTCTGTGCCCTTTGTTCTCAAAGAAGCTGGGAAGATAGAATGCCCTGTGATATGGGATGCTAAGAAACAGTTTATCCAGGATTTAAGATATAGAAATTTCTGCATTTTAAAAATATGGGCCACATACAACAAAGGGGTCCTAAGAGGAGATAAAGAAAATATTACATGTGCATATTAAAATGTCTCCTTTCTCAGTTTTACAAACATCCACAGGAGTTTGCTTTGTTCCTTTCAAAAGGTGTTCAATCAAAGAAATGAGATGATTTGATGAGTAGTTGTGGGGATCAAATTTTGTGTAAATCCTAAGGTGAAGCTTATTATTATTATTATTATTATTATTATTAAGGGTACTGTTGTTAATGAAATAGACCTGATGTGTAAAGTTTCTTAGAGGTAGAAAAATAATAATAATATTAATTCCCATTAATATAGTATTTGCAAGGCATTTTACATGTATTACTTCAGGTGAGCCAGCTACGTGGTACAGGGATGGAGCTTTGGACTTGGACTCAAGAAGCCTTGTTAAATAGAGCCTCAGACTCTTACTAGCTGTGTGACCTTGGGCAAGTCACTTAGACTCTCTATCCCTAAGTTTCTTTCTCTGTAAAAAGAATATAATAGCACCTACTTTTCAGAGTTGTTGGGGGATAAAGTGAGGGAATAAGGCATTTGGCACACCTTACAGTGCTATATCTAAGCTGCTTATTAGATGCTGATGATGGCGGTGCCTGACAACATCCCGCAAGTTAGGTAAATACATGGATTATTGATTTTTTTTTACTGATGAAATTGAGACTAGGAGAGGCTAAATAATGTATTTGTGGTCACAAAATCAGCGTCAGGAACTAGATTTGAAACTAAATCTCCCTGACTCCAAATCCGGCCCTTTATCCACTATCCCAGGGGTTTGCATGAACCCCTTTGGCCCACAGTGCCTTTCTCAGAATAATGTTTGTTGACAGCTTTCATAAATTAAAGGAAATGCAAAACTTCAGTTAGAGGTTAATGAAAATAAAGATGCAATTTCCTCCCATTCAAATTCATGGATCTCCTGAAATATTATCTGTGAAACCCCAGGTTAAGAATCATTGAACTAGGCTATAATTTGTTTGCTTGTTTGTTTTTTAAGGTCCAACTTAGTGATTTTACTAGTGCAGACCAGTCCTGGTATAGCAACTTCCTCCATCGAGGCAGACGAACAACTCCTCTGTAACATATGGTCTTGGAGAGTTCCCTGGGGCATTAAAAGGTTAAATGACTTACCCAGGGTCACACAAAAAAGGATGTTTCAGAGACAGGATTTGACCCCAGGTCTCCCTGAATCCAAAGCCGGATTTTCATGACTCTCAAAACGCGATAATTTTACTAACAACATTTTGGAGTAGAGGGTGGTGAGCAAGGTGGTTAGGAAGACTCTCCTGTGTTCCCCCTGGGGTGAGATGAGCCTGCTCATGTAAAATAAGGAGGGACTATGGAATCAGTAAAGGAGCTGATCCAATAAGTTTTGGAATTCTTCTCTAGGTGGGAGGTATCCTGATTTGTGAATGAATGAGAAAGTGCATATTGACCTAGCCCATTCTCACAAGATAGCCCCGGAGGATGCATCACAATCCATCCATCCATCCACACATCAATTCCTGCCAGCTTCTACCAATGGCCAACATTATTAGATGATGATGATGGCGATGCCATGGCCAACAACAACAACAACCACACACACACAACTCAGGGAACAAACAGTAATAAAAACAACACTCCATTGCTTCTGGAGATGGTGCAGAATCACCCAAGGATAGCTCCACTGTATCATCCCCATGAATTCTGCACAAAAATTCCTTCCTTTGACCACTGCTCCTCTACATGTGAAGTCTCTCTCTCTCTACAAGAATGTGATCTACATGAGGGTAAAAATGGCCTACCCTTTGTATTTCTACTTAACACTATTTTTCCCTTTTCATTCATGCCTCCTTCTTCTCAAGGACATTTCTTTGATTTCCCAAGGGTCTGGCCACTACAAGGGGTTCTCATATAAAGCATTTAAAGTCATCTGTTATTATATAACTCAAGTAATTAGAACCCTTCAGGAACTGGAGTGATACCAAGTGAGAGAGAGCAGTGTAAGATACTAGAAAGAACAAAGGCCTGACTCCTGAGGGCAATAGACTCAATGGTCTCTGGCATCCCTTCTGGCTTATAAATCTACAACACTTAGGATCTATGATGACTTTTTAGGAAAATAAGATCTCCACGTGTACAGCAAACATGCATATACAACTGAGAGATCTAGGAAGAAAAATGTAATTGATTCACTCAGTCAATGAGCTCTAGGAGCAATGATATTAGTAAAGAGCTTTGAAGGAGAAGGCAGTGATAATTATAAATATTACATATATTATATATGTTTCATGCTAAATACGTTCTTTTATTCAACTAATAAATGAGCATTTATTAATCTATAGCAGGCAAATTGTGACTAGCATCTTTTCAACATAATGTCATTTTATTTATGATGCATTTTACCCACTTATATAGAACATCAATTTAAAGATATATAGTTAATGACAACAAGAGCGGGTTATTTAAGTGGTTGAAGGCCACATAGAGAATACACACACCCTGGAACTTGTGGGCATTATCTGTTTTTGCCAACTTGTCCTTTGTAAACTGTCGCACTAGAGCTCACACTCAGCTAATCAGAATCTCCCAGGTAGAAGACAGAAGTAGGGCTCACCCCTGCCACACACAAAAAGGCTCCATTTGGGGTAACAATTTTCCCAAAGATTTACAATTTCTGTTCATCAGATTACCAATAGGGAAAGCTATGAAAATTGCTCAGATTATTATGGAATACATTAATTCTATTTTTCTTACAGATACATGTTTCATACTCGTATATGTGTGCTTTGTTGCCTCAATTCAATCTAATTCAAGTCCCTTCTTTGTGGAAGGTGCTGGATTATGTGCTGGGGATACAGACAAAATGAAAAATATCTGCTGCTCTCAATCAATCAATAAGCATTCATTAAACACCTACTATGTACCAGGTAGCATACTAAGCTCTCAACTAGCTTATATTTTATACAGAGAATATAACAGTTACATGGGTAAGCCAATGCAAGGTAATGTGGGGAGGGGAAAAGTGTTGGTGATTTGGGAATCAATAAAGACTTCCCATAAATTGTTATAAAATAAATAAACATTTTAAAAAGAAGTTAATGTCAACAAAAGAAGTCATCACTCCATGGCCAACTAGGTGATGAGCCGCAGGTTCTATATAGTTCAACCCTGGTATGTTTGACCTGCTGACCCTTGAAGAAAGCTTAGCCTTCTCAGGGATAGTCCTGAGAAAGGTACAGGATAACCTGTGCAAATGCATGGATGGAGGAAATGGAATCCTCAGTTTGGCCTAAATAACTAAGAAGATGACCACTGCTGGTATGGTTGATTTTTAAATGCTATTAAGCCTGACCATCCCTACCATCTACATCATCACCATATAAAATAGAAAATCCCAGTTATCTAGTGGCATTTTTCTCATTTCATTCCATTCACATCCACTTTTACCCAGCAATCAATCCCCTGTCTTATATCCGGCTCTCACTTTATTACATGCTGACCTGGGAGTCAGGAAATGCAGATCTTTGTCCCAAGCTCTCATCTAACAAGTGTGAACAATTTTTTGAGTACGTATAGATGTGTGTTTGCATGTATTTATAAATTCTAGTTATGGTAGCTACCCTTTCATATATGTATATGTGAATATGCACATATTTTCATATTATATATAAATCTATCTGAATGTCAGAGTTTATATTTGTGTACGAAATGGCATAAGGGCAAATGTAGTATATTAAAGGGCATAGAGAATAAGAAGGGACAAGAGTATTTAGGGAATGGCCAACCACTCTGGCATCTTTGCCAAGAAAACCTTGGAGGCCATAAAGCATCAGGAATGGCCGAAAAAGACTGAACACCAACGACAACTGTATATATATATAGGGGGGTGTGAGTGGATCTGGGAGTGAGCTGATGGATTTCATTGAGATATGGGAAGGTATAAAGTGTGAACAGGGTTTATATTTTTCACAATATAGTAGTTTATAGATTTATCAATATAGATCAGTGTGGGTAAACTTCAGAGTATACTGGGGTGGAATTTGGAGAATGTTTGAAGTTTAGGGTATAGTCTGGTAGAAAGTTCACCAGAGTTGTAATAAGGAGGATTATAAACAGAAAATGTAGTTTCAAAACTTCTGTGATCTTGGACAAATCACTTACTTAACCTGTCTGGACCAAACTGTAGCAATGAGAAAGATCTTTCTATGATCCCTTCTGGGTTCTAAATTCTCTGACAATATCACTTAGACGGAGAGTACTTCCTTCACTGTCAGGAAATATCCCTAGGGATATCTAAGTACACCCACCAACTCTAGCACCAGTCTCTAAAACAATGAAATTCAAGCTCAGGGACTAATTTTAGGAAGGTCATGTGTCTTAAACTGAAATCCCTCTCCCAAATGGCATATAAGGTATAAGGGACAGATTCCACAGTCACATTTCAATTAATATAATGTAATAAGTATAGGGATGTAATAACATTAATTGAGGTAGGGCATGGAATAACACTCCCCCACAAAGTAAATAATAAAGGTTTGGACCTATGATTTCACCAAAGGGAAATTCCAGTTGAGGAAATTCTCTCTATTCATGTGGATCACCACCTTCTCCACAATTGATAAAGAGATACCTAGAACACTTAGAGATTGTAACTTGTCCCAGGTTCCCTAGCTTCAAAGCTAACTCTCTACCCCTTATGCCACGCTGCTTCTCAAAGAAGATAACAGCTAGATTAAAGTCAATGGAAATATATATGATGGTAGAGTGTTGGCCTGCTAGTTAGAAAGACAAGGGTACCAGTCTGGCCTCTGACTAGTGTAAGATGACCATGTAACTACTAGAAAGTTTGGGGGGGTGGAAGAGGATGTAAGAAAGAACAGATTGGGAGAAGGGGTATTCAGTAGGCTCACTAATTTGGCGGGGTAGGGGAAAGATGGGGAGAAAAATTTGTAACTCAAAATCTTGTGGAAATGAATGCTGAAAACTAAAAATAAATAAATAAATTGAAAAAAAAAATGACCATGTAACCCTGAACAAATCACTTCATCTCCCAAGCCCCTTAACAACACTGAGACTGTCTGAGGTGATGATCTGCTCTGGTAGAAGGAGGTTGCTCCAAAGGAGGTCCTTACTTTAATGAAGGTACAGGCCCCAACCCCTAACTGTGGAAACTCCTCATGAGAACCCAGAGACACAATCATGAAAAAATCTCATATGCCTTGTCCTCAGTGAGCAGAACAATGAGCCAGGCATAGAAAAGCTTTAAGTGAAGAAATCATAATTACAAAGGAAAGGTCAAAGAGCTAAGTGAGTTTTGAAGAAAGAATCCCTTTTTGGGGATTCAGTGTGGTCAGTGGAGTGAACTCTAGCTATGGAGTCAAGAGTGTGAAGAAAAGGGTCAGTAATGACTCTCAGTTTTGAAAGCTCATTAGTTGGGGGAAAGGTGATTGTAGAACTTGAGGTCATTTAATCCTTCCACCTCATTTTACATATTAGGAAACTGAACCAGGGAGTTCAAGTGATCTGCCCAAGGTCTTACAGATAGTAGTAGAAGAGGCAGTATTTGGACCCATGTTCTTTGGCTCTGGTACCAATGCCCTCTTCACCATAACTTGCTAGCTCTTTGGGACAGCCATGGACAGATCTAGGAAAGTCAAGAAGATGGACAGATTTCAGGGGGGGCAGAAAAATGGGAGAGAGAAGAGGAAGAGGCTGAGTTTAGTTTGGGATAGGCTGAGCTTATAACATGGGCAGGGTGTCTGATATGTGACTATTAAAATAAAATCAATATTCAAGAAATGTGGCATTAGCTGTGAGATTTGTATGGCTTTCATAGCTGTGTTTTGTCTACAGTTCATTAGCTAAAATACCTATCTAGAGTAAAACATCAATCCATAAATTGAGGTCATATTCTGAATTAAACAGAACATACTCTGGGTTTTTTTTTTTCATACCAACCTTTTAACTGTCTCATTTTGTGTTTCATGAATTCCAGATCAGCCAAAATTTTGTCCTTCTTTAGCCAATTCTTTCTTTCAAGTTTTTCTGATCTTTGCAAAGCTGTAATCATAGAAACCCAGGGTCTTTATCTTGAATTCTCTTATCAACAGCAATTTATCACACAAGCCGATAATTTGTAATGCCCCTGGAAGTCCATGAGATAGATCCAATTAGAGACAAGTAATTAAAAGGTGAGGGTCATCAAAAGAAATACCTTTGAAAGATGACAGAGCTTAAGGCATGTCCATGTGGAATCAAAGAGGGGAAAATATAGAGCCACTGCTTTATTATAAGAATTTAGCATATGCAAGGGCCATCTTTCATCTCCTGCTCCCAAATCTATTCAGTGGTGATGGAAACCTGGTTTGGAATCATTTGTTTTTTAAACACCCACCTACTGCCTAAAGGGGGTAATTCTTAAAAATGAAGATGTGCAGACAGGTCTTCCTCATGGTGAATTAAACTCATTTGTTATTTTGTAATGTATACCATTATTCGCAGCCTTGTACATTGAGAATCTCTTTATCACCTAAATTAGACATTTTCCCAGACAAAATATTCTATCCCCATAAGAAAAAAAAGGCACATCTGAGATATGAAGCCATCCATCCTCTCGCACATATGAATTGATAGACCCAACTACTCATTCTTTGCATAAATGTGGCACTATGTTGACATGGACACACATTTAATTCATTTTCCACAAAGTAAACTGGGAATTGATTCCCCTTTTCCCCCCTCTCTCTTACCATCCAGTGGTATAAATGGTTCCCCACATGAAACCCAGACTTCTATAGGATCTTTGAGAATGAGGGTGAGCAAAGAAGGGTTGATAGAACGCAAACAGACTGACATCTCAGTTTTTGGAGGTGACTTGATTTCTCCTGGGGTTGGTTTTTTATCTGAGAAAGTTGAAAATAAGTCCATTTCAATTAAAATTCCAGAGAAATTTTCTTAATTTTATCTTCTTTTCTTTTAAAATTAAGAGATACCAGGATGGGGCTTAAGCTTCTTCGTGGGAAGTCTGCACCAAGAAAAAGCATCAGAAATTTTACACTGTACAATGTGATCTACAAATATTGTTGTAAATAATATTATATCATTGTATATATCATTGTAAATATTGTTTACACAAACACTTTGAAAACCTGGCAGGGAGCAAGCAAATAAGACCCAGCCTCCAGCAAGGATATGCTACTGTCATTCAGGGATTACATGCAAACAGGGCAAGACCTTTTGAGGTGGCTTTCTATGACCCATCTATAGCCTTAATGGCCAATGTAATTTCAGATGTAATTGGTTTTATTTGATGACTGAATGGAAAAGGCTATATTTATTGCTTCATTCATGATCCATTTTCATCAATGCCTACATTCTAAAACATTTATATCTTGGTCCAATAGATAAGTATCATCTATCTATTTATTTACATCTGCTGATTTATTTATTTATTCATTCATTTACTTAGTCATCTATCCATCCATCCATCCATCCATCCATCCATCCATCCATCCATCCATCCATCCATTCTTCCATCCATTCATTCATTTAGGAGACAATAGACAGCCACAGAAGATTTTTGAACCAAGGCATAACATGACCAGATCTAGGCATAAAAAGTATTAGTCTGGTAGCAATATGAGAGATCAACTGAAAACAATAGACAAAGAGTCAAGGACTGCTGAGACTATTAAAATAGTCCATATGGGAGTAGTAATGAGATTCTATACTGACAGTAAGAATAGAGAGGAGGGTGGGGAAGAGACTTGAGAAATGCTTCAGAGAAAATAAATAACCCATTTGGTTTGTGTGTGATTGAACATAAATGGAACTGGTAGGTCGATGGACGAGCATTTAATAAGCACCTACTGTATGCCCGACAGCTTGGACAAACTTTAGGAGATAGTGGAGGATAGAAGGGACTGGCATGCTATGGTCCACGGGGTCATAAAGAGTCAGACGTGACTGAATGAATGAATGACAATTACATCAAATATGTCAGACGTACTAAGCTCAAGGGATACAACAAAAGGCAAAAGACAGTCCTAGTTCTTGAGGAGCTCATAGTTTAATGGCAGAGACAACATGCAAACTGTATCTATAGATATGGTACATTGGAGGCAGTCAATAGAGGGAAGGCCCTGGCGTTACCAGAAACATCCTGTAGAAATGAACTTATTGACCGTGTGACTTGTGGAAAGTCACTTCCCCTCTGGGGAATCTCGGCTCCCTCCATCTTTAACTGAGGGGTTGGAAGAGATGATTTCTATGATCCCTTCTGGCTCTTAAATCCAATGACAATGGCTATGAAAACCAGAATTAAAGAACATTAAAGAGGAAATAGACTTGTGGGTCATCAACACCAATTCCGTCATTTTTGAGTTGAGGAATTCTGAGGCCCAAAGGGGCTAATGAAGGCACCCTGTTCAGATTCAGACAGCTCATAAGTGGCAGAGCCCAGGACTAGAATGCAAATCTTCGGACTCATGTTCCAGGGCTAATTCAGAGCCTCCATGTTGTACTTACCTTCTGTACTCTGAATCCCCATTTCTTTGGTCTCCTCTGGAGGTGTATATTTTTTTCCTTCAGACTCTTTGTGTTTCAAGTATTCTTTTACAGCCCACAAAATCAAATCATTTAGGTTAAGAATGGTGGTACCATCACATGTGTAGAGTCTAGAACCTGCTCTGGTCAGACCGAGCTGTGTTGTGCATCCTGAAAGAAGCTGGAAAATACATACTGTAAGAATCTCCACAGAGGGGTAAGGTGTCGGGGGTGATGTCTAAACTGTGAAGAAGGTCACTATTCAGTCTAATGCACAAACTCATTGAATGCTCAGGAACTCTACTCCAAAATTATAACCTAATACTTAGTAGCATATGTGTACATATAGATTCGGATATGGATGTATGTATCGGCATGTATAAGCATGTGTGCATGGGTATATATATATATGTATATATATGTGTGTGTGTATACATATATAATGCAAGCACATGTAAACTATATATATTTAAATGTATGTGCACATATATGCATACACATATACAAAGACCCATCTATGTATAGGCATATATGTTGATATTTACCTATATACACTATATATATGTGTGTGTGTATGTGTGTGTGTGTGTGTGTACCTACATATAGTCTGTAGGGTCCACTGATATTTGTCTAATTCTCTTTTGACAATTCCTTCATCCATTTCAGTCATAAGCCCCTACATACACACAGGACATTTGAGCACATTTTCTAATCAAGATATTCCCTTGAAGTGAGTCCTAGAAAATAGAATTCAATGCTGCCCCTCCAATGTGGCTTAGCATTCCTGTAGTACTTCCTATGTACAAACTGCTTTGAAATGAATGATTAGTTAACCTTCATGACCAAGCTGTTGGGAAAATGGATGATAAATGTCATTACCTCCAGTTTACAATGGAGAAAGGGGCAGGAGGGTTAAATTGTTTGCCTGAGGCCACAAAACCAGGCAGTGATGGAGCCTAGATGAGGCCCTGTGAGCCTCTGGCTCCTGTGCTCTTGTTAGTTCACTGAGCACCAATGTCTTCCCAATAAACATTATTTATGTTCAACTCAAAAGAGAATTCCTTCACTGTCGCCTCTGTTATTTTTTTTTAAGCAAGGAAGAACCTAAAGTCAATTCTTGCTTTGTTTTCTTGCTCTTAGTTCTGGTTCTTTCCTCTGTATCTAAATGTGAGACTCTGGCTCATGCCTCCCCCATCTCATTGAGAGAGCCCAGTAACATCACATATTTAAAGTATATTATCAGCCCAAAGGGCTGCCTGACCCTAAAGCCTCCTGATTCACCTTCCCCAGGATGGATACTTGGAACCACTTCTCCATCAGTGTCCCGGGCAACTTTGGGGCACTTTCTCATCTTTATCTTTTGGACAGAAAATTCCTGTGAACTCTGAAATGGCTGCCAATGATGTGTGGAGAACACAGTGTCTCTGCCCTCTGGTGTGATCCAGATTAGACCACACTTAGAAAAGTGTGAAGTGCTCCAGGGGATTAATTATTACTGAGCCCAGAGGCGGCAAGTCTTAGTTGAACACTCATGGCAGCGAACAAAGGATCAGCCATTATTTTCCAACAAAAATGCCTATAAAACCAATCTAATAATATGCTAATTACAGGTAAACTTTTTTTATTACTAATGTCATTGAAAACAAAAGTTCCAGTTTTACTAACATATCTTCACATATAAGTGGATGAACAATTAAATATTGGGTTCCAGTTTTGACTGGATTATTTAGCTCAGAAGAGTTAGCTCCCCCTTCTAGAAAAGCCCCCTGATGGGTGCAGATGTACAGATGTGCCTTGTAGTAAGGTGAAGAAATGGGTAGAAATGAAAACTAAAACCTTGCCTGGGCATTGTGATTTATACTTTATATAGTCCTTTATATAGAGGAATTTTTACTATGAAAGTACCATGATTATTGGTCTACTGGTTTATTTTTATTTGAAGCAATCTCCATGTGAAAATACACGAAGTGAGTTATAAATAAAATCAAAGAGATGTCTAACAGGAAAAGGAATGGGTGAGTCATGTAGTGAGAATGAGGGATGACAAATTTTATTTTTTTATATCTAAATAGTAAGTGCCCATTGGTACCTACATACTGTCAGAAGAGCTAGAGGAAATCTCTTCCTCCCACCAACATTGGGTGGCTCCCTTGTACTGGATATAAAGGGAGATACGGATGAGAGTCACTCAGGATAATCAGTAGACATGGATGGGTTGTGATTGGTATTGATGGAGGAAGTAACTACATCAGTGAGATCTCAGATTGATCCAAGTACCCTCGCATAGTTTCTGCTCCTTATGGATGGAAACTAAATGAAAGCTCCTTTAAGTGCCCAACACCAATTAGAAAACAAAAGACCAGATTCTTCTACGGAGCATATCTAGAATGCACAACCTAACATTCCTCATAGATTAAGTCTCCACTTATTCTTTGAAGCCTAATTCAGATATTTCCTCTCCTTTATATCCCCATTTCAGTAACAAATCCCCCCACCCCAAAACTTAACAGGAACTGTTTTAAACATCTCAATTTATTGTTTTATATTATAGAAACCTATAACTGTATCTTATGCCTCTAGACTAAAAGCTCTTTGAAGATCAATGACCACATTTTCTCTACATGGCACATTTTCCCTTAGTGCCAAGAATAGTAGTCACTTAATGTTGCATCAGTTTATTAGAGGTTCACATCCATTATCTGTCCAAAAGTCAGTAGGATCATAGGATGAGAGACTTAGAACTTGAAGGCGATGGTGAAAGCATATAAGCCAATTCTCAAGTTTTGGATTTGAGGAAATGAGGTAAGTGACTTGCTCAGGCAGTAAGTGGCACATCCGGGATTTAAATCCACATTCTCTGACTCAGAATCCAGCATCCTTTCTAATGCATGAAACTACCTTTCCTAAGTCATTTTTATTTAACCTTTAAAATATATATATATATATATATATATGCATATATATATACATACATACATATATACACTGTATTTCTAAGTATACATACTTATAAGTGCATATATATGTAAAACAATTATCTATCTCTTCAATATCTCTGTTGAGCTTTATAATAAGCATAAAAGTTGACACTTTAAGATAACCCCTATTTTACAGATGGGAAAACTGAGGCTTAGGGAAGTTAAGTAATCTGTCCAAGGTGACAGAGCAGATAAATGTCAGAGGCAGTATTTGAACCCCTAACTTCCAGGCTCCAAGTTCCGTAATCTATCCCCTATAGGAATAGTATCAAACTCAGATAGGAATGGGGGCCACTAATTAACCCATATAGATCCTTGTGGGCTGTATGTTGGCTTAGTTTTTAAACATAACGTGATTTCCATTTTATTGTATTTTTGTTTATATTGTTAAATATTTCCCAGTTTTGACACCTCTGCCCTACAGTATATTGCCCTCACCCCTTATACTTTAAGCCTGGCAAAGCAAAGCAAAACAAAACAAAGCTACCTATTTTCTCTCATTTTCTTATAACTCTTTAGTCAAAGAGTTATAAGGTATATAGGGGTGTGTGTGTGTGTGTGTGTGTGTGTGTGTGTGTGTGTATGTATATATATATAGGAAAGAAAGCAGCAATTACATTATTTTCGAGCTCTAGAGTTGTCCAGAACTTTTATCATCTGGGGCCACTACATCTCAAGAAAAAAATAATGTCATCAGGAAATCTGAGGAGGATCCTAGCATCTGAACAACAAAATAACTTACCATAGGGAAAGACTGAGCGACAACTAATTTGCCATTGGCAGATCTTGTTCCATTTTTATGTGCAATTACTTTCACTGGTGTCTGGCGCATGGTTGCCAAAATATTATGTGATAAAATTTCCATGGAGCTTCCTTGATGAAAAGATAGAAGTTCTTCATGATGCCTTAGACTATTTTCAACTTCACAACAGGATAAATCACCCTGTAAAGCACCAGAGAGCATAGCGATGACATTTTTATTGTCATAAATTTCCTGAGACAAAATATTTGTTTTGGCATTGTGACCAAATTCCATCTCCACATGGTAAGTGCACATATATTTGACATCTATGTTTTGCATTGGTTAGCTCATACTCTTGTGAGATTTCTGCACGAAAATTAAATAATTAAACTTTTGACTAACTTAAAGGGCTGAGTGGTTACTCCTGGCATTCTAATACTGCCACGAATTAGTCCACACTTAAGGTAGGGCATTTTGGACAGTGCTGCATCGTTTTTATTTGGGTTCCAAAGGCATATTCACCAACTAAAAAATACTATTGCTGAAATGGCAATGCCACAGCCTGTTGCAATTGGAAGGGTCCTCAGAGATGTGTCAACCAGATCTCTCATTTTATAGATGACGAAACTTAGTTTCAGGGAGATAATAAACATAAATGTCTAAGTTCCAAATTCTGGAGCTTGTCCTCCAAATTGTCTTCCAAAGTCCAAATTGTGATGGTGCTGGATTTCCAGGAACCACAGGGAATAATCTAGTAAAAGCACAAATTCTATGAGGATTGGGGTTATGTCTTATGCACTCCAGGTCTTTGCCCACAATAAGTGCTTGCTAAATATTTATTTAATTGAATGATTTTTAAAAGGCAATACACCTGAATGTTGCCAGGACTTTTTCTTCTTTTTAAAATATATTTCAAAGAGTATCATCTAATGAAAACCAATCACCTAATAATGTATGGGAAAATTTTTAAGGCCATCTCAAAGAGAATTTAATGAGAGAGCAATGAAAAGAGAGAGAGAGAAGTCTTTTCTTGTCCCAACATGTTTTTGAAAAAAAAACTTGACAATAATGTTTTAAAAATGTTTGCTTTCTTGTTCAGTCATTTTCAGTCATGTTCAACTCTCCATGATCCCATCTGGGGTTTTCCTGGCAGAGATACTGAAGAGGTTTGCCATTTCCTTCTCCGCTCATTTTACAGATGAGGGCACTGAGGTAAATGGGGATAAGTGACTTTCCCGGGGTCACCAGCTCCTAAATGTCTTTGATTGGAACTCAGGTCCTCCTAACTCTAGGCGAGAGCTCTGTCACCTGTACCACCTAGTTACCCCAAAAGTATTTACTAGTGTATGGAGAACAGAGATGTGGGTATAACTATAAGAATGCAGGCTAAATGCTCAAGTCTCATTCCTGCTTCTCCAGTCTTGAAGTTAAAATCCAAGAAAATTGTTTTGAATAATGTCAACTAGAGGAACATGATGGGAGCTGGAAGGTATTTTCTCACCCCAAACCGAGCAGGAGAGACTGGGGGAATAGCTGCTGAGGCACAATCAAAGATTTCAAAAAGACAGTCTTCTAACTAAAGGCTTCTTTTGGCCCCTGGGTGTGATTCACAAGAGCAAAAACTCCCTGAACTATGGGCTTCCTTCCTTAATTTAAACCATTGGAGTTTGTTGGTTTACTTAAATTTTAGGAAGATCACTTGGGCAGCTATGTGGACTTGGAGTGAGAAAAGGTGGAGAGACCATTTACAAGGTAAATGGAATACACGGGAGGGGAGGAGATCAGGACCTGAACTGTAGGGGCTTTGTGAGTGAAGAGAAGGGAAGTCAGACAAGAGACGTTGTAAAGGAGGGAAGGATGATAGCCAGCAGTTGATTGTATATGAGTTGAATAAGAGAAAGTAACAACAGGAGAACGAATCAGGGATTGTGAACCTGGGCGGACTGGAAGAATATGATGTGCTTGATCAAGTGTGGAAGAGGCATGGGTTTGGGGAGAAATACATTGAGTTCTATTCTGGACATGCTGAGTTAGAGGTTTCTATGGGACATACACTTCAAAATGTTCATGAGGACCTTGCTGATGCAGGTCTGTGTATCAGAAGAGAGATCAAGGTACCTCTTAGGAAACTAAGATCTAATGTGGATTCCTGACTCATGTTCCTCCTGCTTCTATTGGGTAGAAAATTAGGAGAGTGCCCCTATGTATGGGAGAAAAGAGGGATTTCCCTTTTTATTTTAAAAGAGGGATGTTTCCCTTTTATTTTGTTATAACAAGAACTTGTTTATACATTTTCATTAAACACCATTTGCCTTCTTTGAATTGCATTCTCTGGTCTGGTTTATTGAAAGAAAAAAAAACATTACTAGGGGACTTGTGAGCTTTCACTTTGATTAGATGTTAACCCAAAGCATGCCATGGATATCAGTTTAGCTTTCAGGGGCCCATGTTTGAGGGAAGCACAGGTTACATTCACACAATACTTTTTATAGCAATTTGTCAGCCTGAAAACAAAATGATCATTACATTAGAATCACAGAGACATAGGCTTTTAGAATAGGCTGTTTTATAGGGGTGTTTTTTCCTTATTCATAAAATGGGTAAACAGTGCTTCAGAAAAGAAAGGCAAATGACTTGCCCAAAGTCATAACTGAAGGCAGAACTAGAAGAGCTTCTATATCCTAATTCTCACCCCAGTGCTCTTTCTACTAAGCCATGGCACATGAGTAATATTTCATTTCCTCTCTGGCCTCCAATGGCTTGGCCACTTGGAGTAATACCTGGTGGGCTTCTAATCCCCTCCCATTCCCTGGCTCCAGTTGGTCTTTCCTTTCCATCACTCTTGCCTTCCACTGCTACTAAAGGTGAAGGGGAACCACCAGAGGCAACAACCAGGGAAGAGTAAAGATAAAGAGGGGAGTGATTGTATGAGAGCTTGAGAACAACAAAGGGTTTTCTTGACCTTTAAAGCCAGTTTGCATGTGCTTGGAATGTTCTCCCTCCTCATCTTCACCTCCTGGTTTCCTTTTAGATTTGGCTCAGATTCCACCTTCTCCCAGAAACCTTTCCCAGCCTTTCCTCTTCCCACCATCCTTCCCTGCCTCATGACTACTGGTGCCCTCCCATTTATCCTACACATACCTTGGACTTATGTAACTGTTGTATCGCTCATTAAAATAAGACCTTTTTCAAGGCAAGAACTCTGTTTTTTGCCTTTCTTTATATCCCCAGTCTTAGCACAGTGCAGGTACCTAGTAAGAATTTGATAAATATTTTTTGGTTCATAGACAAGTAAATTGTGGGATGTTTTATACCCAGAGCAAAGCATTTTTGTAGCTGTTGTTCAATAATGTACACTGCCATTTTGTTCCAGGGATCTGCCCCTTAGCAAAAGTTGTGAAACAATGACCAATTCCACTACAGGCTTATCCTTAACCAAATTAATATACAATGTTTTATTTTCCCTGATTATATAGCAAAACACTTTTTAAAAACATTTGTCGGGGCAGCTAGGTGGCACAGTGAATAGAGCACTAGCCATGGGGTCAGGAGGACCTGGGTTCAGATCTGGCCTCAGACACTAAACACACACACACACAAAATAGCTGTGTGACCTTGGGCAACTCATTTAACCACAACTGCCCTCCAAAAAGCAAAACAAACAAACAAACAAAAAACATTAGTCTTTCTTTTAAAATTTTGAACTACAAATTCTATCCCTTTCCTCCCTCTTCCCTGAGACCTGAAGCAATCAGAAATAGGTTATATATGTGCAATCATATAAAACAATCTTTTACAAAATTAAGAGTTAATTGGGATGGTGAAATCAATCTCGTTTAAACTGAGATCCCATGTTGGACTGAATGGTGCTGATTTGCCCTCCAGTCATTATACATAAATTGAGATGAGGTCTATATTAGCAATAGCAAAGCAAATCTCCCTGAGTGTATTTGCATCAATGAAGAATTGTTAGGTTTTCTTAGTGACCTCATAAAGCTACAGAACAGTTTGTTACTATTTTGACTTTGCTAACTGTTAGTCCACTTTATGTGCTCTAGGTTTCAGACAAACTGGTCAGATGGTTAGATCCTCAGTCTAATTCCATCTCCCACTGCCCACTAGCCTCAGAATGTACTCACTTCTTATTCCTGCCTCTTGAAAATGTTATGTTCTTCAAGAATCAGTTGTGTGGTATGTCTTTTTCAAAATGTTCCCTGGTCCCTCCCAGTTCTTAGCCCTCTTTCCCCTCAAAATACCTAACTTTTTAAAACGTGCAAACATGTTGTATCTCCTCAGACGAAAAGTTTTATTCCTGTCCCTGTATCTCCCAGCACCTAGCAAAACCTTGCACACAGTAGGTATTTGTAGAGGCAAGCACCCCAATATCCCCAGAGTGACTGCTAACACAGGTTCTTAGATCTGCTTTTCAAAAGGAAAGCAACTCAAAATGGGTTAACAAGCTTACTTTAATCAAACAAACATATATCATTTAGTTCAGGGGGAAAAAGGTCAGCACCCCGAACTTCAGAGTTACAGAAATTACAGATCAAACAGACAGGCTTCCAAACTGTCCAACCATTATATCAATACCAAATCACAGTTACCAGAGAGGGAAGCATCAACATCTGGGTTTTCAAAGCCGGGGGGCTCTCAACAACGGCTTCCCAGAGTCTCATCTGGTCAAATCACACAACACTTCTCAAAGTGAGCCCCAAAGCAAAGCCTCTCCTCAGGGTTTATATAGCCTTCTCCTGGCTCAGAGAATGTAACAACCTTCTGGACCCACTGCCCAATCACAAAGTATCAAGGTGTGGACTTTCCTAAAAAACAAGCCTCCCACCACAGGCTCCAGGTGCACTTAAGCTAAGGGCAGGGAAGATCTTTAAATTTGCATTTCCATTACAGTATTTTACAAAAGTTTGTTGAATTAAGTTTGCACTTTCATGTGCAATCATCTTTTTTCTTATTCTACTATATTACAGAAATGCTTGTCTTACTCCATAAATTAAAAATCACATTTAAAAAAGAACTTAAATGGAGTTCAATAGAGAGCAGAACAGTAGATGAGGGGCAGAGAAGAGCAGAAGTGTCAAAGACATCAAGGCAAAATTCAGACTATTATTAGAAAATGTATTTTAATCTTAACTTGGAAAATGATGAATTCGTTTAGAGAAAGTGGTTAGAGAAAGGGATCAGTCAAATAGGGGATAAACGGAAAGAGTAGAGAAGAAAGGGACTGAAGTTCTGGGAGGGAAGGGCCTGTTCTATGACTGCTCTTGTACAGGGTGTCCTAAAAGTCTCACTTAGGAGAGATTGCAGCTTTAATAAGAGTTAGCTCGATGCCACACTAACACTTTTGGGACACACTCTATTTCTCTCCCACCCCTTTCCAGCACACAATCAGCACTTAATAAATGCTTATTGGAAGGGAACAGAATAGGTTTTGTCAGAGAGGCTGAAATAGTGAGAGCAGCCAAAGGAAACCGCGGACTTCACAGTTTTGCTCCCACTGTGCTGGGCATTAGCAGACCTCAGTGTGTTACATACCTGGCTTGCAAGGGCGACCTTAGCGTTTCTTAAGCAGAGCTGCTTTTGTTCCTTGGAACCAAAGGCACAGAAGAATTTTGTTCCTGGAAGCAATTTCTTCAAATCTATCTTGCTGGCCACGGACCGGGCGCAGGCCAAGCAGACCATGATCTTCGCCTTGCTGCTAGGGGTCCAGAAGTAGTAGCCCTGGGGAGGAGAACAGGGGTCTGATTCTGCTGACTGGCATTGCCCACGTGCTCCCTGTGAGGGTCTGGAGCGCAGCCCAGCCCCACAGAGATGGTTCCCCTGTGCTCTTTAAGTCCACTGTGGATTTCCGATTTACATAAGAGTCTAGCCCGATTTCGCTATATCACTGATTTCTCCAAGGCTGGTGTAAAACATTCACCATTAATCCATGCACCAAGAAGGTCACACGTGACATTAGTAGTTGGGTAGCACAGTGGATAGAACACTGACCTTGGAGCCAAGAAGATGGGAGTTCAAATCTGGTCTCAGATATGCCCAGCTCTGTGACCCTGGGCAAGTCACTTAACTTTTCCAATCCTCAGTTTCCCCACTGATAAAATGAGAATAATAATAGTGCCTACCTCCCAGGGTCATCGTGAGAATCAAATGAAGCAATATCAGCAAGGTTTTTTGCAAACCTCAATGTGCTTGTAAATGCTAGGTATTTTTGTGACATCAAAGGGCTGAACTTGGGATCAAGAATACCAGGGTTCACAGTGGCGCAGTGAATAGAGTATTGGGCCCGGGGCGGGGGAGGGGGGAATCTGAGTTCAAACCCTGCCTCAAACATGTACTAGCTGTGTGACCCTGGGCAAGTCACTTAACCCCTATTTGCCTCCATTTATTAATCTGTAAAATGGGTATAATAGCAGCTATCTACCCCTATTGTGAAGATCAAATAAAATAATACTTGTAAAGCACTTAGTAACTATTCATTTCCAATCCTTTCCTACCTTCCATCCTTCCCTTTCTTCCCTTCCTTTCCTCCCTCTCCTTCCTTCCTTCCTTCTTTCCTTCCTTCCTTCCTTCCTTCCTTCCTTCCTTCCTTCCTATGATACATACTATTGGATAGAAGCACTTCTTATAGCTTCTCAGTGACGGGTTGATAATCTGAGGTCATTTAATTTATAATATATATTCTTCATAACTATATTTTATAATATATTCCCTTTGTAATTATATTATTTTATTCTATGTTCTGAGAAGGGGTTCACAGCATTCACTAGACTTCCAAACAAGTCTCTGACCTCCCCCCCCCCACCTCGGGGTTGAGAACTCCTGATCTGGGACTCTATGAGCTACAGAAGAGATAGACATCTACGCTGGTGGAGGGAATTTTCAGGCTGGGAGTTCCCAAGTCTAGACAAAAACAAACTAAAACACAGAAAAAGCACAGGTTTTATTTCTTAACAAACATCAACTACATTCCCTATGAAAAGGCACAGCTACCATGGCTTATTACTAATAGCAATAAAAATAATAGCTCCCATTTATACAGCTTTGCAAAGTGCTTTCCTTATAACAGTACTGCAAAGGATATGGCACAAGTGTTATCTCCATTTTAGAGGTGAGGACACAGAGGATTTCAGCATGTCACTTCTCTGACTAAAAATCTACAGTGCCTTCTGATTCCCTACTGCCCCAATTCTAGACTCTTTGGCCTCCCTTTCAACACCCCCTTACTCTATTCCCATTTTAGGGTCCCAGGACCCTGAAAGCCAGATTCCCAGTCTTCAGACTCTAATATATCCTAAATCAAAGCTTCTTAACCTGGGCTCCAGAGACCTCACTGGGGTCTGTTAACTAGCACGGCAGAAAACCAAACCAAACCTAACACGTTCTATCTTCATTGTCACTATGATCAGTATCCTTGGTAATCTTATATACTTTATTTTAGTCTTTTAAACACATCTGAGGAGAGGTCCATATAGAGAGGCTTCACAGGCCCAAAGGAATTCATGAGATAGAAGGTTTAAGGACCCTCCCCTAAATGAAAGTCAAAGGCACCAAAGATATTGTCAAGAATGCAGTTTTCACTGATCTGGTGATACAGATTGGTCTCAGCCAAGATGGGCTTTTGAGTTTCTAATGCTCAGGACTTTGAGCAGCCCAGAAGTATGTATGACCTGGCACACAAGTCTCTCCCCCTGGCCCCAGTGTATACCCATAGCACAAAGGAAACCCATAGATGGGGACTGGTGCCTAGGGGCCTACTGACCCCCACAGCAATACTCTCTTCTGGGGTGAGATCCCATCTCTCCTTCTTCCAAAGACTGTCATGCTCTGCATAGACTATGTGATTAGGACCAATCTCACAAATACCAGCAATGAAAATCCTAAGTCAACCTGCTTTTAGGTATTGGCTCTGGATAGCATGGCTGAGATGTTATATGCCTTGGGGACACTGGACACCATTGAGGCTTTTTTGCCCCACAGATCAGCTATGCTCTGTTCTGCTAACACTTATGTGTGTCTGTGTGTATACACACAGACACACACACACACATACATATAGTTCTATCTATACACAGACATATATAAATGTAACTATATCTATACATGCATAAGTATAAATGCATATCTATAACCCATATGTATATATGCATATACATGTATATATAGAGATTATATTATGTAGATAGATAGTTATACATGTAGCTAAATCTACCAGGCATCTAGGTGGCATAGTGAATAGAGTATTGGGCCTGGAAGCAGGAAGACTCATCTTCCTGAGTTCAAATCTGGCCTCAGACCCTTAATAGCTGTGTGACCCTAGACAAGTCACTTCACCCTGTTTGCCTCAGTTTCCTCATCTGTAAAATGAGCTGTAGAAGGAAATGGCAAAACCAGTTCAGTATCTCTGCCAGGAAAACTCCATATAGGGTCACAAAGAGTTGGACGTGATTGAAAATGACTAAAAAACAACAAAACACCTATATGCATATATAACTATATCAATATGTCTACTTAATATATATAGATATAACTGTATCCATATATGTGTGTATTGTGTATATATATACATATACATACATACACACATATGTTGTTGTTTACTGTTCAGTCATGTCCAACTCTTCATGACCCCAATTTGGTGTTTTTCTTGGCAAAGATAGTGGAGTAGTTTGCCATTTCCTTCTCCAGTTCATTTTACAGATGAGAAAACTGCAGCAAACAAGGTGAAGTGACTTGCCCAAGGTCACAGAGCTTGTAAATCTCTGAGGACAGATCTGAACTCATGAAGATGACACTTCCTGATTCCAGACCCAGTACCCTTTCCACTGAGTTAACAAGCTATTCTTATCTATCTATACATAAAAATATAATTATATTTAATTAATATAATCATAATAATATATCATTATATAATTATGATCTGTGCAGTACATATCTATAACTACATCTATATGTATATAAATAACAATATCAATATACCTCCATAATATATATGAACTCTGTGTATAGCTATAACTATACATACAGATATTTATATATCTGCATAATATAAACAATGCATATGGGTATATGTCTGCGTATACATTTGGTTTATAGATATGCATATATGCATCAGCATATACATATACAAGCACCAAACTCCTTGGCACCGTCAATTGCTTCAACGTTAGAAACAGTTCCATTTTTTCGACTGCAATAACTTTAAAGAAGAAAGGTCACGCCTGCTTTGCCACTGCTGTTCTCTGGGGATCAGAAAGCCTCTCCACCAGACTTGTCTCTCACCTCACTGGAGCAGAAGCTCCTTGAGGGCAGGAACTACTTGGTTGTTACATTTCTGTTTCCAGAGAATCGAGCCCTTTTGCATCAGGAAGCCTTCACAAATACCTTTTCTTTCATTCAGGTTTCTCAGTCTCACCCATTCACACCTACTCGAGTCACTGGGCCATTTTCTGGGGTACAAAGAAGCACCTTGGCCTGGTGGCTCTCTGCCCACTTTAGAGAGATGCCCACTTACTACTTGGTCGATTTCCTCTTGCTTTGCCACAGTCGATGTGCAAACACCAACATGGTTTGCAGTCGTGACTTCTATATCTAGTTTTGTGCTATAAAAGGCCTTTAGTGCATTACTGTTCTCCAAAGAAAGCCACTTTTGATTGGAAGCCCCATTACAGTATGGTTTATATCTCTGTCAAAACAAAGAGCAAGACAAGTGGAGTCAAGTGGGAATGTTGGTCTGGTGATATACGTTTACTAAGTGCTGAATTATGCGGTAGGTACTAAGACTGTGCTAAGTGTTGGGGATACAGAGAAGGGTAAAAAAATCTCTGCCCTCAAGGAGATTGCAGTCTAATGCAGGAGACATTAGGAAAACAACTATGAACAAAGGAGCTGCAGACAGGAATGATGGGAGAGAATCAACAGAGGGAGATCATGAAAATTAAGGACGATTGTGAGTCCCTGAAATATTTCTGGCTCTTTCAAAAGACTAAGAAAGAAGACAGGCAACACAGTTTAGTAGAAAGATGGCCTGCACTGGGCCTGAGAAGATTGGGATTCTGGCCCTGAATCTGCTACTAATTGACTGAGTGACCTTGGACAAGTCACTTCCCCCTTTGAAGCCCTGGTTTTGTCATTGGCAAAATGATGGGGTTGGAGGAGATGGCCTTACTACTCTATATCTTGTAAACTTTTCTGACCACAGTAAGAACTATAACTTCTATCAGATGCCACATTTCTTTCTTTTTGCTAAAATAAAAAATCTACATATCTGTATAACATACACACATACTCATAGGCATGTTAACACATATACATGTGGGTTATAGATGTGCATATGTGTATACACATGAAAAGGGGCAGCTATATGCTATAGTGGAGAGAGCTGATGCCTGTAGACAAGAAGTCCTGAGTTCAAATATGGACTCAGAAACTTATTAGTTGTGTGACCCTGGGCAAGTCACTTCACCCTGTTTGCTTCAGTTTCCTCATCTGTAAAATGAGCTAGAGAAGGCCATAGAAAGCCGCACCAGTATCTCAGTCAGGAAAATCCCAAATGGGGCCAGGAAGAGTCTGAGATGACTGAACAACAACAACTACCTGTGAATGTATACACATACATCCACTAAAGTCTTTGGCACCGTTAATTGATTCAACCTTAGAGTTCCAGATTTTTCAGCTGAAATGACCTTTCCCAGGAAAGCTCAAAGTCTGGTGTATTACTAGTCTAATAGTGCTCATACATCTCCTATGGCACATTGTGGTCTTCTCTTCAGACCCCTTCTTGCTTCTCTGTGAGCAGCTGTACGGAATATTTGTGGTGACTCCTGGAGGAGCCTTCTGAGTTCAAGTTGGTCTGAACGGCCACAGTCCAACAAACTGGACCTTCACCCCAATCCAGGGATGTCATTTTGGTCCTCTTTGAGAATACAGGACAACCACGTGGGCACTAAACAAGAACCAAGCATTACTGCTGATCTCATAGGCAGTTTACTTAAAAACAGGCCAAGAAAGAGAACAGTCTTCAAACAAGGGCTCTAATCAATACCATGGCAAATTAAAGATCTTCACAAAGATGAAAAAAAAACCCAACGAATAGCATCTGCTGTGCCAAGGTAAGGACTGGCAATGGATAGGACAAAAAGCCTTCTGACTTGCTTTCCCTTTAAGGTAAAGGCCAGTGGGGCATCTCTATGACCCACAGAAAATAAAGGCCTGTATATTAGCAGAAGATGGAGGGGTTGCCTGGCATTAGTTCAACATCTATCACGTTAATTGTTTCACAAGCACTTGAATATACTCTCACAAGCTGAATACTGAAAGAGGTAAACACTAAAACACAGTAAAGAAAAAAAAAGCCCCAAAGATAATTTAAATTACTTTGAGATTAAATTCATTTCTAATAAAACTAGGACTTTCAGGAAAAAATATCTGTACAGATATAATTTGATGAAATAAAGTGCAGTGTTTTGTGTGGGAGCCAGGTTTTCTTTCACTGCTCCATGCTAGAAAGGCATCTGATAAAAGGGAATGTAACATTATATACACAGTGTCACCCAGAATAAATCTGTAGCCCCTATTTATCATCTGGATACAAGAGTTGGTTAACCTTTACTCTCTATCCAGACTACTACATCCTAATTTTGGAGGCAGGGCATTGTAAGTCAAGTTGCATCTTTGGTATAAAAAGCATGCAGAATAAATTAGATGTCAGGCAGAGACATAATACGTTTATCGAACATGACTTATGGTAATTTTTGTTCTAGGATACAAAGCAAGAGGAGAATGAAGGTCCTCTGAAATGGTGTCTCTCTCTGTATAATCCCTAGCCAACAAGCACACTCATCTAGTGGGTTTTGGTGGAGGGGGTTATTACTTAAAAATAAGAGAGAAATCATAATTAATAATTAACAGGTATAGGCTTTAAAGTTTGCCAAGTCATCTACATATATTGTTTGAGCTTCATAATCACTGGTGAGAAAGGTACTTACCTCTAGACCCATTTTATAGATAAGAAATCTGAAGCTTAGGTACTTTAAATGACTTAGTTACGACAGTAGCTGGTTCACTCTATCCACTACACCAGAGGTGTCAAACTCCGGTCCTTCTCCCCCAAATTCCCAGGGCAGCCTTAACCAGATTAAAATGTAATTGGGAAATGCTTGGCAAAATAAATTAAAATACAACATTTGTTGTTGTTCAATTGTGTCTTAGTCTTTGTGACCTTTTTGGGATTTTCTTGGCAAAGATACTGGAATGATTTGTTCTTTCCTTCTCCAGTTCATTTTATAGATGAGGAAACAGAGGGAAACAGGGTTAAGTGATTTGCCCAGGGTCACACAGCTAGTAAGGGATTAAGGCTGGATTTGAACTCAGTTCTTCCTAACTCCAGGACCAGTGCTCTATTACACTGCCCAGCTGCCCACAATACAATATAGATGGTGTTAATTTGTGGTTTTCTAAGTCAATATACAGAAGCAGGGATTCATTTCTTTTTGAGTCTGACCCCTCAGCACTTTACCCCATTGCCTCCACAAACTGATCCAATACAGGAAAGGAGCACAGATTTCTCTATAATACAGACAATATTTTTGTAACTTTTCTGTTTTTTTTTCCATTTTGTGTTTTAGTGGAAACTTTGTATATAAATGAGTAGGCTTCTATAACCTTCACAAGCCAAGTTCAAAATCAAAGTGGAACATATTTTCAAGAGTTTTAGGTCTTTATTTCAAGTCAACCCTATCAGCATTTGAATTTGGCAAGCACTGTCTTCCACCATTTCCCAAAAATGCATTGACAGGAAGCATGATATAGTAGACAGAGGAAACATTTTGCAGGCAAGGAGACCTGAATTCCAGTGCTGCCTTTGACACATCCTGGGTCTGGGACCAGAAGAAGGTTATGGAGACTTGTGGTGTTCCAGGCCAGTCTCTAAGACAGCAGAATACAGAGAGAGCTGCAAATTAGGCTATTTTATTCTTAAAAGATATTCAGACCATCCATTGATGGTTCAGGGATGTAAGACTCAGGCTGTGGACATCATTTCCTGGTCACCTGAGTAAAAAATAGCTACAAGGAAACTCTGGACACCCTGATACTGGGCTGCTAGAAAACAACGGCCAGCCCAAGCAGAGGAACTTTGAATAGCAGAACTAACTTGATGTGTCCGCCATATCTAGCCTTGTTGAATATTCTTGTAAAAGTTATGGAGATTTTTTGTGAACTATTGAATGATCTGTAAGTGTGGGCTCTGAGTCAGGCTCAGTCCAGAATGGCTAATGACCTTTATCTGTGCAGAAGGTTTCCATACTGGAAGTTCTCTGCACTGGTGACATCACAGGTCTGGACCAAAAACTCTATCAAAGAAACACTACTTTCAGTTTGATGCAGGGTGTCTCGAGTGTCTTTGTCCAAATATAAGTTCTAATAGCTTAAAACTTGATATTGAGAAGGAAAGCCCTCTTTGTTACTCTTGAGCCCACATAAAGCTTACCTGAACAATAACAGGGTAACTTGTGGTCTCAGCAAGATCCTCCGTTGAGCCTGTGGGCAGGGCTACTGCAAGTACCAGACTTGGATTTCTCATTAGGTGAAATGTCCTGGGGAATAAGAAGCCCTGTCAGCTGCAAAGTGCCATGGGAAGAGTGGACATTGCTCTTCAACCATTATGGGCTTTTTGGGAAGGTTTGAATACCAATTCTCCTTCCCTCTTCTCAACTTCTCATATATAAAATATGCTTGTGGTTTGAAGCAAATGGTGAAGCCCATTGATTTCAAAATATAATAAATTCTGAGATAAAGTCCTCATTCCTTTGAGAAATCTCTTTAAAAAAACAATGAAAGAAAACATTAAACGTCACTTGTCTCTACTTGGAGTCCAAATTGTGGATTTTCATAAAAATTTTTAGCTATAAAAAGGCAAAGAATGGAGCTTGTTCCACCTTCTATATTTGGATACCTATCAGTCAGATTCATAATAGAGTTAGCGATTTTTCCCATGTTTCCATCAGTTGTGGGCCTTTGCCGCATTATGCTTGTGTGTATATATTTTTATTTCCTTCCTTTGGATTTTAGAGTAAATGTATCATCCCCCAGGAATCTGCAAGTTGGTCATGTCTGAGGCATGAGAATGAGGCTACCCCACTGGGTCTAAGCTTTTTTTTGTCATATTCATTTCAGGATGTTGGGGCAAGAATAAAATTAAGCCTTTGGAAGAAACAAACACTAAGTTAAGAAAATTGATTCTGAGCAATGAAACTGAAAAGGAAGAGAATAACAGTATGACTACAATTCATTTGTCTTTCTCTCCTGGATGATCCAAAAGAGTTAGTGTTACTATTAGCTAGCATCACTATTATTGTGATATCATTCCTATGACTGGAGAGCTGAGCAGCCGGTGGATCCCTTGAGATTTGGATTTCTGAGCTTCAGTAGGGCTAAAGCTGCTCAGGTGTCCACACTAAGTCTGTACCAAGATGGTGAGCTTCCCAGGAGCCAAGACACCTACCTGGCCCGGGTCAGAAATAGGGTGTATACTTCCAGCCTGGGCAAGATAGGGACACTTGGTCTTGATGATGATGGTCAGAATTATAAAGTACTTTACATAGGTTATCTCATTTGATCTTGACTTGTTACAAGGGCCAGCAGGATTTTGAAATAGGTGAATACATCTTGATTATTCCCCCACCTGCCTTTCAGTGTCCCATCCTACCCTCAACACTTTTCTGGGAGTCCATCTTTGTTTCACCCTTTCTAAGAACTCCTAGACTATCTGTATAGGAAGAATGTATCAGAGGACTAGAAAATCTTATAGAAGGGTCAACTGAAATAACGTAAGCAGTTTAGACTTGAGCTGAGAAGACTTGGAGAGGTCAAAACCATGATTTAAAGGTCTATCTTTATCACAAAGACCTCCACTATAGCCTTACTTAGAAGCTTTATCATGGTCTAGAAGACACACTGGGTTTTTGAAAGCAAGTTCTGGGAAGTCTTGTTTAGCTGGAAAGACTGAATATGGACCAAGTAAAATATATGACTTTTGTCCAAAAACTAATTTAGTAGGTGGATTTGGAGAAGCTAATCACCAGAATTAACACTACCAGGTGATCACTGTTTCCAGCCAATTCATTAACTAAGGTGTGGAGAGATTGTGACCTGAGTTGTTCAAGAAAGCACCCCTACAGATGAAATCAGGCATTCTTAAAAAAATTATGTGAGAAGGGGATTGGGCATATTTTAGAGGCCTTCAAAGAGAAGAAATCTGCCAAACAGTAAAAGTCACAGGGTGACTGGTATTATTTTCACCTAAGGAAGAACTTCCTCAAAATTCATGTTGTCCAAGAGTGGAATGGGCTGCCTCCTGAGAGAAGACTTCTGCATCACTGGGGGTATTTAAGCAAAGGCAGGATGATCAATGGTTGGGGATATTTAAATGGCATTTGTGACTTCAGAAAAAGGTTGGACTAGGGGGACCTCTGTGGTAATTTAGAATAATAATAATAATATTTATATAGTACTAAAAGCTGGAGTCAGGAAGACCTGAAATCCAAACCCTGTTTTACACACTTAGTAGCTGAGGAGCCCTTGGCAAGTCACTTAATCTTTCGGCCTCAGTTTCCCTATCTATGAAATGGGGAATATGCTGTAAGCATCCAGTGAGATAATGTACATAAACACTTTGCAAACCTCCAAGGACTATCTATGTGCTAGCAATTGTGGTTACATATGTTATCCCACTTGATGCTCACAAAAGCCCTGGGTAGCATAGTGCTAGCCTTCTTGCTATTTTAGATGACAAAAACTCCCAGCAAAAAACAGGCTAAAATAGTTGCCCAAGGACCCAGAGAGATCTGAAGTCAGGTGTTTATGACTCCAGGGTCCAGAGTCTATATTCCCCATACCACTCAGTGACTAAGATTCTGGAGCCTTCATTTCAGACATACTCTCTTTGGGGCAAGAAGACTTCTTACTCTCCAACAACTCCAAGTGGGTAGCTGCCCCACTCTCTATTTATAAAGCTAGCCCTGGATATGTGGGTGCTCCCCTTAATACTTCTCTATTTGGGGAGGAGTTTAAAATATGGGGAAACTGTGAATCATAAAACTGTCATTTCCTAGGTTTTTGCTGCATCCTAAAAAGTAAAAAGTGGAACAGTGGATAGCTTGGAGTCTGAGTTCAAATTTGGCCTCAGACATTTACTAGCTGTGTGACCTTGGGCAAGTCACTTAATCCTGTTTGCCTCAGTTTCCTTATTGTAAAATGAGCTGGAGAAGGAAATGGAAAACTGCTGCAGTATCTTTGCCAAGAAAACCTCAAATGGGGTCACAAAGAGTCAGACACAACTGAAAAAAATGATTGAACAAGGGAAGAGAGTAGAATACCAAGATGGGCCCACAGGTAACCATCCCCTCACCTGAATGCACAAGTGGATCAATGCCAATGCTCCATAGTAAACTTCCTCTGGAACCAGGGAAGGGAAAGGGAATGGAACAATCATTGCTTATGTGCAGGGCATTGTGTGCAGCTTGCAAATATTACCTCATCTGAGAAAATCTGGAGGTGCAGTGGGGAGAAGCTAGCACATGCCTACAGGTGGTTATTGGAAGTTATTTCTCATTAATATTCACATTGCTTTCCTTGGCTTCTCTTCAGGAAGCTTAGCAATGTTCCCTTCCTAGAATTAAGAGAGGACTGAGAAGAGGGTCTCTTACCCCACCCATTTCCTGGGGAGACTTTAGGGATAGAAGGAACCTTAGAAGTCAGTCACTCACTTTGACTCCCCCTCACTCCATTTTACAAATGAGGAAACTGAGACTCGTGACTTGTTCCAGATCACACAGACAATAAGTGGAAGGCCCTGGACCCAAACCCAGGCCCTCAGACCCTAAATCCACTGCCCTTAGGCTGGGGAAGGAGGAGAACCCTATCCCCCAAATTAGAAATGTACACCAAGGGGCCTACACTGTTTATACTTGTTCTTTCCCAGTCAGTGAATGAGCTATGAGTTTTCAAATTTTGTGGAATAATCTGAGTAAAACATGGCAAAAGTAAAAAATTACAGGTTTTTTTTAGAATCTTCGGTTGATCTATAAAAGGCATATTTTAAAATGATAGTCCAATCTCTTCTTGGATTATATGGTCAAAAAATAATATAACTAATGTGCCCAATAGGTCAGAATGCACATATCTTATCTGAATCAGGGCCCAGATAGGTTGCTAGGCATGTACTGAACATTTATTTATGCCCTTCCTCCCCCCACACAGGAAGAAAACCAAACCAAATGAGGAAGATAAAATAAAATCCCAGGCCCTTGGAGCTCTGCCAAGGAAACCTCTGATTCATCCTGGAATATTTTCACCCCAAATAAAATGGTTCCTACCTGCTCTCTTCCTTGTGTAGCCACTTCTGATACTTATCATAAGAATTCCTCCTCACCAAAACAACCCCAGAGCCAGAATGCAGGTTTAGACGCTGAACCCCCAAGACAAGGGTGGGGATGGAGGAGTTGAAAATATGCCCATCTTTGAATTCAAACTGCTGATGGCAGGCCTTCTGCAGTACCCCATGCTTCAGGCGATTGCTGAGATAGAGAAAAGTCCATTAGCAGCAGAAAAATACCCCGTGAACCTGATGTCCTGGTGATTGTAAGCTCTTTAGGAGAGAGAGGGACCTGCTGCGAGTCACTGTAACAGGGCCTGGTCCAAAATCAGCGTAATGAAAGCCAGAACTCTGCTGGTCGGTAAGTGTCCAGGCCAGCACTAATGGGAATTCTCAGTATCACTGGAAACTGATAGAGATATATTCTAGGGGGCCCTGGTTTTAAGGGGACAAAGATGAGAATATCAAATGAAAGAAGTTATTTGGTAAATAAGGGAGATGTGGCCAAGGGAAGGAAGCTAAGACATGGCAAAGAGGAAGGGTGGTGGGGAGATGGGGGGAAAGGCTGGCATAAGTGTTCTGCAGAAACAATCCTGACTTCCTTTCCCTACTATGTTCACTTTGCCAGGCCCACAAGGATGGGCTCTCTCATTCCCCTAATCCACATACTCCACTATAGAATCACATAAAGGTAATTTAATGATATCTCAGATTTACAAGATGTCTACAATTGGGGACCTCAGAGTATTAAACAAACTTATTAAACCTTGAAATGTTTTAGCAAGATAAATGCCAAATCTTCTAGCCTCTGTCATCCAAATGCAAAATTGCCACAATATCAAATGATTTATTTGGGATAAGAAGATGGCATACAATAATTTATGTTCTTAGCCTTGCATCTAATGATAACAAAAATAAGAGAGAAGGAAAGAGAATGGATTCCTTAAGGAGCTGGTGGAGCCGCTCATGAGGGTACACATCCACTAAAAACATAATGCCTCTTTCCCCAAAACATGTGTCAATATAATCAAACAAGCTCACAATTTCAGTGTTTGTGTACAAGGGCCTTTTTTTTAAAGGGTGGAAGGAGAGAACACTGGATTTGTAGTAAAAATTTAGGGTTCATATTTGATCTCTATTACTTATAATAGATTTTAAAGTTATAAGTGACCTTAAAGATCTGTCTCATTTTACAAATATAGAAACTGAGGCTGAGAGATTAGGTCAGGTGGGAAACCTGTGATCTCAAGGTCACATGTGGCCTTCTAGGTCCTTGGGTTCAGCCTTTTGATTGAGACCAAGTGCTACAGAACAAATCCTTTTATTAAGGGGATTCGTTCTACGAAGTTTGGATTCAATCAAAGGGTTACACTTGAGGATCTAGAGGGCCACATGTGGCCTCGAGGATGGAGGTTCTCCACCCGTGGCTTAGGCCCAAGGTTCCACAGGTTGGAAGTAGTAGATTCAGGATTGAAACTCAATTCATCTACCTCTAAATTCATATCTTTCTACCCCAATACCCTAACCTCCAATACTTAATCACCCATGTATCTTTATCTCTCTGGGCTGGCTGCAATTTCCTCTACTACAAAATTAAAGGGGGCTGTTCTGGATGACTTCTCAGGTCCTTGTTAGCTCCAACTACTATCACCTCATATTTATTCCTTCTCCAGCACATAGTACAGAGCTCTCAGTATAGTAGGGACTTAATAACAAAGTCACCACATTGAATCAGTGATCCTTTGAAATATATTTGCCCACAGGACAGTCATGAAGTCACCTCTCTCACAGGTTTCCTTGCCTGACCCGTACCTTAATTTCTTGTATGATTCAACACTTTTGAAGAATATTTCTTCCTTCTGTGTATCCTCAGAGCTGGAGGGAGGTGGCTTCCAGGCAAACCTGCAGTGTTTTTGACGTGGAACAAGGTCTCTTTCATGTGAATCGCTAGTAAAAGTTAAAACATGAAAAGGAATGTCAGAATTAAGACAGATGTTCATGGAGATTTCTCTGCGGTGTAATTTCATTACTTATTATGCTCCTTTATGGAACTGAAAAGTCTAGAAATCAAAAGAAGACATACAAAAATTAGTCCAAAAAAAGACTTGTCTTTTTATTTTTAAAGAGAATTCATATTTTGGGGAAACAAGAAATGAAGCCCCATGCAACTGGTTTCCATTTTGGAATCAGAGATGATAAAACAGAACCACTCAATCACATAATAAGGAATATTAATCTTTGGTATAGTGAATGCTTTCAGTAAGATTAAGCCATGTACTATCTCTCAGAGGCTATACACAATACAACTGTTATTTAGCTCCACAAAGTCTCAACCTGCTAGGTCTTGATGACATCATCATCTCTCCAGGGACCATAAGCAAATCGAGTAGCATTACATGTAATATCATAGGATTTAGAGGTGTGAGAGGCTTTTGGGATCATCTACTCTAGGGATCCTTAAATTTTTGTGTTGTGGATCCCTTGGGAAATCCCATTGACCCCTGCTCAAAATCATGTTTTTTAAATAATGGAAAGAAATGTTTGATATCAGTTAGAAGTCATTATAATGTTCCTCATCCAAGTTCACAGACCCTTCCCCTCTTCCAATCTACCTCCAGATACCAGATTAAGAACTCCTAATATAGTTTAAGCTCCTCACTTTACCAAGATGGAAACTGGAGTACAGAGGTTTAATAACTTGCTTAGTTAAGGTCATATAGGAAGTAAGTAGGGTTGAGAATTGGACCCAAGTTTTCTGACTTCAAATCCAGCACCCTTTCCCTTAGGCCATGTTCCTTGGTCAGATTTTAAATCTCTTAGCTCCTTTATAATCATCCTCATATTCCTGGAGAATAGTCTACTTTGTCAATAGGAAGGAAATGAGGAATCTTCTCTTGTCTGATTTTCCCCCTGGCACTGATGCTCATATATCAACTTATAAGGCCTTGGAGAAGGAGAAGTCTTTTGTTTGAAATGTCAAGGGAGAGGAAAATCAGCACCCTGGCTACTGACTGATCTGAAGAAAATAAACCTAGCCCAAGAGTGGAGGCAAAAGATAGCAGATCAATTTGTGTTCTGCTTGGGAGTGAAAGCCATCAACGCAAAGGCTCTGCCTTCAAGGGGGTTACAATCTAGAATCAGAGATGTGGGTAATGAAGGCAAGAGAGGAGGTAGGTCAGTCAGCAAGCCTCAGACACTTACTAGCTGCTTGACCCTGGGCAAGTCATCTCATCCACTTTGTCTTAGTTTCTCAGCTATGAAATGAGCTAGAGAAAGAAATAGGAAAGCATTCCAGTATATTTGCCAAGAAAAATCCAAATGGGGTCACAGAGAGTCATATATGACTGAAACAATTTAGCCACCACCACAACAACAAAAAGACAAAAACAGCCCTTTCTCTCAAAGAGCTCACAACCCAATGAAGGAGACAACATGCAATCCATGTATATGTAAAGTAAATACAGTGGAATGAAAGGTAATCTCCCAGGGAAGGTGGTATAGTGGTGACATATACCCAAATACCCAAAAACCCAAAGCTAAATATGCCCATAGACAAGTTTTCTGGGAGAAGTTATTAGTTGGAAAATACCATGGAGCCATGTAAATAGAGCCAGATTTAGAGTCTGACAAGTTGGGTTTGAGTAAGTAAAATGGGCAGCTTTGGTAGGACATGTCAACAAGCATCTATTAAGTACATACTGCATGCCACACACTGTGCTAAGAGATGGGGGATGCAATCAGTGGAAGGTAGGAGATAGGCCCTGCTCTCTAGGAGCTCATAACAACAAGGGAGACAATGTGCAATGTGAATCCCCTTCCTCATTGAAGGTCCTTGAATAGAGGATGGATGGTTATTTGTTGGGTACAATTGTAAAGGGGATCCTTTGGGGAGTGGGGTTTGGGTCCACTTAGAGGCTCTGATTCTGAAATGCTTCCATTCTTTGAAATCCCAGCTCTCAGCCTAGGACCTGAATGGCCCTGGGTAAATCACTGGACTTTTGGGGGCTCAGGATCCTCTTCTGCAGGATGAGGAAGAGATGACCTCTGCACTTCCTCTTTGAACCTAGATTCTACAAATGCCAAAAAGTGTATTTGATCATTGTTTCAGAATCAAGTGATACCAGATGACTCATTTAGGCCTACACTGGTGGCCTGCTTCAGGACAGCTGACTTAGCCTATTCCGTGTATAAGACACAGAGCATGGGACAATTATTTCTTTACCGACTGATGGACTGATGGTGGTTGTAAGCTTCATCAGGAGCCAGTCTCTTCTGCCTTAAAGAAAACAACAGTGCCACCTAATGGAGTCTAAAGAAAGTGCAGCCTTGCATTCCCCCACCCCAGACCTGGCATATTTCTTTGACCATGTAGGGAATACATAGTATTTTCAAAAGTAGGAAAATAAAAAAAATAAAAAAACAAGCATTTTTATTCTTAATTCAATTTGTTAAGCAAGGGCCCAACAAGCTTCTCCTGGGTAACTTGGAGGTTTAATTTGTGGCTATCAAGGCAGCATGCTAGGCTGGTGCCTGATGGGGAATAAAGACAAAAAGAGGCCAGAGGAGTCAATTATGGGCTGTGCTTTGAAACCCATCTTGACTCTGACATGGGTCACTAATGAAGTGATAAAATTCACTCTTCAAGCCTCAGTTCTGATGAAATGGGGATGGAGAGTGTATACTTAGCATGGTGCATGGGGTGCTTACCAAATAATAATACTATATATAATGCTGTAATAAAAAAATAGTAGGTGATTAACAGATGTTTACTGTTTGATTGAAAAGGCTGGTACCACAGTGAGTTCTAATCTTCTCATATCCATGTTATACATATTTCTACTGGCCACAGAACTCCAGGACTCAAGGATCACTGAGAAATGCTTTCTGGTCTTCATTTCTGCCCTCACCAATAATCACATTCCAATCAGTCCATTTTTTCTGTGGTGTTAAAAAGTCTCTAGGCAAGAATCTCTAAATCCTGAGCAAGTCTCACCTTAGCTTCCTATTCAACAAATTCAGTTTCAAGAAATATTTAAATACTTACTATGTGCAGAACATTGGACTGGGTTTGTAGAGCTACAAAGAAAGGTAAGCTTTCTCAAGGAGATTAAAATCTAGTAGGGAGAAATGTTATACACATAAATAGCTATAAACCAAACCAAAACCAAAACCACAACAAAAACCATGAAAAACACTGAGATTGGTGCAATGTATAAATAAAGTCTGACGAGAAACAAAGGAAACACAAAGGACTGATTGGAGACAAAAGCTGAAAGCATATAAATGATGAGTAAGAATTCATTCCGAGAGGTAAGATGGAGAGGTCAGTCTGTAGGAACAGTGAATAATGATATGTAAATAGGAAATTGTAGGGGTACAGGGTATGTGAGTTAACATTTACAAAGAACTTTGTAAACCTCAAAGCTCTACATAAATGGTAGTAATAGTTGTTACTACTGTCATTATGTTAGATGACAAGTATTATGTGCTTATTATGGCGTTGGGCTAAGCATTGGGAGGACAAAGAAAAGCAAAAATTGCCTCTGCCCTAAAGAAGCTTGTATTCTAAGGACAATGTGAAAACAACTATATACATATAAGATAGATTAATATACACATATATGTGTGTATGCATGTATATGCTGTGTGTACATTTGTGTACATAGGATAGATGGGAAGTAATCTCAGAAAGAAAGCACTGATGGAGGGGATGGGTGACAGCTAGGTGGCACTATAGTGGATGGTGTACTGTCTAGAGTCTGGAAGACTCATCTTCCTGAGTTCAAATCAGGGCTCAAACACCTACTAGCTGTGGGACCCTGAGCAAGTTGGTTTCCTCATCTATAAAATGAGCTGGAGAAGGAAATAGCAAACCATTCCAGTATCTCCACCAAGAAAACCCCAAACGGGGTCACAAAGAGTTAGACATAATTGAAAAATGACTGAACAACAATGGATTAGTAGATGAAGGGGATGAAGAGGCAAGAAAGGCTTCCTGCAGAAGATGAGATTTGAGGTGATTCTTGAAGGAAGCCAGAGACACTAGAGATGGAAATGAGGAGGGAGAATATTCTGAGCATGGAGGATAGCCAGTAAAAAGGGAACAGAAGTGGAAAATGGAACATCCTCTGTAAGAAATAGCCAAAAGGTCATTGTTGCTAGATTTGAGAGGATTAGAGTAAAGTATGAAAAGATAGGAGTAAAGTAAGAAAGGATTGGAAAAGTAGAAAATGGTCAGGTTGTGAAGGGCTTTGAAAAAACAAGAGGATTTTATATTTGGTTGTGAAATTAACAGGAAGCCACTTGAGTTTACTGTGTTGGAATGGTAGGGGAGAGATTGTGAGACACATTTTAAGAAGACCACTTTGGCAGGTAGAGGTAGATGGAATGGGGAAAGGCTTGAGGCAGGGGTACTAATCATCACTAACTACAGTATTCCAGGAGAAAGGTGAAATTGTTTGTGCCAGGTTGGTATCTGTATTGTTCAAGAGAAGGGTACATAAATGTGAGATGTTGCAAAGGTAGAAATAATAAGATTCAGTATCCGTTGGGATTTGGGGATGAGTGTGAGTGAAGAATCAAAGATGAGGTCATGAGTCTGTGAGTCTGTGAAGAGGGAGGAGCTCTTAATAGTAAAAGAGAAGTTGTGAATAAGGGAGGATTTGGGGTTAGTCCACTTTGGGATGATCATTGAGTCTGGGAGGCTGAAGCACGTTAAATAAAGCTGGAAAGCTTGTCCAACCTGGGGAAGATCTTGAATTCCAGGCTGAATTGAAATTTATTTGGGAGGACTGTAGCCATGCATAAGGTTGAGAAATCTGACTCTGGTGTGGAGGCCAGGTGGGGGAGAGAGCATAGGGAGAGAAAGTAGAGGCTGAAATGCTATTAGTGGGTTATTGAATGAGTCCAGATAGGTGGCAGCAGTGAAAATGGAGAGAAGACAGTTGCAAGAGATATTTTTAGAGATACAATCAACAAGAGTTAGTAACTAGAACTCAAAACCTGGAAGAGAAAGATAAAACAGTAAGGATTTGTACTTGTGAGACAAGGTGAAAGATGGGACCAGTGAAAGAAACTGCAAAATCATAAGGGAAGAAAGTTTCTGTAAGGAAAGATATGCTGGGTTTGGGACATGGTGAATTTGAAGGGACAGTCACACATCCAGAGAAAACTATTCTATGGACAGTTATAGATGTGGGTCTAAAGCTGGTGAGAAAGGTCAAGGATGGTGAATAATAGTACATCAGTCAGCCAAAAAGCATTTATTATGCACCTACTATATGGCAGGCATTAGGCTAAGCACTGATAAAAATCTGAGAGTCACTTTATTAGAGGTGATTTCATTCAAACCAATCGAGGGAAAAGAAAAGAGGATTGAAGACAGAGCCTTTGGTAACACTCACTCATTTAAAAGGGTCAGCAAGAGGATACAAAGCCTGTGAAGAAAACAGGAGTTCAAGAAGTAGAAGAAGAACCAAATGAGTTCTTAAAATCCAAGAGAAGAGAATAACAGAAGGTGGGGTGTTCAACAATACCAAATGATACTAAGAGGTCAGAAGGGGAATAAGGTAGTGTTATACAGTACAGAAATCACCCTAGAATTGGAGGAAAAAGATCTAGAGTCTTATCCCTGCCAATGAGGGGGTTGAATTTGGTGGCTCTTAAGAGTATGGTTTTAATGCGTCAAGAGGCTGAAGTAGCTATGTGTTCAACCTGACAAAGAGAAGACAGGGGAGGTATCAACAGCTGTCTTTAACTCTATGAAGGGTCATCTTTTGAAAAGGGGACTAGACTTATTTTGTGTAGCTATAAAGGGCAAGACCAGGGCTGGTAGGTGGAAGTTATCCTGAGGCAGAATTAATGTCATTGTCCTGGCAGCAGCTTTTGAGCATGATGAGAGATGTTCAACAATGTAACTGGCCACCTTTGGGGGACAGTAAACTCCATATTTCTGGATGTTTTTGAGCAGAGACTGGATAAACATCTTCTGTGACACTGCAGATGGGATTCCATTGAATGGAAGGAAAATCTCTATAATCTTTTCCAGTTCTAAAACACAATGATTATGACCAAGTTCCTCCCCTTCATCTAACCTTTCTTCTCAACTTTTTTTTTTTAAAGTAAAAAATAAGTTGGAGCCTAAAAGGGAATATATCTTTCAAGTAACAATGAAATTCAATAGCATATGAAAAGGAAGTTAGGCATGTTCATGGTCCACTTTTAATCTGAGGATTAGGCAATCAACATATTTCTTTCAAAAAACAAAAACAAACAAACAAAAAGCCCAAGATCCTTTCTTTGGTGCGAGGCAAATTTTCAGATTAGACAAAACATTGGCCAGACACAATGTGACATTTAAGTTTTTATGGAAGTCTAACTTTCTTTTGGGCTGTAGTAAAACAAAACAAAACAAAACAAAAAACTGGCCCCTTTGAGTTTGGGACCAACAAAATAAATGGAACTTCCATGTTACTAAAATGATAAATGGCCAGCTATGTTAGCTTTGTGAGATCTGTTTGTCCAAGAGCTACACAGAGATGCCGATTTTGGAGCTACAAGAAGACCAAAAGAAAACACACACACACACACACACACACACACATCCCAAAACCAAAACCCCAATTATCAAGATGGCTGTCATAAGTGAACACTGGAGAAAAAGGAAAAGAAATGAACTGTGGTGTAGTGGAAAACACATAGGACTTAAGGGTTAAAGATCTCAGTCTAATGGTCTTGAGCTTCCAACTAATAAATGTGCTTTTAAGTTAGTCACTTCACCTCAATGAGACTCAATCTTCTCATCTGTTAAAAGAAGGAGTTGGACTTCATAATTTCTCAAGTTCTTTCCAGGTCTATGATTCTATGAATTCCTGAAAGGAGTACTTTTCATACACAGATGAATCCTATTGGACTTTTAAAAAAGCCAATGTCTAGCTTCATTATCCATACTAGTCAGATTTTGAACAATTCCATAATTTCATCTGACGTTAAATTTCTAACACACTCAGAATATTTTAAAGACCTCCTCCTAGAAAACTAATGAAATGTGATGAGCAAAATTACCTTCCTTCCCCCACCTCCAAACTGAACTGGTTGAGTTCCTTTGACCACACTGGGTACTTACAGAATTTCCTGAGAAGCATCTTCAGCTTGGGGGGCATTTTCTTTCTCCTGCTTTTCCTTTGGCTCCTGAAATAATTCCTCTTCTGCCCAAATACTAGGTTTACTTACAACCACCCTGGCTCCAGGCATAATAGCACCATAGGATCCTAAAATCAGAGCTGAGCAGAAAGAAGATGGAAGGGATTTGGTGACTAATGGTTCATGATTTTGGGGAAAAAAACCTGGGGAATGTGTGACAAAAAAAGAATCCTCATACCTAAGGATCTCCAGCACAGAAGAAAGGAACTATCTTAGCATATACAGAGAACCACTTATATTTGTTTTGGGGGTGTTTTGTTTAAAACAACACATTATTAGCTTTTAAAAAGGATTTCACTTGAAGTGGCTATCTTGCCTTTAAGCAAAGAGGAGAATATTATAGCTTCACCTGTCTTTATTCTCAAAATAAGTATATGATTAACTATTTCCAATTCTGAGTATTCCATTGGATTTCCTTATATTAGATTTGGAAACTTTCCTATATCACTCTCTGTTACCCCATACTCACAACAAAAGGAACATAATCCTCTCAACCCAGGCACATGGGCATAAAGAATAAATCAAAAGTACTTATAAATTGCCAAGCCTATAAAATGTTCTGAACAGCATATGGAGTTGAAATCAGGATATTGGTGGGTATGCTGCTCCCACTAAGTACCTGAACAGAAAATAAAATTACAAATCCATTTACTATAAATAAGACCTAAAAAAAAGCAGCTGGATGCCAACTTTCCCTGAGCTGCGAATGTCTTTTGTGCATTGAATAAATGGACTCTTCTGCTTACTCTCTGTCTTGTACATGGCTCAGAAGATCTGGAGTCTGGATATATCTACGGATAAATGACTGAGGAGGAGTTACTTTTTTCTGTTTAGTGATGGTCACTTTAGGGTTGATCTGCTATTCTTCATAGGACACATATACCTACAAAAGAAACAAATGAGTTGTTTGGTATTAGGAGGCACCACAGAGCACTAGAAATGCATGATATTATAGCAACAAAAGGTTTTGAAGTTGGAAGACACATTGGGGACCATCTAGTCGAACCTCCCCATTTTAGAGATGAGAAAACTAAGGAGCTGATAGGTTAGATCTGAGGCCCTGTGGATCATGGACACCTGGGGGATGAATGGGAGAGCTGAAGGGTCAGGAGAATGACATTGTCTAACTCTGAGAGATCTCTGTTGTTCAGTCATGTCCAACTCTTCATGACCCCATTTGGGGTTTTCTTGATACTGAATATGGTTTGCTGTTTCCTTCTCCAGCTCATTTTACATTTGAGAAAACTGAAGCAAACGTGGTTAAGTGACTTGTCCAGAGTCACACAGCTAGTAAGTGTCTGAGGTCAGATTTGAACTAAGGAAGAGGAGATTTTTCTGACTTCAGGCCCAGAACTTTATCTACTGAGCTACTAAACTCCCCTCTGAGGGATGCGGCTAAGTTAAATGATGGGTCAGAAGTTAGGAAAACCTGAGTTCAATTCCAGCCTCAAAAACTTATAAACTGTTTGACCCTGGGCAAGTCACTTCCCTCTTTTGGTCTCATCTCTAAAATGAGCTGGAGAAGGAAAGGGCAAACAACTCCAGTGTAAACGCCAAGCAAACCCCAAATGGGGTCAGGAGGAGTCAGAAATGACTGAAATAAATGAATGAACAACAACAACAACAAAGGAAAACCATATTATAGCATTCTCCTGATCTACCAGGCTGGTAACAAAAGAGGAAGTAAGTTTAGTCTGGCATGACTTGAATTTACATCACCATCATCATCATCATCATCATCACTACCACCACCATCATCATCATCACCATCATCATTATCATCATCACTATCACCACCACCACCACCACCACCATAATCATCATCATCAATCTTTTTTCTTATTTTGGGAAACAGGTCCCATCTTTGTTCTTTCTGCTTTAGTGCAAAGTTCATTCTCCTTGGCAGAGAAAACCAGCAAAATAAAAGTTAAGCAGATTTGTCTTCTTCCCACCATCAGTTATCATCTTCCCATCTACCCTGAATAGAAGTCCTACCCTTTCTTTCAGTCTTCTCTTTTCCAAAATAGAGTTATAGTTTAGTATAACTGTTCCATTCTAGTTGATTCCTCTGGGTTATTATATGGACTACATTTATTTTAAAAGAAGAATATGGCCATCAGCAGGGCCTGGAAAATAATAGGCATTTACTAAATGTTCACTGGATTGGATTAAAGGAACAAAAAACCTGGCTTCTAGTTGATAAGAGAATTTTTGTTATAATAACATGGTCTTTTCTAAATAAGAGTATAGAAAAACATTTCAATCTCTTCTATATTAGGAGAAACTTTAAGTATAAAATGATATTAAAATCTATGTGTTTTAATATCATCATGAAATACAAAAATAAATCCATTCTTATATACTTATAAAGCACTACATCAAAATAACCGTAAGTAAAAAGGCAAAAGAACCACAGTGCTGATACTATTGAACAAAGTCCAGTTTTCTGGCATCATAATCATAGGATTTAGAGTTGGAAGGATCTTGACTTTCATCTAACTCAATCCCTTCAGTTTGACCTAGGGAGGTTAAGTGACTTGGTCACATGGTTTTAGAATCAGTGTTCGAACTCAGGTCCACTGACCCCAAACAGAGTATTCTCTTCACTAGGTTAAACTGCCTCGAAGTCCTTGGAAACAGGATTGCACTAGTTTAGCCAAAATGTACTTAACATAGGACCAGTTCCAGGAGAGAGGATTTTAAGTTAATCTAAACATTTAGGTTCAACTGAGACAAAAGGATTCATTGAGAGCAGTCCATTTCCTTCACTGAGTTATGGGCACTAAACTTCAAGGATTAGTGAAACATCATTTGTTTTTACTAAAAGAAGACAAGTAAAGAAGAAAAAAGCTAACCCAAAGTGATCAAAATTATTCATGGGAGCCAGGGAGACTCAGAAGTCACAGCCTCCTTGAATAATCTTATCACTTATACACATTGGAACTCTTCGGTACAATGAAAGTTCCTTGAGAGCAGGGTTTATTTTTCCTTTTGTCTTTGTCTGTTCAGTGCCAGGGACAGTGCCTTGCATACAGCAGACACAACAAATAGTTGCTAAACTGAACTGAGTTGAACTGGAGGTATATGGAAATCCAGCCTCCTCTTTCTGTACCTTTTTCCTCTTCAGGGACTCTGTGGCCCAATGTTACATATAACTCTATCAAAAGTCTCTAGAAAAACTCATGATGTGAGATGTGTAAAGAAACTTAGCATGGAGAAATTAGATCTGAGAGCAGCCTAGAAAACACCATGGAATATCAGAGTTTAGAGGAACCTTAGAACAATAGGGAACATAAAATGCTGGAGCTGAGTATGCCCTCAAAACATTGAATCAACCACTAGAAGAGCTGAAAGGGACCTGAGTTGCCCCCTAGTCCAAAACCTTCATTTTAGAGCTATGGAAATCAAAGCCCAGAGGGAAAGAGGCTTGCCTGAGGTCACACACAGGTAATTAGTGACAAAACTGGGACCAAAATGAGGATAGATTAATTTCCAGTTTGGGTTCACTTCATTAAAATTCAATTAAGTTCTTAGAACGGGTAAAGCACTGGGCTAAGTAAGAAATGACAGACCTTGTTTTTCAAAGATCTTCTAACCTATGTTTGGCATCCAATATGGACTCAAAAAGTATGGTTAAAGTTGTGATTTAGTCCACATTAACCCTCCCTCCTCCACTTGAATGAAGAAAAATCAATGGAGGGTTTTTTGGCAAAGGACATGGCTGATAACTGAAAACGGAGGAGGAGAAGGAAGGGAAATGATACAGAAAGTGGTAGTGGCAAGCAGGGAGAGGAATAATTCTCTGGAGGACGCCCCAAATATTAAGAGAATTTTAGAGGTGGCTGGGGAGATGATGAACTGTTCAGCTCTGCTACAGGGATAGACATCACAGTGAGATATTGGAGAGAGAATAAAAATGCTACCTTTTCTCTCTACAGCACTGGATAGCTCATCTAAAGAATTTGGTGGGGAGAGAGGCACGAAATTCTCATGGGGGAATTCCAAGTAATTCTAGGAGTTCCACCTCTTTGAAATGAAAATTGATACCCCACTTTATTTTGTATTATGTATTAAGTATTGATTGAGAATTGTATCTAGTACTTATGGATTAGAGTTAGTTTTAATTTTATAGGCTTTAGCATTAGAATTTATTAGAGTTTAACTTCCCCATTTTCATGAGCCTGGACTCAATCTATCTTACTTTGGAAGGGAGGATGGAGAATGAGTGGATGTGGTCATAAGATGTTCTGCCTGGTCATGAACCTAATACTGCTCTGGTCTAAGGGTTGCCAACACAGGGCTCTCCAGAAGACAGTGATCGACACTGTATTTTTCCATTGCTACTGCTCCTGGAGATCCCTTCATGTAAGTCAAACCAAATGTACGCCTACCCTGACCTCTGATAGAAACCAAGCACAGCCTCAGTTTAATTTTTATCACTTGGCCTTTTGTAACTAACCGTATAAAAAACTGCTGTGACTCTGGCTAACGAAAGGCTACTGATCTCTTTTACTGGCAATTCCTAGCCTTGACAATAAATTGATCATGGTTGGAACTCTGTGGCTCAGTTTCTCTTCACTGCAGATTTTTATCAAAACATCTTTTCTGGTTGTTCAACCAATGGTCTCTTTTGGTTTTATTCTTTTAAAAAATTTTTTCTCCAAGGTCGAGGGAATATTAGATTGGGTCAATCAATCAGTCAGCCAATCAACTAGCATTTATTCAATGCCTATTATGTGCCAGGCACTGTACTAAGTGCTGGGGAGACAAGAGCAAGAACAGCCCTACCCTCAAGGAGCTCACAGTCCAAAAACATGCAAAGGATCACCACCTACAAACAAGATATATAAAGGATATATAGGAGGTAATCTCAGAAGGAATCTACAAAGATTATGGGGGACTGGGAAAGGCTTCTTGTAAGAAGGTGGGATTTTAGCTGAAACTTGAAGGGAGGTCAGGAAGGCTGGCTCACTAACACCAGAGTTGTCTGGAATACTGAACAGAGGTCTTCAGTTTCCCCTTACTCCCCTAGTGTCGACAGATTGAGACTCTAAAACAGGGGTTATTAACCTGGGGTCTAAGGACAGGGGTCAGTGGATAGATTTCAGGGGATCTTTTCAGGTGAACTTGGATGGGGAAAATTACATCTTTATTTCAACATAATTGGTTGCCTTTGTATTCCTGTATATCTTACTTTATGCATTTAAAAGTATTATTCTGAAAAGGGTTCCTCAGGTCTCGATAGACTGCCAAAGCAGGTCATTGCACACCTACACAAGATTAAGAATTCCTGTCTTAAGTGATCTGCATGTCTAAGGCTAGTGGCCAAAGATATGATGAGAGTTGAAAGGAGTTTTCTCAACTTCCCTCAAGTAACTAGGAAGCTTAAATGAGTAATCATTAAGGGAAATGCAAAAAAAAAAATTGAAAAGGAAAATTTCCCCATGTAAGGACTAGGTTTTGTTGGTTGGTTGAAGCTCACTCAGAAGTAGTAAAACAGATTTGGGCTGTGGGCTTTCACACAAGATATCTAGCTATTCCTATGTGGGAAGAAGACTTGAAAACAGTTACAATTAAGGGAAGAAATGGAAGGTGAGAGCACAGTAGGGAAGACAGCCCAGGAGAGGATGCCATAAGCTTTGTGGGTACAGCAAGATATGTATTTCCCGTAAATGTTCTGCAGCCATATGCATTCACTAAAAGTATTCTTTCTCAAACATGAAAAGTCATGGGAGAGTTTGTTACTGTGTGCACTGGGGCAGGGGGATTCCTTGTTATTTACCTTGGTGTTCTATTTTAATTTAATGACTTTTGCTCAGATCAATATGCTTTCTTGTTAGGTCTTTAAAGAAAAAAAAAAGGAAGCACCAGCAAGAGCTCATAATGATGAATGCTGACCCAATGTATGTCTTGAATCTAAGTGTATAGCTTTGAGGACCTACATTTGAGGAGGGCCCAGGTTTTAAGAGGTCCCTTCCACCTGTGAAATCCTGTGATACTATGGTTCCATAAGCCTAACATAGGGTGGAATGACAGAGAAGTAAAGGAGAGATCCAGGCAAGTGCACTCAGAAAATCTGAGGCTCACTTTGAGCCAAGAGCTGACCTGAAGGAGATGCCACTTGATGATGAGAGGGGTGTTAACAAATAGACATGAGGAGAGAATATATTCTGGGCACAAGAAAGGACAGTGTGACGGCTGGTAAGACTGCAAGGGGGCAAAAGTGAGGAAAAGCTAGGTGCCTGGTTTGGCTATTACATAGAGTTGTAGGGGAGCACCAGGAGGGAAAGCTTGGAGTCAGATTGTATGGCTTAAAACACCAGGCAAAGAAGATTATAGTTTACTTCTTGGGAACAGGGAGGCAAGGGAGTTTTTTTTGTTGTTGTTGAAGAAGTAAGACCTGTGTATCAGAAAGATTATTTTGATAACTATGTGGTAGGTACCAGGAAGGGGGTACCTGGGAGACCAGCTAGCAGATTATACCAAAGTCAAAGCAAGGAGTGGTGAGGTACTAGCTTGCTGGGGTGGCTCTTCTGCATGGGATATTTGCTATTTTTACTTAAGTGGGGAATTTAAGTAAAAAAAATTTCCCTTCCTCAGGACCATTTGCATTTAAAGTTTCATCTCTAACCATCTAATTAAAGGCTCTAGTCTATATGTGTATTGAAGGAATTTCAGGGCACATTTAAACAGACAGGGGAGAGGCTCTTCCGGGTGTTCAAGAAACTACACCATTAACTTGAGAGTGTTGGCCCTCCCTGATAGAAGCTGTGCTAATGATGTGTATTTATCATTGAACAGAAAACAAAACATTTCATTGAAAGCCAATTGAGATGGTCCTTTCTTTTTTAAGAGGTTGGTAGATCCCTATTGGGGATTTTGCCCCTCAATCACAGAATCATTGTGGTGGGATCGTATTACAACCCTGGTTTAACATACAAAGCAATAGGACAGAGATGTCTTAATTTTAAGGCATTAGAGTTTCTAAATGTTTTCTTTTCCAAATTATTTTATTTACCAGTTCATCTCTCTCTAGGTCTTTCGAGTGGAAGATTTCCATCTTTCTTCCAGTGAACAGCCTCAGGGATGCAGAAGGTAAGTAAGTGCAGGGCTTCAGTACACCTGTTAAAAGAGACACAGAAAATAAGTTGTTTTGGTGGAGAGGAATAAGCACTGGATTGGGAATCAGAGGACCCAGGTTCAAATTTAGTACTGTGTCAGCTTTGAGGGAAAAATGATTTATAACACTGTTCAGAAAAATTATTATACATTTAAATCCAGCTTTATGTGACCTAAACCCAGAATGTCACCTGACCCCAGTAACTCTAGGAAGGTTAGAGATGATTACAAAATATTTTGGGCTCCCCCAGGTCCTAGATCCACTGAAAACTTTCTTGTTTGGGATCCGGTATCTTGTGTTTTGACCTCACCCAAATATTGAATGTTTACATTTACTCATATGCATCTCAATGTTTTCAAGTTGCCCTCTCTGAGAAATTGCTAGCTGTGATTTCATTCCTGTAGGGAAATCCTAGCAGGGATCATTGATTCATTCTGGTAACTGTGCATTCACAGGTGTGTCTAAGTCTTAGATTAGACTAAGACGCTGCAAAGTTAAGTGACCTGCCCACAGTCACAAAGTTAGTCTGTGTCAGAATAAGGATTTGAACTTTTTAACTTCCAAACTCCAAGGCCAATCCTCTAATCTCTACTGCACACATGGTTTTTCCTAATTATGATTAATAAGAACATTTATAATTGAATAAGAATAATAAAATAGCTTGATTTTACCTAGCACCTTAAGGTTGGCCAAGCACTTTGCATCCATCATTTCATTTGATCCTCACCATAACCTTGTGAGGTAGGAAATGGAGACCCAGAGAGGAGAGGTGACCTGTCCTTTTTGGTCTGGGTAACACCGAGTCTATGGATGGAGGTTTACATTCTCTGACCTCTGTCCTCTCTTCCAAGCTACTTTTTCTCTCTGTTTGTATGTACAAGACTCCACATTCCTCAATATCTCACTGTCTCTGTCTCTCTCTGTCTCTGTCTCTCTGTCTCTGTCTCTCTGTTTCTGTCTCTCTGTCCCTCTGTCTCTCTCTGTCTCTCTCTGTCTCTCTGTCTCTCTCTCTCTCTCTCTCTCTCTCTCTCTCTCTGTCTCTCTCTGTCTCTCTCTGTCTCTCTCTCTCTCTCTCTGTCTCTGTCTCTCTGTCTCTCTCTCTGTCTCTCTCTCTCTCTCTCACACACACACACACACACACACATCTACACTGACTTCAAAGTGGAATTTTACATATTTCCACCTTAGGTGCCCTATGATATTTTCCATTTGATTTGACAAAATTTATTTTCCATAAAAACAAAACCCATCATCACACTAGTTTGCCTATGACTATGGCCAAAATTCCAAGTGCACTTGTCTAGGGTCACACAGCTAGTACATTTCTGGGGCAGGATTTGAAGCCAGGTCTCCCTGAGTTCAGGTCCAGCAGCAGTCTTGCCCCACTCCACCAACCTAGTCACCTACTAGACCTAAATGAAATATTCCAAGACTCAACCAAAAATAAAACTACAGAAAGCAGTTAGGGTCATCATCAGCTAGGATCGCCAAGATGAAAATCATTCGGATCTGCACAATTCTAGCTCTGAACAACAGAAGTATTAAAAAAATGACAATGAGCTCCTTGAGAGCCATGACTGCCTTTTTCCTTTTCTCTATTTAATCTCAAATGATTAGCATGATGTCTGGCACACAGTAGGCACTTAAATTTTTAATGACTAATAAACTCATATAATTGTGGGACATGGGGCACAAAATACGGTAATAACACGAAATTGTCACAATAGGGGCATATTCAATGGGAAAAAATAAACCATTTATCTTACCAGATGTTGGCAAAACATTAAACACACACACACACAGACACACACACAGACACACACACACACACACATGCACACAAGCACTTGTTTTAGGTCTGGAAAAGACAGTTGCACTTAGTGTCATAAATGTTCATACATTTGTCTCTCCAGAAAGTGCTGAAATTCCACTGGGTTTGTTTCTATTTCACCATTCTCAATGGTGAGACTTTCCACATTGTGCTTCCTTTCAGGGTCAACATTTCTGAAATAAATGAACCAAGATCTTACTGATGGATCTCTTTAGAGTATCAACTTTTTTCTGCTTGTTTAAATATCTGTAACCTGCAAAGTCTTTACATACCAAGACTTGCTCCCAAATAATCTGCTCCTTTAAAAAAACCCAAAAAAACAAAACTAGATGCTTAGACCCCCTCTTTATGAAGTGTCAAATCGTAACTGTGTTTATGTCGAATTTGTAAAATGACACTGAGGGATCCATAATTTTAAAAATGACATGTGTTATTCTATTCTGAAAGATGCAGAGCTTTAGTCAATGTGAGTTTGTCAGCCATGGCCACAGATAAAATGTCATGGTCACAGCCATCTCAAACGGGGCTTTCTTTGGAATCTTGCTTGACTCATAAATGTACACACACGCACACACACACACATATATACACATCTACCTATGCATAATCAGTGAGAACATTCCCAAATAAAGGGATGAGTAGGATGGTGAATACAGAGTCGGGGCCCAAGAGTCTGCAAAGCTGGACTACAGAGTCTCACCAAACACCTGGGAGCTATCCTCAAGGTCATCTCCAGGCCAGGCTCACAGGTGCTCTATGCACCATGGTGCCACAGTGCTTTAAAGTTTGGAAAACACTTCACAAATGTTATCTCACAGCAACCCCGGGAGGGAGATGCTCTTATTATCCCTATTTTATAGATGAGGAAACTGAGGCAGTTGGAGATCAAATGATTTGTCCAGGATCACATAGCTAGTCTGAGGCTGGATTCGAATTCAGGTCTTCCTGACTCCATGCTCTATCTTCTATAATTAAATGATAATTGCTGTTAAAGCTATATCGTATTTCAAATCACTGAACAATGGAAATCTAGGCACGATAGAAGTAGTAAATTCCAGTAATCTGAATATTTGTTTATCTAGAATAGACCCTTCCCTGACTAAGCTACAGTCTGGTGATCCAGGTTGGAACAGTTGCCAGAAATAGCAAACCTATAAAATGCAATGCTGACAACCTGCCTAAATATATGCATGTTAACCCTTTTTTAAAAAATTCTGAAATAAAACCTAAAATAGAATTTTAGTGAGGAGTATAAAGGTGGAGAATCCAGGGCCTGCTTGTTAACTTTCTACATTTAAAAAAAAGGATATGGATTATTTTAAGGGCACTCTGCTTACATTTTTTTTTATCTAGCAGAATGAACTAATTATGAAATGTATGCGTCAAAGATTTCAATTTCAGGCTTGACTTTACTTTGAAGATTAATTTTTTTTATTTTATCATCTTTACAGGCAGCTCAGTGGACAGCCTGGCTGAATGTTACTCATTGTTCACTGATGTATGAAGTGTATTTAATCAATGTGAAGAAAGTGATATTAAACTATTATCAGCTGCCTCAAATGTTCTAAAAATCGCCAAAGAAAGGTCAAGAGGTAACATCTCTGCTAATAATATGAGAAACAATGTATTTAACTTATTCTTTACATCACAGATTTTCAATGATCTTGGAATCGTTTTGTCAAAGTAATGAAAATATTGGAGGTGATTTCTCCTAATCTTATTTTTGATATGTGTTTTCCCCTCTTCTTGAAGGTTCTATTTTACACACATAAGAAGAGCTGTATATTTGCCAATTTATATTCCATGGACCCCAGTGTTCCAAAAATCAGAGTTCCATAGAGAAATGTTAATTATAGCAATACTTCCTCCCTAAAATATTTGATATGAAGTCATGTACTTATTTAAATATTTCAAAAGATGCAAGATTTTATTAATGCCTAAGCTTGACCTCCAGCAAAACTGATCATGGCCCTCTACACTTTAATGAGCTGCTGTGACCAAAAAAGAAAATTCATTCATTCATTCATTCATTAAAAAGCTATCACTCTGGAGCCGTCTTTCTGGTAATGAGCCTCTCTGAACTTAGGCTCATTCTCAAACAATAAATACACACTATTCATTGCTAGGTCCATGCTCAAAGCTTTTCACATTAGAAGGATACAATAGTGTTTGCATTTTGCTGGAACATCCTTCAAGGATGTAAGGTTACAGTAAAGTGTCCCACACCTATCAGATTGGAAAAGTTTGCAAAAAGGAAAATGACAAATGTTAGAGAAGGTTGGTATACTGATACACTGTTGGTGGAACTGTGGATTAGTCCAACAACTCTAGAAAGCAGTTTGGAGCTAGGGTCTTGAAGTTACTAAACTATGCATGCCTCTGGACAAGTGAGGGACCATACCCAGAAAATGATGAAAGAAAGAGGAAAAGGATTCATATGTACAAGAACATCAGCTCTTTCTGTTGTGATAAAAAAAATGGAAACTGAAGGGGTGTCTGTCAATTGAGGAATGTTTGAACAAATAATGGCATATGAATGTAATGAAATATTATTGTGCTCCAAGAAATGAAGAAGGGGGTGGTTTCAGAGCAACTGGGAAGACTTATATGGGCTGATACAGGAGAACAGTAAATACCATAACATCACCATTGTAAAAATGAACCACTATGAAGGTCTTAAGAATTCTTACCAATCATCGTTACCTAGGTCAAATGATGATGAAAGCTACCCATCTCTTGACTAATATGCAGGATGAAACATACATATTTTGGGTGTGACCAATATGGAAATTTGTTTTTATGCTCTTTTGTTACAAGGGTTCTTTCTTTCTTCTTCATATTTTTTTTTTAAGGAAGGGATAGAAGAGAGGAAAAATACTCCATAATTGAAAAAAATTTAAATAATGTAGAGTTACATCCATTTTATGATAAAGTAGTCAAGTAAGGGTTTAGTGGGGGATACAACTTTGTGTGTGTTGTGCATATATGTACACAAATAAAAAAATTTTAACCCGGGGATGTGACCTTATTTTTTTAATTTGATAATTAAATTTTAATATAATTGGTTTGCTTTGTAACCAGTGAGGCAGTTAGACAGCACAGTCAAAGGGGTCAGTAATGACCTGAATTCAAATTCTACCTCAGATATGTACTAGCTGTGTGACCTTGGACAAATTATTTAACCTCTTTCAGTCCCAGTTTTTTATGTGTACAATGGGTCTGGTAATGGAACTTAGCTCACTGGGCTGTTGTGAGAATCATATGAGATAACATGTAAAGTGATCTGCACATTTTAAAAGCTATGTAAATGCTATTATCATCAAACTATGTATTTTGTTCTATGCATTGATAAACCTGTTGTTCTGAGAAGGAGGTCCATAGGCTCCACCAGATTGCCAAAGTGATCCAGGACATAAAAATAGTTTAAAAGCTCTGCTATATCTGGTCATACTTTAGTATTCAAAAAATTTTAACTGTCTTTGTTGTTGTTCAGTCATTTTTCAGTCGTGGCTGACTCTTTGTGACCCAATTTGGGGTTTTCTTGGCAGAGATACTGGAGTGGTTTGCCCTTTCTTTCTCCAGCTCATTTTACAGAGGAGGAAACTGAGGCAAACAGGATTTAAAGTGACTTGCTGTAGCAGCAAGCACCCCAATATCCCCAGGGTGACTGCCAACACAGGTTCTTAGATCTGCTTTTCAAAAGGAAAGCAACTCAAAATGGGTTAACAAGCTTACTTTAATCAAACATATATTACCTAGTTCAGGGGGAAAAAGGTCAGCACCCTGAACTTCAGAGTTACAGAACTTACAGATCAAACAGACAGGCTTCCAAACTGTCCTACCACTATATCAATACCAAATCACAGTTACCAGAGAGGGAAGCGTCAACATCTGGGATTTCAAAGCCGGGGGGCTCTCAACAACGGCTTCCCAGAGTCTCATCTGGTCAAATCACACAACACTTCTCAAAGTGAGCCCCAAAGCAAAGCCTCTCCTAAGGGTTTATATAGCCTTCGCCTGGCTCAGAGAATGTAACAACCTTCTGGACCCACTGCCCAATCACAAAGTATCAAGGTGTGGGCTTTCCTGAAAAACAAGCCTCCCACCACAAGCTCCAGGTGCACTTAAGCTAGGGGCAGGGAAGATCTTTAAATTTGCATTTCCATTACACTTGCCCAGGGTTACACAACTAATACGTGTTTCAAGATGGATTTGAACTCAGTAAGATTAGTCTTCCTGACTCTAGGTCTAGTACTCTCTGCACTATGGTGCTACCTGGCTTCACGAAAGTAACTCCATCTATCTGATGGTCCTGGAGACATGTCCTTCCCCAGACTACCCCATGCAAAAGGATTTATGGATTCTCTCACCATATAGTAATCAGTGACAAACAGCATGGATGGAATGTTGGTCTTGGAGTCAGAAAGACATGGTTTCAAATCTTTGATACTTATTCTCTTTGTGACGATAGGGGAGTTGTATAACCTCACCAAACCTCCGTTTTCTTGTCTGCAAGATGAGAAGACTATTATGTGTAATGCCTATGCCAGATGGTTGCTGTGGTGCACTGGTAAGTCACAGAATTTCAGAGATGGATGTTATCTCTTCAGGCTTCTAGACCAATCCATAACTGAATGAATCCCCATGACAACATTCTTCTATAACAAGTGTTTATATGGCTTTTCCTCAAAGACTTCTGATGGGGCAGACTCCACAACCCATTCACACTTTGGGGTAGTTCTAATTATTAGAATTTTTTCTTTACATTAAGCAGACTCCACTAATAATTTTGTTAAATCTTACAAAAAAGATTCAACAAAGTTCATTGGCTCTGCCTTCTGGCAGAACAAGTCTGATCTCTTTTCTATGTGACAGCTCTTCAAATACTTAAATATATTAACATCTTCCCATCACTAAAGCTTCCCTTCTCCCAGCTAAAGACCCTCACCTTAGTCAACGGATCTTGAAATGGTATGAATTTGAAATCTAGAGATTTTAAATTTATTTGAACAATTGGAAGGGGCTGTATGATGATGTAGTGCTAACATTATAACAGGAGGAGAAGAAACAAGTGTCCATTCAGAACCTTCAAATACTCAAATGGTATTGAAGAAGTTAAATAAAAACAGAAGACATGGGAATTGATATATTCTGTTCTGAGATTTTGGAGAGGGGAGGATAAAAGAAATACATTACTGTAGAAAGGAGGAAGAAGGGAGTAGATGTCAGAATTTCTCATAATTGGGATGTATGAGAAGAAAAGTATAAAAATAGCAAAGAAGAGTTGGGAAGAATGAGATCAGATGTGCCTCTCAGTCTTATCTGAGACAGGTTGGGGGGATTGAACACACACACACACACACATACACATGCATGTGCACATGTGAACACAGTTTAGTGTTGAAATGTATCAAATTTAATAGAGGAAAAAATTGGGGGTGGGGAATGAGGATAAAAAAAGGTTAATACCAGGGAAGTAACAGCCACAAGTACAACAAATTTCCTGGTCCTGAAAGGAAGATGTAAAGGGTAAAAAAGATAACAAAGAATTAGACTTGCAGAAGGTACTCATCAATTGAAGAATGACCAGTTTGAGGTATATAATTTAATGGAATGTTACTTTGCTGTAAGAAATGATGAAAAAAGAGGATTTCAAAGAATGAATTTTGAATAGTATAAAACTTATGCAAAGTTACATGAGCATAGTCAGGAGAACAATTACCAAGGCAATCACGTTGTAAATAAAAAATACTTTGAAATTCATAAGGACCTTAAACAACTGCAATGAAAAACCATTTCTTCAGGGGGCTTATGATGTAGTGTATTACTCAAGAAGGACTGAAGGGACAGAAAGATATATGTGTTTGGACTTTATTATTGTGAGAATTCATTCTGCTTAACTATGTTTATTCATTACAAGGGATTTTTTTTTCTTTCTCAGTTTTTTAATTGGGGAATGATGATAGGAAGGGTTAGCATTATCTATGCCAATTTTATTTTTGAAAGAAGGCCCCTGGATAAGAGAAGGATGCATAGATAAGCATGACAGTTAACAAGTATGGAATTTAATATATTCTTTTCCTTAAAAGAAAAGCAAATAGTAAGAAATGGAAATTCATAGTTTCATTTGCAGTCTTCTTCTGTATACGTAGAAATGCCTTTTGTTGGTGTTTAAAATTAGAGTAAAAATGAAATTAAAAAATCAAACCTGACAGGTGACAAAATGTTATCGGGGCTGTTTGTAGGAACCAAGATTTACACCAAAGGTTCCTACTTGGTTGACCAAAAGTTAGCATATACAAGCCTATACAAGTCTTTCACAATCACTTTAGAGTAATCAGAATTTGAAGACTTTTAGGGGAAGGGGATATCTTCAAGAATTTGAAAGGATGTCACTTGTAAGAAGGTGCCTGCCTCCCATCCCGTCCCCAGATGGCCCAAGTAGGGAAAGTGCAGAGAGGCAAATTTCAGATTAATGTAAGGACGAACTTCCTAATAGAATGGCATGCTTTGAATCATATCTTTGCCCCTCACCTGAAATCAAGTGAAGGCTAGGCAGCTATGAATTGGTGATGCTAGAAAAGGGATTCTCAGCCACCCACGGGACAGCATGGCCTCTGAGTGCTCTTTTAACACAGAGACTCAGTGATGCAGAGATGATATGATTTTTATGAAGATTTTTATATGTTGTATAACTGTTTTATATAATGTAATAAATATAAAGCTAAACATTAGAAAAGGAATTTAGGGTTCAGAGTAGATAGAGCACTGAGCTTGGAATCAGGAAGACTCATCTTCTGAGTTCAAATCCAACCTCAGAAACTTAATAGTTGTGTGACCCTGGGCAAGTCACTTCACTTTCCTCATGTATAAAATGAGCTGGAGAAGGAAATGACAAATCATGCCAGTACCTTTGCCAAGAAATGGGGTCACAGGCAGTAAGACACAACTGAAACAACCAAACATTAGACATGGGGAAAGTCCACACCAGTTGGTTGCCTTCCTAATGCTCAAAGATATGATTCAAAGCTTCAGATTAGCTTAAATAAAGGAAGATGTTGGGCCATGTTTTTGTCTTACTTTGTATAGCCACCACTTAGCACACAAATGTCCTTAATATTTGTTGAGTAACTGAAATGTCCATGCTACAAATATCACTATTGTGCAGAAATCAGCCCTTCACATAAGTTGATCTGTTTTCCATCAAGATATCCAGGCTTAACTTAAATTTTCTATATTGGTTGATTACCTTTTGAGGACCCTGGAATTACCTCTATATCTCTGAAAGAGACATGCACATGCCCTTCAATTTCTAGCCTGGCTCTAACCAAGCAGAAATTGGTTTCAGAAAATCACTGTCTCGATACCATGCACTCTTCTTCCCTAGAACCTTAGCCTAATCCAAATACTAAGGTAAGTTCTGATGTTTCTCAAGAATTTATAAAACTACAAAGACCTATAAAGATAATAGGACTTTTGAACCAGTGGTTGGAGCCTTAGAAATCAGTTAATCTAACCTTCTCATTTTACAGAGGAAGAAATAAAGGCAGAAAAATTAGATGACTTGCCCAAAGTCATACAGAGAGCAAGTACGAAATTTAGGATTCAAACCCAGATTCTCTTCTTTTGATTTTATGGTAATTTCATACAAGGAGGTAGTTTATTATTTTTAATTATGAAAGGAAAACATTTCTTTTCAGTACATTAAGAAAAGTAATAAGAGAGTCTTGACCATCACGCACCTACTGTAAATTACTATTCTATATTAACATGTATAATTCATTTTTCCTATAAATCTAATTTATTTTGCTTTTAAGTGGTAAATAATGCATCACAGAAGAAAAATTTTCACATTAAATTTAAATATCCTCCATTAAATTATTATTGTAAATATAAAGCACTTAGCATAGTGCCTAGCATACAGTAGGTGTTTAAGTAATGCCTTTTCCCTTCCCCCCCACTAAATTCCTCTAGGGAGTTGGGTGATAGAGTAAAAAGAGCACAGAACTTACAGTTGACTCCCAACTCTCCTTCTTACTAGTACCACAACTTTGGGGGCGCCATTTTTTCCTCTCTAAACAATCTTAGTTTCCTCACTTGTAAAATGGGGATTGGGGGTACAATATCCCTATGATATGTGTAGCATGGGCAAAGAAAGTACTTGTCCATTATCTACTACAGAAATGTGTGATGTGATCTTGTGATTAATGAAATCACCTCATTGAGCTCTCCGTTGGTTAAGGACTGGTCACATATATGTAAGCTGATTCCATAGGGGATCTTCAACTCTGGAATGTTCTCACTGGCTTGGTTTGTTGGTCCCTCCATGATTTATGGCCCACCTAAAAAAAAAAAAGACAAAATACAGATGAATAATCTCATCAATAAGGATGAAATAACTGAAACAGACCTTTGGTTACATAATTATTAAAAGCATTACTATTTTAACATTTTATTGATATCTTCTGTTTCTATATCAACTTATTTTTAAGATGTCTATAAAGCAATCCATCTTTTACAATAAAGAATACAAAAATACAGAGGTGAGTAAGCAGTTCAGCAAATTAATACATTAATGAATTTCTAAAATAAATGCAGTTTTCCACATCTATATTCTCCTAAATCTGAAAAGTAAGGAGAGAAGGAACACTACTCTAAAAAAAGTATTATTGGTAACCTTAATTATTCCCCCAATAAATTCCCCCATAATTGAACCCTCCCTTGTAACAAAGATCAATAGTTAGACAAAAGTAAGCAACAAAACTAACTGGCAAATGCCACTAATAGAGAATACCATACTCTGTACCACAATCTTCTCTCTACTGAAAATCAAGTCAACAATCTTTATTAAGCACCTACTGTCTGCCAGACACTGGGCTAAGGGCTGGGAAAACAGAGAGGAAAAAGACAATCCTGGACCTCAAGGAGCTTATAATCTAATGTAGAAAAGTGTGTTTCATCATTCACTCTTCTGAATCTTGATTAATCATTACAATTAATCAGTTTGTTCAAGTTTTTGTGCTGTCTTTGTTTTCATGATTGTAAATATTTTAACTATATAGTTTTATTTGCTTTGTTCTCCTGACTGTATCAGTTCATATAAATCTTGGATTTATCTGATTTCTTTATATGTATATATATATATATATATATATATATATATATATATATATATACGTGTGTGTGTATAAATTCTTAATACCACAATAGTATTCTATTACAAACTATAATAATCATCAATTATCACATGATAATTTGTTCTGCCATTCCCCGACCAATGAATACCCACTTTATCCCCAGGTTTTTCTTACCTAAAAAAGCATTGCTATGAATATTTTGGCATGTATAGGACCATTCTGTATTTGATATACTTAGGAGCATATGCTAAGCTGTACAATTATTGGGTCAAAGGAAATAAATAATTTTATCACAAAATTCCAAATAATTTTCCAGATTAGCTAGAACCAATCTACAATGTATTTATAAATGTGCTAATATTCTTATAGCTCTTCCACCATATAACTATGCCCATTTTAATCATTTTGCCACTTTGATAAATATGAAACAAAATTCATAGATGTTTTAATTTGCATTTTTATTATTAGAAATAATAATTAGCAGTAGCAACTATAACTAGTAAATATTAGCAAAATTTTTGATTACACAAAATTAAAAAGATTTGGCAAAAATAAAATCAATACAGTTAAAATGAGAATAGAAACTAAATGGGGGAAAAAAGGAAACCTATCTAATAAATCTGAAAAATCCTGGTATCTAAGATTTGTAGGGTCTTGACACAAATATATCAACCCAAGAGTCATTCTTTAATGGCCAAAAGTTATATGAATAGTTTTCAAAGAAAGAACTGTAAACAATCAAAAACATATGAAAGACAATCCAAGGAAAAAATGAATTCAAAGATATAGTCACTGAAGGAAAGGCATTTTTAAGGATTATGACCCTTCACAGAAAAAAAAGGAAGAAAAAAGTTGATGCTTTAGGAATCCCTTAGAGCACAGCACAGAGCCATACCTAAGGGGAACTTAATTCAGGACATTACAAAGTTTGGGAGGCAGGGCAGAGAAAGACATTTTACACTGTAGGAATTGTGAATTATCTCTGATGCCATATATAATTTCTACACGTGTGCACTTACCACTGTACTCCAAGTTTAGTTCATTCTTCCTATGCTATTTGCCTTTGTGGCAGAGTACACTCCAGATCTGAGGAGGAAAGCCTTATACCAACTTTTCTTAACATATAATCTCTGTAAGTCCTTTTGTTTCCCCTAAAGGCAAATTGTCTGGCTAGTTAATTATTAATGGAGAGCATACTCCTGGGGCTTTGGAACAACAATGCTAGAAGTCTGGCCTCTTTGGGAATCCCAAGCAATAAATGTGAATTCAGGTCAGGAATTGTATCTCAAGAGGGATACCACAAGAGTAAACCCCTAAAGGTAGAGAAAAAGCTAACAAATCACAGTATGTGGAGGGGGGAGGTATCAGGGCTAGCCTGTGGGAATAGAGTTACATCAAAGTAGTTTAAGTAAAATTAAATGAAGAAACAAAAATACTGATTTAAAAGAGAAAGGAGTCTTTTAAAAAATGGAAAAATCAATATTAGAGACATAAATAGAAAAAGATACAAACCTAACTCATAACTAAATTTGAGTTAACTAAACAATTCACTAAAATAAAAGTTAGTGGAAAAATGGATAATAAAACAAAGCCCCACAATTTGTTTTTTTTACAAGAGTTTTGTAAAAAGCAAAAACAATAAAATGAGAGCCTGGAACAGGATTCACTACACATCAAGTAAATCAGAAAAAGCAGAAGTTGTAATCAGGCTGTTACATAATGCAAAAATAAAAATTCAGAATGCCAACAGAAATAAACAAGAAAGTACCTCTATCCTTAAAGGATCCTTAATATAATAATCAAAAATGAACTAATATCAATAGCAAATGTATAAGGCAAAAAATGTTATAGCATATAAATCCAAAATGGGAAATTTAACTGAATTGCAAAAATATATGAAGCAACAACAAAATATTAGGAACCTTTAATGGTCTTTTTTCAAAGCTAGATAAATCTAAAAGAAATTTTAAAAGAGAGAAAATAGAATCAAACAAACTCGGACAATTTAGAGCTAAAAGATTATAATATATTCTGAATGGAACCACTAAAGAATGTGTGTGTATGAATATATGAGTAGATGTATATATGTATGTATGTTTTATTTATGCATGTGTACATATTTGTACACATATACACAGACATATATTCAAAATGTTATGGAATTTAAGTATGAAGGCACATAAAATTGTAAATAAGTGTAAAAAGAAGAAATATCAAATATATCCTTTACAGAGAATAATAATTTAAAAAATAATAATCCAGGAAACATAAGGAAAAGACACAGACCTATAACAAATGAAGATCCAATAATGAAATACTAAAAAAACAAGCGAGCCAAAGAACAAATCATAGAAACAATAATTATGTGGAAGATAATGAGACAATAACATCACAATTTCTATGATGCAACTATACCAATCATCAGAAGAAAAATTATATTCCTAAAATCATAAAGCAAAAAAATATAAAAAGTATGAATTAACTGAATATAGGATTTAAAAATTAGAAAACCAACAAATTAAGAAGCCAAAATAGGTAACATTAAAAGTTTAAGGATGTGAATTCAAAATCAAAAAGATTGTCGAACTGACAAGCAAAACTAAAAGCTAGTTGTTTGAAAAGATGAATAAAACTGACAAATCTTTAGCCAACCTAACGAAGAAGAAGAGAGTGGAGAATTAAATTAATAAAATAAGATTACAATAAGCCCAGTGAACAATATGTAGTTATATACAAACAAAACCCAGGATTCAAAATACATTATCAACAAAAAAATAGATATTCTAATTTATAGATTGCCAATAAAGATCTTAAATATTCCAAACTCAAAAAAAAAAAAAAGAAATTGACCAAATTGTAAAAAAAAAAAAATTATCAAGGGGTAAAGGATGAGGAGCGATTCTGGTCAAAACGAACTGTCAGGGCAATTTTATTAAGCTTTGAAAGAAAAATTAATGCTTGTGTTGCACATATTCTCAAAATCTGGGGGAAAATATTCTACTAAAATCCTTTTATAAGACAAATAGCCTAATAGCTAAAACAGGAAAGATAAAGCAAAGAGAAATATAGACTAATATCAGTCATAATTACTGATTAAGACTTTTAAAATGAAATGTCGGCAAAAAATAAAAATTTATCTAAAAGATAAATTGATGATCAAGTTGGATTTGTGCCTGGGATGTAAGGATAGGTCAACATCTGAAGCTAATCAATATATTTAACCATATTAAAGTAAGAAACATCCCAGACCCTGATTCTCTCAATAAATGCAAAATACAACACTTAAAAAATGTACAAAATACAAACATACAGCAGGGATTCTTAAAGTTCTTTTTTTTTTTTTTAATATCATGGACCACCTTTGGCAGTCTGGTGAAGCTTCTTAAAGTAATAAACTGTTTCTCAAAGTAATATTTTAAAATACATATACTAAAAGACACAGGATTATAAAGGAAACCAATTTTATGTAAATACAGTTATCTAAATGTATTTTTTAAAGTTTATAGAGCCCCAAATGAAAAAAAAAAACCCTGACATAGACAGATTATCTTTTAAATATGATATTATCTAGAAACAAAATCTATCATTATTTTCAATGGGGAAACATTAAAAGCTTTAATCTTGTATTTACGGGGAAAGGACATTCTTTTCTCTACTTTTATTTCACAAGTTCTTGCAATGCTAGAAATAGCAACAGAACAGGAGAAAAGACATAAAAGGCACAAGTCTCAACAAAAAGGAGACAAAACTATCCCTGTTTGCTGATGACATAATGGTTTACTGAGAAAATTCTAGGGAATCAGTGAGGAAACTAATTAAGCAAATTCAGTAAAGTTGCAGGTTACAAATAAAATCCTCAAAATGACAACAATCCAGGAGATAATAATAGGAAGGGAAGTTACATTCAAAACAATTACAAAGTGCATAAAATATGAGGGCCATCTACCAAAACACTTAAAAAAACTTCTGTAGATACAATTACAGACTACTCCTTAAAGAAATAAAGAACAATTTAAATGGCTGGAGTAATATTCAGTGCTCATAGCTGGGGTGTGTCAATATAACAATAATAAACATGATGCTAACCAAAATTAATTTAGCATTATGTCAATTGAACTACCAAAGAAGTACCTTACAGAGTTAATAATTAATAACAACATTCATTTGGAGGAAAAAAAGTTCTAGAACATCAAAGTAAATAAAGAAAAAATGTCGGAACAATGGGGGATTAGCACTTCTAGCCTCATATTATTTTGTAATGTGATAATAGCTAGAAAATAAACACTTATTAACCATGTTATAGGCACTATGCTAAGCGTTAGAAATACAAAGAAAGGTGAAAGACATTCTCTGCCTTCAAGGAACTCAGTCTAATGGAGGAGACAGTCTGAAAAACTCATGTAAAAACAAGATATGGAGAGGTTAAATTGAAAATAATCAATAGAAGGAAACGTATTAACAAGGGGGATCAGGAAAGGCTTTGCACAGAACTTAGACTTTTAGGTATAACTTGAAGAAAGCCAGGAGGCAGAGGTTAAGAAGGAGAGCATTCCTGGAATGGAGAAAAGCCAGTGAAAATGCCCACAGTCTGGAAAAAGAGTACTTTTTGTAAGGAACAGTAAAGAGACCAGTATCAATATATTCTAGAGCTTGGGGGAGGAAGGGGTAACATGTAAGAAAACTGGAAAGGTAGGTGGGGACTAGGTTGTGAAAGGCTTTGAATGTCAGAGGTTTTGTTATTTGATCCTGAAGGTTATGGAGAGTCACTTGAGTTTGTTAATAATGGAAGTAACATAGATCAAAATTATTTGGTTAAAAAATAGAAAAGTAGATTAGTAGAACAGACTAGACAGGGGAAAATCAGAATAAATGAATTCAATAAGCCCTCTAAAATATTTTTAAAATATTACAAAAACCTAAAAATATTAATTACCCTGAAAAGAACAAAATTGCTGGGAAAACTAGAAAGCTGTCAAGCAGAAAATAGGTTTAAACTAACATTTGGCGCCAGCTAGGTGGGTCAGTAATATGAATAACATGAATCTAAAAGAAGAAGTGGTCACTGAGTGATGGAGGTAGGGGGAGAACCTGGAAGCAACAATGGGGAACCTGGAGTATTCTGAACTCCTGCCTTGACCAAGAAGAATGAGTGAAGGTGTGCCCAGCATTGGAAAGTATGGCCAGGAAGCCTATGCCATCTTAGGAGAGCCAAGTTTCAGTAATAGTTAGAAGATGGAGGGAGTGGGAGAGGAAAAGACTTAGGATGAGGAGAATGTATTGCTTATGGACCAGGCATTCTAGAGGGCAAGTAGAGGGGCTGGGTCGTGTCCTATTGAAACGTTGTGGTGGAAAGACTGAAGGAGATGAGAATAAGGAATCAGAAGATGGGGGCATGAGAGGAAGATGGAGCTTTGATGATGACCTACAGGGGTTCAGAATCATTGGAATGTGAAGAGTATGACCAGGTATGAGAATGTTCTTCCTGACTCTAAGGAAGTGTCTGAGGCCATATCTGGATTCAAACCTTCCTGACTCCAAGCCCAGGGCTCTATCCACTATCCACCTCCCACACAGAGTTATTGTGAAGACCAAATGAGATAACAGACAGAGATGGAGTATTCTGCAAACCTTAAAAAGCTATAATGCTAGCTCTTAGCTCCCTGTCCCCCAGTCTTCTCTTATTTCCTTCCCAGAATCTTGGATAACATGTTTTTGCCTCCCTTCACCATCTGGGATCCTCTTGTGCATACCTTCTGCTTGCCATTTTCCTTCTTTCAACAGAACCCCAAAGAGTCCAACGGAATATTCTGTTCTACCTGCTCTCATCATTGAACTAATTTTGTTCATGCACATTCACTGTTTGTAAAGAAAAATTAATTCTCAGCACATTAGATTGTCATAGTTGTCGATCCTCCAGTTTCAAAATACAATTGAATTGGGATTGAGTAGTGGGTTATATAGTTAATGGGACGTACACTGAGCAAAGAGTAAAGAAACCAGAGTTTTAGTTGCCTCTCTGCTCTTAACTCACTTCTGCTCTCTGGACTGTATTCCTCAGCTAGGAAAAGGATAGAAAAAATAGAATGGAGATTAAAAAAATCTTAGCTCGTTAGGGCTAGGGAGATACTGGAGGGGTGTGTGTGTGTGTGTGTGTGTGTGTGTGTGTGTGTGTGTGTATCAGACCTGTTCTGTGATTTAGGAAAAATCACTTTGGTGGCTGAATGAGGTTCCTTGAGAGGTAATGGGTTCCCTGTCAGAAAAGGATTTTCACCTCAGAATTGGAAAAGCACTAGAGGGGATAGGTTAGGTCACATGACCACAGAACTCCCTTCTTTGTCTGGGATGCTTTGGAATATAATGTGCTCATTGGACTCCAGCCTCAGAGAACAAATTCCTCATCCCTCACATAAAACAGACTAACAGAAGAAAGGGTGCATTTCACGTTGGGAAAAATTATTTTTAAAAGTAATGTGCTGTTATAAGTTATTAATACATTTATGTATGTGTATATAGTATATGTAAGAATAGCTTTCTTTTGTGAATGAGGTATACAAGTAATAATTTATCTAATCACTCATTCTTTATGGAATAGATAACTCCGTAGCTTTCCATTTTTGTGATTCAGTATCAGATAGCATTTTTTAATACTTTAACAGTTGACCCCTTGGTTAACCAAATATTTATCATGTTCTCTGGAATAATTAAATATATGCCAATGATATATCTTACTAATTTAATTATGTAACATATAATAAAGCATAACATTGCATTAATTAATGTTGAAATCATGGTTTAGGTTCCTTTTTTTAAAAAAAGGTTAAATGGTCATGAAAAAAGACAGGTCAAAAAGAAAGGAAGGAAGGAAAGAAGAAAGGAAGGAACAGAGGAAGGAAGGGGAGGAAGGAGGGAAGGAAGATGAAAGGAAGGATGGAAGGAAGGAAGGAAAGAAGGAAGGGAGGGAGGGAGGGAGGAAGGGAGGGAGGGAAGGAAGGAAGGAAGGAAGGAAGGAAGGAAGGAAGGAAGGAAGGAAGGGAGAAAGCAAGGAAAGAAGGAAGGAAGGGAGGGAGGAAGGAAGGGAGGGAGGAAGGAAGGGAAGGAGGGAAGGAAGGAAGGAAGGAAAGAAGGAAGGGAGGAAGGAAGGAAAACTCTCTCAAGGGAAACTAAAAAAACAAAAAACAACAACAACAACAACAACAAAAAAAAAAACCCCACAGGATTCTAGAGCCAGAAGGGACCTAAGAAATCTTTGAGATCTTCCTCTTCATTTTACAGATAAGAAAACCGAGGCTAAACTGAGTTAGTTGCAGTTGGGCCAAAATATAATTTCTGGGACTCTATGAGCTCCATCATGTTCATTCATAGAAAAATAATATCACCTGAATGAATGGATGAATTCATGTGCATTTATTAACTACTTACTATATGCCAGGCACTTTGCTATGTGCTGGGGATATGAAGACAAATCAACTCAAACATAAATAAGAAATCCTGCCTTCCATATTCCAATAGGGGAAGAAGTGACATAAGTTGGAAAGGGAGGTAGGGTTTCCACCTCCATGTATTGTCTTTCCCCATTAGGATACAAGCTCCTTTAGGTCAGGGAGTGTTTATTTCTGTATCTACTAAACAAAATAGGGATTATATCTTGGAGGCAGTGCCCACACTGATGTAATCACAGATCTTTTGAAGTACAGATGTGGTCAAGGAGGAACAAAATAGTATTTGGAATGCTGGCTCAAACAAAGCTCTGTTTAACGCTGAGGAAACCAGCATGTTCAAATCCATGAAACCATGTCCAAATGCATTCTAAGCCATGAGGAGGAATGGGAACATCCTTGGCTCCTCATCATCATTCTCCCTTATTCAGTAACTCATCTTTTTTCAGATGTTCATTCCATCCATTTATTCCACCCTATCACATGCAGGGTCCAGCTTTGTACCAGTCACTGGTCATTTGTTGTCTTTCTATTTTTTTAAGTAAATTTATTTATCTATTTTAAGTTTTCAACATTCATTTCCACAAGATTTTAAGTTACAATTTTTCTCCGGTCTTTCCCCTACCCCCACCCTAAAATAACAAGCCTACTGAATACCCCTTGCCCCAATCTGTTCTCTCTTATATCCTCCCCCATCACCCTTCTAACTTTCTAGTAGGGCAGGATGGGTTTTTATACCCCAGTGCCTATATATCTTATTTCCCAGTTACATGTAAAAAACAATTTTAAACATGTGTTTTTATAACTTTGAGTTCCAGATTTTTCCCTTCTTCACTCCTCACCCACCACCCACTGAGGAGATAAGCAACTGAATACAGGTTGTACATGTGTAGTTACCCAAATCATTTCCATAGTAGTTATATTGTGAAAGACTAACTATATTTCCCTCCTTCCTATCCTGCCTCCCACTTATTCTATTTTCTCCTTTGACTCTATCCCTTTTCAAAAATGTTTGCTTCTAACTATCCTCTCCCCCAATCTGCCCTCTCTTCTACCATCCTCCCTCTTATCCCCTATCCCCCTATTTTCCTGTAGGGTAAGATACCCAATTGAGTGTATATGTTATTCCCTCCTTAAGCCAAATTCAATGAGAATAAGGTTGTCCCATTCCCTTTCACCTTTGTGCTCTTCTCCTCCATTGTAACAGTTTTCTCTCGCCTCTTTTATATGAAATAATTTACCCTAATCTATCTCTCCCTTTCTCCTTCTCCCAATAAATTCCTCTCTCACCTCTTAATTTTATTTTTTGGATAATCATCCCTTCATAGTCAACTCATCCTGTGCCTCCTATATATACATGAACATACATATGCCCACACTCACATATATATTTACATACACATACACCCTCCTATACACACACACATATTCCCTTCAACTCTCCTCATATTGCAAAGAGTCTTATGAATTATAATTATCATTTTTCCATGTAGGAATATAAATAGGTCAACTTCAATAAGTTCCTTATGATTTCTTTTTCCTGTTTACCTTCTCATGCTTCTCTTGCTTCTTGTATTTGCAAGTCAAATTTTCCGTTCAGCTCTGGTTTGCTTGAAAATCTTCTATTTCATTGAATAACCATATTTTCCCCTGTAGCATTATACTCAGTTTTGCTAAGTAGGTGATTCTTTGCTTTAGTCCTAGCTCCTTTGACCGCTGGAATATCATATCCCAGGCCCTTAATGTAGAGGTTGTGAGGTCCCAGACTGTGCTCAGCTCCAAGGTCAGTGTGATGGACCCTTCCTGTCTGCCTGTTGGGCTTCCTTCAGCAAGAGATTTGTTTCTCTCTATCACTTTGTGGGTTCTGTAGCTCTAAAGTTTGTTTAGAGTCTTTTTTTTTACATCTATTGGAAGTGATTAGAGTGGGAGATCAGGCCAAGTTTGTGCTTCTACTACCCCATCTTGGCTCCGCCCCACCTAGAATCATTTCAACACCATCCCTCACTCTCAGCTCCTTTGTTCCAATCTGTCCTTCTATTCTTAAGGAATTCACTACCTGGCTCACAGACTTCCTTTCCACCCAATTCCATGCCATCTTTTTTGGAGACTTCAATATATACCTTAATGTTCCTTCAAAAATTCTGCCCTTCTAGTTCAACCTTCTCAACTCCTAAGGTTTATACTTTCATACCACTTTATTCCTATATCCTTGACCTCATCACCTTCATGGAGTAGACTGCTAACATCCCCTTTTCTGACCATAGCTTTCTATTCTTCTCCCTCTTCTGGTGGCACACTTTCCTAAGGCTAGCAAATGAATGAATGAATGAGAATTTCTTAAGTTCTATGTGCTAAGCACTGGTCATACAGATAGAAAAAAGCAAGACTCCGCTCTCTAGAAGCTCACACTAGATTTAGGGGAAAACACACAAAAGAAAATGGGAAGATGGAAAGACCTGAAAACCCCAAGGGCTCAGGGCTGAGGTGGATGGCATGGTTCAGCACCTATGATGTGCCAGGCAGTGTGGGTGGTACAAATAATAATAAGAAATTCCCTCCCCTCAGAGAATCTCCAATCGAATGGGGGAAGGCAGTACACAAAAGGAAGCTGAAAGGGGGAGAGGGTGCTATCAGAGGGTACCCATGACATTCATGGAATCAAAACCTGGCAAAGCAGCTGATGGGAAAGAAATATTTAGCTGGAACATTCTGTACCCCCTTGAAACAGCAGTATAGGGAGTAGTTAACTGCTCCACCCTCCAGCTCTCCCATTCGAGGGGAGAGGGGACTGAGGAAGACTTGAGTCCTTGGGTTATATCAGTAGTTCAGAAGATAGTACCAGCAGGCTGGGGGCAGTAGAGGCAGGGCAGACCTCTAAGATCTAGAATACCTTAGGATACAACAGCAGGCCCACCATAGTGATTTATCATTTCTCTAAAAGAAGGAGAATTGGTGAGTCCCATACCGTCCAAGGAACACAAGCAACCCAAGAAGCCAGGATGGGTTCTGAGAGGCCCAGGGCCAGGGAAGAAGCAGGAGAAAAGGAAAGGAGGGGCGCTACCCCCAATGGCGATGGGTCTTTCTGACACTCAGCAGTTCTACATAGGTACTAGGCGGCCCCAGGGAGGGTGTGTGAAGGGAAAGGTACCATCTTCACCATCACCTTCAGTTACTTCATCGTTCAGTGCTCTCCCAGGCCACTCAAACCCCACTATTCTCCCTTCTTAAACCTAACTATGTAGTCAACTAACTTAAATAAACACAATCCTCAACTAAATTCTTTATACCCATTTCCTATAGCCACTCAAGCCTAGAGAAACTAACTCTGGCTTCAAGTCTTAGGACAAACAAAAAATTCTCTCAGGGGAAAAAATCAGGCAAGATATCCAATGTCTTGGCCCTTTAAACAGTGACCTGTCAGGTTCCCTACAGGGTTTTGGCCACAAGACCTCTCATTTTCAGTGGGGGACCTTTGGTCTCTGGTGTCAAAAACAAAAAGAGCATCGGACTGCTTCTAGCTAGAGCCCAAAGACTCAAGTCTGACTTGTGAATTAAATTCTCTCTGTGAGAGAACCCCTTCTAGTTTATGGTGAGCTCTCTCTGGCTCCCACTGGTAATCTCTTAAAGCCAGACTCCATTAGTCATCACTGATGCAGGTATTACTCAACCAGCACACAGCTGAGAGAGCTTTGGGGTTTGAGGACTTCTCAAATTCTCAACTCCCAGCCTCCTTCTGCTCTCCGGTGTAAATAACTGGATGGGGTAAAGCTAAAGCCAGGAACTGAGGCCAGTGTCCCACCCACCAGCCTAGCCATGTACTTAGTCTTTCCTATACAAATATATGCTTCTAAAGCAACTTATTATTATATCACACAAGCTAATAGAACATTATTTCACTTTATAAACCTCTACGTTTCAGCCAAACTGGACTACAAACTGCCCCCCAAATTTGAAATTTGGTTTCCCCCATTTTCTGCTCTTCCATAGGTTTTCCACCAAGCCTAGAATATACTGTCCCCTCCCCCTTCTGTCTTTTAGAATTCCTAGCCGCCTTCAATCCTAGCTCATGTGCCACCTCCTATGGAAAGTCTTTCTTAATTCTCCTAATTTATAAGGTTCTATGAGCTATCATGAATATACTATTTTCTTTCCATGTTGTAACTTCAGTGGAACAAGGATTCCTTTAAGCCAAGTTCTGGCTTTCATTTTGTCTTCATAAACCTAGCAACCAACAGAGCCTTGCACATAGTAAGCATGCAATAAAAACTTGTTGGGTTGGATTGGATTGTAATGGATTGGACTGCATAAAGAGACATTTAATACATTGGGTAAGAAAGTGATGAATGTTGGCATGAAATCCATCAGTGGCAAGAAGACAGAGAACCAGGGATGCATGTTTGAATTTTATAACAGGGAATATCCTTCTAAATCTTCAGAAAAGGATGAGAAAATAAGCCTCTCTTAAATACCTGAAGAGTGAAGTAGATAGAGGGGACCTTTGAGAAGATAAAGGGACTTAGGGAAGGAGGAATTTGGGAACAGCCAATATGGGAAATGAGTCAATGATAAATGTGACTGTCTGGAAGTGAGTGGCCTGAGCCAAGCCCTAGCTGAGGAGCAGAAACCAGTAATATAAAAAGAGTTCAGGAACTGAGGAAAATAAATCTGCTATTGGGTCAGAGTCAACAGCAGGCCATAAAATTAGGTGAAGAGTGAAATATCAGCCTTTAGGCTTTCTTTCTTCATGTGACTGAATGAGAGCCTACTTTAAAAAAAATACGTACCACTGAATAACAGAATTCCTGAGCTGGATAGGAGCTCAAAGGCCAGCTAATCCAATCTGAACATGAACAAGAATCCCTTCTACAATATGTGGTCATTAAGCCTTTGCTTGAAGACCTCCCATGAGGGGGGACCATTAGCTCTAAAGCAGAGGGCCTTCACCAGGAGGCCATGCCCCAAGGGGAATTCAATTAAAAATATTTTGATAACTGTATTTCACGAGAATTGTACTCCTATGTATTTCTATTTTATGTATTTAAAAACACCCTGAGCAGGAGATCCATTGGCTTCACTAGACTGCTATGAGTCTAAAACACGATAAAAGGTTAAGAATCCCTGGTCTAGCAATGGCCCATTTCCCTTTCAGACAGCTCTAGCAGGGACTAAATTACTCTTTACCTCATCTAAATTTTCTTCTTTGTCACTGCATTTTGCTCCTAGTTCTGTCCTCCATGACTACAAGGAATAAATCTTAACACCCTTCTCTTTGAGCCCCTCAAACATCTGAGAACAACAATTATGTCCCATCTCCTATCTTCTACTGATTTCTTGTTTAACTAACAGAAAGGGAGACAGAGAGGGAGGGAGAGAGGGAGAGGGAGATGGGGGAGAGGAAGAAGGAAGGAAAAGAAAGAAAAAAGAAAGAAGTAAGGGAGAGGGAAGGATGGAGGAAAGAAGAAAGGAAGGGGGAGAGAGAAGGAGGGGGGAAGAGGGAAAGAAAGAAGGGAGGAAGAAGGTAAGGAAGGAAAGAAAAAAAGCTGAAAATCTACTGTCATCTCGTGCCTGAAGCTTTGTGTAGCTTCCCCATCTTATTAGTGGGTCTCTATGTGGTCAGGCAAGTTTCGTGGAACAGTATTAATAAAATCCTCAGCAAATGCCTGAAATGGCTGTAGAGAAAGGCCTATCTGGCTGCCAAGTTTCCGCTCTGGGTGAGTTTTTATAGCCAAGTTATAAACCTCTTAATATTCTGCTTTGTAAATGAAAAGCTGACAGACCCTTCACCATAATGGCACTAATGGGCACAACTCTAATGACTGTACATGTATATAACATAAATTATATCCTTAACAGCATCAGTCAGGGCTGTGGAGTCCTAATTCCTGAAAACTAGCACTAGATGGAGACAGCGATTCATGCAAGGCTCCCAGGCCCACTTCCCCAGCCCCCTCCCTTTCTCCCCCCTCCAAGAGTTCCTGCTACTGAAACATGTTTTCATCCCTCTATTCAGCAGAGAACAGGGCACCCTGGCACAAGGGGTATTTTTAGTAGAAATACCACAGATAACAGAATGCCTCCGGCTTCGGACTGACACACTTGTAAATACATCTATCCATGCAGAGATCAAAGTGGATTTCCTTTACTTAATACAGTGTTTTTACTTAATCCAAGCTTTTGTCAGGGACAAAATGTTCTATTTGCTTTAGTATTATTAACAACTATGGGAATAAAACTTCTAGGTTTTGTCTGAAACTTAAAAGAAGGAGCCAGATTTTTTTTTCTCCTTTGGACCTGGAAACCCCCCCTACAAATCATCTCTCGTTCATCCCTTAATTGTACAGATGAGGGAATTGGGGCCTAGGAAAGCCAAGTGACTGCCCAAGGTTACACAGATAGATAGACGGCATGGACAGAGAGAGAGACAGAGACACAGACAGACAGACAGGGAGGGAAGAAGAGGGAGAGAGAGAAGGAGACGAAGAGGGAGAGGGAGAGCAAGATGATAGGCAGCAGTGTGCTGGACCTGGAGATAGGAAGACCTGAGTTCAAATCCAATGCCAGAATGCCATCCACTTACTAGCTGTGTGAACCTGGGTAGGCTACTTAACTTCAGTTTGCCTCAGTTTCCTCATATATAAAATGGGGATAATAATAGCACCTACTTCTCAGGATTGCTATGAGCATAAAAGAAGGTAATAATTGTAAAGCATTTAACACATAACTGGTGCTACATAAATGCTTATTCTATTCTCTCTCCCTTCCCCAAAGATGGATGGACAGGCTGGGGGGCAGACAGACAGTCAGAGCAATGACAGACAGACAAGCAGGCAGACTGACAGATAGATGATAAGGAGATGACAGATGGAGCACAGACACAAGACAGAGATAAAGCATTTGTCAAGAACTTAGTTTTGCCAAACACTGTGCCAAGTGCTAAGGATGCCAGCAAGTAACATCATCCCTATCCTCGAGGTGCTTAGAATCTAATTAAGGAAGACAACCCGCCAAGAGGAGCTGGGAGTGGAGAGGAGGAAGGGCTTCTCTCTTTGTTCCCCCAGGTCTTAGCACTGTACATGGTTCGTACAAAGTGATTCATGAATGCTTAGTGACTTGGATGCAGTGACCAGGGAATGAGGTGGAGGAAGTCCTGGCTCTAGGCACAAACAGGGGAAAGGCCAGCGATCTGAGCCCAAGGCCAAATGATGGGCTGTCAGATACCTGAAGAGAGCCATCATGGCCCCCTAGCCCCAGCCCCAGCCCCAGCGGCAACCCTTCTTCAGGCTTAGTACCCCTACTGGCTTTGAGCAATCCACATAGGACATGACTTTGAGGCCTTTCACCATCCTGGTGAATCTCCAGAATCTTAACTCGTGGTGCCTGGAACCAAGACTCCAAATGTGGCCTGATCCAAACAGAGTACCTGAGGACCTCTCCCTTCCTGAATCCTGGATACCATGCCTCCCACTGCACCGAATGAACACAGCAGCTTGTTATTGGATAGCTGGCTGATATTAAGCTTGTAGTCCACTAGAGCCCTCAGATCTTTCTCAAACTGCTGTCTACCTTTGTCTTTCACCTTATATTTGTGAAATTAAACAAATCTCCATCTAACAAAGGGAGGCAATGGAATGAACAAAAACAACTAACATGAATATAGCGTTTTCAGGTTTACAAAGCACTTTACATATTTTAGGTCATTTGATCTTAGCCTACAAATCATGATTCCCATTTTACAGATAAAGAAACTGAAGCCTGAAGGAGGTAAGTGATTTATCCAAGGTCATACAGCTTAGTAAGTATCTGAAGCTGGATTTGAACTCTGGTCTTTCTGACTCCAAGTTCACTTCTCTGAACAGTATCACCTAGTTGCGTTCTAATGGTTTCTAAATGTATGTGCCTTACACACTAGCAATGCTAATATTTATATTTAATGGATCTGGGCTCCATTAGATTGTGAACTCCTTGAGGGCAGGGGTTATCTTTTTTACTTTCATTTATTCTAGGACTTATCATAGTGCTTGACATATAGTAGGTACTTAATAAATGCTTATTGACTAACTGACTGTAGCATTGGGGCTTCCACAACATGGTGGGCTGACAATGAGAGTTTGCTTGGCATCTGGCCACCTGGGAAGGCAACATTTTCATCTGGCACCTTGGGCAGTCAAGAGGTTAAAAATCTCAAGGTAGAGAGAGTAAAGAGAAATAGGGCCTTCCGTATAGAATGCTGGGTAACAATTATGCTGTTTCTAGCAATATAATGAAGCCCATAATAAAATGCAATACAATATATAATTTGAGTCTGATACTGTAAGTAATAAACACTTTGGTGAACACCAACCCAAGTCAGCATGTCCTTAATAAACAGGCAATGGAAAAATGATCAGATTAGCATTCCATTACTGTCAAGGACAAATGATTAAAAAAAAACCCATCCTCTCTGCTTTAGAATATTAGTCTTCATTTCTTTAATTCTGACTTTTTGCTTTCTTTGGATTTTGAGTTATCTGAGCTATGAACTGGGTCACAATGCTTACATTACACAGATAGTAAAATTGAAGTATGTTTGGTCTCTAAAAATACTAAGCAAAAATAAGATCGAATATAGAGAATACATTTTAAAGATAAATGTGTGATATGCATATATATGCATTTATACATAAATATATATATTTGTAGATTGTTATATATTATTTAATATACACATAAATATATTGTATATGTATCTATAGATATACACATATATAGAGAAAGTTGTGATATGGGACCTGAGTCCAAGATAAGGGCTAGAATAATAGTATAGTTAAAATAGATTTTGAAAGTTTGACCAAACCCCCAAAGCAGTATTTAATGAATCAATGTCACCCTAAATGGTGGTCCCTAGTAAAGTGGGCCAGGGTTCAGCCTCTGGTCCTTTTCTGTTATATATTTTCATCACTGATTCGGATGAAACCAAATTTGGTATACTTATCAAATTTATAGATTTCATAACGCAGAGATGGGTGGTTTACTGTAATGGAAATGCAAATTTGAAGATCTTCCCTGCCCCTAGCTTAAGAGCACCTGGAGCCTGGGGTGGGAGGCTTGTTTTTCAGGAAAGCCCACACCTTGATACTTGATACTTGTGATTGGGCAGTGGGTCCAGAAGGTTGTTACATTCTCTGAGCCAGGAGAAGGCTATATAAACTCTGATGAGAGGCTTTGCTTTGGGGCTCACTTTGAGAAGTGTTGTGTGATTTGAACAGATGAGACTCTGGGAAGCCATTGTTGAGAGCCCCCGGCTTTGAAAACCCAGATGTTGATGCTTCCCTCTCTGGTAACTGTGATTTGGTATTGATGCATGTAATGTTGGGACAGTTTGGAAGCCTGTCTGTTTGATCTGTAAGTTCTGTAACTCTGAAGTTTGGGGTGCTGACCTTTACCCCTGAACTAGGTAATGTGTGTTTGTTTGATTAAAGTAAGCTTGTTAACCCATTTTGAGTTGCTTTCCTTTTGAAAAGCAGATCTAAGAACCTGTGTCGGCAGTCACCCTGGGGATATTGGGGTGCTTGCCGCTACAAAATGGCGACGAGGATGGGATCTGCTGAGTAAAAGGAAAGTATGGGGGCTGGGATAATTGTTTGTTTCCCAGTTGTGGTAGCTGTGATTCTGTGGAGCCATGGAGCAGGAGAGAAGAACGGCCTGCATGCTGACTTTGCTGAGCTGAGAGCAGGAATGGTGAGCTGCCTGCATGGAGATCTGTGGAGAAGCCTGGAGCTGCTGCCTTCTGCTGGAGGAGAAGGAACCCAGGAGTTTGGAGTTCAGCCACAGGACAAGATAAGGACTGTGTGGCAAAGCTGGGGCACTGAATGTGTTTCCTTGCTGCATCCCACAGTTTGGGACCCAGGGGGAGGATGGACTTGTGACTGGTGGGTGGGGTGAAGTGCCATGGACCCCAAGGACCCCAATTTGGTTTTGTTGTCCAGCTCCCTCTCTGGAATTGGAAGTAGGGGCTGGAGCAGTGTGAGGGAAAGAACAACCCCCTCCTCCCAAGAGAACTTTATGTGATAATGCTTTGTATTTTGTGAATTGATGTGATAATGCTTTGTATTTTGTGAATTGATGTGAAAATGCAATGTACTTTGTTTAAGACCCAGTGGCCACTTTGGTAACTTTAGATGTACCTTGAAAATATGACTTAAGGGATGGTTAGTGATAATTGAAATGTAAATTGTCTATGCTATGGGCATGCTTAGTAAGACTTTACTGAATAAGTGACTAATTGTACTTTGAGATATTGTTACAGATAAGAGACTAATTGAGTTAATCAAGACTTTGCCCCATGAGTGGAAGACTTGTACTTTGAAAACTGATGTAACTGATTGAGTTAACTTAAGAGTGACTATTTTTTTGATTTTACGGATAAGTGACTGAGTTAACATTTGCCCCATGAGTGGAAGACTTGGACTATTGTATTTTGAGATTATATTGTGATTTTCTTATGTACCTGGAAAATGTGACCTAAGAGATGTTTAGTGCTAATTCAAATGTAAATTGTGTATGCTATGGGCATGAAAGATCTTGGGGCCGAATGTAATGGAAATGCAAATTTGAAGATCTTCCCTGCCCCTAGCTTAAGTGCACCTGGAGCCTGTGGTGGGAGGCTTGTTTTTCAGGAAAGCCCATACCTTGATACTTTGTGATTGGGCAGTGGGTCCAGAGGGTTGTTACATTCTCTGAGCCAGAGAAGGCTATATAAACCCTGAGGAGGGGCTTTGCTTTGGGGCTCACTTTGAGAAGTGTTGTGTGATTTGACCAGATGAGACTCTGGGAAGCCGTTGTTGAGAGCCCCCCGGCTTTGAAAACCCAGATGTTGATGCGTCCCTCTCTGGTAACTGTGACGTGGTATTGATGCATGTAATGTTGGGACAGTTTGGAAGCCTGTCTGATCTGTAAGTTCTGTAACTCTGAAGTTCGGGGTGCTGACCTTTTACCCCTGAACTAGGTAATGTATGTTTGTTTGATTAAAGTAAGCTTGTTAACTGATTTTGAGTTGCTTTCCTTTTGAAAAGCAGATCTAAGAACCTGTGTCGGCAGTCACCCTGGGGATATTGGGGTGCTTGCCGCTACATTTACTTGGCTTGTGGCTTACAGGGGTGGTAGATAATAGAGTAAAGATTCAAAAATATCTTGATGGGCTAGAACAATGGGGAAAAAACCTAATGAAATGAATAAAGAGAGAGTTCTGCACTTGGGATCAAGTAATTATTTGTACAGCTATCATAGATTCACAGAATTTGAGATTTGGAAGTAACCCACAGAGACCATCTAGTCTAACCCAAACCTGTACAGGAATCCCCTCTCATAGGACTGGCTATACAATAGTTTCAGTGATACAAGGTTTGGGGTTTTCAGTAAACTAGTTTAATGTGTATCAATGGTATGATATGGTCTCCCCACAATGGTATAATGTGATCCCCCAAGGACTGATTTGATTTTGGAGTGTAAAAATAAAGATTTTTCCAAAATGGCAGTGAAGAGTTAGTCCTGCTATACTTAGTTCTCTTCAGGCTACATCTGGAGTCTTGGATTCATTTCCAGATGCTCCATTTTGGGAAGAACAATGGACAAACTGGAGATTGCCAAAGAAAGGCAGCCAGAGTGGTGAAGGTATTTCTCCAAACCACAACATATAAGAATTGGTTGGAAAAAAGAGGTGATTTAGCCTGGGAAATTTTAACGGGTATGTGACAAATGTTCCCAATTGTTTATAGAAGAGAGATAGCAGATAAGAGTGCTGGCCTTGTAGCTAGGATTACTGATCTCCTTCCAATCTGGCTGCGAACACTGACTCTAGGCTGTGTGCCTTCAGGCCAGTCACTTAACCTCTGTCTGCCTCAGCTTCCTGATCTAGAAGATGAGGATAATAATAGTACTTCCTTCCTTCCCAGAGTTATGGGGATTAAATGATATAATATTTGTAAAGCGCTTTGCAGAGAGTAAGGTTTCTATAATCCTATATTATAAGTGAAACATGAATAAATAAAATGACATAAAACTGACTTCAAAATAAGTATTTTTGGATAAAAGCAATAGTTGTGTGATCCTTCTTGAGTCAGCCAAAACCCACTACTTGCAGCAGTGCTTCTGATAATGAAAACTAATTTTAAAAAAGTGGTGTTCATTGATTGAGGAATAACTGCATAATTCATGCTGTAAAAAAGTAATGAGGAATATGAGGAATTCAGAGAAACATCGGAAGACTTTTATGAACTGATGCAGAACAAAGAAAACAAGCTAACAGAACAATAAACTGACAATTTACTGTAATTTAAGTGAAAATAGTACTGAAAGGTGGCTTGACATAGATTAGAGGGAATGATTAATATAATTTCTAAAGGACAAAACCTAACTACTACCTCTAGGTATAGAGGTGTAGCACAAAGATGTGAATGAATGTCTAAGCTGATTAGTTTGGCTTAACTGTTTTTCTTTGGGCCAAGGGAGGATTTTATGGGGTGGGAGACTATGAGGAACTGCTTAGGGTATAAAAAAATAAAAGGCATTAGTTGTTTGTTTGTTTTTTTTTTTGGAGGGCTATTGGGGTTAAGTAACTTGCCCAAGGTCACACAGCTAGGTTTTTGTTTGTGTGTGCATTAAGTGTCTGAGGTCAGATCCGAACTCAGGTCCTTCTGACTCCAGGGCCAACGCTCTACTCACTGCGCCACCTAGCTGCCCCTAGTTGTTTTTTTTTTTTTTAAAGACATTCTGCCCAGTCTTTAAGATGCAAATCAAATACCACTTCCTCTAAAAACTTTACCTCCTCAGTCCTTGAAAAATACTACTTACCCCTTTTACACTTGTATTCTACATAAGTTATGTCTTATAGCTGCTGTCTGGACTTGGAAGCCCAATGAGAGCAGAGAACAAAGAGAATTCATTTTTATAGCCTCTTTTGGGGCTATTATGGAGTTTTATACAATCTAATACATCTTTGTTGAATTGCACTGATTTGAGAGTCAGAATACCTTGATTCAAGGTCTGGCTCCAACCCTTAGCAGGTTGCTTTTTTTTTTTTTACCTCTCTGAGCCTCAGATCCTTTGTGCTTTATAGATGAAATGCTCATTAAGTTTTCAGAAGAAATTAAATTGGGATGGATAGCTAACATACCAAAGGGCAAATTTGGTATTCAAAAAAGATGAAAAACTAGGAAGAATGCTGGGTTATATGAAATAAGATGAAATGTAATAGAGATAAATTTATAGTCATATTTGGGCTGAAAAACTCAATTTCATAAGTATAAAATGATATGGAAAGACAACAGATCATTTGAAAAAAAGAACTAGGGGCTTTTAGTGAACTCAAAGCTAGATGTGAGTCAATGATACAATTATGGTAGTCACAAACCTTAAAACTCTAACAAGACTCTCCAAATCTGACTGAGTGACCCCAGACAAGCCATTTAGCCCCTGTCTGCCTTAGTTTTATCATCTATAAAATGGAAATAATAATAGCAACCATTTCCCAGGATTGTAAGGACAAAATTATATGTGTGTATGTATGTATATGTGTGGATGTATAGATATACACACATGTATGTGCATTATTATACACATACACACGTTGTATATATTTGTGTGTATACAATGCGTATGTTTATGTATAACACACACACACACACACACACACATATATATATGTAAACATGTGTCTATCTTTGTGTGTGTAGGAAGGTTCTTGTTCAGTTATGAGATGGAATAGGTAACCTCTGAGGTTGCTCTCCATGCTTTGATTTCACAATTTTGTGTTTCTGTGAAAACAAGCCATTTTATTAAAGTTGGAATGACTTTAAGAGTTATCTAATATAATCTCCTTACTTTGTGGAGGAGAAAACTGAGAGCCAGGTGGCTAAAAATGATTGATTTCTGGTCATATTCCCAGTCCTGGAAGATTTGGCCTTGGTATCCAGCTCTTCTGTCTATTCTTATTACAAGTCATTAAACCCTTTAGCCCAATTCAGAGAAACAGGTAAGAGTCACTGCAGGCTTTTAGGAAGCCTCTTTTGGGACCAAATGGGGAGCAGCAACATTTGTAGGAGAAAGAGTCCTGGATGATCACGGTCAGATAGCTGCCTTTGATATCCACAGACAATATGGGAGCTTGAGCACATTGTCATCTCTCTTAACTGAGCTTCTCTGATCTGTAGAAAGGAGACAATCATTCTCGCACTAATTACCTCACGGAGTTGTGAGAAAAAAATAATTTTGTAAACCTCCAAAGGACTTTATCCATGATAGCCATTATTATTATCCATTCTAAGAAAGTCCAATTCTTCTCTATCCCAGTCTAACAGCATTTAATAGAAGTCACTGGCACTATATTCAAATTCTGTTTAGAAATATTGAAAAAAATATATGCTTAAAATATATTGACACTAGACAGGCACAAAAATGTTGGTCTATTTTTAACACCTAGTTATGGCATAAAACTATGAGGCAAGGCATAGTAAATTTTGAAGTCAGATTGAATTAATCCCATTTAAAATAGGCAAAGTGTTACAACAAACTCCTATTTATCCAAGATGGCTAACAAATGAGGTATTATGAGGGGCTGGGTAGATAAAGCACTAGACCTGGAGTTATGAAAATATGAGTTAAATATGGCTTTAAACGCTTACTAGCTACGTGACTCTGGGCACTTAACCTCTGTCCGCCTCCATTTCCCCATCTGTAAAGTAGGGATAATAAAAGTACCTAACCTGGTATTAGGATAAAATGAGATATTTTTAAGTGCTTTGCAAACCTTATAATGCTATATAAGTGGAAGATATTATTATTAGTTGCCTCTGAGAAGTAGCAACTTTTTCCTTCCTTTCTTCTTTCCTTTCTTTATCTCTTTCCTTCTACCCTTTGGCCTCCTTTCCTCCCTTCTTCCCTTCCCTTCCCTTCCTTCCTTCCTTCCTTCCTTCCTTCCTTCCTTCCTTCCTTCCTTCCTTCCTTCCTTCCTCCCTTCCTTCCTTTCATCCTTCCCCCTTCTTTCTCTTATACCTAAATCTTCCAGACTATGAGGTCAGTTCTCTCTTCTGTACTGTTACATGTCTTAATTACATCTTGTAAATTGCTTCTTATGCTAAAGCTGTCATTATCAACAATATAACGGATAACATTTATGTAATGCTTCAAGTCTGCAGAGCACTTAGACTATCTGATCCATAGTCTATTTGTCTGCCTCTCTCTGAACTATATGAGCTAGATGCTCATTATTCCCTTTTTACAGATAAGTAAGATGAGGCTCAGGGAATTCTTGTCACTTGACCACGGTCAGACAGCTTGCCAGAGTCAGAAGCAGGATTGGTAATATGCTACACTCCTCTGAAACCCACGGGCTTCTCCATTGTAAAACTACCCTAAGATAATTTTGTCTATATTTGATTATTCAGAAGGCACTTTGGAGACATCACTGTGAACATCTCTCCATACTACACTGTGCTCCAGAGGGAAGCTTTCAATCAAATTGACCCTGTTTTTGTGACATACTTCAGATGCTGCTCTTTTGGTTAACCATCATACAGTATCTAGTTTAATTGACATTTGTCCCTCTCACATCGAAATGCCACATCAGCATGAACAAAATCCAATTATGTGATCCTTTTTTGGTCCTTCAGGCTATGGATAAAGGGAAGTTTGCCGTGTTTTGTAGCCCAAATACCCAGAGTTGCACTCCACCTGTCTATTTCCAGGGCTGTATAGATGCAGCATTTGGCAAACTCACCCACAGCCTTCCTTTCACAAGCACTGCCCATGGTAGCATCCTAGGCTTATTTCTGAAATCCTCTGGTTTGAATTCAAAGGCTTCTCAGGTCCCATGAGTTGGTTAATGTGCATCAGTCCTTCTAGGAGACAGTTCACGTCTCTTCATTTCACCTGACATTCGATGAGCAACCAAAATCTGTTCAACCCCATGGTAGGCATTGCAGAAAATAGAAATGAAGTATGAGGTAGCCCCGGCCCTAGGAGCTTAAGTGTAACAAGTACTACACTCAGCATAATTGGGTGCTAAAATGTGTGGCATAAACAACAATGGCTAGGAGTGATCAAGAAAAGGCAAGTTAAGTCTTACTAGTTACCATGGATGACTTCATAGAGGAAGCAGGGATTATGATGGACTTTGAAGGAATGGACAGAATGTGAAAGAATGGTGAGATGAATGGGGCAAATAACAAGAAGTGTGGCCTGGGGATGTGACTCATGGGACTTAGAGTTGAGAGTGGCTTTAGGATCAGGAAGGCTGACCACCCCATTTTATAGAAGCTGAGGTTATGTAATTCACCTACCCTCACACAGCTATGGTCCACAGGCTTCATCAGATGGTCAAAGGGGTCCATGACACAAAAAAGGCTTAAATACCTGATTGCATCATCACAGCTTTTCCTCTGATAAAGTCTTTCCAGTGTTTGTTATTTTTTCCCCACATCTCCCTCCATTTTGTAACTAAAAGAACACTGGAACTGGAATCAACATATTTGGGTTCAAGGCCTGTGTGACCTCAGGCAAATCATTTCCTATCTCCAAGCCTTAGTTATAGATAAGATAACTGAGGCTAAGTGACTTCTATAGACTCACAGGTAGAAAATAGCTAGAAATAAGCATGGTATGTGGGGGACTCATCAGTTAGGGTAGGTTCAAGTTTCAGTTGCATGGGAAAGAAGAAATTTAATAAAGATGAATGTAAAATCTTGTATTTAGGTTAAAAAAATCAACTGTGTTTTAAGAGTAGGGATTCTTTCATTGTATTCCTGGAGCCTAGCACAGAGTAGTTATTGATAGAATGATTGATTGATCATGAAGGTGGAGGACAGAGTTGACAGCAACAGGTCACAGGAATGACACAAGAATTTTAGCTGAATCCAAGCCTAAAATGGGTCAACAGATTAAGACATGTCTCAAAAAGCAAATGTAATCTTAAACTGCAGGAGGATAACTCTCTTTTCCAGATCAAGAGTGTGGAGAATTTTCCCATGGTCTGCCACAGAAAAAGACATGCTTAGAGTACTGTGGTCAGATGTGGACATCACAACTTCAAGAACTTGTCAAGAATTGACAAAGGGGAATTATGACCAGGATGGGGAAGGAACTTGGAATCATGGCAGATGAGCATCAGGAAGAGCTAGTGAGGTCTCACCAAGGCCAAGGTGAGACCAACTTCATTTCCCTTTGCTGCACTAAACTGGTAGAGAAGTTAGTAGCTGTAGCTGACCTAGATTTGAATGAAGCATTTGGCCAAGTCTTTCACTTTATTTTCATGGACAAAATGGAGAAATGCAAATTGGAGCCCAGTGTGAGGCACATAGTAAGGGCTTAATCAATTAAAAGATTGATTGATTAATTGAGATAGACTCAGGACTGATTCAATGCCAGATGACAGGCCTACTGCTCTACTCTACAGACCCTATCTTGAGCATTGTGTTCAGCTGTGGCCAGCCAGTAAGACTAAGGGCCTAAAGACCATGCCATGCAAGGATCATTTGACATAACTGGGAACTTTGTGCTAAAAGAAGAGGAGGCTTAAAAGGGGCAATGATAAATACCAGCAAATATGTAAAGGGTTGTTACATGCAAAACGGACTGAACTTGCCCTGTTTGAGTCCAGAGGACAGGACTAAATATGGTAGGTAGAAGTTATAGATAGGCCACATTTGGTTTGACATGAGGAAAACCTGTCCAGCAATTAACAGCTCTCTAGAAGAACAATGGATTGCCATGGTAGTTTCTCCCTCTCACTTGATGGAGGTCTTTAAGCAAGGGCTTGAATGACTGCTGGTCAGATCTGTTGTAGGGATACGAGTTGACCTAGATGGCCTTTGAGTTCCCACTCATGTGGGATTCTGTGTGGATTCTCTGTGATTCTCTTACTTCTGTTACTCCTAAGAGATGTAGGTGGAGCTATAAGAACACAAGTTTTTAGTTTAAGACAAAGAAGAATTTTCTAACACCTTGTGTTGTCCTAGAAGGGAACGGGCTGTTGGTTTCCCTGGACGTGGTCAAGCAGTGGCTAGATGACTCCCCCTAAGGCAGGTTGTAAAAGGGTAAAAAAACTCAAGTAGACATAGCAGTGAGATAACTTAGATGAATATAACCTATGCTAAACACATGTCTCTGGGAGAGTCACCCTAACAGGCTGGGCCTCAGTTTCCTCTCCTGCAAAATGAAGAGGTTATATGAGATAATCTTTACATTCAATTCATTTCAGCATGAATAGAACTATTTTCAGTTCTAACATTTCCTGATTCTAAAGCTTTGTTCTAAGCAGATCACTGTTAGGTAAATATTGGGCACTAGCCATTGGAAAGTACCATGTCTTTAAAGGACATCTGGGATCCACACTGAGTGGTGGCAGTAGGACTCTGAACCAAAGGTGCCAGCCTGTAACTCCATCTACCAATGTAGGCTGGCACCTTCTGCATTGTGTAGTCTTGAATTCTTATTAGTGGCCTGGCCATGGGTAAATGACCTGAATTATCTGATCTCAGTTTCCCCAACTATAAAATGACAGCATTGAACTCAATGGTTCTAAAGTCTCTTCCAGGTCTAAATATATGTTTCTATGAAACACAATGCTTTTCTAAGTGTACTGTTTCAAACAACTCTTAACTCTAGTTATTCAAATACAGAAAAGCAGCTAGGATGACTTCCAGTTAGGCAAATGGTAACCTGGGAAGCAGGTAATCTCTATAAGGAAGCCCAAAGGAATTAACAGACTTAGAGCTAGAAGGAAACACGGACATCATCTAGTCTAACCCTATCATCACATGGACATCAACTAGTCTAACCCTATCATTTAACAAATGGAGAAACTGAGGTCTGCAGAGGTGAATTGATTTGACAAAGGTTAACACAGGCTTTAAATAGAACTTGAATCCAAGCCTGATTCATGAATTAATGTTCTTTCCATCTCACTCAGCTGGCTCCATCTAAATGGGAAACACTCGTGTTATCAGGAGAAGTTCTGTGACAGTTATAAAATACTGAACTTGGACTCAGGAAAATCTGAGTTCAAAACTTACCACAGAATTACAAGGTATACCTATAGACAAAGAGATAATAGTAATATATTATGTACATATAAATTACAATATATAATACATTATTAGCATGATTATATACCATATCATATATGTTTGGGCATATATATGTATATATACATATATTAGCATTGACATGAATATAGATAGTACTTTCAAGTTTGCAAAGTACTTTATATAGACTATCCCATTTATGTTAGGCCCCTTTGAAATACTTGTTATTGTTAAATTAATTTTACAGATAAAGAAATTAAGGAAGAGAAAGGTTAAGTGAGTGCCTAGGGTCACACAGCTAGTACGTGACTGAGGTAGGCTTCAAACTCTAATTTTCCTTACGCCTAAAGCTAACATTATTTGCCCTTTCCCACCTAGCCACCACAAAGCCTCTGAGCCTCAGACAGCTCTCTACAATTAAATTATAGGTGGGTTATAACTCGTGTTGGTGGAGATAGCTCTCATGCCAACAAAATCACAGATTATCTATGGGTTATTATTATTGGGAAATCCATTTCTGTACTACCATTTTGTGAATATATTTTCTGAAATGAGATTTTTTTTCTTGAGAAATTGTCACCATCTCTTTATAAATTATTATGGAAAATTTCTGAAGAAACCTAAGATTCTACAAGGTGCCAGCTTTGTAATAAACAAAAGTATTGTTGCTTATCACAATCCCATATCAAATAGGCACAAAGGGCCCAGTACTTACTGTCTACATATGTTAAAAATGTAACCTGAGTCCCCGAGCCCACTCTCTTCTCACTGGTGGGGATCAATGTCCTACAGCAGCATGAGCAGCAAGTGGAGTTGGTTGGAGAAAAGAGTTTGGTCTCTTCAAGCTCTTCAGTCTCTCAGTGGTCCCTTGAGTCTCTGCAGTTGCTTTGGGCATTCCTGGCTTCCAGTTTTGAGAGAGAAGATAGATGATGCCAACCCCTCTTCAGGCTGCTGAAGGAAGACTAAGACTCTGGGAAGAAACTGACATGAGAAGAACAAACAATCTCCATCATGCCTTTGTCCCCAGCTTGCTATACTAGAGACTTTGGGGAATTTACTCCTGGGTGAGATCTCAAACTCTCTCTCTTGGTTGAGCTGTTACCTCACTACCAAATGGAGAACTCCTTCACTCCATATTGTCTGATATTCTCCTATGTATACTTTCTCTGATTTTTGTGTTATCGACTTGGATAATGATTTTCTTTAATACTTCCTATGTGTGTTCATTGTGGAACTGGTATTTGGTAGGAAGGGAGTCAAGTCTTAGGTATAAAGTTTGGGGTTTTCTTTCCCAATTAATGAACAGTGATATAGAAGTTTATCTTGAATCTGAATTTTATATCTTCTAGTAGATTAATAATATTTAAGGGAGCAAATATATATAATTCTAGCTTGGTACTTGCTTTCTATGAGGAGAGCAGAGAGGCTAAGCTTCTGGCCCCCAACCTCTTGCTTTCCCTCTCACCTGGAAATAAAGTCTCCCTCAGAGAAGAGTGGGGAAGAAGAAACTAGAGATGTCTGTTTTGCCCCACTTTAGAGTGACACAATGCCACTTCCATGCCACATGTGAGGAAAGAACTTACTACAGGAATAAGACAAGAAATTTGTTACATGGAAAGGCAGCAAGCCCCAAATTCAAGGGAAGCATCAAACATGGCTTCCTCTCTAAGACTCATGACAAAAGTAGGGTCATATAAAAGGGGTGTTTTTGTTTAAAAGTGCTTCCACTCGTAGTGCCATGGTCAGTGAACCCACAGTCTTTTGGCCATAGCAAGCTTCCTATCCTCCTCTTAGCAGTCACTTCCCTACCTAGGTCTTCCGGCTTGTCTCATTCTTCCAATACATGTTTTGTTTTATTCTTTCTCGGAGTCCATATACTATAATTTCCTGCATTCCCTGTTTTTTTTTTAAAGCAATTGGGGTTAAGTAACTTGTTCAAGGTTACATGGCCAGTCATTATTTATGTGTGGGTGCTCATTTTCTGAGGCCGGTTTCAATCCCGCGTCATCCCAACTCCGAGACCCGGCACTCTTACTCATTGCGCCACCTAGCCGCCCCTCTGCATTCCCTGTTACTCCAAAGTGATATGACTACCAGAAACCAAGGATCAGCACTCAACCATGGCTCTGCTCTTACTCAACAAGTTTATGATGGTAGGGGCTCAGCCTGGCTCACAACAGAAAGGAGGCAATGCTTGTTTTGTCTTTAATACTCCAGGGATTGAAGATCTCAGAAATACACACTGTCTATCCTTTTGGGTAGCTTGGTCAACCCATTGTCCAACTGATGAGTGTAGGACTATTATTCAAAGTGACTGCTGAGAAATTATTACAAACACTAATTTTTTGTCTCTTTAAAATATTGTTCTTATGTTACTAAAGTTGATTCTGATACATGTGATATTCATTTATCCAAGGTATTCTGTGGCAGAGCTGGGATCAATTTTAATATTCTCTTTATTAGCTGAATCAAGATTTTTTTTTTCATTTTCTATCTCTTCAAACTCTAAAAATATTAGAAAGAATGAGATTTCAAACCTATACTGACATGCTGAATAGTAAGCCTTGGTAATATTACACTGAAGCAACTCAAATACCAAGACCAAATGAAGTTTCACAGAAACAATTAAGACAATTAAAACAAGTGGTAATCAGTATCAAGGAAGTAATTCTTATGTATCATTTGGAAGTTAGTATTCATTGTTGATACCCATTTTTCAGAAATTTCAGAATCATTATGGTTGGTTATTTTTCTGAGGAGATATAAAGATTTTTTATATTCACTTTCAAAATAAGATGGGAAAAAATCAATCTATTTCAATGGGGTTCCAAGAAAGCAGTCAAAAGTAGTTCCTATTTTTCTTTGGACAAATGGCTGTTCTTTCTTTTCCCTAAATTAAGGTGGTTGTTTCTCTTTGTTTCCTTTGTTGAGAGGACAATTTGCCCTCCACTTTGGAAAAGGTAGACCATAAGCCCATTTTGTGGAAAGCCTTGGAACTTGGCCATTACAAAGAATGAGCTTCCTGGATTTGGGAGCAGAATCCCACTGAAATTAAGTTAATGTACAATAGCCATCCAGTTTCATAACATTATTTTTTTTTTTTGGTTTGATACAAGTCAGATTGAGTTGAAAGCTGAAGAGTTCTTTGAAAATTAATAGCAACATTCTTTTGTTTCATTTTCTGCAGCTCAGAAGACCAAAGGAGCCTTAGGAATTAATTGCAGGCTTCTAATAAACACAATGATGTAATGACGTATTTAACATTACTGGTTTTTGTTTGATTCCAAATAGATTGCAGATTTTTTTCTGGTGTGATACTAAAACAATTACCATTTTGAAAAAAGGATAATTAATCCGCAATTTTTTCCCATTAGATCATAGATCTCGACGCAGTGCCCACCGATTTGATGGTCTTCAGCTGCTGCGTATTTATTTTTCATTTTTCCTACTGATGTACCGCCCCATCAGCGCTGACATTTAAATGAGTGAGTATTCAACACAAATGTGATCATTTGTACAGCTTCCAATGCGGCCCCATACTGAGATGATTGCTTCTGGGAGCCATCCATGGGTTCTCAAATAGGGGGAAAAAGCCAGGCAAAATTTTATCAATTTACATTTTTCTGTGATTAATTTTTATGCAAATCAGGGCCCGACCGTGCTCCCATCTCACCTGAATCATTCGGATCATCAAAGACAAATTGAGCATCACTTATTTAAAAAATAGGCTTTAAACTACTCTACAGCTGTGTTGGAAAATGCTAAGAGCAGGGCATGAACTTTTCTAATGTAACAGGAAGAGATAAGAAAATGCCGCTTTGGCATTTTTGTCCACAGTGCTGTAAACATGAAACTTAACAAACCCCCCAAAAATTGTGTTTGCTTTGTGCACTATAAGTTCTTGTTAATATTCAATAGGAAAAGCAGAATCCTAGGCAACACTCTCCCCTCCCCCCCCAGCACTGAATTAATAATCCAAAGTGCTGGCCATTGAGCAAAATGCACTGCTTCATGGTACATCCTTCTTTACTGAATATTTCTCCCTATTTTGTGTCTGTACAAACAAAGGACATTAGATTTTGTATCTGAAGAAAACATTTTGTATTGCATATGGAAAATGGCGGGGGGGAAGGAAGGGAGGAAAACATTTCTTTTTCAAGAAATTAAATGATTTGATATTGAAACCCTACCCAAACCAATTTTCCAGTGTAGAAATTAGTAGCTTGCCATTGCACAAGAAATGACAATATGAATGGGATCCTAAGGAAGACACCATCGTGTACCAGAAAGAACAATGGATTTAGAATCAGAAGACCTGGATTTGAAACTTGGTTCCACCACTTAGTACCTGTGTGACCTTGGGCAATTGCTTTGCCTCTTTGGGCCTCCATTTCCTCATCTGTAAAATGGATCTATAATCTGTAAAATGTAAAAATAGCCATTGGATTTGGTCCCAGTCAATCTAAGGTCCTATTGGATAAAACAATCTGTTATCATGCAAATAATCTCTTTCAACAATAACAAAATATTGATATGGTTCCTTTTCTTGCAATATAAACATATCATTCCAACTCTGCTTTTATGTTTCCCTTTTTTTTTTGAAAGATGTATGTGAGAATTTCTGTGTTACAACTGGGTATGAACTGTACACAGAAGCAGTTTTTTATGACCCTGATGATAGTGGCTTAATGTTGTATTTTACACGAATAATTCAATATCATCTTCCATAACTAAGTTTAACTCTCAGGATGGACTAGATTTGCTTTCTAAATATTTCTTTAAAAGATGTCTCAATTTTTGAATAAATAACTCGTTGCTTAAAACCTTCCCAGACCTCCCTCTCTCTTCTCCCTCATGAAGATAGTCAACAGACAAGAGATACATTTGTTGATAATCTTCTTGAAGGAAAATAGAGAAAAAGAAAACCCCACACTACTTCAATTGTCTAAGTGGACAATGGAATCAAAGGCTCAGTGAGGCGAGATGGGGCTCAACTATAGCTATTTCATCATCAGTAATGCTCTCTCTTATCTGAGGAAATGGATTTTCCCTTCTATGCAGGAGCAGAGCAATGCCAGTATTAGTCTCACTGCTGGACAGGAACAAGATTAGAATCTTAAAAGTCATCCTGGGGAGCTAAATTACTGTGCGGTGTACAGGTGAGTAGGTTAAAAAAAAAGAGAGAGAGAGAGAACAAAATAAATGCAGTTTATCCCATGGATTTAAGAGTTTATTTCATGGAAACAAAAAAGGCGTCTAAGACCATAGTTACCCTAACTGCATTTGTGGGGGGGGGTACGGGCACGACATGAGCTGGGGCTTGGGGGGAGGATCTGTGCAGATCCTCCTTGTCTTTCACAAACCAACCCATCATTAAATACTGTGCCCTAAACCAAAAGGCAACTGCTGACTGTTTCTGCATCAACTTGGGATATAGGAGGATTTTCTCCCACTACAGACTAACCCATTTCAGCCACCAGAGTTTCAGTGGCAAGATCTCAGAAGAATGTAGGCACAGGCTAGTCTCATGTCATAACATATACATTCAATTCTTAGAGATTCAGCCTAATGTTAGGACAAACCATTGAGGCTAGCAGGAACCAACTTTTGTTTGCTCTGGTTCACTCCATAAATGTCACATGTTGTGAGATCAGCCTCCATTAAGACTTATGTGACTCCTGACTTACAAACCTTTACCAAGGAGGCATCAGGACCCTGCCAGCTGACCTGCTTTTCACTATCCAGCTGCGGTTTAAAGACAAGGACATTTGCCAATTGAATGTGAAAACCAGCCTGTCTCTCAGACGAAAATTGGCACCCTGTAACTGACAAGGAGGCCTGTTCCCACAAAGACTGAGTATTCTGGGGAACAGTGGGGTAGAATAAAAGGAGAAAGGCCACCTAAAGAGACAGCAACTTAAAAGAATGTATAGGAAACAGAGTGAATACACGAAGGTATTAGAGGCTTCTGAAATACAGTTGTCTTAGATAGTGCTCCCCAGAAATTACAGGTCAAAATGTTAACATTGACACAATTTTTTAAAAAAATGTAAATGATAATTACCCTACCTTTAATTGTCTTGAAGTATCTCCACACTGATCTGCCACTTAGCCTTGGACACAATCTTTTTTTTCCATAAACTGCATTATTTTTCTTCTCTTATACAATAATAATTCTCTTGTTGCCATCCAAAGAAGGAAGTAATGACTTAAGCTAACTGAATTGAACCTAACTTAACCTAACAAAGCAACGGAACTGGGAAATTCTAATTCCCAAAAGAAAGACCCATAAAGAGAATGTTCTACTGAGGGAAATGCAGGAGGCATTCCCTACAGATGGTGAGTCCTGCTAGATGGTTCTGCTTGTGGATGCTATCGTATTGCTATGGAGTCTCTAAAATGAGACCCACAATCCTCCAAAAGGATTCAGCCTAAGTAGCCACATTGGGAAAAAACCAAGGAGATGTAGAATGATTATTATCCAGACAATGGTTCCCAGTTGGACAGATGGTCCATAGAATCACTTAATCAGTATATGTGCTGGACATTGTGCATAGTCATCATATTGGTCTCAAGAGTTAAGAGAACAGACTAGATTGTCTTTGATAAATTGTCCAGTGCTTTTAATGGCACTGAGCTCTCCTTGAACCAAGGGCTCATCCAATGCCCTTCCAATGGCATGAAATTGCCAATGAATAGAACTGGTATTGAAGTCAGAAGGAACTGGGTTCAATCCTACCCCTGTTACATACTGGTTATATAACCCTGGGCAAGCACTTCACCTCTCAGTAATAGTCTAGGTAGATCTCTGAGATTCTAAGTTTCAGAGAGGATGACATCTTCCACTGGAAGTTTCTTTACCAGGCACTCCCCATACCCACAAAATCAGTCTAGTCCAAAAAGGAAAAAAAAATATCCTAATAATGCATTATGGCCATTATTCATGGAATTACTAGAAGAAAGAAAATATATCAGATCAAAGAGAGAGGTATGAATTAGGTGATCTAGGCATGGGGAAGAGAGAAAGAATCATTAGACAACCTGTGTCTTCCATTGGTAGCCACAGGAACCACCCAATGTCAAGAAAATTAAAGGTAGGTCTCTGTAATATTGGGTGACCCTCCCAGGGAGGCTTTATGGTAGGAAATGTGCAAAAGTCACCAAATATAAGAGAGTACAGATGGGCTGCAATCTATACCATTAGAGAGAATCACCACATTGATGAAATCAAAGATCCACCAACACATTGAGATAAATTAAAGTGCAGTCTATGATTTCCTCTCAAAATTACTATTTCTTTTTATTATAGGAAGAAGTTTTAGAATCATACTGAATAATACATTTTAGAGTGTATGGCTAGTCCATCTTCCAAAAACAGGGTCTATAAATATCACTTCTCTGGGCCTCAGTTTCCCCAGCTGTAAAATGAGGGAATTTATCAAATGAGATGATCTCTGGAATCCCTTCCAGCACTAAATCCTGTGATACTGTGATGTCTTATGTAGAATTAGAATTCATAGAGGAAACAAATACAAAGAAATGTTCTCCCTACAAAAATGTATTAGAATGGACACCTACTCTATGCTTCATAACACCAGATTAAAACAAGTTGGGAGGGCTCTGTATTTATAACCACAAAACATGAACTGAATCTGTTGGTGTGAACTTGGAACAAAATGCAAGATAAAATAGTGAAAACAGCAGTAGATTAGTAATCTAGAGACTTGGAGTGGAGCCCCAGCTCTGTTACTCCCTGGCTCTATGACCTTAGGCATGCTAGTTGACCTTTCTGGGTCCTAGTTTCCTTAAGTGTAAAATGGGGAAGGGGGAGTAGTAACCTAGATGACTTATAAGGTCCCCTCTGGTACTTTTTTGGTCTTTTTTGGAGGGGGAAGGCAGGGCAATTGGGGTTAGGTGACTTGCTCTAGTTCACACAGCTAGTAAGTGTTAAGTGTCTGAGGCTGGATTTGAACTTAGGTTCTCCTATCTCCAGGGCCGGTGCTCTATTCACTGAGCCACCTAGCTGTCCCGCTCTGGTGCTTTTTTAAAGAATGTTTTTAGTTTGTTTTTTCTCAATCACATGTAAAAATCAATTTTAACTTTTGTTTTTTATAATTTTTGAGTTCCAATTCCCTCCCTCCCTTCCCCCTCTTTGAGAAGAAGGTAAGCACTTCAATACAGGTTATACAGGTGCAGTCATGAAAAATTGATTCCATATTAGCCAGAGAACACAGACCAAAAAAATTTTAAGAAAAAAAACAAGAAAAATGGAGAAAGTAAAGAAAGTGTGTTTCTATCTGCATTCAGACTCCATTGGTTCTTTCTCTGGGGGTGGATAGCATTTTTCATCACAAGTCCTTCACAACTGTCTTGGATCATGGTATTGCTGGGAATAGTTAAGTTCACAAGTGATCATCATACAATACCACTATTACTGTGTACAACGATCTCCTAGCTGTCAGTGCTATATGTTCTAATTCTCTGGTTCTAATAAATGTAAAGATAAGAAACTTCCAAGGTAATACGTAAAATGGCCTGATTTGAGGCAGCTGGTGGGCCAGCAGATAGAGTGCTGGACCTGGAGTCAGGGAGACCTGAGTTCAAATTCAGCCTCATACACTCATTAGCTATATAACCCTGGGTGAGTCACTTAACCTTTGTCTGCCTCAGTTTCCTTAACAGTAAAATGGGGATAATAGATAATAACCTACCTCACAGGCTTGTGAGAATCAAATTAGATAATATTTGAAAAGTGCTTAGCACAGTGGCTGGTACATAGCAAATATTTTTAAATGCTTATTCCATTTCTTTCCCCCTCATTCCACCAGAATACACAACCAAAGAGACTGCCATTATTGCTAAAATTAAATAAACATAATTATTTCAACTATTACATTGTATTTTACCTCTGGAAGAAGGAACATTAAAGATATAGAGCATCTTTCCATCACTGAGGGAGATTCATAACCAAAATAAACCAAAGGGGCATTGGATGGGACAACTGTCTCTGATGTATGTCTATGCTCAGCCTCTTATGAATAAAAATTTCATTCCAGAATACAACAAACTAAATCCCTTAAGGACTAAGGTTACCCAGGTTGACACAGATAATTTTCCAGCTTCTTAACTTCGACACTGTCATTAATAACTGCATGAAGGCTTTTTTTTAAGCATGAAAGTAAAAAGAAAATCTGATGGCCTCTCTCTTTACTCTCTAGCTCATAGGAATAAACTTTGCCTACAACAACACTGAGGTTAAAACCAACAATTACACTTAAAAGATACTTTATTCTATGCATATCATAAGGTAAGAACTATCCATTGCTATGAGAACATTAGTCAGGCCATGGAAAAACACAGGCTTGGAGCTTGGAGCTAATATCCAGGTCATTGAGTTGTCCCTCTGGGCATAAATACCCTCATCTGGAATAAAAAGGGATTGGGTTCTAATGCTAAGGTATTAGTATTTTTTTAGTTTGCCTTTCTATTTTTTATTTGTTTTTTTTTATTTTTTCTATTTTTTCTATTCTACTTCTCACACACATTTTTTCTCCACCTAGATGGCCACCACCCCTAAGTCAGACCCTTATGACCTCTCCCATGGGTCTCCCACTGCATCCTGGGCCACCTCTAGTTGTCCTGATTGATGTCTGGTCACTGAACCCAGATGGCTCTGGAGGAGAAAGTGAAGCTGGTGCCTTTGCACAGCCCTCCCTCACTTAAATCCAATTCAATTGCAAGTCAGGTCATCATCTCTCTTATGTCATAATCTTTTTGGAGAACAAAGGACAAAGCACACACCACGACCTCTCGCACAGCCTGTTGTCTCCTAACTGGGCTGCCTTCCTAACGTGTCTCCTATGTTTATTCTGTCCTCTAATCATGCTGCCAAAATGAGATTGCTAAAACACAAATCTAACCCACTCAAAAAGTGCCCATGGTACCCTGCTGCCTCTAGATTAAAATATAAACACTTCTGTTTGGTTTTTAAAAACCCTTCACCATCAGCCTCTACTTAACATTTCTAGCCTTGTTGTTGGGTCATTTCAGTTCTGTCTTGGTGACCTCATTGAGGTTTTCTTGGCAAAGATCCTAGAGTAGTTTGCCATTTCCTTCTCCAGGTCATTTTACAGATGAGGAAACTGAGGCAAATAGGGTTAAGTGACTTGCCTAGGGTCACACAACTAGGCTTATTATATCTTCTCCCTTGACGCATTTGGCACACCAGCCAAACTGACCTCCCTGTTGTTCCCAAAGATGACGCACACAGACTGTCTCATGCCTGAAATATATTCCCGCTACCTCACAGAACCCTTTAAGGTGCAAGGCAAGACCCATTCTGAGCTGCCTCAGTTGCTAACACTCTCCCCACTGAAATTGCTTAGTATATACAGATTTTGTATATACTTAATTTGATTATATGTCATATTTCCCCATGAAAGAATATTTGCAAGCAGGGGATGTTTCATTTTTGTCTTTACATGAAAGAAGGAAACACATATTGATTAAGTGCCTGATATGTATGGATACCGTGCTAAGCACTTTACAAATATTAGTTCATTTGCTGCTCACAAAAGTTCTGGGAGGTAGGTGCTACTGTTTCCCCATTTTACAGTAGGGGAAACTGAGGAAAATAGAGGCTAAGTGATGGCCCAAGGTCACACAGCTAGGCTGGATTTGAATCCATCTATAAGCCCCTTCACCTAATTCTGTGCCTGTCACATAAATGGTACTTAAGGGGTCCTTGGGATCAGTTAGTCTAAACCTTCATTCGACAGAGGAGGAGATGGAGGTCAAGAGAGGGTAGGCATAGGTTAGGTCATGCAGATTGTAGATGCAAGTGCTAGGATCTGAATCCAGTCCCTTTGGAAAACCCAGCGCACTTTGTACTGCATGGTGATGCCTCTTACTACCCATCCACTTATGCTACTGGAAATTGCCTCATCATCCTTAAAATGGTGGTCGTAGCATTTGTACTACCTGCCTTACATGTGGCAAAGGAGATTTTGTCAGTGTGAAATGCTGGTAGACAGGGAGTTATTGCCATGGTCACCTATAAAAGCACCCCTCCCCCAATGAAAGGGTTATTGGGTCCGAATGTTTAGCCATTCCCTGGCCTTTGAACACTTATGCAAGTTAAACAATTCTGCTAACTAGAAAGAAATTTCTATTTGTCTCAGCCAGAGATCTGGTGACAAAAATTATTGTGGAAGCATAGTTACCATCATGATTCTTGCTTTATCCACCTTGTTATCAAAAGTACCACTGACACAGTGGAGTGATGTTTAGAGGGCCATTCAGTAAAGACATGCCACAAATAGAGTGCTTTCCTTACCACCATTATTGGGTAAGAAACCCAATGAGGCTACAGGAAGCAGTGAGAGGAACATGGGCAAGAATTTCCCATTCTTGCAGCATTTTCCAGACCAGTGGACTTGAAATTATGCCATTCCAAAATAATTCTGGGGTGGGAAGCTTCCCAGGAGGATGCAGTAACACTTAAGGGTGAGCTGCAGAGTAAGGCCGATGTGGGAAAGCTGTAATATTGCCAGCTTAGAAATAGGTGCTGCTGTGGAGTCAGGCAGCTGACAAACGGGATTTCTGTGGGAGGGCTAAGGGCCCTCCAAGGCAACTACCGAAGAGGATAGGCTGAAGCAGCAGGTGCTTGGCTGTAATTAGAGCTTGGGTCTATAAATGAGAAAGCAAGGATGGAAGCAAGGATCCTAGGAGCTGTGGCATGTGAGAAAAAAGGAAGCCTGGTACCTGAGAGAGGGAGGGAGGGAGGGAGAGAAGAAGGGAAGAGAGAGAGAGAGAGAGAGAGAGAGAGAGAGAGAGAGAGAGAGAGAGAGAGAGACTATAGAAGAAAGTAGAGATGGAAGAAAGAAGGGAAGATTTAACTAGAGAAGACACTAGACTTTGGTCTATGCGAGAAGGGGAAAAAGGAAAACCCTTATTGTATCTAAGGGGATTCTGAAAAATTAAATGTAACAGATTTTTGTTCTAGTCAGTTTAGTGACAGTATTTAAGGAAGAGGCAGGATGGCATTACGCAATTAGAATTCAAATTTGAATCTTGCCTTATAAATTTATTACCTCCTCTGAAATTCATTTTCATATCCACAAAATTGGGTTAATAGCAACCATATCACAGGATTGTGTTGAGGACCAAATGATATCATGAAAACAAAGTACTTTGCAAATCTAAAAGTGCTAGATTAATACAAGTTATTATGATTATCATCAAAGTCATTACATTTCTAACCTTTTAATTAAAAAGAAAAATCATAGGGTAAATCAAAAGTACCATGGCCACATTCAGAAGAGTTGGGCACAGGAGAAATGATGGTTCATGAATTAGGCCATATGATGTTGAGGGACACTCAATAATTGGGTTGTAATTTTGTAGGAAATAACCCAGACTAGGAAAGCATTAGAAAACAACACTGGTATGAAGAGTTTCTGGAATTACTGTAGTGAATGTTGTTCCAAAACAGAAATAGTGAATTTACATATACTATATGTGTATTGAGAGGATCCATAGTTTTATGGTTGTGAGTGGTCCCTCCACCAATCCTCATTACAGCAAAAATCAATTGATAGCAATAAAACAATTCAAAAACAGACTTCTTTAAGCCAATCTAAGAATTAAAACAAGAGAATACCATTTTGGGGGAAAAGTATAAAAATACCCAGAATAATTAGAATCAGAGAAGAAACTATAATCCATAGGATGCCATCAGAGTGGCTCCATGGGTTTAACTTGTGCCAAAATGAAAAAAAAATATTGCAAATAAGTAAGGATCTAACTCAGGACTACTCACCAACCATAAAAAAGAAAAGGAGAAAATGGGATACAGTAAGCCAAAATGCAAAGTAAGTGGCTTTCACTCAAGGATAACTTAAGCTATAAAACTGAACATAATACTACAGGGAATCAATGAACTTTTATTATTAGTTCCAGGCATTGCTTATGAAATACAAGAGTGAGCAGTCTTTGAAATACAAAGAGTACACAAAATAAGACTTAATATGAAGTTTGAATAGTTCAAAAAAGTTACAGTTTGACCCACTGTTTACATACTGAATGGGGGGAAAAGATTACTAATTTCAGGGGAGTATTACTATATCTAAGAGTCAATGGAGAAATATAATAAAAACAGTAAAAAAATAAAAGAAACAGTCTAATAAGGAAGGAGAAAACCACAGGGTGACTTAGTATTTTTTGAACCTGGGGGTGCCATAGGCTCTGTTCATTCAAGCATAGGGATGTTGGAGAGGGAGAGGGAGGGGGGACTCATGAATCACACATTTAGCTGGGTCCGTCAAGGGAATACAAAAAAATATTATGGAATGAGACACTGAATAAGGCAAGCAGAGGAATGGACTATATAGAGAGGATTGAGAAAGGTGTCTGAGCTGTCAGGTTAAAGACCAACTGAGAAATTGATTGACCTATAAAGAATTGAGGAGGGGATGGATGCTTCAAGGAAAAAGAAAAATAGAATGGACCATCACAAAAAGATGTGTGAGTTAAAGAATAAGACCCAATAATTTGGGTTTGGGCTTAGGTAGGAGGAAAAGGATTGCTATCAGAATATTCTAAGTATAGCAAATGCCTAGCAATGATTGTTTTTTTCTTTCAAAAGAAAGGATTATTACAACAGGATTTGGTAGAAAGAAAACTAAATATAATCATTGCAACTGTGAATGATATACATTTGCCTCTAAGGAGGATGAATTAAAAAGCAAAATTCAATAATATGTTATGCACAAGAAACACAAATAAAATACTAAAATTTATACAGTGTTGAATTTAGATGGTAAAGTAAAATGTATTTTGCTTCAAATGAATGCAAGATGGCAATCATGATTGCAGACAAGGTAACAGTAAAAATAGGTAGATAAGAAAATCAAACAGGAAAAAAATGTATTATGGAGAAAGGGACCATAGGTAAAGAAACAAAATCTGAATAAATGATAATTTCACCAATCTAGGGAACTCCCAGTGTAGGAAAAACTACTATCAACTCAGGTCACAGTCTCCATAATCTAGTAAAGCCCAAGAGAGTTTGCTGAGATCAAGAGAAGCTATGGGGGCACACAGTAAATGTCAGGGGTAGAATTAGATCTAGGTCTTCCTGACTCTGAGCTAATGTCTATCAATGAACTATTGACATTATGTTCATTAAATAATACATTAAAGCTTTTGTCTTCACACAGATTTAGTATTTCATTGACTTAGGGAACTCCTACTAAGGAATTTCCCTAGAAGTTTTCATTCCTTGGTTTATCAAGAACTAGACTGTTATGCTTACTTGCTATCTATCTGCCTATCTATGTCTTTCCCTTTAGACAGACAAATATAGATATATACACATATATGTATATGTACCCATATGTAAATATAGACTAAATATAGCTATTTGCTTGTTTTATCCATTTACAAATCATTTTGATGATTATTGTTTTCTAAAGTAGTTTGGAAATCTGGTAGGACCAAAACCTTTCTTCCATGTGTCCTTTAACATTCTTGACAATTGCTTCCATTATTTGTTGTTTTATTGAATTCTAGAAAGTATTCCTTCGGTAATTTTATTGGCATAGTATGAAATCTGTGACAATTAGGTGGTATTTCTATAGTATTATACTTATTGATATAATATTAAACCTGTAGCATTTGGGTAATATCAGAATTTTTATTGCATTGGCCTGGCCTAGTCATAAACCCTGAATTTCTCTTCAATTAATTATGGATTCTTTTATTTCTATAAAGATTACTTTTAGACGTACTTATGAAAGTCCTGTGTGTATCTCGGTAGGTAAATTCACATAAATCTAATAATATTTTTTGTTATGTTGAATGGAACCAAAATGCAAGGGAAAAATAGTTTTCACCCAAGGATAATTTGTTCTACCAAAATGGGCATAATCCTATAGGGAATCAATAAATATATAAAATGAATGTGATCACCTATAAATAATATTCACTAAGTGCTTTGCCTCCCTTAAAGTACTATATAAACACTCTTATTATTATTTTTAAACAAGGTTGACTAATTCCAAAGGGTTATGCTTTAATCCAGTGTTAACATACTGAAAGGGCAAGAAAAGACTATTATCCTTTGAATGGCTTTTCTTCCTGGTTTAAAAAAAATAATAAATGGAAAAAATGAATGATTCTTGTGGATATATTTTGTAACCTTTGACTCTGTTGAAGCTACTAATTATCTCAATTTTTGTTGATTTGGAGGGTTAACTAATTATATTACCTTAAAATATCAATTACTTTACCTCTTTTACCTAAACTTGCTCCCTCAATTTCTTTTCCTTCTCAAATTGTCATAACTAGCATTTCTAGAATCATGTCCAATGATAATAGAGTCAGTGTTCATCCTGCCTTTACCCTCCCAAATTATTGGGGTAGATTTCAGTGTTTCTCGTCTACCGATATAATACTAGGTGTCACCATGGCCCACAAAAATCCATGTGCTCTCCTTGATTTCCCTTCCCCAAGGGCAGAGTTTAGCCTCCCATGCTTGTTATAGCATCCTCAGAGGTATCACAGTATCACAGCTCATTCCTCCCAAAGAAATCTAAATGAGCCCAGAGTTCAAATTTCAGGGTTTTTCTTGGGACAGTTATAAGAGGATTCATAAAACTAAAATGTGACTTGGTAGCCCCCAAGGAGGCCTTGAACTTCACATGCAACCTCAGAGTTCTAGACTAATAGATTGTGAAATACAAAACTCTTTAGTACCATCTCTCCATGCCCACTCTAATGTCAAGTCATTACATGCACATAGACAATGAGAATGAACTAATTTATAGACATCATATTATATATCATATATAATAAGAGATTATAGAGAAATAAGGTAGTAAAATATGTCATGGTTGGCATTTGTTTTACAAAACCACATAAACTGACAAAGGAAGAGGAAAGGGGGCAGGAGAGCAGAGAGGGGAGAGGTGTCCCTTAGCCACTGAGCTCTGTTGCTGAGCAAAGAGAATATACTACTGATCAGTTCTTTCCTCTAATTAGACTGTTGCAATTCTATCTGCAAGCTATCAGCCATAATGTTGGCAGCCCTAGGGATCACCTAGGTTTTTCCAATTCCATTAAAAAATCTTTACCCTGGCCTCTGTTATCCAAGCCTGTAGCCCCAATTTCTCCCTGGTTATATTTCTCCTTTATTTCCCAAACTTCAAGCTTCTGCCTGATCGCATTTCCTTAATCTCCTATCTCATTGTTCTATGAAAGCTTGTAGGAAGTACTACATAGATAACATTAGTGCTGGCTTTTAGTTAACTACTTTTCATTATATTAATTAACATAAAAATCAAAATACACACAGAGCATTCCAAAATTCTTAATGCTGTTTCAAGCTTAAAGCTATACTTTTGGGACATCCTCTATATATCTTGCATTTATGTGTGGATGTGTATATACATATATATATATATATATATATATATATGTGTGTGTGTGTGTGTGTGTGTGTGTGTGTGTGTGTGTGTGTGTGAGTCAGGCAATAAGCATGCATTAAGCTACTGGCTACTCTGTGCCAAGAACTGTTATATTTATATGTGCATATTTCACTGTATACTTTAATACTATAGGACATCAATGAGCCTATGATCTTCTGGATGTTAGGCTTCTCTCCAAAGGCACAGATTCCAAACAAATTCATTCCTTCTTATCTCTTGTTTTTTTTTTTTTGATTAAACAAATGCTTTATTAACTTCTGGTTTACATCATTCATTTCCACCAGATTATGAGTTACATTTTTCCCCCATTTTTTCCCTACCCACCACCCCAGAATAGCAGTCCCACTAGATATTCCCTCATCCAATCTGCTCTCTCCCATATCTTCTCCCATACCCCCTTCGACTTTGCCATTAGGGCAAGGTGAATCTCTGAGCCCCAATGCCTGGACATCTTATGAAATATTTAATTTTAAAACTTCGATTTTCAGATCTATTCCCTTCCTCCCTTGTCACCCACTCCCTCTGAGAAGATAAGCAATTCAGTATGTGTTGTACATGTATAGCTATGCAAAACATTACCATAGTAGATATATTGTAAAAGACTGCTTATATTTCCCTCCCACCTGTCTCACCTCCCACCTGGTCCATTCCCTACTTAGATCCTGTCCCTCTTTGATAGTGGGTACTTCTTTTTTTTTTTTAAAGCAATTGGGGTTAAGTAACTTGCTCAAGGTTACATGGCTAGTCATTTGATTTATGCGTGGGTGCTCATTTTCAGAGGCCGGATCTGATCTCGGGTCATCCAAACTCTGAGGCCGGCGCTCTTACTCACTGCGCCACCTAGCTGCCCCTTTAGGGCAATTGGGGTTAAGTAACTTGCCCAAGGTTACACGGCTAGGTTTTTTTGTTTGTGCGGATTAAATGTCGGAGGCCGGCTCCGAACTCAGGTCCTTCTGATTCCAGGGCCGGCGCTCTATTCACTGCGCCACCTAGCCGCCCCAGATAGTGGGTACTTCTAACCTCCCCTCTCCCCAGAATGCCCTCCCCTCCATCATCCCCCCTCTCATCCCCCTTTCCCCTACTCAGGAGAGTGAGTGAGGGTAAGATGTTCCATTTAGTATGTATGTGATTCTCTCCTTGAGCCAACTTCAATGAGAATATACTTTTGCCTTTTTGCCTTCTTGTTCTTCTCCTCCCCTGCAACTACTTCCCCTTGCCTCTTCTACATGAGATAGTTTGCCCTACCCTGTCTCTCTCCATCTCCTCTTGCCACTTTCCTCTCTCACCTCTTGACTTCACCCCTTAAGAATGATTCCTTCCTTGGGGTGGCTAGGTGGCGCAGCGAGCAGAGAGCCAGCCCTGGAGCCAGAAGGACCCGAGCTCGGATCCGGCCCCAGACACCCAACACACAAACAAAAACCCAGCCACGTGAACCTGAGCAAGTCACCCAACCCCAATTGCCCTCCAAAAAAAAAAATAATCATCCCTTCCCATCAAATTCAACCTGTGCCCTCTATCCATGTTTACCTGTGAACCTATGCCATGTACCCTTCTTCAATTATTTTCATAATGAGAGAGGTTTCATCAAACACAGTTATTGTTTTTCCATGTAGGACTGTAAATAGTCCAACTTTGATAAGTTCCTTTGGATTTCTTTTCCTTGATTACCTTCTCAAGCATCTCTTGCTTCTTGTGTCTGAATGTCAAATTTTCTATTCAACTCTGTTTTTTTCATCAAGAATGCTTGAAAGTCCTCTATTCCACTGAATGACCATATTTTCCCTGAAACAAGATACTCAGTTTTGCTGGTAGGTGACCCTTGGCTTCAATCCCAGCTCTTTTGCCCTCTGGAATATCATATTCCATGCCCTTCTATCCCTCAGTGTAGAAGCTGCCAGGTCCTGGGCTATTCTGATTGTGTTTCCACAATATTGAAATTGTTTCTTCCTGGCTGCTTGTAGTATTTTCTCCTTGATCTGGGGATTCTGGAACCTGGCTATAATATTCCTGGGAGTTTTCTTTTGGGATCTTTTTCAGGAGGTGATCGGTGGATTCTTTCAACCTCTATTTTGCCCTCTGGATCTAAAACATCAGGGCAGTTTTCCTTGAGAATTTCTTGAAGGGTGATTTCTAGGTTCTTCTTTGATCATGGCTTTCAGGTAGTCCAATAACTTTTAAATTGTCTCTCCTGGATCTATTTTCCAGGTCAGTGGTTTTTCCCATGAGATATTTCACATTGCCTTCTATTCTTTCATTTGTTTGGATCTGTTTAATAGTATCTTGATTTCTCATAAAGTCACTAGCTTCCATTTGCTCCAGTCTAACTCTGAAGGAATGAATCTCCTCAGTGAGCTTTTGAGATTCTTTTTCCATCTGGCAAATTTGGCTTTTTAAGGCATTCTTCTCCTCATTGCCTTTCTGAGCCTCTTTTGCCATTTGAGTTAGTCTATTTTTTAAGGTGTTATTTTCCTCAGTGAGGCTGTTGACTGTCATTTCATACTTTTCTTGCATCTTTTTCATTTCTCTTCCCAAATTTTCCCCCACTTCTCTTATCTGCTTCTTAAGGTCCTCTATGGCCTGTAGCCAGCTTGTATTTTCATTTGGGGCTTCTGGTGCAGGAGTTCTGACCTCACAGTCTTCCTCCATGCTTTGAGCCTCTTTGCCCCTAAAATAGGAGTCCAATGTTGAACTTTTCTGTTTATTTTGTTTCATTTGCCTAGGCATATTGCCACTTAATTACTTGATTTTTGGGCTTGTTGCCACAGTAGGACTCTGCCTCCAGACAGGGGAGCTTCTGCCCAAACGTGGGGTCTTCACAACTTCTGCCAGTTGGGTGGCCTCTGTAAAGCCTCCACCCACACTGGCAAGTTGGATACCTACCCCAAACTTCCCCCCCAGACCACAATCCAGATCCAGGCAGTTTAAAGCAAAAGCAATTAACCCCCAGACTGATTGCTGGATCTTCCTACAGTTCGAAGACCAGGAGCTAGAGCCACTGCTGATGATGCAAAATGGCTTCTATGCAGCAGTTTCTTCAGCAGCTTTTTGCCCCCAGGGGAGGAAGCCATGTGTTCCCCAAATACTGGTCCCAAAGTCCATAAGGCACTAACCTCTCACTTTGTCCTAGGCATATCTGTGCTGATAATTCTGGAATCGCCACAATTGCTGGTGTTCTGGGGTTCCACCAGCCGGCTGAAGGCCTGGCCACCCTGGGGCTAAAACCTTGGACCTGGGCTCAGCTCTGTGGGCTGCACTGTCGGTTCCCAGCACGCTGAGCTGCCTGCTCTCAGAGCGCTGCGCTGGCTGCTCCCTGCAGGGCTGCTGGGCTGTCCTCAGCAGGAGGTTAGCTTCTCTGTGCCATTCTGTGGGTGCTGTGGCTCCAGAAGTTGTTAGGAGCTCCCTTTCACATTGTTTGAAATTTGTGTGGGGCAGAGCACATTGGAAATGCTGTTTCTACTCCGCCATCTTGGCTCCACCCTTCTTATCTCTTGTAACCCTTGCCCAGTGCATTCTGTTAATCCTCTACTGAAATCCATTCAGGATGCTGGAAGCCTTCCTCTTCATTTCTTAACACTACCTGGATACCAATGCAATGCACAAGTTCACCATTTATTATCACTCAACTCAAGACATGGCTGGGACTTAGTATCATAAATCCCTTTAATGATGTATTTTATGCAATTACATAATCTTTTAATGCAATTACATAATAATTTATTGCTTAAAACAGCAATAAGACTTTTGGGAGACCATGTATAATTAAGTGCTTGTAATAATTCATGGTTCATCTGTATCTAATATGGGCATTTTTGTTGTTCTTTTAGAAATTCCTAGGAGATTATAATATTCCATGATATTCATTAAATAAATGCTTTATTAACTTCTGGTTTACATCATTCATTTCCACCAGATTTTGAGTTACAATTTTTTCCCCGATTTTCCCCTACCCACCATCCCAGAATAGCAGTCCCGCAAGATATCCCTTCCTCCAATCTGCTCTCTCCCATATCTTCTCCCATACCCCCTTCAACTTTTCCATTAGAGCAAGGTGAATCTCTGTGCCCCAATGCCTGCAAATTACAGGCAATTACATGCAAAAGACTATTGATGATAGTATTTATATATATTTGAAACATTTAATTTTAAGACCTCAAATTTCAGATCCATTCCCTTCCTCCCTTGCCACCCATTCCCTCCGGGAAGATAAGTAATTCAGTATGTGTTGTACATGTATAGCTATGCAAAATATTGCCATAGTGGATATATTGGACAAGACTGCTTATAATTCCCTCTCACCCATCCCACCCCCAACCTGGTCCATTCCCTACTTGAACCTGTCCTTCTTCTATAGTGGGTACTTCCAACCTCCCCTCCCCCAAAGAATGCCCTCCCATCCATCATCCCTCCTCTCATCTCCCTTCCCCCCATTCTGCTGCAGGTTGAGATATCCCATTTAGTATGTATGTCATTCTCTCCCTGAACCAAATTCAATGAGAATGTGGTTTTGCCTTTTTGCCTTCCTATTCTTCCCCTCCCCTACGGCCACTTCCCCTTGCTTCTTCTACATGAGATAGTTTACCCTACCCTGTCTCTCCCCATCTCCTCTTGCCACTTTCCTCTCTCACCTCATAATTTCACCCCTTAAGTATCATTCCTTCCCAACAAATTCAACCTATGCCCTCTCTCCAAGTATAACTGTAAACATACATACACACATTCACATATGTATTCATATGCCCATACACCCTTGTTCCATTATTTTCATACTGAGAAAGGTTTCATCAGTCATAGTTATTGTTTTTCCATATAGGAATGTAACTAGGTCAACTTTGATAAGTTCCTTTTGATTTCTTTTCCCTGATTACCTTCTCAGGCATCTCTTGCTTCTTATGTATGGATGTCAAATTTTCTATTCAACTCTGTTTTTTTCCTCAAGAATGCTTGAAAGTCCTCTATTCCACTGAATGACCATATTTTCCCCTGAAACAAAATACTCAGTTTTGCTGGGTAGGTGACCCTTAGGTTCAGTCCCAGCTCTTTTGCCCTCTGGAATATCATATTCTATTCCGTTCGATCCCTCAGTGTAGAAGCTGCCAGGTCCTGGGCTATTCTGATTGTGTTTACACAATATTGAAATTGTTTCTTCCTGGCTGCTTGTAGTATTTTCTCCTTGATCTGGGGATTCTGGAACCTGCCTATAATATTCCTGGGAGTTTTCTTTTGGGGATCTTTTTCAGGAGGTGATCTATGGATTCTTTCAACCTCTATTTTGCCCTCTGGGTCTAAAACATCAGGGCAATTTTCTTTAAGAATTTCTTGAAAGGTGAATTCTAGGTTCTTTCTTTGGTCATGGCTTTCAGGTAGTCCAATAATTTTTAAATTGTCTCTCCTGGATCTATTTTCCAGGTCAGTGATTTTTTCCCATGAGATATTTCACATTGCTTTCTATTCTTTCATTTATTTGGATCTGCTTAATAGCATCTTGATTTCTCATAAAGTCATTGGCTTCCATTTGCTCCAGTCTAACTCTGAAGGAATGAATCTCCTCAGTGAACTTTTGAGATTCTTTTTCCATCTGGCAAATTCGACTTTTTAAGGCATTCTTCTCCTCATTGCCCTTTTGGGCCTCCTTTGCCATTTGAGTTAGTCTATTTTTTAAGGTGTTGTTTTCCTCAGTCAGGCTGTTGACCCTCATTTCATACTTTTTCTGCATCCTTCTCATTTCTCTTCCCAATTTTTCCTCCACTTCTCTTATTTGATTTTTAAAGTCCTTCTCAAGGTCCTCTATGGCCTGTAACCCACTCATATTTTCCTTTGAGGCTTTTGGAGCAGGATTTCTGACCTCACAGTCCTCCTCCTGTTACCTGCTTCAATCCTCTTTGCCCCCAAAATAGGAGTCTAAGGTTGCAGTTTTCTGTTTATTTTGTTTCCTTTGCCTTGACATGTTGCCACTCAATTACTTGACTTTTGGGCTTGTTGCCACAGTAGGACTCTGCCACCAGACAGGAGAGCTTTTGTCCCGAACGTTGGGGTCTTCACAGCTTTCTGGCAAGCTGGATACCCACCCCAGACCTCCCCCACCCAGATCACAATCCAGATCCAGGGAGGTTAAAGCAAGAGCAATTACCCCCCAAGACTGATCGCTGGATCTCCCTGCAGTTGTCAGGCCAGGAACTGGAGCTGCCACTGATAACTACAAAATGGCATGTCTCCTCAGTGGCTTCTAGCCCCCAGGGGAGGAAGCCGACGTGTTCCCCAAATAGTGGTCCAAAAGTCCATAGGGTACAAACCTCTCACTTTGTCCTAGGTATGTGTGTGTTGATAATTCTGGAATCGCCACAGCTGCTGGTGTTCTGGGGTCCCTCCAGCTGGCTGCTGGCCCGGCCGTCCTGGGGCTAAAACTGTGGCTCAGGCGGACCTGGGCTGGGCTCTCTGCACTGCTTTGCTGGCTCCCAGAGCACTGCGCTGGTCCTTCCTGCAGGACTGCTGGGCTGTCCTCAGCGGGAGGTTAGCTTCTCTGTGTCGTTCTGTGGGGGCTGGGGCTCCAGAAGTTGTTCAGAGTCCCCTTTTACATAGTTTGGATGTTATCTGGGGGGAGAGTGCCTTGGACACACTGTTTCTACTCCACCATCTTGGCTCCGCCCCCCCCCATTCCATGTTATTCAACCATATAGCATCATCAAATGGTTTTTAAAAGATTGATTTTGTTTTAATGAGGTCACTGAATGTGCTAGTTTCCCAAGGGCAATTCAATCCACCCTTTTCCTTCTCTTCAATTATGGGTTCAGTTTACTGTCCTTATGCAGTATCTGGCCAAGATATATGCAAGAATGAAACAGCTCCATGGATGTCTATCTAGCTACAGATCATCACTGAAATAGAAAATATATCAATAACTATTGATCTCCATGTCCAGTTTAATCTCTGTAAAGTTTTCATCAGAATAATTTAGACACATATCATCCTTAATGAAAATATGACAAAGTAACAAGCAGGTTTTCATAAATCATGATCTACAGGAAACCACATTTTTAGTCACATAATTGACTAACAGGTATAGAGAATACGAGATTCCCAAGTGTTTATTGATTGCTGACTATAACAAAGTTCAAACTGTAGTAAGCATGTGATAAATTGTTGTTGAACAAATGAATAAGCCACTCTAAAATGCAGTCCCAAATGAAGGAAAGAAACTCGACAAGGGAAGCATGACCTCATGGTTCTGTCACAGGATAGGAAAAGTAGAGCTCCAGAGGAATAAAGGAATCAATCTTTGGAATCAATGCACTAATCAATCAATAAGCATTTATTAATTGACTACTATGTGCCAGCCACTGCATCAGGTGATGAGGGCACAAAGATAAAAAGAAGACAACATCTGCCCTTAAGAAACTCATGAAAAATAAGCACATCCAATTCCATATAAAATTTGCTCCGGACAGTTTGGGAAGAAAGGGAACTGGGAGTTGATCAAGAACGTCTTTACACAGAAGGGGATGCTTGAGTTGACCATGGGAGAAAACAAGAGGTTCCAGGAAGCAGAGGTGAGGAAAGAGTGTGTTTGGGGACCTGAGTTCAAAGGCATGGAGATGAAAGATGAAGCCTTGTCCATAAACAAGAGAAAGCAAAGCTGTGAAGGTGGGTGGGGGCCAGACCTGAAGGGTTTAAAATGCCAGCTTTTATCTGATCAGAGGAAACAAGGAGTCCCTGGAAGTTACTGAATAGGAAAAGGACACAGATGAACGTGTACTTTAGGAAAATCACTTTGGCGGCTGCTTAGATCACAGATTGGAGAGGGGACACAGCTGAGGCAGGGAGACACAGGAATCTAGGCAATGAGGACCTGACCCATAGTTCAGGTGGTTGTGTGAGTGAGTAGAGAGGTGGGAAAGATTAGAGAGATGCTGGAAGATAGAAATGAAAAGCTCCAGCAACAAATGAGGATGCATGTGGAGGAAAGTGTGAGGAGTCAAGGTAATTCTAAGATGATGAACTCTGAAGATTGAAAGACCAAGGCTGCCTTCAACAGAAAGAGAGAAGCTCTGCTATGTGTGGCCACAGAGGTCTCTTGCTGACCTTACACTCAATCACTCTGTTCTTGTAGTATATCTATCATCAAAGGGCTAAGACTGCCAGCAATGTCAACCGCTTAAATGAACTACCTATATGTCACTTTACCACACATGAAAACCCCACTACATTCTTGCCTCCCTTTACCTCTCACATCTTCACCTGTCTTGACTCTACCGTTTAGCTAATTCCCAACACCAAAAAAGATAAGACCCCCATGCTAATGGTGATGCAGAACAGAGAAGGAATGGAGATTTGCTGTAAATGAGCAAATAGAATTTGAAAAATGATAACACAAACAGCAAACACTAATTCAGGAATCCCAGGGGTGGCTAGGTGGCACAGTGAATAGAGCACCAGCCCTGGAGTCAGGAGGACCTGAGTTCAAATCCGACCTCAGACACTTAACAAAAACTAGCTGTGTGACCTTGGGCAAGTCACTTAACCCCAATTGCCCACCAGAAAAAAAAAGCAAAAAAAAAAAAAAATCCCAGCTAATCTCCCCAACCAGTTGTGTTTCCACAGAATAAGATACATAGAATTGCTTCATTCCAATATTCAAATTAAATTATACATTTATTCATTCATTCAGGCATCAAGAATGCCCTAAAGGGAAACAAGAATACTCTGGGTTCTAAGTGAATACTCCAAGTCCCCTGGGGATAGAAGAGCTCTGTGTTGTCACCAAAACTAGTGTAGTCTTTATTCCAATATTTAGCTTCTATTTTTCCAATTTAAACAATTATCAGTGTTGATATGGCTACACAATGAGGCCTCAGAAGAGGAGGGTTCTTTGCCTTCACTTCCTGAAAGCAAGCTTATTAAGAGTGACATAGGAAGAATTGCAAGCATTCATTTGCTAAATCTCAGCGCCCTCTTCTAAAGCCAAAGGGTACTATAAAATGTGTCAGCGAGACAGACACACAGATATTCACATGGCTCTCATAAATCCTCCAGCCTGCCTGGCTTTGAGTGGATCTCTGGGAATGGCAAATTTCCAAGACCTACTCCTTCCCAGAGGGCATGCTTCTGATTGCTTAACACTCTACACAAACGGGACTTTCCAGGCAGCTGTGAAGGCATTGCTTCTGGGGAGGATAATGAATTCTCTGGAATAGGATGGGGAAGAAATTTAGCCAGCCTGGGACCACAGGCACTCCGTTTTTATTTGAGAAAATGAAAGAGAGCATTCTGGGTTGATAGGTGGAGCAAATCACTGTCCAAAAGTGATCTTTGTTTTGGGTGGGTTTGGTGACATTTTGCCCATCATATATATATATATATATATATATATATATATATATATATATATATATATATATATATATATATATATACACACACACATATATATATACAATATATATATATATATATATATATATATATTTTAGCAAAAATAACACAGAACTCTGAGGACCAGCCTAGTGAAGTTGGGAATATTTATCAATACAATCTACATGGGGCTGACTTTTTCAACAAAGGCATCTCATTATGGCTGTTGGGTTTGTAGCTTGCATGGATGGAGGGTATAGTCATGCTTTAAAAAAATTACAATTGCTTAAAGTATTGAAGAATAAAGATAGCTGCCATTTTTATAGCACTTAGGAGTTTACAAAGTAATTTTTGGGTGGCAACCCTGTTTGGGAGGAAATGTATATTTCAGGTATAATTATGCCCGTTTTCTGAGGAAACCAAGGTTCATCCAGAGAACTAGGAATCTTTACTCTGAAGCACAGGCCTTCTCTCTCAACTCCTCTGTGCTGGGGTGTTCTTCTTTTATACTTAGCATGGGAGTTAGAGCTCCTAGTCCAGCTATCTCATTTGACCAAGGAGGATGCTTCGGTCTGACTCCAAACACTAACAAACTCTTTCTACAGTTGAGAAACTCCTGTCTCCCCACATTACTCTCTCCCAGCACAGAATCTCTGTTGGGTTCTCTCTCTCTGGCTTCAGCTAATTACATGAAGAGACAGATGCGGAGTAACCTGAAGGCTTTCTCTGCCACCACAGTGAGTCTGTACTCTCTTCAACAGGCAGGTAGTGAGAGGACTCAAATGCTATCTGACAAGGCAGCAGATCCTATCACCTAAGGTTAGGAAACAGACAGGCCACTCTGCATTCAAAAGTAAAGACGGAGAAATTTCAAGCAGATTGTTTCTGACAGAAATCATATCCTAGCTGCATTTTTGACAAAGCCTGTGTGAATGAAACGATATACTTTCTGTTCCCCATCTTTCCCTTTAAGAAAGAGACAGCCTATCAAAGGTACATTGGAGGTGACAGCTCAATACACAGCGGTTAGCAAGTTTTTTCTTTTTTAAAAGAGGCATTAAAGAAACAGCTACATTTGATCAATTTAAATGCTACAGCTATCTCACTTTACCCTTGATAAGAGATGGAGTTGAATGACTATAGAATAGCTCTTAGAGTCATGGAAACTTGGATTCAAGTCCCATCTCTGACACTTGTGCAGGCATGGACCAGTCATTTAAATTCTCAAAGTCTCTGTGAAATGATGAATACAATGCCTATAGTCCCTACATCATAGTTATTATGAGATTCAAATGAGAAAATGAGGTCAGACCCTTTTCAACCCTGAAAGCACCATGTGAACATTAGTTATTGTTTCTTTAATGTCCACAACTCATATATCCTTTCTGTATGTTATTCAGCATCCTGTTCTGTGTTATTATGCATGTTAGGAAGCATCATGGCAGACAATCTGTGGTCATTTATAGCCTTCTCTAAAACAAAAGGGCAGCAACAAGGCAGAGAGACTTTTCTTTTTCACATGCCTGAAAAAAAGAACCCCGACATTACAAAGCACATGGACCAGTTGTGATGTATTCAAGAGGAAGAATAATTTCAAATAACTGTATTATGACCTGTCTTCATGCCCTAGGACTAACATGTGCTAAGACCAAATGGATGGGACTTTCAAGGAGGCAGATATGTATTTAACATATGGAAGTAATGCTTTACAACTAAGGTTGACTAAAAATGGAATGGACTCCCTCTGGGCCATGGTCCTTTTGTCACTGACAGGGTTCAAGAGCAGAGGTTAAATGATGTAGAAAAGAGGAATGTTTCAAATAGGAGTGAGACCAGATGACTCCAAGAGTCCTTCCAAAACCAGGATTCTATGACTATCATTAAAATTGTCTAGAATCATGAAGTGAATCACTTAGAGCCAATATGAACCTTAGAGGTTATCCAACCCAACCCTTTCATGCAATGGGAGTAGAGGCCTAGAGAGTCACCAGAAGCCACATAGCCTAGTACAATGATACAGTCAGCCCTAAAAATATGGTTCTAACTTGAAGCCTAGGATTCTTTCCTTTCCACCACAAGTGATATGTTTGGGAAAATAAACAAAATGAAAAGAATAAAACAAATAAAATGCCAACATACTGTTTATTAATTGTACACTAATTTGATTTAGATGGAAAAGATTCCTCTAAAAGCTTAATTGAGTTATATTAACATATTCCTTTTTGGCTTATGTATTGCTTCATTAGGCAGGTAAAACCCAACAACTGAACATTAGCTAAAAAGCATTTCATAATTGGTGTAATTTACTGAAGGGAAACAAAGTAATATTTGCATGTAAAATTTAATTATGAACTATGGCTTTTTTTACCCAGCATTCCACATTATAAATTATTATACCGGTCTAAGTCTTAGAATGGATTTAGTACTTTTCTTCATGGTTTTGGCTATGTATTAAATATTTGTGGTCATTTTCCTCTATGCTCAGCAATATGAAGATGTACTTTGATATGTGGAGGAATCTATAATCTCACCAACATGGACGCTTCACCTAAAGTGTAGACCATAACCCATCTACACTTTCTCATCCTATGCAACTTGTGTCCATGTTTCCCCTTAAGGCATCCACCCAGCAGAATGGTATACTTCCTCTGAGGTACTTGATATTGCCTAGGTACTGAATTGGCATAGAGTGCCAGTGGATTAGCATATATAATAGAAAATGGATCCTTATTTACTAAGCTATAATTTTTATAGAGCTTAACCAAATATAAACGTAGATGTATCATGGTATATAGGTTGACCTGGGATATGTCAACCAAAAATTTTAAACTCAAAAATTTTAATATAAACATTGATATTAATTATATGACTTCCTGCAACATATCTCAATATGTTTTCCCAACTCATCTAGAAACTTGTCATATTTCCTGCGAATTCTGAATTGTGAATTACCTTGTGAATTCTGAACTTTTGTTTTTAGTTTTAAAGCAAATTTAGATAAATGCAAAGTAGAAAATACATATGGAATTGCATATTTCAAAGTGAACTACAGTTCAGGACCACTCTATTTTCAAGATCCAATTGAAATTTTAAGATTTTTTTAATGAAGGCATAAGGTATATATTCTAACTGTACTTTTACACTTGTTGGAGGCCTAAGAAAATGTGCATTTAGCTGTATTGTAGGAGATCAACAGTATCTCCTGTTGGGGAGTGTGCTCCATAGTAAGGAAACCAGTTTCCAGTGTTTTGACAAGTTCAGTGTTTCCAAAACTCCTTAAAATGGCCAGAAAAGAATGCTTCTGAAGAAAGGGATATCATTAGAAGCAATTTCTGTCAGCAGGCAGACAGCTGAAGGACCACAGCTGGACTAGTCTTCTAGTAGATGTCAAAGTTGGTGATGAGGATGGGTTGGAAGGCAGAAAAAGCAGGGCCACACCACTCTGCAGAGGATTCATTTTACAAGAAAAGTTGGGATGAAGTTGTAGGCACCCTAATTCTGTGATACTCTAAGAAGTTTAAAATAATCAGACTCCTAGTTAAATCGGCCAGGCACCCCAAGGAAGAAACTCAAGAAGCTGTGTGCCAAGCAAGTCAAAGCCCCTCATAGTCACCTCCCTTCAGACACCAGAGAAAACAGCTCAGGGCCTTATCCAAGAGCTTTGGGAATAGCAGGCCATCCTCCCCTACCACCTTCCCTGTTTCCAGGCCAATCCCCAGTGAAAGGAGAAATCAATGAGGTGAGGCAGCCCCAACTCCCTCCACTTCAGCAACATCAACTGCTGACCAACTGCCACCAGATAGCTGTTAGACCCAAGAATCCTGGGAATGATGGCACCCTACAGACTATGGGTCCTCCTCCTAGTCCATCTCTATAGCCACCATCTCGGAAGCAATCACCATAGAAAATCCAGAACTGGTAACTGCTTCTGTGGATGCTCCAACTACAATGCCTAAGGACCCATAAAAGAAAAGAAAGATCTTGCCTCCAAAGTCCTTGGTACTATCAAGTGGCTCAATATCAGAAACTGATTCTTGTTGACAGAAATTATATTAAAGAAAATATATTATAATTTGCTTTGTTGCTCAGTCATGTCCAACGCTTCATGACCCCTTTTGGGGTTTTCTTGGCAAAGAAGCTAGAGTAGTTTGCCATTTCCTTGTCCAGTTCATTTTACAGATAAGGAAACTGAGACAAACAGGGTGAAGGGACTTGCCCAGGGTCATAAAGTTAGTGTTGGAGGCTGGATTTGAACTCAGGAAGATGAGGTTCCTGACTGATTGACTTCCAGGCCAAGCACTCTATCCACTGCACTACCTAACTACCCCAATCTGCCTTGTAGCTTCACCCCAAGGACCACAGAACTTTCTATCTGATTTGCAGCTGAAATCTTCCATATGTCGTCCTATTACAATGTCAGCTTCTTGAGAGCAAAGACTGTCATATATTTTTATTTGCATCACTTGGAACGATGTTTTGCATATAGTAAGTGCTTAATAGATGCATTTTATTCATTTTTATCACATAACATCACATATGCAATAGAATTTCTATTGCATTTTCACAATTTGTTTTCTTACACATTTTGCAACCAGGGCATCCCACAAAAGTGTCTTAAAATGATTCCTCAGAGACAAAATGACAGTTTCCCATAGGAACAAATTGAGAAAAGTAGAGGTTTGTTATGTTCTTGACCAAGGAACAAATTGAGAAAAGTGGAGGTTTCTTATGTTCTTGACAAAGTAATAAAGTATATCTATAGACAAACAAAATGTCCCCCAGACCCAAGATGCAACTAGCACACCCATATCAATCAAATTCAGTCTCATCCTTCCCATTTTCCCATTCTACTGCACTCTATACTTGTGCATTCTGGAGAACCTTTTTAATCCTCAACAAACTAATCTTCAAATTAGACATTTACCGGTCTCCAGTACATTACTTTTGTATACATTATGCATTTGTTCTAAGCACATTATCTTTTTCCACCATTAAAGAGCAGTTCCTTGAAGGCAGGGACTGTGGAGATTTAGTCCTTGCATAGCACCTGGTGCAGTGCATGACTCATGGCAGATACTGAAGCTGAAATGAATTGAATTGAATCCTGCTTTTGCTGGGTCTGTGATTTCAGAAGGATAAGTCTTTGTTTTACAGGTGTTGATGGTCGCTCCTATGTGCCTCAATACCTCATATATTTCCTTTCCTTTCTCCATAAATCCACCCCACAGTATTTAACCAGTGCACTGGAAGTTTGTGTCAAGGGTACACTGATTTGCCACAATTATGAACTCCTGGACATATTTACAGTAGAAAATTGAGTTCCAAGACCAATAAAATGAATACAAATATACTGTATACTTTTAATATTCACAGGACTCTGGGGGCGGCTAGGTGGCGCAGTGAATAGAGCGCCGGCCCTGGAGTCAGAAGGACCTGAGTTCGGAGCCGGCCTCCGACAATTAATCCACTCAAACAAAAACCTAGCCGTGTAACCTTGGGCAAGTTACTTAACCCCAATTGCCCTAAAGGGGCGGCTAGGTGGCGCAGTGAGTAAGAGTGCAGGCCTCGGAGTTGGGATGACCCGAGATCAGAACCGACCTCAGAAAATGAGCACCCACACACAAATAATGACTAGCCGTGTAACCTTGAGCAAGTTACTTAACCCCAACTGCTTTAAAAAAAAAAATATATATATATATATATATATATATATATATATATATATTTAAAAGGCTTACAGGCTAATTGTGAAGCCAAATCCTCTCATTATACAGTTAGGGAAACTGAGGCCCACAGAGAAAAAGTGTTGATGAGATTAAGTAGCATAGCTGGACTCAAATTTAGGTCCTCTGATTACAAAATGTAGCACTTAAAATGAAAGTTTGTTGTGTGGTAAATATGACCTCAATTCAATATGCCATTTGTGCTCCAATGAATTTTTGATTTTTACTAGGTATAATAAATATGAAACATTAAATTAAGATTAACTGTGTCTTCTTAGAAGGGCTTGTTTTTTGCTGATAACCTGAATCATTTGGTATTAAATTTCCCCACAATTTTCTGATTGGACAGCTACTTTTCCTCTCAAGATTACAGATATCATGCAGAGGCACTCTTCAGAATAATCTCATGAACCTTAGAGATACTAGGGGAGGGGGGAAGATTGGATGCATTTTTGTTAGATGAAGACAATGATGGAAATGATGAGTGGTATAATGACTTTTTTTCACTAAGAAACATTATTAAATGGAAGGGCTATGAGCCACCAAGATTTCTCTTTTTCATTAGTATTTCCTATTTAATCATTCTATGATCTCCACCAAATATGATTCAATTCAACCAACAGAGTAGATATTTGCTGTGTGCAAAGCACTCAGCTAGGTTTTGTGGACTCAGTAAAAACAATAGACCCTGTCCTCAAGGAGATTGTATTGTTTGAAGTCAGTGAATAAAGGATGAAGTGAAGTTTTTTTTAAGGAAGGGTAAGACCTGGGCTCATTTGTGTTTGGTATTTTTATTTATTCTGTGGAGAAGATGACAATAAGTAAGGAGCAATGGGAGATGAGAGAGAGCAAAATCAACAAAGGCCAGCAGGAAATAGAGTTATCAGAGCACTTCACACTTCATCAGAAAACCCCAAACAATTATCAGATCATTAGAGACTTTTAAAAGGGAACTTCAAAACACTGCTCTCAAAATTGCTAAGACAGGCATAAGACAGGATCCTGATTGCCCACAGTGTTTAGACATTGGTGAAAGCACCAAATGACTAGATAAAAGCAGCAAGAATTAAGGTATAGGTGTTAATTAGTCGGCTTTGACTGAGCACAACAAAATACAAAGTGGAAAAAGGTGGACGTGACTCCCATGGGTGGTATGGCTTGCTTAAGATTTATCCTGCTGGTTAACAAAGAACTATCTTTTCCTGATGAAGAGAATAAGACAATAATCTCTCCTATTTCTATGGGAATAGTGACATTCAAAGCCCACATGATGGAGAGTATCCCAAGACAGGTAGAGTAAAACCAAAGTTTGCTTTTTACAGACCCTCTAATTGGCATGTTTAGTTAATTTCCCTCCATTCCATTAAAATACACCCCAGGGACACAGTATATTCATAGTATCCAAGGACTCGAAAGAGGAGAGGATAGAGACATCTGGTGTCCATTGGGTCACTAGGAGTAGGACATGACTCAGTAACAACAACATTATTAACAGCAGCAGCAGCAACAACAAACCACAGTTATTATCCAGCACCATCCCTCTGAGGCTCAGGAAGAGATCAAGTGACTTGCCCAAGACAAACCTTTGAGCTCATCCATATGGATCTACTTCAAAACCTGTTCACACTTTTTTTTATCCTTTGTGATGATTACATTGGTGACTCCCATCATCATCCATAGAACATTTCTGTTTAATAAGCAAGTCTTCTAAAATTTCCATTTTTCTAAGTCTTTACCATTTTTCACTCTTCTAGTGAGATGGTTGAAATTTCCATCTTTTAGCCCTCCTACTTACCTCCTGACTCTTCTACCTCCTTTTCTGATTATACATTTCCTGGAGAGGGAGATTTTATAGCAGGCAGGTAGGCAATGAGCATTTATTAATGTATGTATGGACCAGGCACTGTGCTAAGTGCTAGGGATATAAAGAAAGGCAAAAGACAGTCCCTGCCCTCAAGGAGCTTCTGTTCTAATGGGGGAAGACTGCACACAAGAAGAAGTTGAAAAGCAGGGGTAGGGGTTACTCACCTGTGGCATGTTATTGAAGTCTGTTAGATCAGAACAGGTGGGAGAGGAATGAAGGTTGGTCAGCCTGGGCCCCTCCCCCACAATGGAAGCCCAAGAAGGAACTCACCAGTAAGGAAGAGGGGCTGAGACACCCGACGGTTGTTCCAGGGTGCTATTTCTCATATGCACAGTTACTACTAGCAATAGGTTGTGACCAATGCTACTCACCATGACTCCCCTGCTCTTTCTATCACCTACAATTCTGATTCTTTAGAAATTGTAGCACCCCATGATTCATAGCCATTTAGCATCATTGGGATAATATCAGTGTTACAAATGGAGAGAGAGAGCTGCCTCTGTGTGTAGAGTGGGCCCCATGTGTTGCAAGGCCTTGTGGGTTGTGAGGGGGATGGCCCCCAACCTGTATTATGGGGGTATCACTGTGTGCCTTAAAGGGAGGTTTCTGCATACTACATCTTCAGCCTCTTCTCCTTCCACCCTTCTCCAAGAGAAATTATAATTATTACCAGATGGGGAAGCAGGAAGTTGGGGCCAGAGGTCACCACTCTGCTTTCCCTCGGAGAGGCAGGATGTCAGACTAGAATGAAATATATCTGTACCCTTAAACATTGTTAGTTTGGGGAATATGATTAGATTCAACCTAACTTCAGATCACTCTGTCATTATTAGGTAAAGGTGACCCCAAGTATCATATCCAAGACTTGATCCCTTTCCCACCAAATAACAGTTCCACAATGAACACATATAACAAATAGAAATTTATACCGATTATATTTAATTAAATATAATTAATATAATTACTGTATAAAATAATTATAATAAATAAATATAGTTAAATTACATTTATATAAATTGTAGCAAAACAAAAATCAGAGAAAGTATACATGGGAGAATATATACTAGACAATATAAAGTGAAGGACCTCTTCTTTTGTGGGCAAAAATAACCCATCTCAACCAAGAGAAAGAGTTTGAGAACTCACCTAAGGAGATTTTCCCTGGTCTCTAATTTAACCCTTCAGGGCAAACACTATAATGGAGACTGTCCATTCCTTTCATGTCATTTTCTTCCCCAAGTCTTATTAATGTGAAATGAGATTGGCCTCTTCCAGCTCTCCTCTCAAAACTAGAAGCCAGAAATGCACCCTGAAGAACTCAAGTTTGAGGAGTCCCACAGAGCACTGAAGAAGGCTGGAGCTTTCTGGCCCTACCCCTCATGGAGGGCAAGGTATTCATCCACACCAATGAGGACAGAGAGCCATACCACTGGGCTCTAGGACTGGGGTTACATAAAGGCTGATTTATGTGATAACCAATCAGTTGCCAAATCTTGTAACTCCCATTTCAAAAACATCTCTAGTATCTGTATCCTTCTCACCACTCACTCAACCATTATTCTAGAGGCCTCAAAACACAGGGGGCCACTTTATACATAAAGGAAGCTCTTTCTACATTTATGATACCAATATTCTCCCAATGATCCTAGATTATTATAAGGATTCCAACCTCATCTTGCTCCACTCCAATCCTTCCACCATACAATTCCCAAAGTAATTTCCCTAAACTCAGGTCTGACCAGTTTACTCACCTACTCAATAAACTCTTGTGGCTCCCATTACCTCTAGGAGCAAATATAAACTTTCCTGATTGGCATTTAAAACCCTTCATATCCTGGTCTTAACCCTACCTTTATAGACTAGCTGTACATTACCCTCTTTATGCACTCTACAATCAAAGCAAATAAGTCTTCTTCAATGTTCCTCACATACATAGCACTGCATTTCCTACCTCTGTGACTTTGCACTGGCTATCCCCCACACCTGGAATGCATTCCTTCCTCATTTCCACCTCTTACACTTGCTAGTTCTATTCAAGACTCAGCTCACATATCATCCTTCAAACCTTTCCCCTAGGGCTACTATCCTCAGACACCCCCCTCCATATATTGTATATACCATGTATGTACATAATACATGACCCTGAAAGGATGAGTACCCTGAGGGAAAGTTGTTGACTTTTTGTCTCTTTCCCAAGAACTAACATAGTGTCTGCCACAAAATAGATTCATAATAAATGTCCATTGGTTGACTAAGAAGATATAGTCTGCTGTAGAAAATTATTAGTGAAATACTATTGTTTCTCTTATCATATTTTCATCAAACATACCATCAATGCATACATAGAGTATTTCATATAGCTGCAAATAGAAATGTAAAAGTAGAAATAGGTGTTGCTCATTGCTTTTTTAAAGAATATTTTATTTTCCCCCAATTACATGTTAAAATAATTTTAAGGGGGTGGAGCCAAAATGGCAGAGTAGAAACAGCACTTCCACAGTGCTCTAGCCCACACCACTTCAAAATCATGTAAAAGGGGGATTCTGCACAACCTCTGGAGCTCCAGAACCCACAGAATAACACAGAGAAGCTAATCTCCGACTGAGGACAGCCTGGGAGCCTGGCAGGGAGTGGCCAGCACAGGGCTCTGAGAACAGAGCCCAGGACCCCTTGAGTCAGATGTTTTAGCCCCTGGGCAGCTGGGTTGGAGGGACCCCAGAACACCAGCAGCTGTGGTGATTCCAGAACTATCAACACATAGATGCCTAAGACAAAGTGAGAGGTTAGTGCCATATATACTTTGGGACCAGTATTTGGGAGCGTGTAAGCTTCTTCCCCTGGGGGCTAGAAGCCTCTGAGGAGCAGTGGCACAGCCGTCATTTTGCAGCTGCAGTTGCAGCTTCAGCTCCTGGCCTGTGGACTGTAGGGGGATCCGGCAATCAGTCTGGGGGGTAATCACTCTTGCTATAACCTCCCTGGATCTGGATTGAGGTCTGGGGCGGGGAGGTCTTGGGGTGTGTGTCCAGCTTGCCAGAGCGTGTGGAGGCTTCACAGAGGCCACCCAACTAGTACCTCCAGAAGTTGAGAAGACCCCAACATCTGGTGGCAGAGTCCTACTGTGGCAAAAAGCCCCAAAGTCAAGTAATTGAGTGGCAACATGCCTAGGCAAAGGAACCAAAATAAATAGAAAAATGCAACATTAGACTTCTATTTTGGGGGCAAAGACAATCGAAGCACCAAACAGGATGAGGACTGTGAGGTCAGAAATCCTGCACCAAAAGCCCCAGAAGAAAATACGAGCGGGTTACAGGCCATAGAGAACCTTAAGAAGGATTTAAAAACCAAATAAGAGAAGTGGAGGAAAAGTTGGGAAAAGAAATGAGAAGGATGCAGGAAAAGTATGAAATGAGAGTCAACAGCCTGACTGAGGAAAGTAACATCTTAAAAAATAGACTAACCCAAGTGACAAAAGAGGCTCAAAAAGGTAATGAGGCTCAAAAAAGAATGCCTTAAAAAGCTGAATTTGCCAGATGGAAAAAGAATCTCAAAAGCTCACTAAGGAGATTCATTCCCTCAGAATTAGACTGGAGCAAATGGAAACTAGTGACTTTATGAGAAATCAAGATGCTGTTAAACAGATCCAAGCAATTGAAAAAATAGAAGGTAATGTGAAATATCTCTGGGAAAAACCACTGACCTGGAAAATAGATCCAGGAGAGATAATTTAAAAATTATTGGACTACCTGAAAGCCATGATCAAAGAAAGAACCTAAAAATCATCTTTCAAGAAATTCTCAAGGAAAATTGCCCTGATGTTTTAGATCCAGAGGGCAAAATAGAGGTTGAAAGAATCCACCAATCACATCCTGAAAAAGATCCCAAAAAAGAAAACTCCTAGGAATATTATAGCCAGGTTCCAGAATTCCCAGATCAAGGAGAAAATACTACAAGTAGCCAGGAAGAAACAATTTCAATATTGTGGAAGCACAATCATAATAGCACAGGATCTGGCAGCTTCTACACTGAGGGATCGAAGGGCATGGAATATGATATTCTGGAGGGCAAAGGACCTGGGATTAAAACCAAGAATAACCTACCCAGCAAAACTGAGTATTTTGTTTCAGGGGAAAATATGGTCATTCAGTGGAATAGAGGACTTTCAAGCATTCTTGAGGAAAAAAAGCAGACTTGGATAGAAAATTTGACATTCAGACACAAGAAGCAAGAGATACTTGAGAAGGTAAACAGGGAAAAGAAATCAAAAGGAACTTATCAAAGTTGAACTATTTACATTCCAACATGGAAAAACAATAACTGTGACTGATGAAACCTTTCTCAGTATGAAAATAATTGAAGAAGAGTATAAGGGCATATGAATACATATGTGAATGTGTGTATATATGTTTACAGGTATACATGGATAGAGGGCACAGGTCGAATTTAGTGGGAAGGGATGATACTTAAGGGGTGAAGTTAAGAGGTGAGAGAGGAATGTGGCAAGAGGAGATGGAGAGAGACAGGGTAGGGTAAACTATCTCATGTAGAAAAGCAAGGGGAAGTGGGTGCAGGGGAAGGGAAGAACAGGAAGACAAAAATGCAAAACCATATTCTCATTGAATTTAGCTCAGGAAGAGAATGACATACATATTAAATGGGATATCTCACCCTGCAGGAGAGTTGGGGGGAGGGGGATGAGAGGGGAGATGATGGAGGAGAGGGCATGCTGGGTGGAGGGGAGGTTGGAGCCACCCACTTTTGAAGAGGGACAGGATCAAAAGAGGGAATGGGGGGCAGCTAGGTGGTGCACTGAGTAGAGTGTCGGCCCTGGAGTCAGAGAGACATGAGTTCGGATCCGACCTCAGACACAACGCACACACAAACAAAAACCTAGCCATGGGACCTTGGGCAAGTTACTCAATCCCAATTGCCCTCCAAAAAGAAAAAAAAAAAAGAGGGAATGGACCAGGTGGGGGTGGGATGGGTGGGAGGGAAATATAGTCAGTCTTTTACAATATATCTACTATGGCAATGTTTTGCATAGTTATACATGTACAACATATACTGAATTGCTTATCTTCCCAGCGGGAGTGGGTGACAAGGGACAAAGGGAATGGATCTGGAATTCAAAGTTTTAAATTTAAATGCTTCAAATATATATAAATACTATTACTAATACTATTTTGCATGTAACTGGGAGATAAGATGTGCAGGCATTGGGGCACAGAGATTCACCTTGCCCTAATGGAAAAGTCAAAGGAGGTATATGGGAGAAAGCAGATTGGATGAGGGTATATCCTGTGGGACTGCTATTCTGGGGTGGTGGGTAGGGGAAAAATGGAGGAAAAATTGTAACTCAAAATCTGGCGGAAATGAATGATGTAAACCAGAAATTAATAAAGCATTTGGGAAAAAAACTAAAAATAATTTTTAAGATTTTTTAAAAGTTTTGAGTTCTGAAATCTATCCCTCCCTTCCTCCCTGAGATGGTAAGCAATCTAAGTTATACATTTATAATCATGTAAAACATTTCCATATTATTCATTATGTACAGGAAGATTTGAACAAAAAAGGAAAGAAAGTGAAACTAATATACTTTAGTCCATATTCAGAGAACATCAGTTCTTTCTCTAGAGCAGATAACATTTTTCATCATAAGTCCTTCAGAGTTGTCTTGAATAATTATATTGCTGAGAAGAGCTAAATCATTCACATTTCTTCATTGTACAATATTGCTGTTCCTGGGCACAATGTTCTCCTGGTTCTGCTTACTTCACTATACATCATTTCATGTAAGTTTTTCCAGGTTTTTCCGAAATCATCCTGTGTGCCACAGCTTGTTCAGCCATTCCCCAATTGATGGGCATCCCCTTGATTTCCACTTCTTGTTAGTTGCTCATTATTACTGTTTTTTTTTTTTTTTGGAAATTTTTTGGGGGAAGGGCAAGTAGGAACACTTTCTATTGTGTTTTCATCCTTTTGGTAACTTAACCTACTTTAAATATTTATAATATTAAGCCCTCAATGATTCAAAAATTGCATTATCTTTATCAGAGATTTTATCTCTAGGTACTTGGTCTTACCTAGCCATACACTATGACTTCATCTTAATTGACATTTCTACTTCTTCATGTGGCATATGGAGCCTAAACATGGTAGTTCTACTATCATCTACTATTAGAAATGCTGTTAAATCTGTTTTATTTTCTGAATGATTAGTGTTATCATTCTGGTATCAATTATCAGTGCTTTGGGGGTGATTGACTTAGTTGGGTCACATTCGAAGTTTTCTTCACTGCTTTTTGCTCCTTACTTATTTGAGCAGGTAGGTGGTATAGTGCTGGGCTTCTTAAACTCTTTCCACTCCTGAACCCTTCAGCACTTCTTAAACTGTGGGTTGTAGTGGAACAATCAACAATTTATTTATTTTTTCTTAAAATTTTTTGGTCTTTATTAATTTGTTTATTTTTAGTTTACAAGATTCATTTCCATAATTCCTTAAGTATAAAATTAAAACAATCAACAATTTAAATGAGGTTTATAAACTTTCTAACAACTATTTGATTTTCAGCTCCTGGCTCCATTCTGACACAATCATTCTTGAAATGGAATGGAGTTGCACAGGAATGAGGAGTATTTTCTTCTTTGTTTCATAGGTTGCCATGGCCAGAGAATTCATCACTTGTTGCCCAACCTGCTGACATCGAGCTAGGCTTGTCCTTAGAAAACAGGCAGTTTGTGACTGAGACCATACACAAAACCTTGCTAAGCTTTATAGAACATGTCCATGGTTAGGTACCACTTGTGTATCTTTCAAGAGCCTAAGTTTATCTTCATGCCAGGAAGAGACACAAAGAAGACTTCTGTGGAGATTAGGTCTTTGTATATACATACACATGATACACATACATAAATATTATATTCTATGTATTTCTAAAATGTAAAAGAAAAATGAAAATTATTCCTTATGTATTTTCCTCCATGTAAAAGTCCAGAATTCAGTTTTCCTTTTATGGCATGAAGACATTAGTCTCAGTTGTTTTTACAGTCAAAGAAGAAGTTATACAAATCTTCCTGAACAAAGAGCCACTGTACTATTCAGTATAAGAACAATAACAATGGTGGGGATGGTAGTTAACATTTTTATAGCACCTATTATGTGCCAGGCACTGGCTAAATGCTTTACAAATATTATCTCAACTGATCTTCACAACAGCCCTGGGAGGTCAGTACTGTTATTATCCCCATTTTACAGATAAGGAACCTAAGACAAACAGAAGCTGAGTGTCTACAATACGAGGACACTGCACATCTTTCTAAGATAGATGGAAAATCTAGAATCCAATAACAAGCATATTGCTCTTCACATTTAATGGAATACATCACTTGAGTGCTGGCTAGGTAAATGTATATGCATTACTTCCACATCAAGTCATTATATTCAAGTCCGACAATACAATAACTGAGAGTGCAACAAAAAAAATACATTATCTTCAGAATTTCTGGCGTCTCCTGCCAAAACTTGAAAACAATCATCTCCTGGCTGGCAAAATGAAAAACCCCTCCATGATCATCCACTGTGTGTGGATCTTGTCTGCATTATCCCATAACTTCACTTAAGGAACTCTAATTTCCTCATGGTAATCCAATTCACTCTCTTCTGATTGAGCACCATAAAAGACTGTCTAAAAACTGTGCCACATGGACACTGATGATATTCTTTAGCATAAGACAATGGGAAAGGCACTCAAGATGACAATGCTTGAGTCTCCTCCAAGTCACTAGAGGGTTTTCTAGAATTGAGATTCCAATTTGGAGAGAAAATCTGAGTCACAGAACAGCTGTGCCAAGTATGCTGCACCCCTGCACCCTTATCAGAGGGCAGTATGGGGTGGGTAAGGGATTTCCTTTCTTCTCCCAACTCCATGATTGACCACAGGGAGCTACAGGAGAGCTATTTGCCCTCCTCTGGGAAGATACCATCTGGTATCTAGATATTCTGTCTTACAGAAAACATAACAACACAGAGAGAGTTGAGGGTAGGGAGGAGCTTCAAGGAACAATGCTATCTCTGGAATCAGAAAAGAAAATTGACTAAGAATTGGGAGAAAACTAGCCTTAGCATTCAAGAAATACATAAACTAGAATGGAAAGAGTCCTAACTCTTGAGTCAGAGAGGCTGGGTTCAAATTCAAACTCTCTTGTTCACCACATATGTAGACTTGGGCATGTCACTTAACCTTAATTTTCTCACATAAAATTAGGAGACCTGTGAGGTCCCCCATTGCCTTAGAGTTATATTCCTGTGATTTTCTAACCAACAAAGAAGAACATATCCATAGAGTTACATGCTCATCAAAGATCATCCACATAGTGTGTAGCAGTGTGAGGTCAGTACAAGAAAATAAAGGATATTAGAGACCTGTAGTACCAATATAAATTACCTTGGCAATATGTGTCTCCTACATTTGTGTCTCACTCACCAGTATACTATCAAGTTGTTCCCATTCTTCTTATGGATGCTAGGTTAATTTTTGTAAAAATATACCCCAGATTTATGGGAAGCAACATTGTATAGCTGCTGTATTTATTATGCCATCTCAGCACATGTCATTGCTTTAAACTAATTGTGTCTACTTGACAAATATTTAAGTAAGATCACTGGTGGGGGCTCATGAGCAATAGTTTTAGGATCATAGACTCATAGGACTACCTTTGAACTTTGGAGTAGTCAGCCTAGCTAAGGACTGAATATAAAAACTTGTGAATGCTGAGTTGAGAAGGGAGGAGTGGTACCATGCTAGGTTTGTGATAAAGAAAAATAAAGGTTTTATTTAGCTAACAAGACTTTTTTTCATTTGTATTTATTCCAACTCAAAAGTTTGTCAGAGAACAAGGAACCATGTGACTTCATTCTCTTTGAATTAACACCAACAAATTAGAATCAGATCAGATTATATTGGATAAGAATGGAAAAGTACTTTGTAAACCTTAAAGTGAAACTTATTGTTATTATCTTTTTAAAGCAATTGGGGTTAAGTAACTTGCTCAAGATTACATGGCTAGTCATGATTTATGTGTGGGCACTCATTTTCTGAGGCTGGTTTCAATCCCAGGTCATCCCAACTCTGAGGCTGGTGCTCTTACTCACTGCGACAGCTAGCAGCCCCCTTATTGTTATTATTATTGGAATAATTATTATTCTATAATTGTGAGAATAATAAGATAGCTCATGGATCAATACATATTCTTTTGGTGATGGACATTGCTGTTGGCAAATGACAATCACAGAGAAATATGAGCACAAGCCCCACACACATAGTAGGTATTTAATGAGTTATTGAATTGACCTGAATACTATTTGGCATTTTGACCCCTTCACATTGTAAATTATCACTGAAAAATACAACTGAAGAAGGAAAGAAGGTGGTAATGCTAGGATACCAAAATAAACATTCAACTTGTGACCAGTTTGACAGGTTTTAGACTAGAGAAAAAAAATGACAAATGGGAAATTTTGCATAGGTTAAAAAAAATGGCAGGTCATTCAATTTGAATGGAAAGATAAATATTCAGTGATGCAAGAAAAATAAGAATAAAGAGTTATTAACCCATGAGTGCTTAAAGTATGAGAAAACAGCAGAAGTAGAAAGATGGCACACAGTATTAAAAACAAATTTGTATGAGTTCTAGAAACATTAATACTAAATATACATATTACCAAGGTTATCTGGATCAGTCTTACAATTTCCAGTAATGTATGTTTGTTAAAATGGAAGTAGTAATGCAAGTTTTCCTTTTAATGTCTTGAAAAAAGCCACCACAAATCCACCCCCCCACACACACATACATATAAACAACAACAATCCAACACCTGAATGTGAACAGTTAGGTATTGTAATATTAAATATGTAAATCTTAATAGCATCTGAATAGGATAAGAAATCAATGTTATCTCTATCATTCCTTGAAATGACATCACCAATTGATGTATGTACAACCATCTTGTTTTGGAATAACAATTAACTACTTTGTTTTTGTTTTTCATTTAATGTTTACTCACCAAACTCAAGACAATAAACACATCCTCATCACCTGTCAGCTGGTTCTTTGAAGTTGCTTTCTAATTGGTTTTCCAAATTTAGTTTCTCCCTTCTCCAATGTACACTTGCACACATAACTGATAAGACAATTTTCATAACAGAATCATAATAGCAGAAAGGGACACTAGGTGGTGCAGCAAGTAGAGTGCTGAACCTGGAGTCAGTCATCTTCCTAAATTAAAATTCAGACTCAGACACTTACTAGCTGTGTAACCCTGGACAAGTCACTTAACCCTCTTCGCCTTAGTTCCTCATCTGTAAAATGAATTGGAGAAGGAAGTATAAAACCACTCCAGTGCCTCTGCCAAGAAACCCCCAAACAGGTCATGAAGTGTCAGACACGATTAAAACAACTCGACAACAACCACAACCATAGACAGATGGTATATATCATCTACATACCATCCAATCCAGAGGTCATCTATTCCAAACCATTCCTTTTACAGAGGAGGAAATGGAGAACCATAAAGGTTAAGTGATTAGGGTTAAGGTAATGTAGCTGGTAAGCAGGAGAGGGAAAATATGAACTCTGGTCACATGATTCCTAATACAGCACCTCACTCCTAAGGCATAGATCTAAATAGGTTACTTCTCTCTTGCTCAAAACCTTCTATGGTTGCTTAGTGCTCAGAGGATAAAACAGAAACTCTTGGGCATGGGGCTCATGGTCCTCTATCTTCTGGCTCCATCTTACCCTTCCAAGATTATGTGACTTTCTTCAAAATTTGAAACTCTGAAATTGCTGCATTTTATCACACCCTCATACCTTCATACATTCTCTCTAAATCTATTTTTTGTCCTCACACAAAAGTGGCAGAGGTAGGATTTAAACCCAAATCCTAAAATTTCACATACCATGTCCTTGCCATGGTCCACCATCTTCCTGTGTCCATGCTGTTTTACCTGAACAGAAGGTAATTTCCTTTGAAAAGTATTGTTTCGGTTTTTTGGAACCCTGCTGGCTTTTGAAGAACCTTGGTTTTGGGCTGGAGTAGTAGCCCGAGAATTCAGACTTTTGGGGGTGGAGCCAAGATGGCGGAGTAGAAATAGCACTTCCACAGTGCTCCAGCCCACACCACTTCAAAATTATGTAAAAGGGGACTCTAAACAACCTCTAGAGCTCTAGAACCCACAAAACAACACAGAGAAGCTAACCTCCCACTGAGGACAGTCTTGCAGCCCTGCAGGGTGCAACCAACACAGCACTCTGGGAGCTGAGCCCAGGACCACATGAGTCCAAGGTTTTAGCCTCAGGGCGGCTGGACCAGCAGCCAGCTGGATGGACCCTAGAATACCAGCAGCTGTGGCATTTCTAGAATTATCAACACATAGATGCCTAGGACAAAGTAAGAGGTTAGTGCCCTGTGGACTTTGAGACCAGTATTTGGGAGCATGTAAGCTTCTTCCCCTGGGGGCTAGAAGCCTCTGAGGAGCAGTGGCACAGCCGCCATTTTGCAGCTTCAGTGCAGCTTCAGCTCCTGGCCTGTGAACTGTAGGGGGATCCAGCGATCAGTCTGAGGGGTAATCGCTCTTGCTTTAACCTTCTTGGATCTGGATTACAGTCTGGGGTGGAGGTATTGGGGTGTGTGACCAGCTTGCCAGAGTGTGTGGGGGCTTCAGGGAGGACACCCAACTAATACCTCCAGCAGTTGAGAAGACCCCAACATTTTGGACAGAAGCTCCCCTGTCTGGTGGCAGAGTCCTACTGTGGCAACAAGCCCAAAAGTCAAGTAATTAAGAGGCAACATGCCTAGCAAAGGAAACAAAATAAACAGAAAAATTCAACATTAGACCCCTATTTTGGGGGGCAAAGAGGATCGAAGCATAGAAGAGGAGGAGGACTGTGAGGTCAGAAATCCTGCTCCAAAAGCCCCAAAGGAAAATATGAGTGGGTTACAGGCCATAGAGGACCTTAAGAACCATTTTAAAAACCAAATAAGAGAAGTGGAGGTAAAATTGGGAAGAGAAATGAGAAAGATGCAAGAAAAGTATGAAATGAGAGTCAACAGCCTGATTGAGGAAAATAACAACTTAAAAAATAGACTAACTCAAATAGCAAAAGAGTCTCAAAAAGGCAATGAGGAGAAGAATGCCTTAAAAAGCTGAATTTGCCAGATGGAAAAAGAATATCAAAAGTTCACTGAGGAGATTCATTCCTTCAGAATTAGACTGGAGCAAATGGAAGCTACTGACTTTATAAGAAATCAAGATGCTATTAAGCGGATCCAAACAAATGAAAGAATATAAGATAATGTGAAATATCTCATGGGAAAAACCACAGACCTGGAAAATAGATCCAGGAGAGACAATCTAAAAATTATTGTACTACCTGAAAACCATGATCAAAGAAAGAACCTAGAAATCATCCTTCAAGAAATTCTCAAGGAAAATTGCCCTGATGTTTTAGACCCAGAGGGTGAAATAGAGGTTGAAAGAATCCACCAATCACATCCTAAAAATGATCCCCAAAACAAAACTTCTAGGAATATTATAGCCAGGTTCCAGAATTCCCAGATCAAGGAGAAAATGCTACAAGTAGCCAGGAAGAAACAATTTCAATATTGTGGAAACACAATCAGAATAGTGAAGGACCTGGCAGCTTCTACACTGAGGGATCAAAGGGCATGGAATATGATATTCCAGAGGGCAAAGGACCTGGGATTAAAACCAAGAATCACCTACCCAGCAAAACTGAGTATCTTGTTTCAGGGGAATATATGGTTATTCAGTGGAACAGAGGACTTTCAAGCATTCTTAAGGGAAAACCCAGAGTTGAATAGAAAATTTGACATTCAGACACAAGAAGCAAGAGATTCTTGAGAAGGTAAACAGGGAAAAGTAATCAAAAGGAACTTATCAAAATTGAACTATTTACATTCCTTCATGGAAAAACAACTGTAACTGATGAAACCTTTCTCAGTATGAAAATAATGGAAGAAGGGTATATGGGCATATGAATACATATGTGAATGTGTGCATATATGTTTATAGGTATACATAGATAGAGTGCACAGGTCAAATTTAATAGGAAGGGATGATACTTCAAAGGTGAAATTAAGAGGTTAGAGAGGAATATAATGAGAGGAGATGGGGAGAGACAAAAAGGGGTAAACTATCTCATATAGAAGAGGTAAGGGGAAGTGGTTACAAGGGAGGGGAAGAACAGGAAGACAAAAAGGCAAAACCATATTCTCATTCAATTTGGCTCAGGGAGAGAATGGCATACATACTAAATGGGATATCTCACCCTACAGGAGAGTAGGGGGGAGGAGGAGAAGAGGGGGGAGGAGGGAAGGGAGGTTGGAAGCACCCACTTTTGAAAAGGGACAGGACCAAAGTAGGGAATGGACAAAGTGGGGGGTGGGATAGATGGGAGGGAAATATAGCCAGTCTTTTACAACATATCTACTATGGTAATGTTTTGCATAGCTATACATGTACAACATATACTGAATTGCTTATCTTCCCAGCAAGAGTGGGTGATAAGGGAGGAAGGGAATGAATTTGGAATTCGAAGTTTTAAAATTAAATGTCTCAAATACATACAAATACTACTATTAATACTATTTTGCATATAATTAGGAGATAAGATGTGCAGGCATTGGGGCACAGAGTTTCACCTTGCCCTAATGGAAAAGTTGAAGGGGGTATGGGAGAAGATATGGGAGAGAGCATATTGGATGAGGGGGTATCCTGTGGGATTGCTATTCTGGGGTGGTGGGTAGGGGAAAAAATGGGGAAAAATTGTAACTCAAAATCTGATTGAAATGGATGATGTAAACCAGAAGTTAAAAAAAAATAAAATTTCAGACTTTTTCCTAAAAAAAAAAAAAGTATTGTTTCATTTTTGGCTTTGTATACCCAGGTCCTAGCTTAGCATCACATACCTAGCGCATGCTTAATAAATGCCCATGGAATTGAATGGAATTGAATTTAATTAGTTTAAACACACATTTTTAAAAGAATGGTATCTTGCAATTTCATCTGTTTTCGATAATGCCTCCATGATCTAATTTTGACCTAAGAAAATATGTTATTCTAATACACTCAATAGTTCTTTCCTTCCTAAATCTATCAATGCTACAATAAAGTGAAGGATGATATTTGGTTTCTGAGGACCTTTATAAGGATATATTCAATAAAGGCATTATATATAAGGGATGTGATCAATATTATTCTTAAATAAAATCAATGACTTCAAAACAGAAAAAAATGTTCTTGTCTTTGTGTCTACTTTATTTTCTAATCTTTAAAAAACCTCATCAATCTAAAACTAAAGATATTCTTAAAACTAAAGATGGCTAAACTGCAGAGAAGCAATGAAACTTAAAAAGTGAGGAAAGCCTGTTAATTTTCATCTGTTAATTTAGATGTTAGTGAATACAGCTGAAAAGTTACAAATGAATCTTGATTTTCTGGTCCCTACTCCTGAATGTCTACCTCTATCCATAATATTATTTTCCCAGTTTTTCAGTTAAAGAAACAGAGGCCAACAGAGATTAAGTGACTGGCCCAGGATCACACAATTAGTAAGTGTCTGATTCACATTTCAACTCAGATCTTCCTGACCTCATGGCCCAGTACTTTTTGCCTTATGGCACCCCTAGCTGCCTGAATCATGTTTTTAAATGCATAAAATAAAATACCTGTGATTTCAAAGGAAACCAATTATACTGAAATGCAGTTATCAAAATTTCTTTTTTTTAAATTTATTTAGTTTTAATTTACAACATTCAGTTCCACAGGCTTTTGAGTTCCAAATTTTCTCCTCCTCCTCCTTTCCCCTCTCCCCCATGGTGGCATGCAATCAACCTTCACATTAAACATTAGTCAAGTTGTAAAGAAGGATTACAACCAATGGAATGAACAATGAGTAAGAAGGAACAAAACAAAACAAGAGGGAGAGAGAGAGCAAGTAGTTTGCTTCAATCTGCATTCAGACTCTGTAATTCTTTCATGGGATGTGGACAGCCTCTTCCAGCATGAGTCTTTTGGAGTTGTCTTTATAGCCTTGCATTGCTGAGAGGAGCCCAGTCTGTCAAAGTTAGTCATCACAGATAAGATGTGTCTGTAATTGTGTACAAGGTTCTCCTTCTGCTCCCCTCTCTCAGCATCAGTTTATATAAGTCTCTCCAGGTTATTATGAAGTCCATCTGCTCCTCATTTTTATAGACCAATAGTATTCCATTACATTCATATAACACAACTTGTTTAACCATTCCCCAACTAATGCATCAAAATATTATAAAACAAGCTCACAGTTAAGAATCCCTGCTAAATACTATTAATGTAGTTTAAGACCAGATCATTCCTCCTTAATCTTAGTACCTTCCCCCTGTGTTTATCCCAGATTAATCCTATATATACACCTTGTTGATGTATCATGTTCGTGCTGTATCCCCCTGTTAATAATACTGTGGGATCCTTGAGATCAGGAACCATTATTTGCCTTTCTTTGTATCTCCAACACTTAGCACAGTGCCTGGCAGACAGTAGTAGAAGCTTCATAAATACTAGTTGACCAACATATGATACTACTGACCCATACTAATCTTGGGATCCACTAAAAGCCCCAAGACTCTTTCCAGAAACTGAGGTCTAGACTTCTCTTCTCCAGAGTTAAAAATAGTATGGCACAGGAGAAAGAGCACCGGATGGAGTTTCAGAGGAACTGGGCTCAAATCCCACCTGAGATGGTTCACATCTACATGGTGTCAGGTGAGCTCCTTGGCCCTCAAGACATCATTTCCTTCATCGGTAAAAGGAGGGGTCACACTAGACAGCCTCTGAGGTCCCTTCCATCTCTAGATATCTGAGCCAATGAATCCAATGTCAGTTCTTTGCATCTATCCATGCTGAATATCATCTTGTCAGGTCCCATTCCACTGTTCCAGCCTTTCTAGAGTTGATCCTGGATCCTGACTTTGGTTTTCCTGGCTCTCCCTCCCAGACTTGTTCATCCTCATGTGATGGTAACATAACAGAATCCTCACCCCTTCACCTGGAAAACAATTCTGTAGTCAAAAACATTCCTTGAATCCTTTTCATTTCTTGATATGACCCTCATGCCAAAGGATAACAGACTTTATCACTTTCCCTCTGTCACTTCCATGTAAAACATGCTGTGAGATTCCAAGAACACAGTTTCTGGTAATGAGTCGAGCCTTCTAATCATGAAATAGACTTTTTTAGTTATATTAAAAATTGCTTCTCAGTAATAACAGGCTTTCACTTGAAACGAGTCAGTTTTCATTTTCTTTCTCTTATCAGCTGCTTTTCTTCCTCCCTTTTTTTGTCTCCAGCTGCTTATGTTATTATGTGCTTAATTTTTTTTTCTCTCATTGATTTTATCTTCCTCTGGGTATTTCCATGATAGATGGAAACTTCTCCAATATATTCCCAGGTAGCAAAGTTAAGCTGCTCAGCCTCATATTTCCCAATGATGTATATTTGTTGAAAAGGTGACACTAATGATATTTCTGTGCTTTTCACATGTACTTACTATACTATCCAATAAAAATGTAAGTGCCCTCATTTTTTCTTACAAGCATATTTTCTACTATATATCTATATGTTGGTTTTTTATGATTACTTTCTGAAAATGAAAGCCAAGGTAAGCTTGAATTATCCTGAATACATCACAGCTGAACCTTTTAAAATGATGGCTTATAGCTGGAATATCCATAATACTGTTGGGCAAGATGGTTTTAGACCTATTTAATAATGCATCTTGAGGTGTTGGTACAATAATTTAGGGGAACCATTTATTTGGAATAGGTTTTTATCAAGGCTGTAATCAAACTCTGGGACACTACTGGTTTTCTATGTGGACCAAAGCCATTTGGATTTAGGCCACTGCCTGTGGAGGGATATCGAAGATAGAAGCCACAGAAACTGAAGAGATAGCAATAAACAGGAACTGGGGACTTTGAAAGAAAAAGACCTTTCAGATAATTAAGTGTATAACAGGTAAGTAAAGTAACACTGCTAAATCAGATTGTATGTTCTTTTGGACTTAACTCTTGTCTGATCTTCTCCAAAAACCAAGTAGCATCCAGGAATCTCAAGTCATTTATCTAAAATGGGCTTAAATCATGCATAATATTGGGGTGGCTAGGTGGCGCAGTGAGTAGAGTGCTGGCCCTGGAGTCAGAAGGACCTGAGTTCGGATCCTCAGACACTTAACACACACAAACAAAAACCTAGCTGTGTGACCTTGGGCAAGTTACTTAACCCCAATTGCCCTCCAAAAAGCAAAAAAAAAAAAAAATCATGCAGAATATAGTGCTTTTTGTGAGTATTTCAGCAAGTGAGTGAAGGAATATTCTAGCCAGAGTGGGAGAAATGTTTTTGTTTTTACCATATATAACAGACATTCAAATTCTTACAAATAATATTTTACATTTGACTCAAATCACTTTGTCACTTTCTTAACCCAGGAAATGATATGGAGATAGAAGGCATGTCCTACAGTTTTAGACTTAGGAGAAATGAAGGAATAAAGATGGGATATCCAATTCATGTTACCCTCCATTCTAATTAATCTTTAGCTGATACAGGCCTGGATTTTGGTGTTCAAGCCAAAGATTCCCTCAAGCAAATCTCTCTGATAATGAATGGTTGGGCTAGGAAGGGGTGTGGTCAGAGGCCCAAAACTCCTTCCTAGAGTCTATGCCTACAGAAGCTGACCCATCTCTGACCTAAATAAAGGGCTCTGGATCATTATGCTGTAATACTAGGTCATCATTTGTTGGCATGATTGTAGAAGAATATAATTGTAAGATTAAAATACTTATCCCTTAACTACCTTAGGGGCACATGATAATGAAAGAAATGCCCTAATGAGAAAGGAGCCAAAGGCTAAGTAGCCATTTAGTAAGTGAAGCTACAGGACCAAATATGAACCCATTTCCATTCTGGGCTAGATGTAAGGTAAGACAGGAAGAGTACACTGAGGCTGCAAATGCTATGAGCCAAAATAAACATTTCTACATGCATTTCCTGCTCCCTCCCTAAATTTAAGTCTAGTCATTCATTTAATAAGCATTTACTACACTGTTCAAGAGGTGATGAAATTTCCCTCACAAGAGGTCTTCAAACATAGGTTAGATGATCATGACTTATATGTCATAGTAAGCATTATTTTGTATAAAGGTTGAATTAGAAGGCCACTTAGGTCCCTTCCAATTTTCAAATTCTCTTATTCTGTAAGCATTTTTATACACCAGGCAGTCTACTAAGAATGGAATGAGATATAAGAATGTATGTCTTGATCTCTGCCCTCAATAATCTTACAATCTATTGTAATATAGCCCAGTTTGCTTAGAGATTCAGAGATTTTATAAGGGCATGGTGGAAGAGAGGAAAGGCAGGGAAGGTAGGTTAGCATTAATTAGTGAATGACCTTAAATAGCAGGCTAAGTAGTTGGGAACTTGGGCAGGCAATGGAGAACCTCTGAAGGCTATTGAAGAGGATAGATATTATCAAAGCGGCTCATCAGAAAGATTAATATAAATACAGGGTACAAAATGGGATGGGCAGAATAAAAGCCTAAATGTAGGGAGAATGCCTAGAAGGTGATTATAATGGTTTAGGCAAGGAAAGTAATAGAGGTTTAAACTAGACTTGGGGTAATGGGGAAAGAGTGAAATGAATGTAATGTAATAAGGTATTTGTGAGTGCCAAACACTAGGGATGCACATACACACTGAACCAGAAGAGCTCCCAAGTGTAGTTGCTACATTTAGATTAGGGAGGTGCTTTAGTTTGTAGAATAAGGATGGTGAGTGGCTATACAGAGGAGCCAAAAGTCATGCTCTTTCCAACAGCAATGTATTGATTTAATTTTAGGATAAAATACATGGGGCAGATGCAAGACATATTTTGAAGGAAGAATCAACAAGCAGAGCAACTTACTGGATGAGGAGAAAGATGGGGGTGAGAGGTTGGGAAAGAAGCCAAAGAGGAATATAAGACTTGAACCTGGATGCCTGGGGGAATGGGGTCACTTTTAATAAAAACAGGGAAGTCACAAGATCATAAGGAGCAAGGTAATTAGTTCCATTTCAGACAGGTAAAGCTTGAGGTGATGGTGGGACAGCTGGAGGGGATATGCTTTCAGCAAATTAGATATGTAGCACTGTGGTCCAAGACTGGAGCTAAGATTTAGGAATAATCAACATAGCGGGAACAATTAATGTCATGAGACTAGGTGGGTTTGCTCAAAAGAAGCACAAAAAGAGGAAACGAGAGCTAAGAACTAGTTGAGAAATGCCCACATTCAGGAGGCAGGAGGAGAAAAAAGGGACCCAAGGAAGGTTATAGGGAAGGCAATATCAGAAATATATATGGAAAGAATTGGTAAAGTACTTCATCAGATAAAGAAAGAGAAGAATTTCAGTAAAGTAGGCATGATCAACTAATTTCGTCAGATGCTACTAGACTAAGAATAACAGCTGTGGGAAAGGCCTTTACATTTGATTACTGATGGTAAGGAGAGAAACCAGAGAATGAGAAGTAAGGATGGTAAGGTAGGAGAAGGAATAACTACCATAGACTATATTTTTGAAAAATTTTTGTGGTCAAAGGAAGAGAAATTAGAAATGGAAGGATTATCATAGTCAAAGGCAGGTATTTTAGGGTAGGGAAATGTGTGTGTGTGTGTTTACATATATATATATATATAGCCAAAAGAAAGGAAGTCAGTGGAGAGGGAGACTGAAAATGCAAAAAAAGAACAAATAATATGGTCATAAAGAAAGAAGAGGATGGGAAGAAAGAGCTTTGGAAATAAGTGACTTCTTTTGAGAAGTAAGAAAGGAGAAGAGATGAGAAGAAAATGAGTAAAAATGTAAATCAATACTTTAGATGGCCAGAAGAAGATGGCACAGAAAGATGAAGCGGAGAAGATGGAATTTGAGGGAGAACATTTATTCAATATGCATTTATTAAATGCCTACTATGTTCCAGGCATAATTCACATCTTGTATATGTTATTGAAATACTCAAAAGAGCCTGAGCTCTTACTGATGTGATCATTCTCTACAACGAGGCCGATGCCATCAAGTGTTCCTCTTGTCCATAGTCAGAGTTATGCCCAGTATTCTAGGTGAGGTCTTTCTTGCTTTCCCCTGATATTGTGAGAACACTAGTAGAGAATACATACATTCTGGCCACTAGTTATCTATCACTCATTCTTCCCATAAGACTAGTCCATCTTTTTTTCAATAAAACACTTTCCTGGTGACATTTTAAAACCTGATTCTTTTTGAAAGCACCCACCTAGTCCAGGACTTTATTAACTCTAAAGTTCAAGACATTCCATGAATTTAAATGAAAGAAAACTTATACCTTTATTTTTGTCAGCCAGTAAATGAAATCTAGCAATTTATTCAAGTATGAATGTAAACACCAACTACAGTAGTATTGGGCCTCACCAGACTGCTGAAAGTGTCCATGAAACACGAAAGGATGAATCCACCATGGCTAAGATGGGATTGCTGTCCCCTCCCCAGACCCTCAGGTTAACTGTAGAACAATTTGCCTCTTGATGAGGGCAAGGGTTCCCATGATAATATGTCAGCCCAGGGCTTTGACAGCACCAAGTTCTTGAAGACAGAGACTGTCTTTTGAAAGTTTTGGTTTAAGATCCAGTAACCTTTCTGTGCTACCATAACTTTCAAGAAGCTTAGAGGAGGTTTTTCTTCCCTCACTCAGCAAGTACATTTTTATATCAATTAGCTCAGATCAGAGTAACATGAGCTAATCAGCACCACGAAGAAAAGGCTACAGTTTAAGGATAGCTCAAGATCAATAAACAATAGACTTTTGCACCAGAATAGAGGTAATTACATGTCAGGGATGCAATTTAATCCTAAGTATTCATGTCCAGCTGTCCAAGGATAGAAGTGCTATCCTTAGCTCACAACAATTAAGGACAAAAAAGTTGACGTTAGAATTGCCTTTTTTGTTGTTCCAAAAGGGGGTGAAACAAACAACAACTTGTAAATGATTTGGTTTCTGATGAAAACACAGATTTAAGGATTTTAAGGCATTTAAACCAATATATCACAGTAGGATATGAACAGAAGTACGATGTGGTAATTGGTTGCTGTCTCAATTCCATCACTCAGCAATCAAGAGCTCTTGGCAGAGCCAGAAACAATGAGAAAGACAACCATTAGGAAGTGCCAGGAGAGTACTGAAGGAAGAAAAAAGAAAGGAGGAGAAAGAAAAGAATCAAGAGACCCAATCGGAAAAAAAGTGCTTAACCTAGGGACACAGAGGCACTATCTTTGCAATATTGGATTAAATGTCAATGGATGTCACATTAGCACAAGACTAAAAAGGTCATCAGGACACCTGGGAGTGGGTGGTGGGAATGTGTACTGAGGAGCAAACTGTTCACCCCTTGAAAGTATACTAACCCAGTGAGGTCACTGGCATATAGCATCACAGAGTTAAAAGGGACCTCCGAATCCCACCCACTCATTTTGTACATAGAGAAACTGAGGTCCAGAGAGGTTGTGTCTGGCTCAAATTCCCAAAGATAAGAAGGGGCAGAGTCAAGATGAGAAGACTAAATACAACATCCTCTCTACTGCTTCAACCTGTTATTCAGTGACTTTACCACCTAATCAATAATTTGCATTAAAATGCATTTGAATTTTTACTAACCTTATAACTCTGAAAAGTATTTACATACTCTTTAAAAGCTCTCTATTTAGGATGTCAAAGACCAAAGCCAAAGGCCTTTTTTTTATCTTTTCTCAGATTTATAACAGTTAATTGAAACTTCTTAAAGAGATGAGTTTCTTCCAGTGAGCCTACATATCCTCTGTCAAATAAATATGTGAACCGGAAATGCAGTCAAATAATAGCTAACATTTACTCACTTTAAGGTTTGCAAAGCACTTTATACCTTATCTTACTTGATCCTTAGGGCAACCCTGTAAAGGTAAATGCTATCATTATCCTCCTTTTACATATGAGGAAACTGAGGCTGATAAAGGTTAAGTGATTAACCTAGGGTGGCATAGCTAAGAAGTGTCTGAGTAGGATTCGAATTCAGGCTTTCCTAATTCCAAACCATTACTATCCACCACACTTATGTCACTATGCATTGACTCTAAAGGAAGACTGTGGTGAATTATTCTGAAAGGCCTTTAGGATATCTGGAGTGATTCTCATACTTCCCTAATTCAACCTTTAAAAATATTCCAGTCTCCGTGCTCACAATTGGCCTCATCATTGGAAATAAAGGCATAGAAGTAAATGCAAACCTGCTACACAGTTAACTGAAAGAGAACCTGTAGAGTTGACAAAATGTAAGAACTGAAAACCTTCAACACCCTCTCCTGATGCCCAAGGATTTGTTTTCATGTAAAGATTCTATGACCTCCCAGACTGCTCAATCCCCCCACCCCATGTGCCCCTAAAAAAGAGAGAATGGCTCGTAATGTACCGTAAAGACATCGTCATCACTGGTTATGATGTAGATTCATCCTAGCTGAAGGCTCTTTGTCTGGGAAGCTCTATCATATATCCCATCACAACACATCTGGGAGGAGGGGCCAGAGGCATGCATATCCACAGACACAAAGAGAAAGCCACACAGGGACACTTGACCGTCTTAGCTCTACTGTGATGAGGTTCTGGGTGTCCACTGCTCTCTCTATTCACCAAAGGACGGTCATATGACTGGGTCCAGTCTCAAAGATCAGCAATGAAAGCCCTGCTTCTTGACTGCAGGAGAGAGGCTGGTTACAATAATTGCTGCCATCCTGTCCCCCCAGCTCAGCTATACTACTTTCCTTGATCTGCTAATGCTCATCTTCATAACATTTTTTTTTACTATTGTAAACTTGGAACTGTATCCTCAAACAAGCAAAGAAACAACTTAAGTACACTTGATTCATTTACATTTAGTGGATCGATTCTTCCTGCAAGAGCAAAAGCATGAACTTGAACATAATATTTAGTCTCTTGAAGAAGAACTGAAGGATCTCATTCTGGAAGGGACCTCAGGGTCATTTGCAGATGAAGAAATTGAGTTCAAGGCAGTTAAGTGACTTTCCCTTGGTCATAGAATAAGTATAAGTGAAATTATGCTGAGGACATTTGCAACCTCTACTCTATGGAATCCTAGATTATTGATACCATATTTCCTTCCTTGTTTGAAGGATTTCTTTTAGACATGAGCGCTAGCTGATAATGACATGTTCAGTCACAAAGCCACAGAATCCCAGAATGTTTAAACTGGAAGAGACCTAGTACAATATACTTTGCAAGTGAGGAAACTGAGACCCACAGAGGTTTAATGACTTGACAAAGTTACTGTCCCATAGACAGTAGCAGAGCATACAAGGTAAACAATTGCTTAGTAGTATGTGTTTCTGTGCAATGATTGGTCTTCGTAGTTGAGAGCAGATACTACTGACATCAGCAAGAAAACTAAGGCAGACTGAAATAATACTAATTACATTTTTACAGAGGCATTTTTTCCAAAGTGGCTTTTTAAATGTAGGCATTTGTCAAATAATGCCATTAATTGGTTCTACAAAAACATGATATTAAGTGAAATGATGTTACAGGGGGCAATTAATTCCATAGAACCAATGTTATAATTGGGTAATTGAATGAATGATGTTAGAGTAGGGTTTTATGATTTTTAATTTTTTTTTTGCTTTTTGGAGGGGGAGGGCAGGGCAATTGGGGTTAAGTGATTTGCCCAACATGACACGGCTACTAAGTGTTAAGTGTCTGAGGCCAGATTTGAACTCAGGTCCTCCTGATTTGGGGTTGGGTGCTCTATTCACTGTGCCACCCAGCTGTCCCTTTTGTGATACTTTAGAAAGATTTGATAATTTAATGACTTCATGATGAAACTTTTTCAGGACAATTGCTACTGTTTGTTTGTTGCTGATGTTTTGTTGTTTGTCCTTTGTTCTCAAAGAAGACCATGAGATCACTGAGGTGATGCCACGACTTGCAAGTGAATTGGATTTAAGTGAGGGGGGGGGGGGCTGTGCAAAGTCATCAGCCTCACTTTCTCCTCTGGAGCCATCTGGGTGCAGTGGCCAAATACACACCAGGACAACTACAGATAGCTCCAGATGTGGTAGAAGACCTTGGCCTTTTAAAGCTAAGGTCTTTAACAGGTCTCAGTTTGACTGAGGCAATGCCCATTCAGTGATTAAGGCTGGGGGAATAAAAACGAGACAAAGAATGACCTCTTTAACCTAGTCTAAAAGAAAAATCAAACTGGGAGGGGAAGATCCTTAGGGTTTCTGGCCAAAACAGAAACAACCCAGGACAATGTTATATGAAGGGAATCAATCTATCAACATGCATTTATTAAACACGTACTATGTTCTAATCACTATGGATATAAAGACAAAAATTAAATAATGCCTTTCCAGAAGAAACAACATACACATCAAAGATACATATAAGACATATTCGAAAATAAATACATGGTGATTTGGGGGAAGGGTTCCCCCTGAAGGAGGTGACATTTGGGTTGAGTTTTGAAGAGAACTAGGGATTCTGAGATCTGAACTCAAGGAAGGAGTGCATTCTAGACTTGAATAAAAGAATGGAGATAAAAGGGAAGGGAAAGGAAAAAGGTAGAGAAAAGGAAAAGTGAAAGGAAAAAGCAAAAAAGATAGGGAGAGAGAATGGGAAAGAGAAGCAATGAAGCATTTATATAGTGCCTACTATGGCTGGGCACTGTGCTAAGTAAGCACTTTTACCAGCATCATCTCCTTTTATCCTTCTAACAACTCTGCAAAATAGATGCTAGTGTTAACAGTTGAGGAAAATGAAGCAAACAGAGGATCACCCAGCTAGTAAGTGTCTGAGGCTGGATTTGAACTTAGGAGATGGAATTCCATGTGTGAGGACCAGCAAGAAGCCCAATTTGGTTGGACTGAAGGATGGGTGTTAAGAGGAACAGTGAGAGACTGGATAAGACTGGAAAGGTAGGCTGGAGTCAGGTGTAAAGGGTTTAAAATAAACAAAAAGAGAAGTTTATATTTGATCCTGAAAGTAAAAGGAAGCCACTGGGGTTTATGGAAGTGTGGGGAGTGACATAGCCAGGCTTGGGTTTATGGAAGTGGGGAGTGACATAGCCAGGCTTGGGCTTTAAGAATATCGCTTTCTATCCATTTGATAGGAAGGATATAAATTCAGGCTAGGGACTTGGCAAGAACATAAACAAAAATGGAGCAAAATAAAGCTAAAAATAAATAAATTTGTTCATAAGTGATTCAGTCCAAATTAGAACCTGTTGGTTGGATATGAACAGTAATCATAAAGGAAAAATAATTTCAAGTTCTCTTTGCATACATGTAGAAGCATAAGCTCATAGATGTTGGAAATGAAGGAATCTTAAGAGAAGGATGTAGAATGTCAGATAGAGAAGGACTTCAGGACACACAAAACACAAATCATTAGATCTAAAACAGACCTCCAAACAAGGCTCCTCAACCTTTTTTGTATTGTAGACCCCTTTGGCAGGCTGGAAAAACCTATAGACCTTTACAGGGGCAGCAGACAGAGTGCTGAGCCAGGAGCCAGGAAGACCTGAGATCAAGACACTTATTAGCTTTGTGATCCTGGGCACCAACAATTTAATCTCAGTCTGTCTCAATTTCCTTAACAGTAAAATGGGGATAATAATATCACCTACCTCTCAGGGTTGTTATGGGGATCAAATGAAATAATATAAAGTCCTTAGTACAGTGCCTTATAGTGGGTTTTTGATAAATGCATGTTCTCCTTCCTCTCCTCTTGCAGAACATTGGTTTTAAATGCATAAAATAAAAAAAAAAATCAGGATTACAACAAAATAAACTAATTATAATGAAAGACTAATGACGTTTTTCAACATTTCATGGAACTCAAGTTAAGAACTATTGCCTCAGAACATAGAACACTGAAGATTAAAGCTGAAAGAGACACTAGAGATAATTCAGTACAACCCACTCAACTTTCAGAGGGGGCTATGAAGAAAGAAGATATCCAGCATTCTTAATGGAATAACATTTAGGAGAAGAGGTATACTGAGGAAAAAAAAGAGCTGAAGGAATTCTCTTAAAGAAAAAGCATAAATGTAGGAATTATAATATTGCTGCTTTAATCATAATTCTATCTTAATAAATGACACGACATAGTATCCTCACATAATGAAGACTAAATACATAAGAACCTACATAATGGCAGTACCACCGCAGATCAATTTGAGTTTAACATAACAGAAATGATTGCCGATCCCAAGATGTTATGGAATAGTAAACTTAAGAAACTGTACTGCTTTTCAAGTTTATGTGACTATGATTATTTAATTTTCCTTTGTGCGTGCTCAAGTATAGCTGTTATGTGACTACACATGAGAGAACCTGAAATTAATTTGTCTGTATGAGATCAGTGACTGTACAAATTCATATGAAAACTAACATGCCATGACAATAGTAATTTTGATAAAATTACAGCGAGAACCGCAATTCTCTGCCATCTGGCTGTCTCGTCATAACTACTTTGATGTGCTTTTTTTTTTATTACTTATTTACTTACTTCAACTACTTTATCAGTATAGTTTTAATGTTTGTAAGTGGTAACTATGGACAGCTTCAAGTGTTAAAGACATAATATTCTCTTATTTCAATGTCTAAGTTTTAACAGAAATGATAAATCAGTAGCTCTTAAAAAGTTCTGTTTAACGTATCTTATTACCACATACAGGCTTTATAGGAATCGTAGCCTACATGATTTTAAAAAATGACTTTAAACCTTTTTAGTTGCCTCTTACATTTCCATATAGATTATATCTATCTATCTATCTATCTATCTATCTATATATCTATCTCTATATTTAACTAAAGATATATCTATCTATATCTATATCTATCTATAGATAGATAGATATATCTATATCTATCTATCTATAGATAGATAAAGATATATCTGTGTGTGTGTGTGTGTGTGTGGAGAGAGAGAGAGAGAGAGAGAGAGAGAGAGAGAGAGAGAGAATTGAAATATTATTGTATTTAAAATCATATATTCTTGCATATTGGTGGGATTCAGCAGCATTCTTTTAAAGAATAATCTAAAAGAATATTAAAACTTGTTAGTCGTTATTTGATCAGGCCTCTTCTAAATTCATCATCCTGCCTTGATACCTTTTAGGGAATCCTACCTAATATAATTTATATTGATTATGAAGTATGGAAAATGAAACACAAAGATCAATGAAATAAGCTTCCACAAATGCTTTTTATTTCTGGATTAAGGACATGATCTGAAAATTCAAAATTTGAATCTTCACATTTTAGAGGAAAATGTTGCCAACTATTTTTTTTTAATATTCAGCAGTTGTTAAGTGTTAGGCTCAGTCCTGCCATGTGCCTGACTATTTCTTTATTGACTACTTATATTTAATGTGGTTGCCAAGTATTTTGAACCCAAATTTCATAAAATTTTAAGCTTCCAAGAAATATCAAGTATATATATATATATATATATATATATATATATATATATATATATTGGGTAATTAAATTTCTGACCTCTACTGTACTCCATTTTCAAGTCAGCCAATATGAGACATAAGCATTGGATGCTCTTGAGGAGCTGAAATGTGTTGGTGATCATGATTTTCATTCTAGGACTCTTCATCAAGCTGTTTCACTTGACACTTGTTGACAATTTCAGAAGGAAGCAGAGATAATGTGTTGCTTTCTTTGACCAGAAGAGACGCATGTAGAATTGTATTTAGAATCATAGCCTTGGCTTGTAGCATTTCAGTTGTGTGGATAATCAGAAGATTTGAATCTCTTTTCTGAGGATCGCCAAAGCTTAATGCATGCTAAAGGAAATTTCAAAAAACCCTCCAGACTCCATTGGCATCAAAAAATTTCTTGCAGATGGTAGAAAATAGCTTAGCTGTAATTCACTTGGAACTAATTTAAGTCGTTGCTAAAGCATGCTGGGTTGAAAATTAGTGTCAAACGACAAAATGGCCTGATTTCTTAAAAGCATTTGAACTCAAATGTTATGTGCCCACAATTCACCTGCATTCAAGTTTCTAGGATGTGAGACTGAATGAACCATCGTTATACACTGCCAGCACGCTCTCATTTCAATTGTTAAGAAAACTGCAGCCATGCTCACTTCCAGGGCTTGGAGTGGCATTTCTCAGAGAAGGAAATGTTCATTTCAGTTCAGACCAAGTCAGAAAATATCAAATCAATATGCAATTACAGAACTATCAAATAAGTGAAATATCTAGTTAAGGCGAGTCTGGGGAAATTGCAAAAGAAATACAGATATGATCCTTACACAACAAAGGGGAAAAATTATTGAGGAAGCCCTCTGCTTCCTGTAAGTTTCATGTTTAACTTCAAAATTAAAACTGTAACATGAGCTTATTAATCCATACAATTCAGTTAGAATTGCATTTTAAACTTTTTTCTAAAGTTGAAAAAAAAAGTTGATGAGTATCAAAAGTAGACCAAGCATGACAATCAATAGCTCCTTCAATACAGTGAAAGTGATTGTTGTAATCAACAGAATGGCAAATCACTATACAAAATGATAGGAAAGTGACATCACAAGATCCCAGAGACTCACACTTCTTGGGATCATCACTATTTCTAGAACATTCTCCAGTCAAATGCACTAAAAGTGGTGAGTGGTTCCCTCTTCACCATTACTGGAATAACTCCTTTTATCTCTCTGATAATTTTCAATAGTCTGCATTTGCTCTTTATTTAATCATCATTTATTTAATGTATAGTTGCAAACTTCAGGTGTGCAAATTCTTAGAAAATATAATAATATTAACATAATGATAAAATTCAACTAGGGCTAACTGTTCAGATCACAGATTTAGAGTTGAAAGGGACCTGAGAAGCCACCTAACCCAACTTCTTCATTTCAACAAATGAGGAAACAAATACCCATGGAAGCAAAGTAACTTGTCCAAGGTAACACAGGTAATAAGTGCACAGAGGCAGGATTTTAACTCCAGTGATAATCTTTTCTTTATACCATGCTGCCTACCAGGTAAATATTGCAATTTCATATAGTACTTAACCTATTAATAAATTTACTTTATTTTATAGAATCATTCATTTTGCTCCCTCTCTCTATCTCCCTATCCCCTACCTCTGAAAATAACATTGCTTACTATGATATTAGGTTTCCTTCCAGATAGAATTTGGTTCTGGAAATTTTTATGAGTTCTCTATCACTAGGGAATCCATTAGAATCTGAAAACAGAGCAACTGTAGGGTTTGTCTGGGGGCTAATTAATATTAAGGAGTTTATAGTATTCTCAGTACTAAGTAATGTAAGTCAACATGCTTACCCCTTACCTTCCCTCGAGGTTAAGAACTGGAAAACAGATGTTGAAAATGATACCTATCAGTTAAAGGAAAGAACGGATATTTCTAAATATCCTTCAATGCAAAATAGTCCAGATTCTCTTTTATGTTTCATTACTGATGTGCCCACAAATATATCTTAAGTTTACAGAATGTTTCAACTGGAAGAGACTTTAAAGATAACAATCCATCTTATTTTAGAGACAAAAAAAAAAAACAAAACTGGAGGTCCATAGAGTGGGCATGAGGTGTTCAAGGTTATGTAAGCATGACCTAATTAGTGGTCCAGTTAGGACTAGGACCCTGACCTCTCTGATTCTGCAGACATATGCCTAGGCAAGGGAAGCAACCATGTAGAAGAGAGATCCTATAAATCAGATCACAGGACCAACAATATTTAATGTCCATCCAGCCCACATCATCTTATTAATATCTGAAGGCTAACTGAATACTGAATGTTAATGGGATTGATCTAAAGAGCTCTATATTTCCAGTGCTATGGGTTGAAGATAGGACCTAATCTAGAAAGTCCTTCCACATAAGACTAGAAAACAGAGTTGAGTTTTGTTGAGTCAGTTATTTTTATATTGTTTCTTAAGCCCCAGAAAGTTTAACTTTCTCTACTACCCAATTGCTGCCCTCTCCAAAGGATAACCCACATGCTTTCTTCAGGCCCCTATGAAAAACATGACCTTAGAAAGAGTCACTTTACATCTCTGGGTCCCAGTTTCTTCACTTATAAAATAAAGTTTGACTAAATGACCTTTCATTCTTGCTCTAAATCCATGATCCCATGGTTCTGTGCTAGCACATGTATTCAATGACACTGATTAGAAACTTGCCCCATCCTTTATAAAAGCATTAAATGAGTCTCAAGGAACTCTTTGCTTTTTTTCTTCCTCAAGGGATGTTACAGAATTATTTCTACAAATAGAAAAAAGAACCAAAGTGAAAAGTTTATTAACCCTAATAGTTAAGTCTCAGTAACAGAACATAGATGTAAAAACAATTCACTATTTGAGAAGCATTTCTTTTTCCCAAACTTCTCCCCATAAAATTAAAATACTATTTGAGTATTGTCTTCACAGCCTCAATCAGCTCAAAGTTTCTCATGTTAACAAAGTGGAAAGTTTGGGATTTTGATTTACTAGGGAAAGAAACACTTACTTAATCAGTATGTGTCAGGTGCTTTGCTAAGCATTTTACAAAGGTTATGTTATTTGATCTTGTTTGCAAGATACCAATCAGAAAAAAACATATCCAGACTCAAGAAAGCCACCTCCCTCTCCCCCAAAGAACCCCAAAACATTCTGGCTATGCCTATTATGGTTTAGGTTTTTTTTTTTTTAATTTTTGGACTTAGAATTTCATTGTTGTGAAGTCCTTTGTATGGGAACTTCCTCCATCAATGCAGATTGACAAGATCCATGCCTTAGAGTCCCTGAGGGTTGTAACTTGCCAGTGATCATAGGGATAGAATATGCCAAAGGCAGAACTTAAATTCATGACTTCCTGACTCTATCCATTATTCTAGAGTACTCTCTAAAAAAGTAAAAACATTTTGATCTTTCATTTTCTTCCGGGACAGAGTTTGAGCAAACTCTACAACACGGAAAAGAGAGCATAACAGTCTCTCATTTTCTCAATAGAAATGCTTTGTTTTTCACCCCAGCAAGAAAATCCAAAATAGAATCGGGTCTTTGCATTTCTGTAACAGGAATGTTATTCACACGGTCCCATTTCAGAGAAACACCGGCAAAAGGAAACCCTACTTTAGAACAAGATGGTAATTTTCATAACACACACAGTCAAACTGGTAAAAGCAAAATCATCTACATTCTCCCATTTTTACTTCAATTGGAAGTAAAATGATGTGAAATACAGTTATTGTAGGGATCAGCTTTTTTTTTTAAAAGAAGCTTTTTCACACACTTGGACCAATAAGTCACGTAGATGAATCATTTTTTTTCTGGCAATTTTGAACTGCTTATCTTTCATAGGATTTCTTATGGCTATTTACATTTTCACTCAGTGAAAATCAATTACCTTCTTGCAATAAGCCTCATTTGCTACCTTTGAGTATAATAGAAACACCATTAGGATGATGACATTACCCAAAAGAAGGGCACCACACAGTTGGTAGACATAAATTAAGGACCCTTTCACATATGCATTAGAAATACTGCTGTGAGTGAAATATGCATAAAACCCGTATCTATTAAAGCTATTAGTGTGCGGTGGTGATGATTTGGAAGGGGGAGGGGGACCCAGGAGATTGTGATCTACTACTTTGACAAAATTATGTATTTCCTTTTTTTCCCCCTCTGTATGTGCCATTCACGCAATACGCACAGGCCCCCAGCTGAGCTCCATTTGGAAATGCCACTGAGCATGGCATGCGCGCTTCACTTCCCTTCTGAGGCAAGACACTGTCAGGAGCAGAGAGCCTGTGTGCCGCCAAACCTCCTCCTCCTCCATCACCCTGACCTCCCCGATTCTGCGGATGTATGCCTGGGTGAAGGTGGCAATCATGCGGAAAACAGCTCCTGTAGATCAATTCATAGGATTTAGGGGCATTTAACTTCTATCAAGCCCACATCATCTTATTGATATTTGAAGACTAACTTATTACAGAACATTAATGGGACTAACCCAGAGAGCTGTATATTTCGAATGGGATGGGGGGGAGAGGAACTAATCTAGAAATTCCCCCCTCTGAGACCAGAAAATGGAGGAAACTGTACTTTGAGGCAGTTATTTTTGTCTGGGTTCTTAAGAGCTTAAGGAAAACAAAATTATAACATACATAATCACTCAGTGTGTGAGTAGAGGTAATGTTTAAAGAAAAAGTATTATGAGTGTAAATTGAAATTTCATCCTTAATTATTTTTGGAGTCATTTGTAATTTAAGCAAACTTATTGTGAATTCAGGAAACATTGAGGCACTGTCTTCATAAAAGGATTATAAATCATAATCAGGCAAGAATTATAGGAGAGGATTAGAAGACCCACACTAAAATCCTAGGAACAAACAGGTAGCTGAACCTCAGAAGATGTTAGAAATTGAATATCTTTTAGAAAATGAAATACATAATAATGTGCTGCTGAGGAGACATACTTAAGTCAGTAATCAATTCCCAAATTCAACCTATCTTGGGATTTAAATACCTGTAACTGGAAATTTTCATACCAGTAAGACTGAATATATTTCAATATAATACTATAATACATAATATAGTATATGTTATATATACTATAGTATATATTATATTATACATCATACACAATATTTACATATTATACATACTAAAGTACATATTATAAGATATATCATATGTAATATTTTACATACTATAATATATGTGATTTATATTAAATATGTTTATTCCTCTTAGAAAGGAAAAGGTACATTTGCCATTTGATTCCCATTATTATCAATCCCTTAGAAACATGTCTTAAACCCTCTGTAAATACCACATCACTCACAATGATGAAATGAAATAAGGTTTTCAATTATAGTTTTAAATTTTATCTATGTTCATCTTTAATGAGTTAATAATATATTTCTTCATGTAAATTTTTAAAAGCAAATTGCTGAGCTCTTTACCACTTTTTCATGGCACTATGGTTAAGGGAGAGAAGTAGATTTATCAGCCAGAGGGTAAAGTTTTGGGGTGAATTCAGTTTCTTTAAACTTTATCTTGGAAGGCTAGACTCAGAACATCCCAATTAACTCTGTATATAATATCTGGTTATTACAAAAAGCAAATGAGGAAATCTATTCTTGTAACAAGATTTAATAATTTAGAATAATAATGTTAAGATAGTCGTAAGGTAACCATCATAATAATTTAAGATAATAATCATTCTAATGACTAAAAATACATTTCTGTGGCTTAAACATTTCACCTGAATCATTCCTGGAGTAATAATACACTGACTCCAAGAAGAACATTCACTTCTTAATCTAGGCATTTCACCATAAAACACCTGTTTTATTTTTCCTTTATATCATTATGAACAAGGTAAATTGCAGTATCTTTTGCTTCAATTATACTAAGACATTGTAATGTGTTTGAAACACTGTAAATGGTATTTTTCTAAGTAGGACACATTTAGTTAAAACCAAATGATGCAACATTATCACTAGCACATAAATCTGGTGCTGTTGGGAACAATGCTATAAAGGAACAAGGTCCCTCTGGCTCAATATCTTTTGTGCCAAGGAACTGAGACGTGGTGCAGAGCCAGAATCCAATTTGTCTTGCGATGTACATATTTCTGCATGTTTTATCAGTATATCCGTTGAAGAGCACGGGAAAGTTCATAGACAGTAGGAAAACAAGCGGAAGAAATGTGTCTTCAAATTAATCACTTAGACACTATACATTTCAAAAGGATAAAGGTCACAACAGGTGAGCAAACAATTTCCATCAACATTTTAAATATGAAGATTACTCGATATGCTATATTTTCATCTGAATTAACCAGCTCATGATCTGTTCACTCGGCACTGGAGTGGTTGGCTTTCCAACTGATTACTTGCTGAATATAAGAGGGCTAGAGAATAATACTATAATTGTATAATCAGGAGCCTAACAATGCAAACAATGCTTCATATTGCTTTGCTGTAGATAGGGAAACATCAATAAAAGTGCCCTCATATAGAGGGGGAAAATACCAATGAGACATGCTTAGAGGAAAAAAATGATGACCGAAGGTACAAAAAAATCATCAACCTGGGTTACAGAGAGTGTGACATAATTTTATTTATATGATTTTCCCTTTAAATCTGGCTCTCTTACTTAAGCAGAAATGAGAATTGAAATAATGAATTGGGGGGCAGTTTGCAACATTCTAACCCAACATCGGCACAGTAAAGATGCGTTTTAAGGCATTTGGAGATGGGCTTGGAGTATGGGAAAAAGAAGAAGAGAGAAGCACAAATATTAATAGAAATCTCTGGGTTTAATGTCTCTCCCCTTTCAAGGTCCAAGATAGTGTCAGATCTGGAGGGAATTTGTAATTCCTGCCCACTGACTGCATTCCTTGGGAAAAGGCTACACACCTACCAAAGGTGGCCTTTTATCTACTGTTGCTCACTGAATAAACTTTCCTAAATAGAGAGCCCTTTTCACCAATTGAGGCCCAGATATTTAGACTGAAGCTGCTTTGGCTGTTTTTCTGAGCACAAGCACTGAATGAGCTAATTGTAAGATTGTTCATTTATGCACACCGTTTTGTGTCTATGAATAATTGGCCGCACAAAAATCACCCAAGCTCAAAAGCAGGCCCAGGAAAGGTCTCTTCCAAGTAAAAAAGCTCTGAAGTTAAACCTCTTTTATAAGAAAAAACATTCTAGACAATAGCTCACTGGGGGAAAAATGGTAATCGGAGTTGTTTACAAGTGTTCACTGATATTTATATTTTCATATAATTTAGCATCTATTCCACATTCAAATACTGAACAATTCTATTTCCCAATTGGGAGTGGGCATTAGTTACTGGAAGGTTCAGAAGATATTTCTGGAGAGGGGCTGGGAAGTAACTATGAAATGATAATGCTGTAGGGATGAAATATATTCTGAAAAATTAGCACAGACCCTGGAGCATGGTAGGTGCTTAATAAATGCCTGATGATTTTACTTGACTTGAAAGAAGATTATATAAATATCTATTAAAATGTAGATTTGAGAATTATGTAAAGTTAGGTGCCCTTTACAAGGGTTTTATTGTTGTTGTTTTGTTTTCTCTTCTCTCATCAGCTTCAGGGACTATGGAGTATTCCCTCCACCTGAGTACTGACTATACCTGCCTGACTGATATAAAACTCCAGTCTTATCAAAAATGACTCTTAACTGGAGATTTGTCTTCTCATACAGTGAAGTTTCTGGAAACATTTCCTAGTCAATATATTACCTTGAAATATACAGGCAAGTAAAGAAAAGTTGGCTACCCAAGCTTACCATCAAAGTGACTGGATTCTCTTTATAATTGTAAAAGAGCTAACTTGCTTTGCTCCCTTGCATTGAGATCTCCTGTGTAGGTACTAATATTCCTTAATCAAATCTGAAAATAAGGTCATTTTTATATTATTTAGGACAAAATGGTGAGAGAGGGAAATCCCATAAATACAGGTGAAATTTTAAGGTGGAGCATTCATTACAGAATACACGATTTCCGAAGATCTAAAGGAATACCATGTTTGATGTACCAGTTCCGACTGAAACTCCTGTCAACAACTAGAATATTTTCTATTTATGACCCTATGCATTTTAAAATATATTAATACGGAAACATTTTTAATGCTAATAAATACAGGTTGTCACCATGATCTTAGTGCAGTTTTAAGATTCTGGAACTGGTGTATTTGGTTTTTCCATCACTAAAAATCGCAGACTTATAGACCACATTCTAATAGTGAATGCACTATTAATGGGATGCAGATAAAGATATATATATATATCCATATGTATGTATACATACATGTGTATATGTACATATTTATGCATGTATATATATATATATATATATATATATATATATATACACACACATCACTTCTTTCACAACAGTAGGGTACCACTGAACACATCACTGCTCCTGATAATCATTTATTTAATGGTATCTTAGTAGCCAAAAAGAATTACTGTTCCTAGAAAAGTTATGCTAAATCACATGGTTACAGATCATCTAAATGGATTATCTACTTGTATTATTTGTGTCTCGTCCCCCTCTGGACTGTGAGTCACTTAAGAGCAGAATTTTTTTTTATTCATTGTCTGCCCAGAGCACACAGTAGGCACTTAACTTACCGTCTCTTTAATTGAATTGGATCTAATGCCTTCTCTTGTCTGCCTAAAGAACCATATATAAATGAACACAGATGAGACTAAATCAAGTCTGTTGATGGCAGCCATGAATATAAAATTCAACCTATTCAAAATACACAAGTGGACTAACCATACATAAATTGACTTCAAATCATTCCAGTTTAAGTCAACAAAACTGAATTGATCAAAAACTTATTCTAAGCTTTCACTCATTTCCAGATAATTTGCTCTTATAGGCAACCTGAATCTTTCATGCTGAATTTCATTCCAGTGGAGACAGAGAATAAAATCACAGGATTTTAACTGGTCATCAGTCTCTGTAAGAAAGCCCTTCTTAAAGTTAATGTCCACTATTAAATCACCATTAAACCTCCTCATTTCAGAGAAAATAATACTAATTCCTCTAACTTTCACTTGGAGGTTATCATTGTTATCAACTTCAAAAAGCACTCATTAAACATTTGTCTGCATATGTCACTGTGATTCGTGCTATAAAAAACAAATCAACCATGCCTCCTCAGCCTTTGTGATTTAAAATGTAAAACACTTGAGTGGTTTTACATGCATTCACTTAGTAAACACAACTAATATTAAACAATATTGATTATAAACTTGTTGAAAGGCAAATATCAGGTGGGAAGATGAAAGTAAATGACAGCTGTAATATACTGAACAAGAAGGCAAATGAAATACAAATTCATTCAAGATAGGGCTCCCTCATTCTGTCTTTCTGTCTCTGTGTCTGTCTGTCTCTCTCTCACTCTTTCTCTATCTTTATCTCTGTCTCTTTATCTCTTGCCTCTGTTTCTCAGAGCACAAGTCCCAAAGACTGGGCAGGGAGAGATGGTCTGCTATCTGCATCAGTGGGAGCAGTACCCATATTGGTGTGGTCACAGATCCACTGGAGCACTGGAATTAAAAAAAAAAATTCCCCTAAAAAAGATAGGAGGGGGCGACCAGGTGGTGCAGTGAGTAAGAGCGCCGGCCCCAGAGTTGGGAGGACCCAGGATTGGTTCTGGCCTCATACTTAACACCCACACGCACAAAAAAAAAAACCAAAAAAACTGGCCAAGTAACCTTGAACAAGTTACTTAACCCCAATTGCTTAAAAAAAGATAGGAGACATTAAAAAGATAATTTATTGTAAATTTAGAATTTTCAGTAAAACCAAAAGGAAAAGATACTAGAACCTAATTCATCAAATGATTTCATATATACCTCTTCAAAGAAGTCTACTAAAATATTTTATTCACATTTTCTTTTTACTATTATTCTTTTTTTAAGCAAAGCTTTCCCTCTTTCAGGGGTTCTTTATGAAGTGAACATTGAACACAAAAGATTTCACATGCATGTGAGCAGAGACATCTTTACTTTATGTTTCCATGTATAATGACATCTGCCAAAGGCTTGACAACTCGATCTGGACTCTCGGGGCTGGGGGATTATAATGATTAGCTTTTGTTGAGCATGTTACTGAGATGAAGATCTGATTCTCTGGGTCAGTGGCTAAGTAAAATACACTCGGGGTCAATTCTGGATCTCATGCCAGATTTTTGGAAGGGGGAAATATCCCAAAATGACTGTGTCTGCCCTGGTCCACCTCCTTTCCTCGTTTCATGCCCACTGTTTCTTTGTGTGCCAATGAGGAGCTGTGTTTAACATTCATGTTCTTGGCCAAAGAGCATCGATTTAAAAGCCACACAGGAAATTGGGCTCATGCTCTGAGGCAAACCTTGCTGGCAGTCTCCTAAGGTAGTATCCTCTAGGGGAGGTGATTGTCCTTGACTGTTCCTGAATGGACACAGAGGAATGAACCAAAGGAGGAGAGCTGAGAAGAGAAAACATGAACTATAAAAAGGCAGTTAAGAAAAGATTTTCAACATAGCACGTTATAAGAACAACCTTTCGGATTGGACACGTGGTGTTCTATCAGGAATCTTGTAAGATGTTTAAAATAGATATCTGACAATATGCTAAGCTGAGTTTTCAAATGTGGCTTTCAATAAAAGTTGTCTACATAAATACTATTTTATGTACATACAGATATAGGTTCATAGATTTAGAGCCCTCAAAGGAAACTTAGAGGCCGCTGAGTTCAGCCCCCCTCATTTTACACATGAGAAAACTAAGACTTAGGCCATGTGACTTATCCAGGGTCATATAGCTAGTAAGTATTTGAGGCAAGTTTTGAACTCAGCATTTCCTGGCTCTGAGCCCAGCACTCTATCCATTGTGCTATCTAGCTGCTTATTTAAAAAATATCAATTGCACCTGGAGAATGCTCTTGGTCAAGTGAAGTATGTCTGTAGGGATATCCATATGATCATAGATTTATAGCTGGAAGGAAACTTGGAGTCCATTAAGTCTAAAAAGTTAAGAAAAGAAATTACTTGTCCAGGGTCACATCCTTGAAAAACTGCCACTTGACCTGGCCATCTACACTAGCTGTCATCCTCATACCTCTCTTCCCTTTGGTGGCTAACCTTGAGAAGATGCTGTATAATTGGTGTCCCCACTTCCTCTTCTCTTACTTTCTTTTTAACTCTTGACAGTGTAACTTCTGATCTCACCTTTCAGGTGAAACTGCTCTGTCCAGAGTTACCAATGATCTCTTAATTACCAAATCTAACTGCCCTTTTCCCAGTCCCCATATTCTTTAACTGCCATGAACCCTCTGACACTGTCAAGCACTCTCTTCTCCTTGATATCCCCTCTCTCTAGGTTTTTATGACCCCACTCTCTCCTGGTTCTCCTCCTGCCTATCTGACCACTCCTTGTCAGTCTCCTTGGCTGGATCTTCCTCCACCTAATCATGAATGTTGCCCAAGACTCTCTCCTGGTCCATTTCTTCTTCTATTTCACTTACTGAACTCATCACCTCTAATGGATTCAAGGAACATCTCTATGCCACTGATTCTCTAATCTATTTTTCCAGCCTTAATCTTTCTGCTACCCTCAAATATCACATCTCCAACTATCTAAGAGACATCTTAAATAGGATTACTATAGACATATTAATTTCAACACATCCAAAACTGAACTCCCCGGCTTTCCTCCTAAAAGCTCTCCTCCTCTGAACTTCCCTATTGCTGTAGAGGGTCCAACTATCTTCCCAGTCACCCAGGCTCACAACCTAGGGAACATCTCCAGCTCCTCTCTCTCTCTCTCATCTCCTCACATCCAATCTCTTGCCAAGTCTAGTGATTTTACCTTACACACACACATACCCCCACATATATACATATACAGAGATGCACATGTATATCTATATCTATATAAATCTATATCTATATGTCTATCTCTGTGTGTGTGTGTGTGTGTGTGTGTGTGTGTGTGTGTGTGTATGTTTGGCCTCAGACTCTAGATTCGGTTAGCTGTCGACCCTCCCCTGGTATCTCCCCCCACTAAACTGCCTTTTTAAGGAAAATGACTTTAAAAAAAAATAATTAGTTTCCTAGTCAGTAATGGTGACAAAAGGGTAATGATGATTTCATTTTGGGAAAAAGTAAGGAGTCTCAGGATACCTGGAAACTTATATGCAGCTAGAGAGAGGAGTAGTAATTATTTACATATACATATAAAACATATATATATATGTATGTAGGGGGTATATATGTATACATATATACATATACACATGCATATACATACATATACATTTTCTGTGGTGTGTGTGTGTGTGTGTGTGTGTGTGTGTGTGTGTGTGTGTATAATCTCTTCCCTCCTCTGATACTGCCAACCCCTTGGTGTGAGTCCTCCTTACCTAATGTCTGTACTATTATAGTAGCCTGCTAGTTGGTCTTCCTGCTTCAAGTTTCTGCCCCCTCACTCCAGTCCATCTTCCCCACAGCTATCAAATTGATCCGCCTAAAATGCAAGTCTGATAATGTCAGCCAGGCCCTATTCAATAAACTCCAATGGCTCCTTATCACCTCCAGGATCAAACAGAAAATCCTCTGCTTGGCATTCAAAGCACTTCATAACTTGCCTCGCCCCTCACATGTCCATTCTTACACCTTATTCACCCTCATGTACTCTGCAATCCAGTGACATTGACCTCCTTACTGTTCTTCCCACAAGACACTGAATCTCCTGACTCTGGACATTTTCACCAGCTTTCCTTCCTAGATGGAATTCTCTCCCACCTCATCTCTATATCCTGGCTTCCTTCAAGCCCCAGCCAAAATGCCACCTCCTACCAAAGGTCATTTCCCAGCCTTCCTTAATCTTAATCCCTTCCATTTGAGATCATCTCAAATTTATCCTACACATATCTATAGATATGAGGATAGAGAGATTGGTCTTTGTACATAGTTTTTTGTGGATTGTCTCCCTTTTAGACTATGAGCTCCTACTGCTATGTGCCTTGCACACAGTAGGTGATTATTAAATGCTAACTAGATGAGTGACAGATAAATCTCTGAGGCAAAATTTGTATTCAGGTCTTCCCTTGACTTCAAACCCAGTACTCTATGCACTGTAGCACCTAGCTGCCTCTAGAGCTAGGTGTAACAATGCAAAACAATGGACAGAAAATAACAAGACACTGAAAATTCTAGTGGGAATAACATCCTAAATGAGTAAATTTTAACATGTACGTGAAAAGTACAAAAAGAAGGATTTCCAAAATTTTGTCTTATTTTATAATGGGGCAAAACCCTGGACAGTAAGCAAAACTTCAGAGATAGTGGAAAACTCATCAGATCAAAGATCTGGAGTTAGAAAGGACCAGAAAGATGACTGAATTTGGTCCTCTCATTTCACAGATGAGAAAAGTAACTTGGTCTAGGTCACAGAAGTAAGTGGCAGGCCTTCAAACTCCAGATTCAATAGTTGTCTACCCTCGCCCCTCTACTTCCCCACTAGACTGCCTAAGGAAAATGACATTAAAAAAAATAGTGGCCTAGTCAGTAATGGTGACAATGGCAATGGTGATTTCATCAGAGGAGTCCTGAAGGAGTCTCGGGATGCCTGAAAGCCTATATACCAACTACAGAGATGGAAGGTATCTTTTCTCTTTTAATTTTGGACAGGGATGAATAAAGTCCATTTCAAATGAGAAACCATAGTAGTTGGTAGTAAGACAATAATAGACAAGAATTAAATTAAGTATTAAAGTAACAATTGTTAATGCATGCAGATTAACTATGATAATTCTAGAAAAGTACTGAAAATAATAATGAACAATAAATTTCTGAATCAAAAAGTAAAACTTCAGATCATGGACTATTTCTTATGGAATAATAAAAAAGGAATAGCAGTAGTGTCAATTAGGCCTTCTGTTCTAAGACAATTATGTGCATCTGGAGAAGTGCCCTAGACTTGGAGTGAGGAAGACCTGAATTCAAATCTTGCCTCAGACATTAACCAACCGTGTCACTCTGAGTGAGTTACTTCACCTCTGTGTGTCTTGATGTCCTAATCTGTCAAATGGGGATGATAATGGCACCTACCTTCCAGGGTCACTGTGAGGGAAAAATGAGATCACATTTGTAAATAACTGCCAACCTTAGCTATTGTCATTATTATTTATTATTAATATAGAAATGATTCTTTACATCTTGCATCTTCTCTTCATTCAGGTAAAATGTGTGTGTGTGTGTGTGTGTGTGTGTGTGTGTGTGTGAGAGAGAGAGAGAGAGAGAGAGAGAGAGAGAGAGAGAGAGAGAGAGAGAATCAGAAGTATCTGAAGTTTGGGATTTAAAAAGATAGTGAATTATAACATAGCCCTATACATTTAACTTGAAAACAAAAATACTATTGTTTGTACTCTTCCCCAGCTCAACAGTACAAAGTTGTTTGGTTCTGTCCCATTCTGAATCATCAATATCTAAGGGGTTAATCCTTTAGCACTTGGAAATGGAGATTTGCTGGCAGTAAAATACAGCATGGAGCTCACTCTCATAGTTGACTTGATCTCATGGCTTTAGCAGTAGTTAGGGGGAAGGGGAAGGAGACACCATCACCACCCACACATCCTACCAAATGCTGAATGAATCAGAAAAATGCTAAATCCCCATTCTATCCCAAAGGTCAGACAATATACCAGGAAATAGCTGTGAGCGTGAAGTGCTAGGTCAATAGCATTGAGAAATTGCTACTCCTCTGGGGTTAACATAGTGAACCACGAAGGCATCATATGCATTCATGTGGATATGGAGAAAAGATCTCAATTACTCTTTTCTCAAAGTATTTGCTGTGTGTGTGAGTGTGAGTGTGTGTTCAGGGGAGGGGTGAGAGGGGGACCCAGACCTGAGAATTTTTAGTGCCCATCGCCAATATAAGAATCTAAAAGGCAAAGATAAAACAAGTCAATTTTTTCATCATTTCTATATTCATTTAGTTTTATATTTGAAATATGCAAAATGTGTAACAATCACAATGCTTTTGGCCCACAGGGCCTCAAGTAGGATAATAGCCATTGCCATTATATCAATCAGCCAGTCAGCTTTAATTAAGCATCAACTTTGTTCCAAGAACAGTGCTAAGAATGGAATATCCAAAGACAAAAGCAAGGGTAAACAGTTTTTTCCTCAAGGAGTTTACCTTCTAATGAGGGACACAATCAACACAGGTGTAAGCATATTCAAAATGCATACAAGACAGGTACATGGTAATATTGTAGAAAAAGTCACATGCAGGAATAGCCTGTTGCAGAAAGTCACATTTGGGCTAAGCCTTGATGGAAACCAGAGACAACAAGAGGCAGTGGTAAAGATAGAGAACAATCCAGGCAAGGGGACCTTCCAATGTGAAGATCCAGACATAGATAAGGCCTTCTAGCGAGGCCAGTATACTTGGACCACCAAGTACAAGCAAAGTGTAAAAGTTTTGGAAACACAGACTGTTCATAGCATTGTCCTACATCCTTGTGGAAAGAAAGAAGGAAGGAAGAAAGGAAGAAGGAAGGAAAGAAGGAAGGAAAGAAGGAAGGAAGGAAGGAAGGAAGGAAGGAAGGAAAGAAGGAAGGAAGGAAGGAAGGAAGGAAAGGGGAGGGAGACAGACAAGCATTTATTAAGTACCTACTGTGTACCAATGTGCTAAGCACTTCACAAATATCATCTCATTTGATCCTTGAAACAACCCTGAAAGGTAGGTGCTGTTTCATAGTTGAGAAAACTGACATACTAAGTTTAAATGATATGCCAAGGGCCACCCAGCTAAGAAGTGACTGAGGCTGGATTTGAACTCAGGTCTTCTTGACTCCAGGTCCAACACTCTACTACCACCTAAGATACTTTTCTAAAAAACAGAGCTGCTAAACAGAGGAGTTTCTATTTGATACTAAAGGTCAAGGGAGCCAAGGAAATTTATGTAATGGGGAGCTCCCATGAATTTTAGGAAACTCACTTTGACAGTTGGGTAAAGAACAGATCAGAGTGGGGAGCAACAGAAGGCAAGGAGAAAATTAGTGTGCTGAAATTGTTCAGGTGAAAGAAGACAGTGCCCTGATCTAAGGCAGTCACTTGACTACAAGGATGATAGTGTCCTCAACAAAGAGAGGAAAGTTCAGAAGGGTGGGCAGGTTTGGTGGCGGGGGGAGATAATTAGCTGTGTTTTGTGTTTATGGAATACCCACTTCAAAATATCCTAAAGTGAGCTGGTGATGTGCACCTGGTGCTCAAGTGATATTGGAGATCATATGCATAGAAGTAAATGAACCCAAAGGAGATGAAAAGAACAAACAATCCTAGCAAAATGGCCCCAGTTATTAGCAAAAGCACTCCAGAGTTTACAAAGAGACAGTTTCATTTTTATATTGAGCATTAATACAGCCAAATTAATACAGCACAAAATTCTAAATTTTGTGACCAAACACCTTCTGATATATGATTTACTAGATCAATAAATCCTACTTCATTGAGGCACGGAGGTAGATAGAATAATCTGGTAAATGCCCTAGGCAGTGGTTTGAACCTTAATCTTAGTAAAGCCAAACCCAGTTCTCCATCCACTGGGGCACACTACCTATACTGAAACATGCCTTACTTCCAGAAAAAAATGGGGAAGTTGTGAAATCCAGAGATAATTCTAAAATTGGTACTTCGGCCTTAAAACTCAAGTCACCAATGGATCTTCTCTGGTTTTCATTTTTCCTTTTCATCTGTACTTTGCAACCAAGGATTCCTGTACTGAAAAGTGCCATTGGTGGTGTATCCTGGCCCAATGGAAAATGCCTTGAGCTGGGATTCTGGGATCTGCTCCTGTTTCTTCCACTACCTATTTGTGTGGCTACTGGCAAACCTTTCACCTCTTCAGACCTCAGTTTTCGAACTTGAGGGAATAAGATGAAGAACCTTTCCAGATTGATTATAATGAACCAGTCCGCTGAAATTTGAAATTGTATGCCCTAACTATTGAATCTAATTTCAAAAATTTTGTTTTGAGAGGGGGGCAAATTAAATCTACTGAACATTGGACTTGCATTTGGAGTGACCTGAGTTTGAATTTGGCTTCAGACACTAAGTGCATGTGACCCTGGTTAAGTCACTCACCCCTCTGTCTTGGCTTCCTCAAATATAAAATTGAATTATAATAGCACCTACCTCACATGATTGCTGTAAAGATGTGTGTGTGTGTGTGTGTGTGTGTGTGTGTGTGCATTTCTTTGTAAACCTTAAAGTACTATGTAAAAGTTAGCTCTCTTGTTACTCCAAATTAACCAATTCCTCTTTTTTAATTTTGTGGAGCCAAAAATACTGTTGTCCCAAAGGACAATGAAGAGATCCATGGCAGCTTCAGCTTGTCATCACTGATGACTTGGGTTCCAGAAGTAGTATAGAGGGCATCATCATGGAAGTCTATGATTGCATAAGGACATGGACCAGTTATCTAGCATGAGCATGGAATAACAAATGAACAGCTTATTTGTTTGACTGATACCCATAATATTTTTAAAGACCTGGGGGAAATCATCTAGGAAGGACAATCACAGGTCATGGATAAAAAGTCACATACAATGAGGTATGGAGGAGTTGCAATAAATATTGGTGGAAGGCAACAGAAACCATACAGATAATATCATGGAGCCATCAAACCTAGTATAGTCTTATGTATTGTTACTTTTATGCCTAAATTACACAACATATGCTTTCCTCATATTCCTACAAGACAGTACTCCACTGAAATACACAATACTCTGAAGTTTCTCACTATTTTTGGTTATCTCTTTGGCCCAAGTTTAAGGCATTCACAGAATCCTACAGCTAGAAGAAAATTCAAGAGATGAGTCAGGTCAGCCCTTTGGGAAATGTTGAAACTTCATATTACAATTGGGTCCTAAACTGGTGTTTTAGTACAAAGGTAACATCCAGGCCATTTAGGCTTTCTGGGGTCTAATTCTTCAATATGTACAATTTGACCCATTGGTAAATTAAAGCCATTGCTTGTCTAGTCATTGAATAATTAGGTTTACAATATTTTCATAAAATCTCAGCACAACAATATTTTATTTTGAATAAAACATCACTATAATAAAAAGAATAATCCAGACTCACCCTTACACACATATTTATACATACTTATACCTGCATATGTTTCCTACAAATATTCCTGAGCTACTCCTGGAAGAAAAATTGCCAGAGCCACAGCACTTTGATGAGCTTGCTCTTCACTTTCCCTGGTCAAAGACTGCATGCTTCCATTAGACTTTGGAACCTGATATAATCTGAAATCCCGTCTTCCTTCACAATCACTTTCCCCAGTCCTTAAGTTGTCGCTCTCTGTATATTATTTTCTTCTTGGGAAATGGACCCTAGTGTAGGTCTGAGAATGAGCTATGGAAATCTGTTAAACATCTCCATCTGCTGTTAGAAACAGGAACTCTTGTCTTAAGTTCCTTTAGCTTATTGTAGGTACCCAACCATGGAATGGCATGAGAATTCAAAGAACACAAGGGCTTCCTCATTTCCAGGATCTTTTTTCAGATGAGTCAGGTCTGTTTTCTGTTTGTAAAGATTCCTTACCTGACAGAAGATCTATCCTTTAACAAAGGTAGCCATTATTTTTTCTAGCCCACATATACCATATATCCTTCATCTATACCCTCCCATTTCACTAGATATTTAATATTTCAGCCTTGGAAAACTTGAACTTTCTTCTAGAATGAAGGTCTCTACTCAAGAGTGGTAGACTTTAAGGAGTTCATGATTTTACACTCTGTATAATTTATACCAGAATTTTTGAAAGATGATGCTCATATTATACACATTATATGGTTAAGTCTCTACTATATCTGTATCACATATTACATATATAAGTGGCAAAAAGCATCATTGAGCACATGTATTACTGTAAAAGGAGGCATGTCCATTGTGTAACAAGGAGAGATAGTAAAGAATCTATGTGTGGCCCCAGAGATAGTAAAGGAACCAGAGTAAGGCCCAGGGGAAAGAAGCAATGTGGAACATGGATCCTCTATGGGGAATGTGGGGAAGGGCATGGATAAGAATCATGCATAATTAAAAAGTGGGTCTTCAGTCTGTGTCTGGAAGAAGTAGCAACAATTATAAGATCATGGATCTGTCAAAGAATTAAATGTAAACATAGATAGCACCAACATTCTAAATACTTCTTGACCAAGAACTGTGAATTGTAAAATAATAATAATCAGTGATGATAATGATAAGTGGTGTGTCAAAGCCAGATTAATTTTCTTCAATTCAACACACTAAACCATGAAGACTTTAAGTCCCAGTGACGCTACATTAATTCCAAATATCTCAAAGAAAGACAAAGAATATGACACAGGAAAACACCATCAGATTTCTCAGGGAGAAGAGTGACCCAATTATTAAAGACTTGGGAAATTTCCTCATGCTTGCTATAATTTTTTGTACAACTGGTATCTTCACTTAAACACCAATAGAAGGTGTCTGGTTAAATACCCACAAGACACATGAGGAAATGATTCACAATAAACTTAAAGAGCTGGACAAGAGCATTCCAATCTCTCATCCAAGCCTCCAATAGCAATACTAAGCAAACGATTGATTATCTGCAGCCCTTGTCTTGTTATACCTGGGTCTCCATAAGCATCCTGGGGTAGAGTGGAAATAGCATAAAATAAGAGGAACTGTTTTCAAATCCCCACTCTGCCTATTGTTTATATGACTTTGGACAAGTCCCTTCTCTGTAAAGTGAGATTAGGCTCAATGACCTTCAAGGTCTCTTCTTAGCTCTGAATTTATCATCCATTAATAAAAACAATGTTTTCACACACACACACACACACACACACACATACACACACACACACACACACACACACACACACACACACACTCCCCTAATTTCCTTTTCCTCTCCTTCCCCTTTCCATAAGACAAATCCATCCTTCAAGGGCCTCCTCCTCCTCCTCCATGCAGCCTTCCTGGACCACAGTTCTCTCCTCTTCTTATTTTCATAACACTGTTACATTATTTATTTAACAAGGAAACTTGTCCTGCTTCGCCACATTTTGACTTCAGTCTTTACTGAAATTTAACTCCTGTATTGTTATTTAACTCTTCACTTGTCTACATCTACTTTCCCCAACTAGATTTCAAGCTCCTTAAGGGCCTTAAGCCCTCAGACACAAAGATTACAATGACCATACCAGGCCTTCACAAAACAGGCCTAAGTAATGCCCATACCAGTGTTTTAGATACTGGGCTGACCAGGATCCCCATTTGTGAGGCATGTGAGTCTTACCCTTCAACATGCTGAATAAGGAACTAGTATTGTCTATCTGTTTAATCTAGCCTTGAGGATCCACTTTCAAGGTATTTACTGACCCAAATACCCAGTTCAATGCCTTGCCCTCTCCATTTCCAGGTCCCCATGGTTTGGAGAAAGAACCCAACACTGAAATCAATGTTGCTGTCCTCTATAATAATCATAGGACCATATGGACAACATACCCAATCAACTGGTACTTCCCCATTCTATGGCTACCAAATTGCTAATTTCTGCTTCCCTCATGGCGTGTGAGTCAAGAATCTTTTTCCCTGGGGTGACTAGGTGGCGTAGTGAACAGAGTACCAGCCCTGGAGTCAGACTCCAGGAGGACCTGAGTTCAAATCTGGCCTCAGACACTTAACACAAAACTAGCCATGTGACCTTGGGCAAGTCACTTAACCCCAATTGCCCTACCTCCCCCCCTCCAAAAAGGAAAAAAAAAACCCTTTCCCCTCCTAACTGTCCTTGTACTCTCATCTGCATCAAGTATAATAATAATACCCTTCATCAGTCCCTTTCATCTTCTGGCCTCTTCTCCCATTGGGCCCTCTAGGCCATTCCCTCCAGCATTAAAAGCTCCTCTTAATCTTAGGTCTCTTCTTTTCATACTATGTTATTATCTCATGCTTGTGGAATCTTGGTTCTCTCCTGAGACACCATATCCCTGGCTACTTGAAAAGACCTTCTTCTCTCGTGCCCTTTTGACGTGCTAGGAGATGAAGAGAACTCATAATATTCAGTGTTCCCCACTGTCATTAACATTTTGTCTGTGTCTATAACTATGCAATCTCTCTGTCCTTCTATATGAAGGAATAGTTCTCTTTTCTATAATCTGCTGCTCTCGAAGGTTCTCCCCTTCCTTCCTCAAGACATTCAGTGTCTGGAAAATATATTTCCTCTCTACACTAACTCATGCCTTTGTTTTTGGAGACAATAAACATACATATAAGTGTCCTTTCAATCAATCTGTCCTCCCAATTTTTCAACCTTTTCAACTCCTATGACCAACATCATCACTCTATCTTGGCCACCCAAAAGGACTTCACCATTACTCACAACTACACTGACCTCCATGATCTTAAACTCTGAAATATTTTTGTCTGAATCATTTATCTTTCCATCTCTCCCTCTACCTCACTCTTTTTATATGTATACTTCATCCTTACTGTGAATTTCAATCTGAGCAGTCCTTCCTGTTCTCCTAGTCTATTATTCCTTCCTTAATCTCACTTTCCCCCCTGCACAATCTTGATCCTGTAGTTCACCAGCTCAGCTACTTGTCCTCCAACCTCTGAAATCTCTTGCTGCTTTGTTCCACCACAGCTCACAACTCAGCATTCTCAGCTCTGGATCATGCCAACTATTTGTCTTTTCCACTCCTCTTGCCATGCTTCCCATAGAGAAAGGCATGTCATCCTGCTGATTAAAACCTCTATAAATTTTTATCTAATTGCCACTTTCCCCTCTTTACCTATTCAATTGACTTTCCATTATATACCTTTCAGTTGCTTTTCTAAAACTATTCCTTTCTCTTAAAGCTGTCTACATGACTCCCACCTCTATGCTCTGAAGAGAATTCCAGCTCCAACTTTACTGTAAAAATCAAAACCATCCTTTTCGAAAATGCCTTAAGTACATAATGCCTACTTCATACCTCAAAATGTTCATCCATCTACTTTTCCTTTATGCCAGTCTCAAGAAGAACTCTTCCTTTCTCTCCTTCAAATATTCCTTTTCTACCCTCTCCACTGACTCCTTCCCAGTCTCTCACCTCTTTCAAAACAAAAGGAAAATATTCCCTTGATTCTGGCATGTCCTTGGGTCATTGTCTTATGTTTCTTTTCATTTTTACACACAAACTCCCAGGAAAAGTCAGTCGTGGTCCCTCTATTTTGTCATCATTCATTCACTCTTCAACATTTTGCCATCTGGCTCCTGACTCAATAGACCCTCTACTGATGTAGCTTTAAGTTCTCCAATAATTTCCATTGCAAAATCTTATAGCATTTTCTCAGGTTTCAAGTTTCTCAAGTTCTTGGCAACTTTTGATAGTGTCAACCACCCTACTATAAATTCTCTCTTCTCTCTGTCTGTGCAATATTGCTATATTTTCATTCTCTTTCCATCTGTCTGAACACTGTTTCACAGTCTTTTTTGTTGGATTCCTATTCATCTCTCTATATTCTCTCCATAGGTGAGCTCATTGGTTCCCATGAGTTCTATGACCATTTCTTTGTAGATGATTCCAAAATTTTATCTCCAACCCGAATCCCTCTCCTAAACACTTTTTAAAAAGTTTTATTATCTTTTTAAACATTACAAACCTTTCTAGATTACCCCTGTTTTGTGAGAGGTCTCTTGTAACAAAGTAAAAACAATTAAGAGCTCTGGGCCTGGAGTTAGAAAGAAATTAATTTAAAACCAACCTTGGATATTTCCTAGCCATGTGACCCCAGATAAGTCACTTAATATCTGTTTGATTGTTTCCTCAACTGTAAAACAGGAACATCATTGTCCCTACCTCACAGAGCTGTTGTAAGTATCAAATGAGATATGTGTAAAGCATTTAGCATAGTGCCTAGAATATTTTTGCTGTTTAGATGTTTTCAGTCATGTCTGATTCTTCATGACCCCATTTAGAGTCTTCTCGGCAAAGATACTGGAATGGTTTTGCTATTTCCTTCTCCAAATCATTTTACAGATGAGGAAACTGAGGCAATTAGGTGAGTTGCCCAGGGTCACACAACTAGTAAGTGTCTGAGGTCAGATCTGAACTCGAGACACTATCTACTATGTAACCTAGCTCTCTGCCTAGAACACAGTAAGCATTTAAGAGATGCTTATTTCCTCTTTTCCCTTTTCCCTTCCAAAACCCACCCTATTAATTTTTTAGAAGATAAGAAAAACAATAATTTGTATAGAATGTTCCATCATCATTGTTTTGAAATTATGAATGATCATTGTATTGACCATAGTTCTTAAAGCTTTCAAAGATGGTTCTCTTTACAATGTTGTAATTGTATAAATTCTTCTGGTTCCGCTCAATTCATTCTTCATTAGCTTGTAAAAATCTTCAGAATTATTAATTTTTATAATATTGATGTTATAGTATAAATTGTTCTTCAGATTCTATTTACTTCACTCTGCATGTTTATATGAGTCCATATCTCTTTGACATGATTTATTTCTTCATTTCTTACAGCATAATAGTACCTTTCAATTCATATAACACAACTTACTTGGTCATTCCCCAGTAGACTAGCATCTCACTAGCTTCTGGGGTTTTTTGTCACCACAACAAGAGCTACAATAAACATGATTCTCCATATCATATCCACCCTCCTTCTTGGAAGCCAGCAACTGGTATAGCTGAACCAAAGAGCAAATCATGTGTTAAACAAGTTTCCTTCTGTTGCAACAAGACAAAGCCAGGAGCACTTCATCTTCATTCCCTCAGAGTGAGAACCATTCCACCAGCAAGTAGATGGCAATGGGTATCTGTTACAAATCACAATACACATGTGAATTACATATATGTATCTATACATGTATGTATACACACGTGTACATTTAATATCGCTAACATTTTACATATCACCTACAATGAGCTTAGGCACTGTGCTGAGTACTTTACAACTATCATCTCTCTGGAAGGTAGATCCTATTATTATCCCTATTATACAGATGAAGAAACTGAGGCAAACAAGGGTTAAGTGACTTGCTCAGTTAACCAGCTGGTAAGTTATCCAGCTAGTAAGAGTCTGAGGTCAAATTTGAACTCAGGTCTTCCTGACTCTAGGCCCAGCACCCACCCAGTATTATGCCATTAGCTTACATAAATACATACATATGTACGTATACACCCATGCATATACATACACACATATGTGTGTATATATATATAATTACTAATTTCATGAGGTAAAGAAGAAATAGATGGTGGTTAAAATACCAAGCTATTCATATAAGATAAAAGAGGATATATATATATATATATATATATATATATATATATATATATATACACACACACACACATAAATACACATGCATGTGTGTATGCGTTCCCTGTGACAGGAGATAGAGAATAGTGAAAAGTCTGTGAAGAAATGAAATCCCCTGAGGCAATTACAAGTAGAAAGAAAACACTGTGGAAGTCAGCTGTCATAAACCAATCTCTAATTTTTTTAGAGAAGGGAATACATGCTCAAGTCATACACAGCCAATTGTGACTAGAGAACAAAATGGAGTTGGTTATATCAGGTCTTAACAATCAACTGTTCTGTAACTTTCTGTGTATAATTTGAAATTGCTTTGCACATTTATAAGTCCACTAAGAGTATGTCAGTTTTCTTGTTTATCCGTGGCCCCTTCAACATGTGCCATTCTCCTTTTTGTCATCTTTGCCAAGCTGATGGGTGTGAGGCAGAATCTCAGAATTGCTTTAATTTGCATTTTTTTTGAATTAATAGTCATTTGAAGCATTTTTTTTCTTATTGCTATAGATAGCCTGGGTTTTTTCCCTTGAGAACTGCCTATTCATATATTTAGATAATTTATCAACTGGGGGAATGGCTCTTATTATAAATATTGAATGAGTTATTTAAGTCTCCTGAATGTCTCATTGACAACTGCCCTCTGGATATCTTCTCCTAGATGTTCTATCAATATCTTAAACTCAACAAGTTCTCAAAGTGTGTAATGATCTTGACCTTTAAATTCATCCCCTTCTAATCCTCCATATTACCATTTAGGATTCAGTACCATCATCCTGCCAGTCATCAGAGTTCAGTAAATGATAAGGTCCAGGAGAGATGTTTCATTTTTATCTCTATCCCCAGTGTCTAGCCCAGTGCTTTGCACAAAGTATACAATACAATATAAATATTTGTTGAATTGAATTGAATTTTATTTCATATCCAAGCACCAGTTGTTAAATCATTGATTCTTCCTCCACAAAATCTTTCCCATGTTTTATCTGTTATCAACATGGCCAACACCCTATCACCCTATTCATACCCTCATCACTTCTTCCCTGGACTATTGCGATAGCCTCCTCATTAGTCAACCTGCCTCAAGTCTCCCCCTTCTCCTGTCCATACAGTTGCTAACATTATTTTCCTACAGTGTAGGTCCATGTTCCTCTCCTACTCAACAAATTCCAATGGCTCCCTTTTGCCCTTGAGATTAAATATAAACTGTTTTTAAAGCCCTTCACAGCCTGGTCCTACACTATCTTTCCCTTCATTGTACTTGCTCTCTTTTGTCTGTATTGCAGTCTATCCAGTCTTTTCGATGGTTCTCACACACAAAATTTTTTCCTGGAAACTGTGTTTTTGCACTGGTTGTCTCTCATTCCTGAAACCTCTTTACTGCAGCCTCTTTACTTCTACACACACACACACACACACACACACACACACACACACACGAAAATATTTTGTCTCCTTTAAAAGTCAACTCACTTTCTGTCTGAAGCCCTTCTCATTCTAGTTGGCTAGATGTGATCTACTCCCCAAATATCTGTGTTGTACATTCTCATACATATACAGCTGTCTCCTTTCACTAATAGTAAGCTTTTTGCAGGCAGTAACTTTTTTTGCCTTTGTATCCCTGGCTCCCAGAATAATGACTTGCATGTGGAAGATGCTTTATTAGTGTTTACTGACTGATTGATTTATATCCCTCAAATTCTTTGGGTCTAACAAAATTTGGTTAGATAAACTTACAATTCACTGTTTATTTTGATCAAATATAAATTCAAACAAGACTGAATTCTCCCTTTCCTTCCCTCCCCATAATTTTTCATGATGTGTAAGGTATGTAAGAGTTCTTTGAGCTCTATACTTTAATACTGAGTCAGAGTGGATGGAGTGGAATAGTGGTACAAGGGATAGGCTGGGATCAGTTCCAATCTAGCCTCAGACTCTTCTTAGGTGAGTGACCCTGGGCAAGTCATCTGCCTCAGTTTCCTCAACTATATTATAAATATTATAATAATAGCGTCCAGGGGTGGCTAGGTGGCGCAGTGAATAGAGCGCCGGCCCTGGAATCAGAAGGACCTGAGTTCGGAGCCTGCCTCCGACACCTAATCCGCACAAACAAAAACCTAGCCGTGTAACCTTGGGCAAGTTACTTAACCCCAATTGCCCTAAAGGGGCAGCTAGGTGGCACAGTGAGTAAAAGCGCCGGCCTCGGAGTTGGGATGACCCGAGATCAGATCCGGCCTCAGAAAATGAGCACCCACGCATAAATAATGACTAGCCGTGTAACCTTGAGCAAGTTACTTAACCCCAATTGCTTTAAAAAAAAAAATAATAATAGCGTCCATTTCTTAGGGTTCTTGTGAGGCTCCAATGAGATAATGTGCCTGATGCATAGTAGGTACTTCATAAACGCTTGTTCCCTTTACTTCCTGCCACAAGGATATGAGACAATGCCAAGAAACTTAGCGGAAGTTAGTGACAGATGCCAAATGACTTACTATAAGTATAGCTACAGGCAGTACTGTTTTCCTAGCTCTTGTAAGTTCCTTGAGGACAGAGACTTAGTGTAGTAACTAGCATGGAATACATGCTCAATACATAGTTATTGAAGAAATGAATGATTGAATAAAAAGAAAAGAAGGAGAAGCAAATACCACTGGCTTATTGTTTATCTCTAATAATCTAATTCCAAATAATATCAAATTGCAGAAAATTAGAGAAAAATGGTAAAGGACTTAAAAGAAAGGTCACAAATGGTGGAATGACTGCTCAGATGACAAGAACATTAGACAATGATATGGATAGCCTCTTGCTCACTAATGTTGCATTGCCCTGCTTGAAGACAACCAAGAAATCCTCACCCCTACCACTAAAACCCTACTCCTGTACTTTATCAGGTCTTCAAGGTGACCTTGGGTTGTCAAATACTACACACTCAAAAAGCTGTCCAAGGTTCTACCAAATTGGAAAGGCTTTGGGGATAGCTCTGATGATGGATAGTATGTCCATTGTCTCAGTCCACAAGTCTTTCTTCAGTGCCAGACACTGTGCTAAGTGCTAGGGACCCAAAGAAATGTGAAGGGATAATAGAGGGAACAATAAGCAAATAATTATCAACATTATACACACAGAGAGACACACAGAGAAATATATGTATATATGTACACATACATACACATTGATGGAAAGTCATCTCAGAGGGAATATATTAGTGGGAGGTAGGAGGTAAGAAGGGAACAGGAAAGAACTACTGTAGAGGGAAAGATTTGAGCTAAATCTTGATGGAAGTTAAAGATGAAGCTAAGGAGGGAGAACACAGTCTGACAATCAGCTTCGCTAAATTCAAAGGGTTTTGTTACCGTCAGTCACAAAGCAGTTCTTAATATGTATGTCACCTTTGGCAAGTCACTTAATCACTTAATCTCTCTAGGTCCCAATTTCCTCATTTTAAAAATGATCCATTAGGGCTATAGGACCTCACAGAGTCTTTACAGCTTTCAACTCATGATTCTATGATACAGGAATGCCAAGCATTGAGGGATAGCCTACGCAAAGCCCCACAAGCAGAAGAGGAGAATGCTGAGTTTAGGAGACAGAAATAAGCCAGTTTGGCTGGAACAGAGTGTGGGAGGAAGGCAGGAATGTAGGAAATCAATCTGGAAAGTGAGGCCTGGACCACATTGTGAAGGGCTTTTAATACCACCTCGAGCAATTTCTATAGACAAAAGGAAGCCATGAGCAGAGAACAGCACCATCAAGTTTGTGCTTTAGGAAAATCATTTGTCAGTCAGTCAACGAAGGCAGCACAATTAGTAAGGGACAGGACAGAACCAGAAATAGAACCAAGCATCTAACTCTATTTCCGCCCCCCCCTGCCCCCCAGCCCCTGATTTTTTTTTTTCTGCATGGTGCTCCCTGTCCATATCCTGATTGGTCAGACATAACATACCAGTTGAGATAGTATGGTGCCTCACTTAGGGTTTGGAACCACACTTAACATGACCTTTGTCCCTGAAATAATCATTTCCCTTAATCTAACCATTAGACTTATTGATTGATCATATTCTATTTGCTAATTATACTAATCCATTGATTTAAGAAGAGTCTATAGCTTATCTGCGTTTACTTCTTATCTAGAATGATGATGGGTACTCTAGAATATTTCATTTAATGTTGAGTTTGCTGAATAGTAAATAAAAATTATTCCTAAACTTTATGAAAACCTTTTCTTTCTTTCAAGGCTTACAAGTTTACTTGTTGCCTTTTATTTATACAGAACTTTGCTTTACAGTTACAAAGTACTAATGCATTTATATATAATGTATATATGTATGTATATGTACATATGTGCATATATGTGTATATATATATATATTCTTGTTTGAATCTCATAGCAAAACTGTGTAGATGGCAGAGCAGATATTTGTATCTCCATTTTTACAGATGAGGAAACTAAGTCTCAAAGAGGATATGAGATTGATTAAGGTAACACAATTTGCAGAGCTGGGACTCAACCCCAAAATATTTTGACTCAAAGTTTAATGGGCTGACCCCTGTGTCAGACTCTCTTCCATTCTATTTAACCATCATTGACAAATGATCAATTCCAACAGAAGGAAAAATGGCATATAAAGAAATAGCTATGAAGCCTAATTGAAAGTTTAGACTAAGCAGATGGCTGAAAATTAGGATGAAGTGATCATAAAATCCTCATTAAGAATTCCTTATTAGGCTAGAAAGCAATTCAAGTTTCTGTAGGTAAATCTAGTGCATCAGAATACTTCCTTTTTTCTGTTTCTGTTCATCCATCCAGTCATCCATCCATCCTTCCATCCATCCATCCATCCATCCATCCATCCATCCATCCATCCTTCCATCCATCCATCTGTCTCACAAAAAGCAGGTACACGGGGAATGCTCTGTCTTCTTTGTATTGATCTATATGAGAACTTTGAGCAATGAAATTCGAAACTTGATAGTGATCTTTCCCCAAACAAGCAAGAGCAGACTCAAAATCATATTTTCTTTCCCAATCTAATGTAAGAATTCTGGCCATAATCTTGCTGCTATGCAATAATCATGTTTTTATTTTCTTAAGAGGGGGTACTGCATGGATCTATGGATCTGGTAAAATACTATTGTTTATATGGGGGGAGCTTACTTTTTAAGGGCGAGAGTTTTTCTGTAACAAAAACTGTAGGGCCTTCCTTCTGTCCTCTGCTGCATGGAGAGATTAATCGGATTTAGTGAGTCCTGAAAAACATGCTTCTATTCTTATTAGCTTTCCTTAGTAAGTATCCTAGATTGATGAATCTGAACAGTAGCAATTTGTTACACAGCAGTCCACTGAAACTCAAAAGATGAGATCTATGTGATCCTTATCAAAACAGACCTGTTCATTCACTGTCACTAAAGAAAGTGTTTGTGTTGATATTTGCTGAACAGAATGGGAGTAGATTTGGGGGGAGGGGAGGGAAAAAAGTTTAAATCAGGCTAGGTGGGTAGGGCAGACTGACAATCTAATGCCAAAGTAGAGAAATGATGCCATGTGTTAAGGAATGTCCTAAATATTCAATGGTGCAACTTACATTTCATTTAAAAAAATAGATAGCTGGCTCCATTAGGGTGGTTTCAAAGCATGGTATCTCTAATTGCAGAAGTATGAGCATTCTTGATCTATCTGAGCAGTTTCTCCTATATGTTCCAAAAGTACCTGACCTTGATATAACTGGCATTTGCTTCATCTCTTGAGCAAGTATCTGAAACCTATAAGTAAGTGAGGCAAATATTGGCCAGAAGGCAAGGTCTATCAGCTCATTCAAGGAATGGCACCACTGGTCTTTACAGAAAAGCTTTATGGTAGTTGACCAATGAGTTACAGTTCACTCTCCACGCTATCACAACGAACTAGTACTAACAAACACAAACACACAGCATTTGTTCCATGCTAAATCGTGTGGTATTTCATGAGGTTGAATTGTGTGCTATTTTTCCTAACTCCTGGAAAGGCTTCTAATATGGGACTTTATAACACTGACTTCAAGAAGTGGATTTATAAATGAAGTTTTAAATTTAAAAAGAAACTTGTTGAAGTGATAATATTTATTATTCAAAAGCTTCTCCTCTGTATGTGACTAAAACAGACAATAGGCAATCAGAAACATCTGTTTCTTTTCCAAGTGAATCTTAGGATGCTTCCAGTGCCCTTGTTTCTGAAGGATGCACCAGATTGAATGATGAAATGTTAATGGTGACCCAAGATGGATACTAACAAGTAACTTTAAAATTATTAGTAAGGAGATACAAGAAGACATCTCACTCCTTTGCAGAGATAGGAGTCCACAGGTGTGGAACATCGCATATAAAATAAGATTTCTTTTTCAATTCATCCATCACTGTTGCTGATCCCCCCACCCCCGTTCTTCCTCTTTTTTTTCTTTAAAAAAAATTTGTCATAAGGGATAGCTCTCTGGGAGTCGAGAGAGAAGGATAGAAGGGAAAATGCTAGACTATTTGAAATTGAAAAGCAATCAAAATCCCTTTCTAAAAATCATTAGGAAGGAGAAAAATTAAAGACAATAATCAGGCAATTTTGCAGTAAAACTCTGAATGCTATTCTCTTGAACAAAACCATCTTATGATGTCTAGCATGTTTGCAAATTTAAGATGAAATGTGCATATGATTCAAGTGCTTTTGGATAATTTCTCCTCATTGTTGTTGTTATTGTTTTAATGAAATAAATGCCAAGTCCATGGTTCTGAGAAATGTCAGCCCATGCGTGGCAGCTGCTCTCCTCGCTGCCGAGGGAGGGAGGGGATGGATGCGCCAAACCCCACAGCACTCTGCGGAGTCACTAGTGAGAAAACAACAAAGGCCTCTCCGTGCAACTAACACAGATGTGCCCAAAGCCAAACTGTCAGAAAGAGTTAAGATGACAGCTACTCACAGTTCATTATTGCCTTCTCACAGGTCACTGGGTGACAAGCTGGGTCAGTGTGCTTTGGCGGCTGCCACAGTCCTTCCCCCGGCCCCCTATTCAATTTAAATAAAGGTAAGCTGTTCAATTTGATCAACTAATGTAAACAAACACATTCCCTACACTCTCTGAGGCTGGAGCATGGCATTTATTTATGGTACCTGTGCATCACCCATCTCTCCTTAGACACTTCTTTCACCCGGGCCCGAGAAAATTGACTTCAGCTACCTGATCCAGGCAACAAATTCATTTTGTCAGGATGGAGCTAAAACATGCAGTGGAATATAATTTGTCATCAAGTCAAGACGTTTTATAATAGAGAGAATTATCTATTTACTAGGGAGAGGGAGCAAAAGGATGGAGAGGTTTTTTTTTCCTTGTATAAGTCAAACAGTAATGTACTATTTCACAAGTTTTTAGGCATAAATCAGTGGCCAGTTTGGAGGTGGGCCTAATTTGCTCTTGGTTTTAGTATGGTGTTGTTTTTTTTTTTTTAATGTAGATAATACTCTACCACTAAATAATTACATTATGAAATAGAAAGAATTCCATTTGGATTTTAGGTTGTTGTCCTTCCCTTGGCTTTTTACATGCTTAGCTCAGTGTCTGGCACAGAAAAGGTGCTTAATAAAGACTTATTGACTTGACTTATGAAATGGGACAATACCTGATGCCTTTGGATAATACTGATCTTAATAAATGCTTTTAAATAGGTGAACGGGCTTGATTCATCAGGATAAGTTAATCACAATACCTAAATGAGTGAGGTTTTTTTTATCTGTCTTAGAGAAAAGGCAGGGTGAAGCCATTTTTGAATTAGCAATTCTGTATTGAACAAGAAACCAGCTGTCCCACAGTTTTGACCCAAACTACCTTTGTTTCTACAGCTTCAAAGACAAGAGTGGTTTGCAAAAGATGAATCCCTTCAAACGGTTTCTGCCCTGATGGTTTTATGCCCTACCCCTCCTTTTCCAATATGAGAGCTCTGAATGGGGTTTTTAAGCTCCCACAAACACAGTAGAGTCAGAAGAGCAGCTATCCTTAGAAAAGCTGCCATTTGGAGATGATGGAAGTGACAAAGAACCCAGATGTAGTTTACCCTCTGGTTTATACAATCAACTCCCCTATTGTTGACTAAAATATACCCTTTATTTTTATTATTTTTTGGTTTGGTAGATTGATCACTTGTTGTTATTGCCTGAGAAATTTGTTGTAAATCCTCTGTCTTATAGTCTTTTATCAAATTATATATGTATGCATGGACATATATAAATACACATATATGTAGTTTTTGCTCCTTCCTGCACTTCATAATTTCTCAAAATATGCCCCCACATTATTTTCTTAGCTACTTTTTGCTCAATTCTGAAAAAAAAAACCTATTTTCCTTCCAGCTTTACTACCAAAAACAATTAATTCCACTACCAAGATTACATATCCTTTCTCCCTTTATCCTTGTAAGTTTCTTTTTGCTTCATTAAAATCCTAAGCAAAAAGCAAGCAGGACAGATTCACTGTATAAGAAAAACATCTCTATTAAATGTTGCTAGACCACAATCAGCCTGCTGCTCTCCTCTGCTTCAAAGTGTCTATTAGCTCAGTAAGATGTCACTGGCTTCAAAGCCTCATAAACACGTAAAAATAAAGGAGCTGTGCCGCCATGATCTAGCTTTGTTTTACAACGTCCTTTAAGATAAGGATGCTTCAGAAATTTTTTTAAACAAGTTTAGGGACTTCTTTCTGCTTTGTTGATATGACTCAGAAAACATCAAGATTTAGTGTGTTAGTGGATTTTTTTAAAGAGGGATCTGGTAGGATCTAATGTACTATCGACATTGTTGTTGTTCAGTCATGTCTGACTCTTCATGACCCCATGGACCGTACTATCCATGGGGTTTTCTTGGCAAAGATACTAGAGTGGTTTGCCATTTCCTTCTCTAGTGGATTAAGTCAAACAGGATAAGTGGCTTGCCCAGGGTCACACATCTAGTAAGTATATGAGGTTGGATTTGAATTCATGTTTTTTGACTACAGACCCAATATTCAATCCACTAAGCTACCTAGCTGCCTCTAAATCACCATTACTTTTATTTTTTAAATTTAAAATAAAAGTAAACCACCGTTACTTCTATTTACAAAAAAACAAACAAACAAACAGATGGGAGGTGTTTCTGAATGCCTTCTGACACTGCAAATGAACAATGAATTCCCCAGAAGTGAATCAGATGAAGAGAACAGGGCATTTTAGATTTGTACAGTGCTTTGAAGTTGATCTCCAGAACAAAAGCTCATTTTTGGATACAAATATTCTCCTAGGCATGGTATATGGCTGCAAAGCTTGAAATACTACAGTCTTCGAGGAGTCTGAGAAAAGGGTAATGAAGAACTATATTGTGATCACAGGATGGCTCATTGATGGTTTACTGTGGAGTGTTTGGTCGCCATGCTTCATTCTCCCAGAGGATCAAAATCACATCATGATATTGAGGTCAAGGTATAGTGTCCTGTCCTACTGTGACTGATCAGACCAAAATAAGCTCAGAAGAATTTGCCACAGGTCAGGCACCAATAATGCACAAATAGTGGAGAAGAAGAACATAGTTCAAGGTATACATAGTACTTTTCCCCAATCTCATTCATGCAGAAAGCCTTAGTGCCACACTGGTACCCCATGTAAAAAGATCCAGAGATAGATTCTTGGTGGAAGACCAACAAGAGGACATTGACAAGAATCACACAGAAAGACTAGATGGAACAGTGGTAAGAGTACCAGGTTGGGATCAGGAAGACCCAAATTCAAATCTGGCTTCAGACACTTAAACACTGTGCAGCCCTGGGCAAGTCACTTAACTTCTGTTTGCCTCCATTTGCTAATTTGTAAAATGAGCACAATAACAACACCTATTTCACAAGGTTGTTGTGAGGATCAAGTGAGCTAATATTTGTAAAATGTTTAGCACAATGCCTAGCACATAATAGGTGCTATATGGGTTAGTTATCATTATTAAAATTATTATTGTATCAATGGAGGAAATGCCCACTTCATTTGACACCACAGATTCATTGAAATATGGAAATATAGATACACTCTTTATTGCAAGACATCATTTGGGCTATTGAAAGAACCAGTGGAAGAACCAATGTTCAGCACATTGGATAGATCCTCTGATAGGAGAATCTGCATAGTCAAATGAACCACGATCTCCTAGAATGAAAAGGTACAGATGGGTTGCAATCTGTACCAATAGAGAGAGTATTTCATTCTTTGAGCTCATGGATATACTGAAACATGCAATCATATCCCTTAGGCAGCATCACGGAACTAGGCTGTGAATTATAGAAAATTATAAAAATAAGTCCTTGTGATATGGCTTTAAGGTGCCATCTTTAAAGAAGGTTTCAAATGCGTGTAGCATTTTGAAAGGAAATCAGGAGACCTAGAGTCTAGTCCAAACTCTGACTCAGACTAACTCTGGGACCATTGTTAAGCCACTGTATTTCTTTGCACATCGGCTGCCTTATCTGTCCATCAAATGAGGACTTGGGGATTGAATGTTCTCTAAGGTCTCTTAAAGTAATCAATTTCTATGATTATTTAATTTTCATACAAGTCTTGACATGAGGAATGACTTCATTGAAAATTCTGAGAAAAACATAAAAAGCTTAAGGTTGTTTTGCTTTTAAATTTGTTCCATGAAAAGGTTTCAACATGGCCTTAGAGTAAGATTCAAAGGATCATTTTTTTGCCTGTGAATGACAGATAAGCAAAAATGTTCATTCACGTGTATCTACTTTTAAAGATCTGAATTGAAATGTTATTCACAAATAAAGAATTTGGCCTTCTGAACTGGGCTTTTGTAGCTCGAGGAAAATGTTAAGGCTTTGTGACCATGTGCCATAATGGTGCTGACATTGACATAATGGTGTTGCCATTGACATAATGGCACTGGTATGTGACAAAAAGTAATAAATGTAGAAGAATAAAGATGGCTTTTTAGAGAGCACAGGAGGAAACAACATACCATAAATAACAAATATCTTTAGATATTTGTCTCTGAGACCCCAGCAAAAAACTGACTAATTGGTTTATCTCCTTGGCAATGGAGCTTACACAAATTTAGATGCAAAGGAAGACTCTGCATTGGATCATCTCTATAACGTTCTGCATTCTTTAAAATGAAAACATCCAATACACTCCTTAGGCAATTCCATTAATTTACACCAACTACAGGCAGAAACAACCAGTATTGTAGATAGCTTGCAATATAGACAAATAGAGAGAATGCCCACGTTGAAATCTCAGACACGGTAATATAAGGAAAAAGGCAATGGTGTGTTCACTTTAACACATATTTTATTTTAGATTTATATAGGGATTTACAAATATTATCTTTTTTTTTTGCAGGGCAATTGGGGTTAAGTAACTTGCCCAAGGTCACACGGCTAGGTTTTTGTGTGTGCATTAAGTGTCTGAGGCCGGATCCGAACTCAGGTCCTTCTGACTCCAGGGCCGACACTCTACTCACTGTGCCACCTAGCCACCCCTACAAATGTTATCTTAAGTTATCCTCACAACCCTGAGAAGTCGGCACTGTTATTATCTCCAATTTACAGATGAGGAAATTGAGACAGACAGAGGTGACTTTCCTAGGGTCACACAGCTAGTAAACATCTGAAGGAGGACCTGGACTCAGGAGCTTCTTGACACCATGTCCAGTCCTTTATCCACTGTACCACCAATTGCCTTAAGCAAGTAAAGGCTTGGAGAATGTTCTCCCCATAGCAACCTTGTGAGGCAGGTGTGTGAACAGCATTATTCTCCTTTTATAGATGACTTTTTATAGATAACTAAGGAAGATGAAATTCGTTGCCCAAAGATAGATGGCTCATACATGACAGATTTAAGATGCTAACCAGGTCCATTCACTCCTCATCCAGTGCTCTCATGCGGTAATAAATGGAATATGCTCAAATGCCAAAATGTATGATAAAGAGAATAAGGTGATAGAAGAAGAATGAATAAAGAGGAAAAGCCATTTTTGCCATCAGAGAGAATTTTCCTCTCCAGGCAGAAACCTGGACAGGAGGGTTTACTTAGAGAGAAGGAGAAGCTACCAGCTAAACGACTGCTAATTTTCTTCATTTAAATACTATTTCTGCCTGTATAATAGCATGCTTGCTCAAAAATGGCAGTTCTCCAGAAATGTGGACCATATAGAGCTTTATTATTATTTCTAAAACTACATTTATGTTTAAATTTCCATTTGCAAAATCACTTTATAATAATTTGAACCAATTCAAATCATCAAATATCTTTGCCATCAAATTAAGAGAGGTCAGGAAGATATCTTCAATTCTGAAATTGTTCAACACAAATGATTTAACACTGAAATAAGTCAATGAGCAAAAGTTTAGACTTTTATTTTTGAGTTTCAACCAAGAGTTCATTTCAATCATATCAGTCAAATCACCACTGAGACTCCCCCATCCCTAGCTAGTGGCAGAAATGATGTAAATGATGTTAAAAGTTATACTTCTTAGGATCAAGAATGGGTCATTTACCATAAACCTTCAATGCAGTGCTGTTTTTAGTCCAGGCCTTGGACTGACACTTTATACTGAAGGATTATTGCTGCATTAGTAAGTGACTTCTCTCCAGTGCCCTACCCCTGAGAACTGCCTATTCTGAAGAACAAGTGAACAAGGCACCAGTGTTAAAGGAGACTGACCATTGTCACCTTCCATCTGCCCGTGTATAGTGGGAACACCAACAAAGACAGTATCCAGATAGATTCACATAAATGTCACCTCTTTCCATTAAATGTTGATCAAAAGCTTGTTTTGCTTGTATGCTGGGGGGCTTTTGAGATATTTTAATAATCTTCAAGAAACCAATTTCACATGAAACTGAAGGAAAATATCTAATGTCATTGAACAATAACTATCAGCTCTGTCACCATCCTACCTTTGAGCAGAGGCCTTAGGATGTTTCCCATCCAGTTTCCTTACCAGAGCCACGGTCAGCTTAGCAGCCCTTCCCCCAACAGACCTTTTGGCATTCAATGGTCATCTAAAGCATTGGAGAAGAGCTGTAGACTTTGGGGTGCTGGCACTTTTATGTGGAACCTAAAAAAACAAAGTCCAGATGTATTTGACATCAAAGATGGCTACTTTTACCCCAAGGGAAATAGCTGAAAATTGTGTCCCCCCAAATACTCAAGAGGTCAATCATACTCTGAGAATCTTGCAACAATTTCATCATACAAATGTTATATAATTTTATGTGTGTGGTTTAAATATGATGGCTCTATGAGTAATCTAGGAATTCTTCCCTCTATTTACAAAAATAATCTGTTTAAATGTATTTCTGTATGGAATCTAACTTCCTTTTTGTTGCCTTTTTTTTGGAGGGGCAATGGAGGTTAAATGACTTGCCCAAGGTCACACAGCTAGTTTTTTTGTGCATGTTAAGTGTCTGAGGCCGAATTTGAACTCAGGTCCTCCTGATTCCAGGGCCAGTGCTCTATTCATCACACCACCTAGTCGCCCCCTGGAATCTAACTTTCAGTCAATGATTATTAAACTTTTATGTGTCAAGGATGCCTTAGCAGTCTGGAAAAATTGATGGGTCTAGGTGTGGTGTGCACTTGTAGTCATTGCTAATGTGGGAAGTCTGAGGCTAGTAGATGACTTGAGTTCAAGAGTTTTGAACTACAGTAGCACTAAAGACAATTGGGAATAGGGGACCACCTAACTGGCTAAGGAGGGGCTAAAGTAGCCCGGTCAGAAAAAGAGGAGGACAAAGTTTTCAGGTCAATCAATCATCAGTGGGATCAGGGTCATGAGTGGCCATTGCACTGATAACCTGGATGAGATAAGGAGACCAGGGCGGGGTGGGGGCAGAAAAGGAGGGAGGGAGAGAGAGAGAAAGAGAGAGAGAGACAGAGAGACAGAGACAGAGAGACAGAGACAGAGAGAGACAGAGAGACACAGAGAGAGAGAGAGAGATGAGGAATAAGGACCAAGGATGAGAAGGAAGAGGAAGGAAAGAAGGAAGAAAGGAATGAAGGAAAGAAGGAAGGAGGGAAGGAAGAAAGGAAGGGAGGAAGGAAGGAAGGAAGGAGCAGAGGGAAGAAGGAAGGGAGTAAAGAAAGAAAAGGAAAAAGAGAAAATGAAAGAAGAAAAAAACAAAAGAAAAAGAATAATCCAATGACCTCAGCAGACCAATGTTTTTAAATGCATAAAATGTATAAGATTATAAGGTAAACCAATTAGAATGTGAATTAGTTATAAAAATATAGAAATAACAAGTTCACAGAACCCAGGTTAAGAATATTTGCTTTAAACTATGGACAACATCAAAATGGGAATATAAGCCTGCTTACTTGGGGAGAGAGAACAACCTGGTTACTCTTTTCAAAATCCATCTTTCTGAAGACTATTTCTGACTTGCCTCTGGCTCACTACGATGACCTCTTCTGCTAAGCGGCTGTCTCGTCCCTGATGAGCTGTGGTCCAGGCCCCATGGTGAATGTGATGCTCTGTCTGGGTCACATCCTCCCTTGCATTTAGCTCCTCTAGGTAGGTCAGGACAAACTCAGGGAAAGCCTGTAGGAAAGGACAAAAGATGCCGGGTCTTTGCCAGCTGTGGCACAACACTCAGTAGAGTGGGAATTATGGGAAGGGAAGTTATTTAAAAGAATAAATATCAAAAATCTACTCTGCTAACAAGTGCTGCACTTTACAGGGCCAAATTAAAACTCTTGTTTGCTTAACAATTAATTTTTTAAAAAATAGAATGAAATTAGTTATATGCATAAAATGCTCTATAAATCATAAAACCTTATATAAATATCAGCTATTATTATTAACTATTAATCCCCTCTTTACTGACATTTTTGCAAATCAAAAGAGCAGCATCCATTACCTCATAATACTGACTTGCTCCCTAATTATTTGGGGGTTTGTCTTATTGCTCCAGCTAGACTTTAAACATATCAGGGCAGGAGGGGGCGGCTAGGTGGTGCAGTGAGTAGAGTGCCAGCCCTGGAGTCAGAAGGACCCGAGTTTGGATCCAGCCTCAGACACTTAACACACACAAACAAAAACCTAGCTGTGTGACCTTGGGCAAGTTACTTAATTAACCCCAATTGCCCTCCAAAAAGCAAAACAACAACAACAAAAAACATATCAGGGCAGGAATCCTGTCTTACACTTCTTTTGTAGCCACATCATCCCTAGCATAGAGCCATGAACATAATAACTATTCAGTAATACTCAATCATTGATTGAATATCTGCCATAAGGAAAAACTATTTTCATTGCATTCCAAATTGTGTTTCCATAATTTAAAATAAACAGATTCTAAAAACTGTATTAACTAGTATATCATAATGTTTACCAGAAGTATGATATCAGAGGAAGGAATGCTGGGCTTGACGTCAGGAAAACCTGAGTGAAAAATCTTACCTCTGATATTTACTCACTATGTGACTGTGGTCAAGCTGCTCAATTTCTCCATGTACCATGAGCTCTTGCAAACTATAAATTATAGAAGGGCTGCCATCCGTGGATCAAAAATCTGGAATGCTTAGCAATATATCTAGACTATATTGGATTATGCTGTTCTTATAGAAATTGCAAAGACTCCTTTTTAGTTCACCTGAATAGAAAAATAGACTTGGAATCTTTCTGCATTTTGTGATCCATAACACTTTTTCTTCACATTATCAATTTCTTTCCTTACTTTGCCCACATTCAAAGTGAGAGTGAGAGAAGTCAGTCAACAAGCATTTATGAAATTCCTACTATGTTTCAGGCACTGTGCCAGGCTATTTACAAATATTATCTCATTTGAACCTTCAACAATCCTCTTGTTCAGTCGTGTTTGAATCTCTGTGACCCCACTTGGGGTTTTCTTGGCAGAGATACTGCAGTAGTTTGCCATTTTCTTTTTTGTTTCATTTTACAGATGAGGAAACTGAAACAAACAGGGTTAAGTGACTTGCCCGGGGTCACACAGCAAGTAAGTGTCTGAGGCCAAATTTGAACTCGGGCCTGGCTCAGCACTCACCATCTGGATGCCCCTAACTAGTCATAAGAGAAATTACTATAGGAATCAGGTACCACATAACAAAAATTCTTCATATCAACATTGAGCAGCTTTGATTCCCAGAGGAGGATGCCTAGTGACTATCTCAGATCTTGAAGTAACAGATTAACTATATAGACAATTGGGCCTCTTTGGGACATAAATTAGGTAATGAGTGTCATGATGGATGAGTGGAGTCAGAAAATTACAGGAGAAGATAAAATGGCAAATGCTCAGGTGGGAGGGAGAAAGGGTCTGCACAGGATGCTTCTGTGGAAAGCATTCTAAGACTCAGTTATTAATGGCTTGTGGAAAATGGAGCAAAGTGCATCATGCAAGTTAAGTCTGAGGTTTGAGAAAAGTTTGAGAAGAAATCTGAAAGCAGAGCAAACCATCTACTCCTAGAGACTGCACAGAGCAGAATAGGCTTTGCAGTGGAGAGTAATAACAGACACGTGGTGCCATGAAATGAGTTGGCTTTGGACTCTCACGACCTGGGCTCCAATTTGAGTGCTACTATTTGCTACCTGTAGCACCTGAGACAAATCTCTGGGCCTCAGTTTCCTGATCTGAAAAGTGATCTCTTGGGTCCTTTCCTGCTCTAAACCTGTGATCCTATAAATCTGAGAATAAACTATACAAGTAACAAAACCATGGGAACAGATGAGTTCTCCTGCATGGGGAGGTCTATGCAGTCATACTGTATTTCCTCCCCCTCCCCATCAAATAAAGATATATTTACAAGAAGAGTCTGGTATGATAAGGGGGCAATGGAAGGCAATGCAGATTGGTTGGGTGAGTAGGACGTAGCAGTGGTAAATAGAGGTATAGGCAATGAACAGTTAGCTGACAGCCAGGGTTTTGGGTTTTGGGTTTTTTTTTTTTGGACTAATGATTTGTTAAACTATATACAAGGTTATGTGCTAAAGAACACAGTACTAATGCCCACTGTTGCTAAACACTGCCACTAATTTAGCAAAAAAGCCCAATTAGGGAATCCATTAATAAAGTCTGTGGTTATACTGGTAGAGTCAACTGTAACAATGTGTTTGAACTAAAGTCTTCTATCATCATTATAGTCATTAATGCTGGTCAGTGGATGATAATATGTTTGAACTCCACGGGTAGCTTTGAATTTCTCATGTTCGTTCTTGCTTTTCAAAGCAGACTCTGTCAATATGTTTTCATTGATTATGGTCTGTCTTGAGCAAAGAAATTATTATCCTGCATAATGGAACTATAAATAGAGCCTTAATTCATGCACTTTCTGATGGTTCTTTCCTGTACTGACATGGTCTCCACTCTCTCTTTAGCTGATATTTGTTTAGTTGAGAAATACTGATTCACTCATTCAGCCAATATTTCCTGGGCCCCTGCTGTGTTCTGGCCATTGCATAGACAGAGAGAGAGTACACATGGTAGAAATTTTGCTGCTTTTGTGTACTTTAATTTTAAAAGAAAGTGAATACCCAATTAAGTATAATTCAAATGGCCCTAATTTGAATTAGTAACAAAAGGCAGCAATAACATAATTATTATTGGTCTAATAATATAAGGTCATATTTTATATTAGGATATTATCTTGTATATCAGGATAATAGCCTAACAAAATAAACAGAAATCAAATTAGGGTTTGATAAGTGTAGGAACGAATTACAAAGTCTTCTGAGAGTACCAAGGAACCAAATTTCATTGCCAGAGAGAGGAAGGTTCATGAAGGAGGTGACATTTAAAGTCTAACTGCATTTTAACATGGAAGATGAAGGAGGGTATTTTAGAAATGTAGAATGGTCAGAATGAAGGTTGAGAAGTAGCACCATGTGAAATATATTTGTAAGTAGTTTGAGTAGTTTGGTTTGCCTGAAGTACAAGTCACCCATTTGGGAAGTTGTATGAAATAGGAAGCCTAAATCAGAGTGTCAAAGGTCCTGAATGGTAGGCTATGGACTTTATGCTTTTTCTGGTCAGCAATGGGAGACCATTGCCAGTTTTTTTAGTAGGGGAGTGTGCTGATGAGAGTTGTAGAGTATCAGAGATGGAAGTCAGAGAGTCAGGGTTGAACAGATAAAGGATGGTGAGAAAATGGAGGCAATCGGGTTTGTACCTGCTTGTCAATAGGATTAAAGGGAGGAGGGGAGAAAGAGATGGAACAGAAGTGCTAGAAGGGTCAATGGAAAGCTTTTGTAGAGTAGAGTTTGTTAGTAGAAAGATGGAGAAAGGCAATGGTGAGGGAGAAATGAAAGCTGCATGAGACAGAAGACATTCCTAATGAGCAAGAACTTGGAGGAGTAGGAGGGAAGGGGACCAAAGGTATCAGCACAAGAATTGGCCTTAATGAGGGGTAGGGCTATCACTTTGGTTGAGAGAGTGAAGTATCAGAAGGATTTTGATGAACAAAATAGAAAAATAAAGATTATAGTCTATTCTTTCTTCTCCCCACCCCCATAAAATCATAGACATGGAACTGGAAAGAAGCATTTATGCCTTTGAGTCTAAGCTCCTCATTTTACAGATTAGGAAACTGAGGTACAGAGAGGATAATTGACTTATTAAGGATCACACAGGTTTCAGTGTGAGGTAAGGAAGAATCCGTACCCAGGTCTTTCTGACCAAAAATCCAGTTCAACAACATTTGTTATTGTTATGCAGTTGTTCAGCTGTGTCCAACTCTTCATGACCCTAAGGACTATTTTGTCCATGGGGTTTGGTGAGGTGAGTTGCCATGTCCTTCTCCATCAGTTTAAGGCAAACAGAAGTTAATTGACTTGTCCAAGATCATACTCCTAAGTGTCTGAGACCAGATTTGAACTCAGGTCTTCCTGACTCCAGGCTCAGCATTCTATCCACTGAGCAAGTTAGCTGCCCCCACCTCATTACAACCCACTGTGTCTCTAATTTCCTTTTCTTTTTCTTTTGGGGCAATCAGGTTAAGAGACCTGCCGAGGATCCCACAGCTATTAGGTGTCTGAGGCTAGATTTGCACTCAGATCCTCCTGCCTCTAGCTAGGGCAGGTCCCCTATGCTGTCCCTCTCTCTAATTTCAATATACAAGGAGTCCTCACTACTTTTCTTGGTAACCTATATCATTTAATAATAAGGATGTCCTGCCATAAAATACCCCATGTCTTGTCATATTTTGTGCTTTCATTCTATCAATTATCCCTTTATAAATCAAAACTAACACTATTAAGTCCATCAACCACAGTTTCTTTGGATAAATTCAACCAGTTTCTTTCAATATTCCTAATAGTGCTGAATCTTTTAAACATTTCTGTCATTTTCCTAATAGCTGCTTGAAGTTCCCACCTCCATGAACCTTCAAAAACTCTTGGTTCCTCCTCATCATTTGGATAACTGAAATGTCTTTGAGTCATGACTCCTTCACTGTGATGGGGAAGAGTCTCTTTTTAGAATAATTTTGTCCCCTTAACAACTTAGAAAGCACTCTCAAATCTCCAGTGATTCCAGTATGGCCTGCCAAAAGGTGCTAGAAGGCAGGAAATAGATCTTCATCAAACTAAACAAAAGAGATAATATTTGCAAAGTGCACTGTGCCTAACACAGAGTAGGCATTATATAAATGCTTATTCCCATCCTCCTTCTCCTAAAAAACAATAAGAGAAATAAAACTTCCTAAAGTCTTTTACTTGTATTCATGGTTGGTAAAATAATCCGTAATTTCTATATTTATTATTGGTACTCCCAGAGTAAAGCTGCCTAGTACTCCCAATGTAACTATAGGTGCATGTATACATATATACACAGAAATATGCACATATATACATACTTACATATACTTTATATATACACACATCTGTATATACATATGTATGTATATGTGTGTACAAATATCCACATACATATACTTGCACATGTTTGTATATAAACACACATCTGGTATATGCATGCACACACATATACACAAATGTGTATATATATGTATACATATACATATATATGTCTAAATAGCTATTACATATTACATATATATGTATACATATATACAAATTCAGAGTACAGAAGTTATATGAAAGTATCAAAATGTCAATGGGTCAATTTACTCTTAGAATAGTGGTTTTCAGGGACTGGATTTTTTATTTCATTTGTACATGAAATTCCCTGTATGAGGAAACTCTATCAATTCAATTAAGTTAGTGCCTTTTTTTTCAATGTTTTGTTGCCCAGAGTATTGAAAGGGTGAGTGATTTGGTCAAGGCAACAAAGCCAGTGTGTGTCAGAAGCAAGGCTCAAATTCAGTTCTTCTTGGTTCCAAGGTCAACTGTGTCATGATGTCTCTCCAACAATATAGAGTAGATATAGGCAAATGAATTAGATCACAAATACAAGTAACAAGGTATAGATCGACAGATAGATACAGAGATTGATAGATAGATGTTAGAGAAGATAAAGAGATAGATAAGATAACTAGAAAGATGAGAGACAGATAGAAAAAGATATTAATTATGCTTAAAATCCAGCCACATAATAGCTTCTATATCAACTGCAACTAATTACCAAATTATTCTCCCTCTTATCCTTAACCAAATGTACAGTTTTGGAACATAATCGATTTAACAATAACACTTAATTTGTCAAATTCTCATGACAATTATAATCTAAAAATAAAATATACTCAAAATTTCCAAGTGAACATAATAAATATTATAATCAATGCTCTTCTACATCCCTGGCATAATTACATTCCACTATCTGCAAATATTTGTTGAGAAGTGATGGTCATTAGATTTCATGAAATGAAGCATTGTCTCCTTTTAAATTTCAATAAGTTTTAATAAATCAAGCAAGCATGTGGAAGTGATAGTCATATGGAAGTGATAGCCAGCCTCTGTCAGATATTAATTATCAACTAGGTTAAAGATCTCATATAAATGAATAGGAAAAAATTCTATTTTGTTCAAATAAGTTATTCCAAATATCACATAAAGCCTTATGGGAAAATATGGCATTATGGAGAGCCCAATGCTAGGAAACACAAAGAAAATAAGTATAGAAAGGATGAAAATATTTTATATTGGTGCTGATTAAAATAATTTCTGTATGAAAAAACTCTCCAATAATTTAGACACAATAGATATTTTACACAGACAGGCATAATAGACATGTGAGACTAAATTATGGACAGTTTATAGAAAGTTCATTGCTTGGGAGAGATGCAACCTTGCACTTCAAACACTCATTTCTAAGAACAACTGGTTTTAGGTCTGTAATAAAAATGTAATTCCAAGCTATGATGACCTTTAAAGAGGAGGACAATGTATTAAATGTTGCCTCCAGGGGAATATTTCTATATTTAACGGGATAGGATTCCACTGGGAAGGAATTCTGAAGACCCAGATGATGAAAGGATCACAGAGCTAGAGCTAACAGGAACCCAATATAATATCAAGTCCAATCTCATCATTTCATTTCAGAGCTAGTAAATGAAAAAGTTAGGATCTGAATCCAGCTCATCTGACTCCAAATTCATCGTTTGTTTTTTTGCAAGCATTATATCTCTCTGCTGGTCAACTGGTCAATGAACAAGTGTTTAATAAGTAGCTACTATGTGTCAGGCACTTTGCTAAGTATTGAGAATACTAAAAGAAAAAAAGAGGCAAAATTGTGTTCCCTGCCCTGAGGAGACAATATGCAAACCTCTATTTACACAAACTTTGCCCTTTTTTGCCCACATATGAACCCTGGTCTTAGATTTTGTTTGTCTATCTTTACTACGAATGGAAATAATCAAAGAAGACATTGTAGATTTTCTACATCCAGGAAAAGTTAAACAATAAAGAGAAAATCAACCAGCATACATTAAATACCTACTATGTGCCAAGTCTTGTATTAAGGGCAGGAGAGTAGGAGAAGAGGTATAGTAATGGGATGAAAAGAATGAGAGTGGCCATGAGGTTATACTTGGAGAAATCTCTACTGATGTTCAAAACTGGCATTGAGGTCAGTAGGAAAGAACTGAAACAAGCGGGAAACTGATGCATGCATCACAAAGTATAGTATACACATGCACACAGTGGTCTGGAATAGTAAATAACTAAAACTAAACTCACATAATGTCCAAAATCAAACTCATTATCTTACCCCCTGCCACAAATGTTCATTCTTCTAGGATCATAAAAATTTTAGAGCTAAAACGAACTTAAGGAATCATCTTGTCAACTCTGGCACAAAATATGAATTCCCCTCTAGAATGTCCTTGACAAGTGGTCATACAGCCACTACTTGAATATCTCCAATGAATGTGAATTCCCTCTCTTCCAACATAGCCCATTTAAATTTTTAATATATATTTCTAAGTGTTGGAAGATTTTCCTTTATGGTGTCCAAAAATCTTCCTACCTGTAACCTCCACCCATTCATCCTGGTTCTGCCTGTTCATATTCATATTCCCACCAAAGCCCTTTCTTATTAGGACTAAACATCCCCATCACCTTCCTGTAATCCTCATATAACATGCTCTCTACTCCTCTCTGCATCATGCTCGTCTTCCTCTGGATGGGCTCATTATTTTCAGTGACCCTTCTAAAACATGCTGCAAGAACTGAATCTGAATGGTTTCTGTTAATTCTGTTCTTTGAGTCATCCTGCTCAAATCCCACTTCCTCCTTGAAGTCTTCTCTGATCTTTCTTCTAAAATCCTATTGGATTTTGTGTCTACTGGACTCATTTCTTTATTATGTTGTCCTCTATTTAAAAAGGGATTTTGCCTTTAATTTGGATGGTTTTAACAATTTCATAATGTTACTTTAATAGGAAAGGCTAATTAGATGACTAAGTCTCAAGCAATTCTTGGTGATTGATCTGAATTGTTTTAGTAAACAGCAATACAAGAGAAAAAGAGGACTATTCTTTTTGCTCATCATACTGTGAAACACAATCAGAGCTCCTGTTTGACAATGAATCCCTAAATAAAACTGATGGGAGGGCACAGGAGCAGAAAATATTGGATATTGCTCATGAGAAAACAGTGAGATTTTCAGCCAGAGTTCAGATCATTTTTATTGTCAGAATTCAAATGCATTTTACACTTGGGATAAAATAAATCAAGATAAAAGCAATCAGCAGACAAATCACTTCCCCCCCCCCCAAAAGGCTTTACTGGTATTAAGTATGATTGCTCAATTCCCTTGCAAGTCGTAAGTTAATCAACCAATAAGTATTTATTAATCACCTACTATGTGCCAGATACAGTGCTAATGGCAAAAATATGGTTCCTGCCCTCAAGAAGCTCACAATATAAGGGGAGAGGGAACATGCAAACAAGTATGTATAATTTATTTAATATCTACTATGTACCAGATACTGTATAGGGAAACAAAAGCAGTCATACACACGGACCTTAATCTTAAATAGTATATCATCTAAATGGAAAATCCATCTTCTTTCCCTGCCTTAGCATTTAAGCAGAAAGACAAGAAAAATAGTTCAATAATATATTTTTAAAAAATTTATTGGATCTAATAAATACTTATTTTGTAGCTATATTGTACAAAATACTGTACAACTGAAATCTAGCTAAGATGTAAATGTGAATAATCCTAGAGGAGTCTATTTTTCCTGACAACCGCATCTCCCCAAGAAAGACCTAAATGGGCAACAGATGGAATGATGGTCAATAAGACCAGAGAGAAATAAAAGTTAAGTCCTGTAACCAGTTTGGTACTACACAACAAGATGGTCAGAAACCTGGGGGTTAGAACAAGAACCAGGGGTTGTGAACGGGGCTGGAATCCAGCCCAAACTACAGTAAACAAGAGTAGAAGTCAGTGGGATATAGAACTTAACCTGTCAGAGCCATAGCTAGGGACATCAGAGAGGGCTGGTGACTGCATGCACATTTCAAGGCATGCTAAGAGATCTGAAGTCAGAGCCTCTGTTGAAGCTAAAGATCATAACAAGAGATAGAGATAATACAATGACCAGACATCCCTGCATGAAGGGAAATGCAGGATAGGGACAAGAGAGGAAATGAAACCACGTGATCTCCAACATCTGTTTGGGATACATTAGGGTTATAAAAGGTAATGAGAACAATTTCCATTTGAGGTATACCCAAGGAGAAGAAAAGAGAGTTGAGGACTAAGGCCAGAGGATAGTCCTGATCCCAGCCAGCCCATCTGGAACTGCAGCAGCAGTCACATCTAAACTCCAGAGAAGATAGAATTCAATAGGATGTGCCCACTCAACCTAAGAGTATGGGAGGGAGTGAATCCTGGCCCTCACATCATATTTCAATGTAAAAACTCAGACTGGAGATGTAAGAAAATTCCAAATACAATGAAGAAATGAAATGGATGAAAAGAAATCTAAGGAATAATAAGAGGGTCAGAAAAAGAAGGTACCTCCACAATAAGTACAAATATAGTCTGAGAAAAAAGCCAGATTCACCAAAAAGATGCCAAGAATGACTAGAATAACTGGGGGGGGTGAGTATTTAAAGAAAAAATTACAACTCTTTAGTGAAAATTTAGGAGGAGAATGAAGAGGTAAGAACAGTAGATAGAAAACCTCACTCAAATAGTAGAAACCAAAGGAGGAAGCAAGCAGAACTCAATGACTATGATACAATATGAAATACTAGAACAAAGTTAAAAGGCTAAAACTTCAGAAAATGGGTAAAGTATTTATTCAAGACAACTGACCAGCAGGTTAAAGGGACATAATTTAATAATCATTGAACTCTGAATACCAAGGTAAAACAGAAGTCTTGGATTCTATATTTCAAGAAAATCTAAAAGAAAACTGTCCAATACTATTAGAACCATAGGGCAAAGTAAAAATAGAGTCCACAAGTAATTTCCAGAAAGAAATTCCAAATTGAAAACACTCAACAATTCCTAGTTTCTGGACCAAAAAAAAAAAAATACTACAGGCAGCTGGGGAAAAAGTCAAGTACAAAGGAATCAGAGTTAAGGTCACACAAGACTATTCTGCAGATATTTCAAAGGAAATAAAATCATGAAATATAATATTTAAAAAGCAAAACCAAAATGCCTACAAAAAAGAACAACTTATTCTTCTAAACTTCAAAAACATAATCCTACATGGGCAAAAACGTACATTTGATTAAAATGTAGGACTTTCACACATTCATGATGAAAAGACCATAGTTCAGTTGAATCTTTGAATTACAAATACAGAAGGCAGAAGAAATTTGTGAAGATAAATACATTTGAACAAATATTAGGGGCAGAATGATGATAAAATATTTATAGAAGGTAAAGAGATGTGTTCCTTCAGAATCCTACTGACATCAACAAAGAAAGCAAAGGAAAACAAGTGCAGGGTCTGGAGAGGTTATCTGTTTTGTCAGTTTTGAGAGAGAAAAGGAAGTGAAAAAGAACACAATTGGAAAGAAATGAAAAAGAATTAGAGAAACATTAATTCTCATAATTGGAGCATTCCAGGGTAAGAGTATACCAACATAGATGAGGAATAGGCATATAAACAATCCCACTTTATTTATGAGCTAGACAAAGGAAGACTGAATATATACCACACAAAACATGATAGGAGCAGAATAAATGTTGAATTGAGATACTGACCTAGTATTTGCTTTCTTCTTTTTGTTTTGTTTTATTTTTGCTTTAGTTTTCCATGGTTTAGGTATCAGGAACACATTTGTATCATAAAAGAAGTTTGGCAAAATCCCCTATTTCTCTATTTTTGCAAAAAAAAAATCTGCAATGTTGGAGTTAATTGTTTTTTCAACATTAGATAGAATTAACAATAAGATTCTTCTGGTCCTGGGCTTTTTTCCCCCTTTGGCAATTCATTTATGGTTTGCTCAGTCTCTTTTTCTGGAATTGGATCATTTAAATTCTCTATTTCTTATTCTGTTGGTACCTAATTGGGCAAAATTTCTAGTAACTGTCATTGTCATCTATTGTGAAGATTATAATTTTAAATGGTATAAGTTGTTTTAACTTTAAAAAAATCAAATTAGCTAATTATCTATTTTCTTAGGTTAAAATAGTTCCTAATTATAGTTCTTGATTATTTTTCAACTTTATTTCTTCTTTGAGATTTTTTCTTTTTTCTTTTTTGTGTTTCATTGCTTTTCTGTTACTTTCAGATTTTTAAAAATAGCATTGAAACTCATTGATATATACATTCCCTCTTTTGGTGATGAAAGTTATCAAAGATTCAAAATTTTCTATAAGGACTACTTTGCAACCCCAAATGTTGACATAATATCTCATTGGTGTCACTTGCTTTGATATAAATATTATTTTACGATTTATTCTTTGAGCCATATATGATTAAGAACTATACAATCTAGATTCAATTTAATCTTTAATGCTTTCTTTAAATACATGAGTCTGACTTATGTATTGTTTTCATTTAACATTTTAAATTTTCTGCATTTGTTTATGAATTTTTTTGGCCTGGTATAAGGCAAAATTTTGTAAAGGAACCATACAAAACTAAGAAACAGGCATACTCCTTTTAAACTTCTATTCAGTAATCACCAGACATCTATCATATCTGATCTTTATATACAAGACCTTAACTTCCTTCTTTTGTATCTTTTTATTATGTTTACCTTGGTCTGAAAGGAATGTGTTGAGGTCTCCAAATATTATAATTTGATATCTATTTCTCTCTGTGATAGGGTTAGATCTTGTTTAAGTACTAAGATACTATGCCATTCAGTGAATATATAAGTATCATAATTATTTCATTAACTATGATTCCTTTAAGGGTAATAGTATTCCCTGCTTATCTCTTTTAACCAGATTTTTTCCTCCCTGTTGCCTTGTATGAGATTATGAACCCCACTGCTGCTTTTTAAAAAGTTCATCTAAGGGTTAATAAATTCTGTACTAATTCCCTCATTTGAACTTTTTTTGGATCTTTATCTCCCTTATATCTTGCAAACAGTGTATTGTTGGATTCTACTTTCTAATATATTCTATTATTCTCTTCCATAAAAGAAGTTGATGAATTCACCAGGTCCCAGAAATGGTAGGGCAGACATATTTAAGCCAACATTAAGTTCTGTCTAGGACAGGTAATTAACCCCTTAAGTAGAAGAGTGAGTCAAAGAAGACTCCACAATTCTTGATTAAATTCACTTTTTGGATCAAACCCTTTCAATTACAGTCAGCTTCTCCTGAAGGTTCCATCATCACACCTCTCCCTTCTCATGGTCCCCTCTCCTCTCTGAGCACTTCTAAAGTTGTTGGACTTTTCTATCTCTCTTTTCACAATTCTTCAGCTTCTCCTTTCAAGTAGTTAAAAAAAAAAGAAAGCTATACTTCCCAGTAGCCCTTGCTATAATCACAATATTACATATAGCTTGTCATCAGACTTCATTTTAGTTTGGTAGACCTGTTAGAATCTGCATCTTGCTGTCATAACCAGAGTCATTTCTGTGCCATAATGAGATTTTGGAGGAGGGCCTTATGGAAGGTTGTTTTAACAGTCAAGTACCAAAATAGAGATCATCATGTTTTTCAGCCATTATGACCTGGAGATTTTTAAATTCAAAGAATTTGTATCAAAGTTTAATTGGTGACCTAAATATCAAAAGTTCTTACTGTGTTCATGTCATATCCTCTCCCACTTATCTAGCCTATCCTCCCACTATCTAACCTATTCCACTCCCACAGGAGTCAGGAATGATTTCTTTTCTATTTTTTTTTTTATCTTCAATGCCTAGCACTCAATTAAGTATTTTCAGATCTTTAAAGTACTGAAATATATACAATTCATAAAAGTTCCTTGATGAGAGTGCCAAATATTTTCCATCAGGGATGAATCCAGGGTAAATATGGAGTGGGAAAAATTGGGAAGCATGGATTTCAGTTCCTAATTGGGAAAAAAAGTAATTCTGATCTTGAAGGCTATCTCAATCGACCACCTGGACAAACTATAGGTCCCTTTATTTTAGAGTGCCTGGTACAATGACATTTATGGAAATGGGTTAGACTGTGATAAAGTCTAACGGAAGCGACAGGATTCTAAATGTGATTGATTAAGTGCAGGTAATTTCTCCTGTTGCATGAATTATTTTGTCAATAATTCTTCAAGTTACTCAAACTGAAAGCACTGATCTGCAATAATGGACAGAACTTCAGCACTAACATGCCACTGTTGACTGCCAAAGCACATCCACCTTGGACTTCTTTGTCATTTAATGATGAGGCTATGTTTACTTAAGGAGAAATGGAATTTTTAAGCAACACATTATGCTCATTTCAATTTTCACTTTTCAAAATTTAATTACCTTTTGTCTATTTTTAAAAGTAAAGGGATATAATCAAGGGGTGGGGTGGGGGGTAATAATGCCACCTCTCCAGAAGTTAAACATTCCATAAGCACCCATTCTTTCATTCAATAAACATCAATTCGCTGTCATGATGTCTCAGGATTTCTTATATGGCCCTGATTGGAGTCTTATTTTAAGAATCTCCTCATGCCTCTTTTCTACTCAGATCTCTGACAAACTGGTTGAGAAATCTTAGACAAGTTACTTTCTGTCATTGAGTCTCAGTTTCTTCACTGGAAAACGAGAAGATAGAATTTGATGATCTCTGAATCCATTTAACATATCGTGGCGAACAAAATATGAGGCTTGGTGTCAGAATAAGCAGGATTAAAATCCTACTTCAGATCCTTACTAGCTGTGCAAACCTGGACAAGTCATTTAATCCTTCGAAGTCTCTCTTCTCTCATCTGCAGAGTGAGAGCGATAATGCCATTCACCTCCCATGTTGTTTTGGGGATGAAATGAGATAATGTATGGAGAGTGCTTTAAAAATCAAAATATTAGACAAATATTAAATTTATTACTACTATCATGATGACTTTATCCTCAGAAATCTTACAGCTTTGTCTTTTCTACGGGGTCATAATCTTCCTACTTTCATTGTCTTTACTATAATATGGCACCAAAAGCTGGGGAAAATATGTCAGATGTGATCTGGCATGACTACCATCCAAGACTTCTCCATATGGATACCCTATAGGCATCTCAAACTCAACACGTCTAAAATAAAACTCTTTTTTCCCCCTAATTTATGACTTTTCCTAACTTTTCCATTTCTGCCAAGGATACTCCTTCTTCTAAGCAGTCAGGTTCTCAACCTCAGAGTCACACTCTGAGGTTAAGTTGTCCTTTATCCCACCCCCAATACCCAGCCTGTTGCCAAGGTCTGTCAATCCTACATCTATGACATCTCTCCCATGTGTCCCCTTGTCTCCACCCACACAGTCATTCTCCTTGCTTAGCCTCCATCACCATTGACCTGAATTATTGCAATAACCATCTAATTAGTCTCCTGCTTCTAGTTTTTACCCCTTTCTAATCCAACCTCCATACATCTGTCAAACTGATATTCCTAAATATCAGGAATATTGCCAGGAACTAAAGGTCTGGCAATGAGACTCTCTTAAAGCTTTGGTAGCTCTCTGTTGCCTTTAGGATAAAAAGCAGTTTTCTGGTACTGAAAGCTTGTCACAACTCCAACCTGTCTTTCCAGGATGAATACATATTACTGCTTTTCATGTGCTTAACATTTCAGCCAAACTAAACTTGCTGTGCCGTGTATGAAACACTCTATCTTCCATCTTTGTGCCTTTACAGAGATTGTCCCCTAAGCTTGGAATGATCCCTGTCTACTTCTGCCTCATAGAATCCCTAGCTTCCTTCAAATCACAGCTCATATGCCAGCTCCCCCAGGGAGCCTTTTCTGATAAACAAGCTCCCACCACTTCCAGTTATTAATTCTCTCTTTCCACTAAAAAAAATGTATTTAGTCTGCATATATTATATACATACTTATCTAGGAGGGGGTTGTTCTCCCCTCTCCACCCATTTCCTTGAGGGCAGAGGTGGTAAATGCCTTGGAGCTTGGCACATAATGGGCTCTCAAATTCTTATGAACTAAATTGAATTGGACATTATGATTCTCTTAAGTTTATGATCACATTAGCTTTTTGACTGTCATGTTACACTGATGACTCATATTGAGTTTTCTGTCAACTCTAACCCCCAGAATAATTTTAGGTGAAATGCTGTCTAGACACAATTCCCTCCCCTTATAAAATGTAGTTGACTTTTTGAACCCAGGTGGAAGAATTTACATCCATCCCCACTAAATGCCACCTTCTTTAAATTGTACCAATATTCTACACTCTCAAAATCTCTTTGAATCCTGATTCTGTGGGTGCTCTCCTTTCCAATTTCATATCACTGGAAAATTTGAAAACCAAGACAGTTATGCCATTATGCAAGTTATTTCTAAAAATACTGAATAGCACATGAGCAAGAAATAATTTTTGAGACACTTCACCAGAGATCTCCTCCCAAGTTGACACTGAATCCTCAATATCAAGTCTTTTGTGTCTGGACGGTCAACCAGTTTCAAACTCATCTAATTGCATTTTCACATAATTCACTCATGCATTACCCCATTTCCCACATAAATGACATCAGACTTGGTCAAATGTTTTCTTAAATCTAAGTACATTGTCTCTACATTGTCTCTACATTGATCTCTCAGTCTAGTAACCCTATCAAAATAGGCAATGAGAGTAGTTTGCTATTACTTGGTCTTGATGAAGTCATGTTGACTCTTGTGACAACCATTTCTTATTCTATATCTTCACAGATTCTGGAATTTTTCCAAGAATTAAAGTCAATTAAATTATCATTTTCACACTTAATTCTCTTCCTTCCCCTCTTTTCATTTTTGTGGTGAGTTGGATAGCTCTTCTCTAATCCTTCAGTACTTCTCCAACTCTCTACAATCATTCAAGGCTTTAACAGTGCCTCAATCATCATGGTTTCCAGTTCTTTCAGGATGCAAATGTATAATTCACCTGACTTTGGTGACTAAAACCCTTTAAGGGCAGGTAAGGCTTCTCTTATTATATCCCTACTTTGGTATCAATTCCTCATTAATTATTTTTATTTTGTCCTTTACAGTTAAAAGATCACTCTTTTTGGTAGAGAATACAGTCAATAACTCAATTAAGTATTACTTAAGTGCTTCCTATGTGCCAGCCTCTATGCTAAGCAGCAAAATTTGATCTGAGCATACCTGCCTTCTCTCCAATAGCAATCATCTCCTCTACTTGGATCATGGATCTTATCAATGCCTTCTTTGAGCCTTCAAAATCACTTTTGTAAAAGTCCTTTTTGTGTTGTAACCTCCTTAGCTTTTCTTGCCATCTTTGTTCATTCTAGACTTTAGCACTTCTTACCCTGCTCTAAGAGTGCTGTGCCATGCCATGCCATATTCGCATTTTATATCATCATATAGTCTATTGCAGTAGTTTCTTTTTGGTCTCCCTCCCTCAGTTCTCTCCTCACTCTAGTCCATTCTCCATTTAATTGTCAAAATGATCTTCTTTTCTGTTTAAAAAATAAATTTATTATTTTTAACATTCTTTTTTTAAATTTTGAGTTCTGAATTCTCTCCCTCTTTCCAGGTCCTCCTCAAACCAATGAATAGGCAAGCAATATTATATCAATTATACATGTGAAATAATGCAAAACATTTCCTTAATAGCAATGTTGCAAAAAAAACACAACAATAAAAAATAAAGGAAGTTAAAAAAATTACCAATCTGCAATCAGATTTCATCAGTTCTCTTTCTGGAAATGGACAGTATTTTCCATTATGAATCTCTCAGACATGTATTGGATCACTACATTGCAATTTATCATTGTTACAATATTCCAGTTACTGTGTACAATCTTCTGGTTCTGCCATTTCACTTGGCATCAGTTCATATAAATCTTCCCAGGTTTTTCACAATCAAAGTGTTCTTCCTAAAGGACATAGCAGACCAAGTCCACCATTCATTAAATTCCAAAGTTATACTACTACATTATGGATCTTTTTACTATCTCACTCTTTCCTACCTTTCCATTCAATCTGGTGATATGACTGCTCCTTTTCATTGTCTGTCCCTCATGTCTAAAATACTCTCTAGGTTTCTTTCTGGATGCAGCTCAAATCATACCTTTCAGAAGGAGCTTTACCCCATCCCCTTCCCTCTAAAGTTATGTCCCATTTACCCTGAACATGTCATATATGCACATAGTTGTTTTCATGCTGTCTCCCCAATTGGAATGTGAGCTCCTTGAGGGTAGAGGCTATGCTTTCACATATCTTCAAATCTCTAGCACATATCACAGTGCCTAATAATGTGTTTAATAATTAATCAGTGATGACTGAATTCCTGACAAATTCTAAGACTGGAGGGGGTACTTAAGGTTCCCGTCATTTCTAATTCAACAGTCAAATCTTCCTCGTGGGTCAGAAATAGAATAGCAATTCTCTTCATTGCTTCATCCACATTTTAAAGGTTGAAATTGTCATTAAAGCAAGCCAAGAAATTACTAGCTAATGTTTTTGGCAAAGAATGAGTTCCAACAGATGTCCAGATAATTGAGGTCCCCCATCACTGCTATATCATGATTCAATGCCAGGCTTGTGATCCAAATTCCTTTTCTGGTTTCTCTCACTGTTCAGGTAGTCCTGTAGGATTCTCAACGATAATGACACTTCTCTTCCTGCCTTCTTTATCCAAAGTCTCTCCTTCATTCTCCACCTATGTGGCTCCTGGATTTCTTACATGGGTATATTTTCTCTGCATAAAGCCCTACCTTGCTCCACCTTACTTTTACCTATCTGGGGCATATGCTAGTCTTCTTTGTATAATGTACCTGTTGTCTCTTGAGGGAAGGTTTGGTAAAAGTGATTTTTATATTGTTTTATTTTATAATTGTAATGATAAAACTCCAGTATGGAGTCACTTAGGCTAAGTAGTCCTAATAACTATAAAGCATGTGGGCAATAACAGACACTTTTGTATTTGTCCATTGTTTGGACATTTTGTCAAGTAGTTAATGATTGGGGCTTCGGACCTGATAAAACTCCTGACATACTAAAGTGGCCTGTGAGTCACTCCTTTATGCTGTTTCAGAAAGCCAACTCAAATCCTTACCTAATTTCTGGCCCTGATAAAGAAATTCCCTGGACCTCACCTGTTATGGATAAGTAATCACAGGAATTTCTCACACTCACACACACACACACACACACACACACACACACACATCTAAGGCTAGTAATGCCCCCTCCCACATCTGGCATCCATCACCTGTTCTCCACTAAACCCACCATAGGGTATAAAATGTCTGAATCCCAATTTTAAGTATGTACTTCCCCTATCAGAATTCTCTCCTCCTCAAGCTGGATGAGTTTCTCCTACCTGTAGAGACAAACCTCTGCCTGTTTACAATGCCAGACATTGTGATTTCTGTATATACTATTGGGGGCAGGAGGGGATGCTGCTTGTTATATAGCATAATAATAAATCTCTAATTTGAACTAGCTTCCCTAGTACCAATTGCTTGTAAATCCCCAAACCCAAGTCTTTGCTTTAATCCAAGCCATGAAACCACCCAAATAAAACAATTAATAAGCATTAGTTAAGTGCCTACTACATGCTGGCAGGCACTATGCTAAGCATGTTTTGATCCTCACAATAACCCTGGGAGGCAAGTGCTATTATTATCTGCATTTTACAGCTCAGGAGGGTCTGATTTCTTCTTTTTAAGTGGCTTGCCCAGGGTCACATAGTTAATAAGAACTGAACTTAGGTCTATTTGACTTTCCATCTCTCTATCTACTGCACCCTCTACCCAGCTTGGTAATAACAAGTTTTCTCCCTCTACTTCCTGTGGCCATTTAAAGCTTTTTTAGAGTAGAGCATTTTAAAGTAAACTATTTTTAAAAAATAAACAATTTAAATAAAATTTTCTCAAAATTAAAAAGAAGTAACATCAATATGGGCCAAGCTGATTGGACTGCATTATTAGTTGTTAGGGATTTCAAGAGACAAATGACTCAGTAACTTGATCTAACTTTAGGGTTTATTGAACATTATACCAATTCCATGGGAATATTTACACAAAAGAAGGAAAGAAGAAGGCAGCTAAGCCCACTTCACTGCCACCCAGTGGGTGCCCCTCTTTGGCTGGAACAAGGGAATGAACCTATACCCACTTCCCAGAAGAGTGGTGCCATTCAAACAATGGTATTAGTTCTACCCTTTTCCCCCCACTCCAGAAGACCCACAAAGGTGCAGTTCTAAACTTAGATGGAAAAAGGAAGCTGGAGTAAACAGACCCCAGGTACCTTTGAATATACCAATCATGAATAGGTTGGATAAGGTGAAACTCAAGAGTGAGTGGAATCCCTTTGGAGTCAGGGGATATCCTCATGATCCTTATGAATAAAATTCCATCATTCTCCCCTGTAGGTCCCTCTTGGGGGACTGTAAATGGGCCAACATATTCAAAAATAGAAACAGATAAACATTCACATTTTGCGGAGTTGCACATTTTAAGAAATCAGGAAATGCAGTACAACTCTTGGGCAGAGTAGTACTTTTTACACAGTAGAGTAGAAAGAAAAAACAGATGGGGAGATGGGGTCAGGGGATCTAACTCAATAGCCTCAGCTCTCCTAATTACTGTATGATCAGCTTCTCTGAGACTCACTTTTTTCATCTGTAAAATGGAGGTGATGGTATGTACACCCAACCTTATAAAATCATTATGTAAAACACATTTAAGCCATGAAGCACTATTTAAATAACAGTGACTTTTAATATTAGAAAAAAAAACTCTAGAAGGAAAACTCAGACAAAGAACAAGTCCTATAAAAGGAAAAGGTTTTGCCATTTGCCAGTAAATTCTAGGCTAAGGTCCATACTTCTTGTTTTGGGGAAGCTGTGCTGGTGCAGTGCTGAGGAGCCCTGCTACAATGCTACAGCTCTTTTTGGTGACTATAAGTCTTCTAATCCATTTGCTGTCTTCAATTATGTCTGAAAGATGGGCCAAATGACCTCTTAAGTCCATTCTTTCCTCTGATCATTCGACTCCACTATTTTGGCTTTTACATTTAAATTTTCCATATTAAGCTAAAAGAGAAAAGGATGTGAATGAAATATTTTAAACTAACAAATAAAATAGAAATCATTAGAATTATTTCTACTTATTGCATAGAGAAGAAATTTGTGATTACTGAGAGTGAAAGGCCAAAATTTCACTTTAAATATTTTAGTCATTTTATCTTATTATATGGAATAAACTTTGAATGCTTACGTTAGAATGAAAAAAAATCTATATTATTAAAACATTTCTTTGTTCTCCTAATTGATGCTCAGTTTAGTTAAATTAACATCCAAGTTAAACTCTTTATGAGCAAAAAAATAAACACTGTTGAGATAAAGGAATTGTGAACATTGTCTTTGCTGCAGAACTGAAGTACCACCGTCTAGAGAGTGGCCATCCATAGCCTAGACTCTGATTGGCCAACCATCAGTGAGAGGGCCTGGCCGATAGCTCTACTCAAGAGTCTTCTAGTGAATGGTGGGCGGGAGGAGGGGGCTACCAGGGGGAAAGGTTTAAATAAGTTAAAAGAACCAGAAAATTCAACAATGTGTCACAAATGTTAGGGTCATTATGCCTGGGTAGCCCCGGATATTAACAGTGGCTGAAAGTGAAACACTATCCTCAACTTAGCAGGCAATGAGTCCTGCTCAGAACCAGAGATCTTCTGTATGATGGGGCTGGCATTTTACAGTTCAGTGCTAGATAAAACTGACCTTGGTATCTTCCTTGGCCTTCTTTCTGTGCATATTTCGCACTGTAACGATTTAGGGTCCATAACGTGTCACTTGCTAGAGTTATAACCATAGGGCCCACTTGAAATATGTATGCATAGAAAAAACATTCAGTGAACTGCAAACATTGTAACAAATCCAGAGCCTTTCTGTAGGTTTAAAGTTTTACCCAGAGATGGAAATGCTCTGGGTTAATCATGCTAAGATTGCTGCCAGTGAGTGGTTTGGATTGCAAAGGCTGGAATCCCTAGACCACCCCCCCATCTCCCCTCCCCAAAGACCGATTATGCAAAATATTGTCTGGACTAATGCTGAACAATTTTCCTAATTATTGCACGAAATGGAACGAATTGAAAGGTTTGCTCAATTATCGTATGTATTTAAGAAATGCAAAATATCTCCATCTGAACAGCTGAAGGAATTTGAAGAGGAAGGAAAAGCTCAAAATAGAAGAATTTTGGAAAATTATTTAAATTTTAGCATGCCTCTACTTTTTCTTAATGTTTCTGTATATATACACATATATATATATACATATATCCTATATATGTATCCATATATATTCTATATATGGATACATATATATGCATGTACATGTATATAATATAGAATATATGTGTGTATATATATTTAGGATATATACATATACACATATGAGATACATATACACATGCATACATATAAGGTAAATATATACACAGGATGTATATACACACACATACACATGTAAGATATATGCACATAAATGAGTTATACACACATTTGGGATACATAGATATATGGGATATATAGATACACACACACACACACACACATATATAGACATACACACGGGTGATATAAAAAACAGCAGAACTGTCTTCATTTTCAATTGCTTATCTACAAAAGCAAGACAAACATTTCAAGATACTCAGTATAGGTTTTGATGGAGTTTCAGAAACCTAAAGCAAGAACTATTTTGTTTTGTTTTGTTTCTCTCCAAATACATCTTTTCCATGCATGCGCATTCATTACAGAACCAAAATACCAATATTCTGTGTCCATCATATCCATCTCCTAAGGTGACACAATGTAAAGTAATGATTTCTATTAGGACAGCTAGGTGGTGCAGTGGATAGAGCGCCAGGCCTGGAGCCTGGAAGACTCATCTCCCTGAGCTCAAATCTGGCCTCAGACACTCACTAGTTGTGTGACTGGGCAAGTCACTTAATCCTGCTTGCCTCAGTTTCCTCATCTGTACAATGAAGGAAATAACAAACCACTCCAGGAACTTTGCCAAGAAAACCCCACACGGGGTCACGAAGAATCAGACAAGACTGAAAAAAGACTGAACAACAATATACATTTCAAAATTAAGTCAGTCCCATTAAAGCTATTTAGGAGAATTAGGTAAGAGCTGGGATTCATCTCTATCAGATAATTCACAGTAGGCTCTGCTTTAAAACTTGACCCAAATCCTCAGGTGGTGAAGTTAGGGGATGGCAAAGGACTATTTCTCCATTTAAACCAAGAGTGAGAACACATCAATAATATAGTGCTTTCTCCTTCGAGAACTTGTACCCTATTTCAATGAATTGTTTCCTCTTCAGAGAGATGAATTTTACAAGTTAAGTATTTCCATTCAAAGACAATCTCCAGATTCACCCTATGATGTGAACAATGCATTCATTGCTGCTGAAGGACTTAATTGGCCATGTGTACCCTCCTCTGAGTAAGGGATATATTACTAAACACCCAGTAGTTGATCCTTCAGAAGAATAGGATACCCTGGGAACAGTTGCTATTTGGCCAGAGCACTGCCAATATTCTCTTGCCTAATGAGAGCACACTCATTGCCTTGTCTCACATCCAGGGACTTAAGCTCGATGGGAATAGGTTGGCATTCATTGATTTAGAATATTCATTGCACAGCTCAAACAAACAAAACAAAACTCTGTGGTGGAAGCAATTAGTATTCGAACCAATATGACTCAACTCATGAGTGTGGGGAATATCATTAAGATCTGTACTTGATTTACATATACTGCACAATTATGAAAGTAGAAGACAGGGAGGAATCACTAAGGTTTTATAAATGTACTCTGGGTCAGAGGAAACAGATGGTAAAAGGAGTGGGTAGGAAAATCAACCTGGAGCATGCAGAAAGCCAAAGAATTCCATCCTTATGGTAATGACCAAAAACTGATCTATGAAGCCACTGATACCTTTAGGATAAGCCACAGGGTCGATGGTGTTACTTGGTTCTTAGCATCCTCAGAGGATGGACTCCTGCTCCTTTTTCCAATGGTAACTGAGCTGTACAAAATCATGTTCAGATCAGTCCACATCTAGTAATTTCTTTTTCAAAAAAAGAATTTTAACCCCATTGTGAAAATTACATATAGTTCACAGAACTTTAGGGTTGGAAGGAGTCTCAGAAGCCATCCAGTCCAACTAATAATTTTTTTTACAAATTCTTCTACAACATACTCAACAGGTGGTCATCAAAACTTTGCCTAGAAAACTCTATTAAGCAACCCCCATTATCTGCTGGAACAACTCATTATGCTTTTGCATAACTCTAATTTTTGGGAAGTTGTTGTTTTCTGTCCTTTGCATCATGTAGACCTCTCTTTTTAAAACTTCTAACCACCACCCCTACTTCTGTCCTCTGGGCTAAAATAGAACAAATCCAATCCCTCTTCCATGGGCCAGTTCTTTAATACTTAAAGAGAGACATATCCTCCCTCAGTCATATTTTCTCCATAGTAATTTCTTTTTATAGAATTTATATGGAATGAATTCCTAGCCTTTTGTTCTCTAGTCCTTTGTGAAATAGTGGACACTAAACTGAACACAGTACTCCAGGGGAGGGTCTGACTGGGGAAATTCAATTGAATAAATACTTAGAAGGTGGCTACTATATGTAAAGTACTCTAAAGGATACTTGGAAGATAAAGAAAAAAAATTAATCATTACCTGCTTTTGAAAAGTTTCCATTCAGGGGCTCACTTTGAGAAGTGCTGTGTGATTTGACCAGATGAGACTCTGGGAAGCCATTGTTGAGAGCCCCCCAGCTTTGAAAATCCAGATGTTGATGCTTCCCTCTCTGGTAACTGTGATTTGGTATTGATATAATGGTTGGACAGTTTGGAAGCCTGTCTGCTTGATCTGTCTGTATACTCTGAAGTTTGGGGTGCTGACCTTTTCCCCCTGAACTAGGTAATATATGTTTGTTTGATTAAAGTAAGCTTGTTAACCCATTTTGAGTTGCTTTCCTTTTGAAAAGCAGATCTAAGGACCTGTGTTGGCAGCCACTCTGGGGATACTGGGGTCCTTGCTGCTACAAAATGGCGATGAGGGATGGGATCTGCTGAGTAAAAGGAAAGCATGGGGGCTGAGATAATTGTTTGTTTCCCAGTTGTGGTAGCTGTGATTCTGTGGAGCCATGGAGCAGGAGAGAAGAAAGGCCTGCATGCTGACTTCATTGAGCTGAGAGCAGGAATGGTGAGCTGCTTACATGGAGACCTGTGGAGAAGCCAGGAGCTGCTGCCTTCTGCTGGAGGAGAAGGAACCTAGGAGTTTGAAATTCAGCCACAGGACAAAATAAGGACTGTGAAGCAAAGCAGGGGCACTGAATGTGTTTCCTTGCTGCATCCCACAGTTTGGGACCCAGGGGGGGGATGGACTTGTAACTGTGGTGGGTGAGGTGAAGTGCCTTGGACGCCCAAGGACCCCACATTGGTTTTGTTGCCCAGCTCCCTCTCTGGACTTGGAATCAGGGGCTGGAGCAGTGTTATGGTAAGGACACCCCCCTCCTCCCAAGAGAACTTTATTTGGACTCTTGTTTTGAATTGATGTGATAATACAATGTACTTTGTTTAAGGCCCAGTAGCCACTTTGGTAACTTTAGATGTACCTTGAAAGTATGATCTAAGAGATGTTTTAGTGCTAATTCAAATGTAAATTGTGTATGCTATGGGCATGAAAGATCTTGGGGTGGAATGTAATGGAAATGCAGATTTGAAGATCTTCACTGCCCCTACGCCCTTTGATTGGCTTAAGTGACTCTGAGAACCTTCTTTAATTTGAAAGTATACTCTGCCCCCTAATAGGCTGAATGTGGTCACATGGAGCCTGTGGTAGGAGGCTTGGTTTTCAGGAATGACCACACCTTGATGCTGTGTGATTGGGCAATGGGTCAAGAGGGTGGTTACATTCTCTGAGCCAGGAGAAGACTATATAATTCCTGATGTGAGGCTTTGCTTTGGGGCTCACTTTGAGGAATGTTGTGTGATTTGACCAGATGAGACTCTGGGAAGCTGCTGAGAGCCCCCTGGCTTTGAAAACCCAGATGTTAATGCTTCCCTCTCTGGTAACTGTGATTTGGTATTGATATAATGGTTGGACAGTTTGGAAGCCTGTCTGCTTGATCTGTCTGTATACTCTGAAGTTCGGGGTGCTGACCTTTTCCCCCTGAACTAGGTAATATATGTTTGTTTGATTAAAGTAAGCTTGTTAACCCCAAAAAAAAAAAGTTTCCATTCTACTGGGACAGATGGTAGGGCTGAGGGCAACACACACAAAGGTAAGAAAACAGGGTAATTTGAGAAGAAAAGGAACAATACTAGTTGGGAGTGGGCAGATCTGGAAAAACTTCAGAAATGTGGGACTTGGGAGGAACATTAGGATTCTGAAAGGCAGAGAGGAGGAGGGTGTTCTTTCCAGGTGTGGAGAAAGGTTTTTTAAAATGTACAAATATGGGTATTGGAATGACAAGTTTGTGGAATAGCTTTGGTTGACAGAAAGTAGGTGAGAGGGAGCAATGTGAACTAAAGAAAAAGACTGGACCAAATCCATTGCAGAGGATCAGAAACGGCAAACAAAGGATTCTGTATTTCACCCTAGAGGGAACAGTACAGTGACATGGTCAGGCTGCACTTTGAGAAGATCATTTTGGTAGTTTCATGAAGGACAGATCAGGGAGAGCCAGGAAACAAGAGGCTAGTACAAAAATCTGAAGGAGAGGTGATGAGGATCTGAATTAGGATCTGAATCTGTTGGTGGAAAGATGAAGACGGGGACAGGAGATGTCACAGAGCAAAAGACAGGAAAGAGTTGACAAGGTTCTCTAGATAGACTCCACTCCTGACTCTCTGAACACCTCCCTGAACATCCCTAGGCAGAAGCCACCTCCTCCTCTGCCCCTCCTCTCTCCGGCTCCTCAGCTCCCTTTTATGCATTGTCTTCCCTTTAGGGCAAAAAGTGCCTCTCTTTTTTGCCTTTCTTTATATTCCCAGCATCTGGCACTGTGTCTGGTATGTATTAAGCACTTAATAAATGCTTCCTGACATATTGTTTGGAATAGGCAGGACACATTCCCTGCCCTTCAACAAATGACCTACAAGATGATAAGGCGTGCACCTCTCTCCTATAAGAGACCCTAAGAGATTAGTGCCCTAAGTCACTAAAAGCTACATACTATGAGAGTTTAGAGTAGAGGTGTGCCATTTCTTTTTGAGAGAAGAAGAGAGATATCATGGAGGAGGTGACATCTGAGAGAAACCATGAAGGGTGGATGGGATTTCCCTTGTCAAACATAAAGGAAACAAATACCAATGGTGGGAACAAAAGGAGTGAAATCAGAGAGGTGGGGAAGCACAGTGTGTACTTGTAGAATGTCTAGTAGTCCAAACTGGATAAACATATTCAAGAGCTGGGTAGCTCAGTGGCTCTGCATATAGAGGGACAAGCCTGAAGTCAGGAAGACTCATCCTCAGTTCAAATCTGGCCTCAGACATCAACTAGTTGGGTTACACTGGGTGTGTCCCTTACCCCTGTTTGCCTCGGTTTCCTCATCTGTAAAATGAAATGGAGAAGGAGATGGCAGTATCTTTGACAAGAAAGCCCAAATGGGGTCATGAAGTGTCAGACCCAACTGAAAAAATGACTGAACAACAAATTCAAAAGCTAGGGTTCATGTTAGTGAGTATGGGGAGGCAGAGCTAGAAATGTAGCTTGGGTTCAGACTTGGGGTTCCTTAAATGATGGGCTAAGGAATTTAGACTTCATCCTGTAGATAATGAGGACCACCACTGTGGTTCTATAATTGGGGCTTGCTAGGACCTGTGATTTCAGTGGGATGGGGAGGTTCAATCAGTCTGTCAATACAAATTTATTATGTGCATACTATGTGCTAAGCTGGGGATACAAAAAGGCAAAAGACTGTAACCTCCTCAAGGAGGTTACACTCTAATGAGGGAGACAACAAACAAATATATGCAAACAACTTATATACAGGACAAATGAAAACTAATTAAAATGTGGAAAATATTAGAATTAAGAGGGGTTGGGGATGTCTTTCTTAAGAAGAAGGGCTTTTAGTTGAGACTTGAAGTCAGGGAAACCAGTAGGTAGAATGGAGGTGGGAGAACATGGGAGACAGCTGGAGAAAATGCCTGAAGTTGAGAGATGTTTGTAGAATAGCCAGGAGGCCAATGTCACTGGATAGAAGAGTATGTGTCAGGAAGTACTGTAAGATGACTGGAAGAGTAGGAGGGGGATGGGTTATAAAGAGTGTTGAATGCCAAAGGATTTTGTATTTGATCCTGGAGGCAATGGGAAGCCAATAGGGTTTATTGAATAGAGAGTGACATGGTAAGACCTGTACTTTAGGAAAAATCACTTTGATGCCTGAATGAAGGATGGATTAGAGTAGCGAGAGACTTGAAGAAGACAGATTCCTGAGCAGATCGTTGTAATAGTCCAGGTGTGAGGTGATGAGGGCCTGTACCACTGGTGGCTGTGTCGGTAGAGAGAAGGGGGTATATTTGGAAAGATACAGTGAAGCTGAAATTAACTGACCTTGGGAACAGCTTGGAGGTAGAGAGCAGTGGTGAGGGACAGGGAGGAGTCAATGATGAGTCAGGCTGTAGACTTGAGGGACTGGGAAAAGGTGTTGCCCTGGATAGTAATATAGAAGGTGTGTGTGAAGGTGAGGAAGTGGAGAGTTTGGTGGGGGAAGATAATGACTTTTCTGTTGGACATATTGAGTTAATATGTCTCCTGGACACCCAGCTTGAAATGTCTAAAAGGCATTGGAGAAATGGGAATGGAAGTCAATAGAGAGATTGTGGCAGGGAGGTAGATTGGAGAATCATCAGCAGAGATGATAAGTCCAAGGGAGTTGATGAGATCACAAAGTGAAACAGGATAGAGGGAAAGAGAAGAGGACCCAGGACAGAACCCTAAGAGACACCTAGGTTAGAGAGTATGATCTGGAAGATGATGCAACAAAGGAGACAGAGAAGAAGTGGTCAGAGAGGAAGGTGAAAAACAAGGAGAGAGTGATGTCCTAGAGAGAATGGAGGCTCAGGGAACAGAGCAATCTACAGGGTCAAAGGCTTCAGACAGGTCAAAAAGGATGAGGATGGAGAAAAGGCCTTTGAACTTGGTAAATAAGGGATCATTAGTAACTCTAATGGAGACAACTCTCTCAGTGGCATGGTGAGGCTGGAAGCCAGATTATAAGGGGTGAAGAAAAGGTTAAGAAACTCCCTTTGTCAATGCAGGCTGGCAGCCTCTCTACCATTCACAGCTTTAGACAGCTGCCTGGAGTATGGAAACTTTAAATGACTTGGCCAGTGGTACTTTAAGAAGATGGATCAGGTGGGAGAAATTGAAATGGTGGATGGAGCAGAGTTGGATAAAATTAATAGTCTACAGTCCCAGTCTACATTTGAGATGGTGAGGACTTGACTTACTATGAGGGCAGTGGGAACAGAAAGAGATGGGAAGGAGAGACAGTTTATTTATTTCAATTAGTAATCATCATAAAAGTTCATGGACTAAAGCTATCTTGCAATAGAAGAACCAATCCATCTGTGTTTAAGAAACAAAATAAAATTTCTAACAACTTTTTTAGATAGGGTGTAGGTAGGGACTGGACCTATATGGCAAAGTCCTAGGAAGTTCCATCTGCCTCTGCGATGTATCTAATCTTATAGAATTACCTAGAGCACTGAGATGGGACTTTAAAAAACAGTTACATGATAACTTTATTACATATTTAAAAGAAATAGTAAGTTGTACATAACAGATTTGCAGTTTCATGTACAATCATCTTTTTTTCTATTCCTCTACGTCATAGAAATGCTTATTTCTAAGGTTCAGAGTAAAATAAATAAAATTTAAAAGGATAAAAATTAAAAAAAATGAAATTTCCTAGTGTACTGAGATATGACTTGCTAAGGGTCAAATAACATATGTATCAGAGGCAGGATTTGAACTCAGGTCTTCCTGGCTCCAAAGTCAGATGTACCATATCACATGGCCATTAACAGAGGGAGAGAGAGAGACAGAGAGAGACAGAGACAGAAAGAGACAGAGACAGAGAGAGGATAGAGAGACAGAGAGACAGAGTCAGAGAGACAGAGACACAGAGACAGAGAGAGAGACAGAGACAGAAACAGAGACACACAGACAGAGAGATACAGAAAAAGAGAGAGGGAGAAGGGGAAAGGAGAGAGAGACTTTTAGAATTCCAGTATTGCTTTCAGAACAAACTATTCCTAATAAATGCTCACATACCCATCTTTAATGAGATCATATTTATAAAAAATACTTAGTACAGTGCCTGGCACATAGTAAGCAACTAATAAATGTTTCTTACCTTCCCCCTTCTGAAGTATCATTATCCATGTAAACTGAATTAGTAGAGTCTGGTAACTTACACCTTAAACCCACCCAACTCTATGACTTCAGGAATCATTAAAAACATCCTATGAGACTGGTAATTTCTATTTCATATCCATCCTGATACCAAGTATGTGATGAGGAATAATTGATTTTAAAGAAAAACGTTAAAATCAAATTATATTTAAAAAGACATTAAACAAATGTTTGAAAGCAAGAAGGGTTTGTAAGGAACCCCACTGACCACTTTTGTCTGTGATGTCTGACATACAGACCTTCCACATATTAGTGTGGCTGTAACGGCAGCCCAGAGAAGCATTTGTGGTACAGCTGTTGGAGTTTCTATTCCATAGCAAAAGCCAGAGGCAGCTAGATCTTGAAATGAATCCCCACAGATTCTGAACAATGATAAACTATATTCCATTAATCTCTTCTCTGCAGGACTCAGCATTTAAAGTAGCACCCTAACTCAACCTCTTCCCTCAAAGTTGCTATTCGGCTCCAGACCTTCCTCACAACTGGGCAGAAGATTGTTTTGACTGGAATCAGACAGGCAGAAGTGCCATGCTGCCAAATGCTTCTTTGTACAACACCTGCTGCCAGCTTCTAAATTCTTGTTATCTCCTCACCATGTTTTAATCTTTTAACAGTTGGCTTATTGGTGCAGAGAGAAGGGGTCTTTTGTGTTTCTCCTGGGTTGGCACCCAGTCCTGGCACCATGCTGTTCTCGAAGAGATATTTTGCTGGACAGTACCCAAGTGATCTAGATAAAGCAAAGGCAACATGGGCCAGCCAGCCCAGCTTCATCTGATGTATTTTTTTTAAACCCACAGAGCATGGGGCATCATCACCTCTAAGGAGTGACGATGGTGATTAACTTTCTCTTCTGTTACTTCACCTTCTTTTGATTTCAATAGCTTAGCTCCAGAGTGATTGCCTGCAGACGGGGACTATGAAGATAGAGACTTGTGAAATTGGATGAAGCCCTATAACATGGGATAAAAACTCATATTCATAACCTGTGACATCCTATGCCAAAATGTTTTCAAATACTATCCTTATCAGTATAGATGTATGGGAGGGAATTCATTTCATCCATACTCATATCCAAATGAGTACTAAACATTTGTGTGTGTATTAGAAAGACCTTTTAAATTCCTTCTGAGAAAGAAATGCCTGTTTCATCAGTTCTGTTTGAAATACACAAGGAAGCAACCCCCTTAAAAATAATCATTAAAATAAAGCTTAGGTGACCTGGGCTGATGCATAAAGTATCATCAATGCACGCGAGGAATGTCTACATTTTATGGGCTAAGTGAAAACTCAACTAATCCTTTTTTCCAAACTTCTTATGAAGCTGGGGCAGTCTACTGATAAAACATTAAGTGGATAATAAGAGAAGCAATATTAGTTCTTACCTAGAGGTCGGATTAGTAAGTTCTAACATCTAAGTTCTAACATCATTTTCAATGATATACATAGGAGCTCTATAACCAAATCCTTTACTTCTAAAGCCAATAGAATAACTGTTTTACACACTTAATTCAACATATAATTTTAATGTTTTCACTTTTGAAATTGATTTTAATATTTGTCATAGTAATGCTTCCACTTAAGAAAAGGAGTTACAGAGGATTCTATTTAGTTCAGTGAGCACTTAATAATCACCTAGTTCTATGTGCCAGGCTTCATAATATGAAGACAGAAACAGAATGAGTCTCTGTCCTCATGAGCCTTGTATTCTATGAGAGAGATACAACATATACACATGTAAATAAATGCAAAATATCCACCGTTTAATAAGCTCCATATATCAGGCATATATATATATATATATATATATGCCAGGTGCTAGAAATACAGAGACAAAAATGAAACAGTCTCTCAAAGGACTTCCAAAAACTTACATTTTGTCAGAGAAGATAGCCAATTAATTTATCATGTGCAGCACAGACACCTAAATGTACATACATACATACATACATATGTGTGCACATATATATATACATACACACATTTGTGTGCAGATATATGCAGATACATACAAATATATAATCTGCACAACAGCAAAGATGGGAGGTGAATTATCTTGTGTGAGAAACACCAAGGACAGCTTGGCCAGAACAAAGGATGAGTGAAAGGGGACAGTAGCTAGGAAGGTCAGAGAGATGCTTTAGAGGACTTCAAGATTCTGCTCCAACTTCATCTTCAGCCAAATGTTCTTTCTGGGTGCCTACTCCCTGCCTTACCCCTGGTGCCTTCCCTCTGAAATGATATTTCCTTTACATTGTATGTATCTTGTATGGACCTAGTGATTCGCACAGCCTCTCTCCCATTTCATTGTGAGCTGCTTAATGGCAAGGACTGTGTTTTTGCCCTTCTTTGTGTCCCTAGCACCTAGCACAGTGCCTAGCACATAGTAGGTATATATAAATGCTTGATGATGATGATGATGATGATGATGGCGATGGTGATGATCACTATTTACCATGGTATTTATTTAACATAAGTACAAATCAATGCTTTAGGAATATCATTTTGACAGCTGAGTAGAGAATCTACTTGGAGAAAGAGACTTGAGGTGGGAAGACCAAATAGGAAACTATCACAACTGTCTAGGAGAGAAAGAGGTGATATGGACCTAAAATAAGGAGATAGAACCATGAGTAGAGTCCAAGAACACAAGGGATATTTTGGAGCTAGGACTGAAAAGGTTTGAAAATTGATTGGGTGTGGGGTGAGGGGAGAGGGAGAGGGACAATTGAGGATGACTATTAGGTTTCAAAAATATAGACTAACTAAATCCAAAGTAATTTCATGTGTTGCAGGGGTCTCTAGGAGCTACAGGTATCAGAAAAAGCCACTGGTAGGATGGAGCACTTGAACTGAAGCTTGAAGTGACTTAGGGATTCTGGGAAGTAGAAGAAAGAGGGGGATCGAATTCTAGTTACAGGGATATTACAATCAATCAATGACAGATGGATGATTGATTGATGATAGATAGATAGATAGATAGATAGATAGATAGATAGATAAATAGACAGACAGAGATAATCAATGTGTATAGTTTTGTGGATGACTTTCTTTTCCATAGCCCTCTGCATCATGGACAAAATAACTCATTCAGCTGTCCTTTACAATGGCTAAACTTTAAAATTGGCTCATAGCAGAATTGCCAAAGGTCTATAGTCTGCTGTTGTGTTGTACTTATAGATGGTTCAGCAATTTTTAAAAATAGTGCCAATTAAGTGACAATAGATTTTTACTGAGAGCTGTATTTGCCAAATTGTTCATTTGTGATAGATTCCAAATCTTGTTCTAAATGGATAAAAGAGCAACAGGTTGTAATTGTCAGGGTTATCTCAAACCCTGAGATTGAAGAGTGGATTACATGTCCCAAATTCCTCTCTGTAGGAAAGGTTTTACTTGTCAATAGGAGATTAAAAATAACAGTCAGGGGTTGGGCAATAATATCTCTATCTCAAGGCAATTTTAGCACGTATGCATTTGAGGCTTTTGCCTTTTTCTCCCCCATAATCCTCTTAGTGTCTTCTTTACCTCAATGAGCAGGAAGATTCTGAAATAAAGCATCCTAGAGATGCCTGTCACCCCTGCCCTGAATTTATCTTTAAAGGTGCTCCTTTTCAAGTTATCAAATTACTATTCCCAATACACTTCACCTTCCTACATGTAATTGGAGATGTTTTCTTGAATAGATTTTAGAAGACCCCATGGCTAAGAACAGTTTTCCTTTCAAAGCTTCTCTTTACTAACCAACCTAACTTGTCTTTGTTTGCTTTATTCTTATTATTTTTTCCAAATGGGACTTTTATTCCAATCTCCCTCATCCTTTCCATGTATATAACCTAGACTTAGAAAGTTTAAGATCAGCCCACCCTCGTTACATTTCACTTGTTAAACAGATCCTATCATATAATAAAATACTGTCACATATGAAGTGAGTTCATCTCTGATCATTCACCTTTAGTTAGGAAAAATGGATGTTTATACTAATATAGTAATTCAGTTTGATAACATTTTGGCAGTTGGCAGAAAGAGATGATGGCAGGTGGTTCCCTGCATTGGGAGCAAGGCCACACTAATAATCTAAAGATCTCCTGTTCTATAATCAATCAGTTGACAATTAACAAGCATTCATTAAGGACTCAATAGCTAAATGCTGGAAAATACAAAACACTTGCAACCCTCAAGGAGTTTAAAGACTAATGTGGAAGAACAAATTTGTTCTATGAAATTTGGTTCAGTCAAAGGGCCACACTTGAGGACCTAGGAGGCCATATGTGGCCTTGAGGTCACAGGTTCCCCCTCCCTGAGCTACACCATCATTCAACTAATTCACATGACTACTTTCTGAAACAGAAGACAAGAATTAGGAGTTCTTGTATTTGTATTCTTAGCATCAAGGACTATGCCTTCAAACACAGCAGGTTTTTAAATAAATGTTCATTAAGTTGAATTAAATTGAATGGCACCAAGCTAAGAAAACAGAAAGCCTATTTCTTTGTCAGCATAATAATGAGGAAGCTTGGACTACTAGATGATCCCAAAGGCCCTTTTAGCTTTGATGTTCTATGATTCCAATATTCCCTTGATTCCAAAGACTTAGGGACACCAAGCATCACCTAGAAGTATCCTTGTCTTATTTCCTCTGCTAGACTGCAAGCTCATTGAGGACAAGTGACCATGTTTGCAACATTGTGCATGTTTACAAATGCTCAGAGAACTGTTGTAAATTATAGGGGTCTGGGGGGGCAACTATTAGACTTACATTTAACAAAATGAACTTTAGTCATCATATAGGCATTTATAATGCAGATTTTTTCCTGCCTTTTATGAAATAAAAATGTAATTCAAGACAAATAAAATAAGTAAGCAAAAAAAATGAAAATGAACATAAATCTGAAAAATCTATGTAGCAATGATCTGAGGTGACTGAACCAACTCACACTTGTACCAACAAGTTAGGTGAGTAAAAAAAAGTCAGCTCGGGACTCTAGAGCTACTCTTTAAAGGCTGGGAGCCATTTGTTGAGGCTCATTATGCCCAGATTGCCTTCAGCTGATTGAGGAAGCTATTAGGACTACAATGGGAAGATAAGAAGTCCTCCTGATCATCTAATGGGGGAATGGGCTGAAGTTTCCATCTTTCCCTTACCCCTCCCAGTGGGTTTTCTCTTGGGATTCATCCAGAATTCCATCTCTTCTCCATTTGCTTGAAACTTTCCAGTTCTGAATTTGCTCCCTGGTGTTATACAGGCTATTATGAGCACAATTTGTACATCATCTCAACTGATGGAAGATTTTTTTCCCCACTTATGCCTACCACTGCTTAACTGGGATGTTATCTTAGTCTGGTCAAGGTATTTTGGGAAGTATTAAGGAGGATGGGGGTGATTTAATTGGTTGGTTCAATTAATTCCTACCCTTACATATATAGACATTAAATAAACATCTGCCCCAAAAGATGGCCAGTTATGACATACAAAACAGAAAAGAAGTGCAAGACATCCCAACATTTTGAGCTAAATTAATTTTGTAAATTCCTTTTTAGAAAGTGTGTGTCCAGACTTTGCTATGGAGGCAATGTGGCACAATGACTCGAGAGCCAGGAGGCCTGGGTTCAAATTTTGCTCCTGACAATAGCTGTGTGACCTTGAACAAATCACAAAACTTCTCTGGCTTCAGTTTCCTTATCTACAAAATGAAAGGGTTCAGAATAAATCTGAGATCCCTTCTAGTCTTAGATCTATGATCCTCTGAATAGCTAGAGTTTATAGCCAGGGTTCATCTTTTGATGACCAAAGCATTGCTAAAACCCTAGTAGGCTTTTTGACTCCTTTACCTATAGCCTATGGACTTCATTTTATAACCAATCCACATAGTATCTTTTCAACTCTGTACTCTTTAATAGAAATCCAATTATCTGGCAGCAGAATCAGTGTACCAGAATGAAAATAATATTATAAAAACACCACCAAATGCAATCATTTTAAAGTAACAACTACTCGATCGCTGTCATAGTTTAAAGAAAAGAATTTTTAAAATGTAAGGATGCAAAATATAAAAGCAAGCAATAATTATTGTGCAATTTATTTTTCTTTCATTCCCAAGTCTTTTCTTTCCTAAAAGAAAGCACAGAAATTGTAACTCATTTATTTCCATCATTACAATTGTGTCAGCTAGAGTCACACCTTCTTTGACAGAAGAAATAACTAAATGTTAAAGGGGAAATTGGAAGCTGAAAGCTCTCTTCCAGGACCAATCAATGATAAAAATTATTTATACTTGTACAGTGTTTTAAGGTTTACAAAGACATAGTGCCTTCCCTCTGAGAATATCTCCAATTTATCCTGTATATATTTTGTTTGTAAGTAAGATGTTTGCATATTGTTCTCCCATTGGATCATGAGCTCCTTGAAGGCAAGGATTATTTTTGCTTTTCATGGCATCACCACTACCTAGTACACTACTTGGCATACAGTTAACAAATGTTTGTTGACTTCATTTGACTTGACCAACTCTGTGAGATAGATTGTTGTTGCTGTTCAGTCATTTCAATTATGTCCAATTCTTCATGACCCCATTTGGGGTTTTCTTGGCAAAGATCCCGGAGTGGTTTGCTATCTCCTTCTCCAGCTCATTTTGCAGATGAAGAACTAAGGCAAACAGGGTTAAGTGACTTGCCCAGGGTCACATAGCTAGTAAGTGTCTGGGCCAGATTTGAACTCAGGAAAATGAGTCAGTCTTCTTCACTACAGCTTTGACACTCTATGCACTATGGCACCACCTAGCTGCCCCATAATATAGGTAGTATGGCATTATCTTCATTTTGCAGGTGAGGACAGGATTAAAGAGCTTGTCATTTCCTCATATTCATGAAGCTGAGAAGTAGCCCAGTCTCAGTTTTAACCCATGCTTTCTAGCTCCAGATCTAGAGTTCTATCCACCATATCACAATACTTCTCAGAGTGCCTGCTGAAAGCTTAATTATAAATGCTGATGTGATCAGTGGAACAAATTCTACAAATTGGAATACTGAGAGTAGAAATCTTGGAGCAAAATTTGTGGCAATGTTTCCCTACCATTAACTAGGAAAGAAAGAGGACTCAGACCAGTGGACTAGATGGTTTGAGTGACTTGCTCAATTCTTTTCCTCATTCTGACTCTAGATACTCAAATGATAATCTATACAACAAAAATAACTACAATTATGAATAATCTGTTGTCCAGCTATGAAAATTAATCATTTTCTATGAAGAGATATTTTAAATCCTATTCATATAGGAAAGAAAAATCTTCCTGATTGGAAAGAGAGAATTCTTCATATCAATTTTTAAAGAGATGGAGGACGTTGGGTGATATCTGTCAGGTTTTTGCAAGACTCACTCACACAGGAAATAATAAGAGCTGATGATTATGTAACAGTACATATTCATTATCTCTTTCAAACCTCACAGATCTGTAAAATCTCATTTTAGAGATGAGAAAACTGAGACTAAGAGAGGTTAAGGGACTTGCCAAGTAACTCACAGAACAAATAAGTATGAAAGGTTGGATTCAAACCCAAATCTTTGTGACTTCGAGGGCAGCCCTTTGTCCATTACACAATACCGATGACCTGGGTTTTAGATGATAATGGAGGACAAAGATAACAGGAAAGCCATTCTTAACTATTTTTCTCAACCTCCACTTATGATGGCCTTTAAGCCAGGGTGCCATTCACATCCACTGTTGTGGTAGACAACAGATCCCCTCCATACCCAAACTGAATAGCTTATCATAATTTCTTATGTTCATTAAAAAAAGTTTTCAATCATTTATGGCAAAATATTGCTACTTATTAGTTGTGTACTATTGGGACAAGTAATTTCTTCCTGCTTCCTCTTTGGCAAAAACATAGGTAATACTACCTACCTTACATGGTCAATCTGAGAGGTGAAACAGAGTTCAAATCCTACTTCAGACCCTTACTAGCTCTGTGACCCGGTCAGTACACTTATTCTATCTCAGTCTCAGTTTTCTCATCTGTAAAATGGGAATAAAGATATTTACACCTTGTTGTGAGGTTGTTGTGAGGATCAAATGAGATGACATATATAAAGTACATTGTAAACCCTAAAGATATATACATACACACATACATATATACATGTACATTTATAGTATATATTTTTCATATTGTCCAATTTAGGCAAGGTTGTTATATATTAGAAAGTAAGAAGATAATCCAAAGTGGTTTTTTAAAAAAAAATTATGAAAAAGGTTGAAATCAATATCAAATGTTAAATTGTTTACAAACCATTTAATATTAAAGGGTCTAAACTCTCCAGGTCTAAGATGGGAACAGACTAAGAACAAACAATCAAAGCAAAAGGTGATTGTGAAGGAAGTAAAGAAGCAATATTGGAATCTAATATGTAAGCAAACTGTATATACTAGGGTCAGGAAATGATTCCTCTATTCTAACTCAGCAGTGGTCCTGTAGCTAAACTTGTTGTTTAATCAGGTAAGAGGGTCATTTCTGGTATTCAGGGGACCTGTGCTCCCAACGTATGGAGTAATAATAGATCTAAATAGGATTGAAGTTCAATGACATCTCTTCCAGTTCTAGGACATGTCCTCCATTTCATCCCTATCTGTAAATTAACAAAAACCATAGCTACTCCCTTTGAAATGGCTAAATCTTATAATGTTGAGCTAATTAGGATTTTTAGTTGGATTTCATCCAATACTCCCCACCCCAATTCGAGAGGTAAGGAAACAGAAGTAAAGTGGAGACTGACCCAAAGTCCCATGGCTAGTGTGGGCCAAAGCCATGATGATGATATACATTTCCTGACTCTCCATCCAATGATCTCAATGGAGTTTTTAAGACTGAGCATAGAGAGAGAAGAAAGAGTTATATAGACACAAGCATTTGTTTAGAATTTAATAATACCAGGGTGGCTAGGTGGCGCAGTGAGGAGAGCGCCAGCCCTGGAGTCAGAAGGACCTGAGTTCAGATCTGGCCTCAGACACTTAATACACACAAACAAAAACCTAGCCATGTGCCCTCCAAAAAGCAAAAAAAAAAAAAAAAAAGAATTTAATAATCCCATAGAATAAATATGTGTCCTCTGGCATTTGTGTTGAAATTGTTCACAAGTCTGTTATCTTCCCAAACCTGGGATTTTATTTTATCCCTTATCATGTCAAAAAACAGAGGATTTTATATTATTTCTATAGCATATTTGTACAATTTTTGAAAGTTCACAAATGCCTTTTCACTAGAAGCCCCATTATACTACAAAATCAATTTTTAAAAATAAATTAATCTATAGAACTCATGACCCATTTCTTCATGCCTTCTTAACCATACACAGGGATGGTCTTCCAAACTTCCTTATTTCTGTCCAAGGTGCTGTTATCCTTTCAATCCTCCCAACTCATACCTTTGACATTTTCTTCATCTCCTCACTTCATCTCTCACATATCTAATCAGCTGTAAAATTCTGCCATTTCTCCCTTTACAACATCTCTGACATGCAATCTATTTTCTCTTTACTCACACAATTCTTGCCTTCCTTCAGGCCCTCACCACTTCTTGCCAGAACTATTGCAATAGACTCCTAATTACTCTCCCTGTCTCTAGTTTCTCACCACTCCAATCTATCCTCCACTCAGTTGCCAAATTCACTTCCCCTAAGTGTAAATCTGACCATGTCACTCCCTTATTCAATAAATTGTAATGGTTCCCTTATTACCTGTAATATAAAATAAAATCACCTCTATTTGGCTTCTAAAGTCACCCTGAAGCCAGCCTATCTTTCCACACTCAAGTATTACTTCCTTTCTCATACTCTATGTTCCAACCAAACTAGCTTTTTCTGTCTGGTACTTCACCTTCCATCCCTAAGTCTTTGAACTGGCTCTTCCTGATACCTGTAATATGATATTTCCTCTTCACCTCCACCTCATAGAGTCCTCATCTTCCTTTAAGACTCAGCTCAAGCACCAATGTTTCCATGAAGTCTTTCCTGACACCCACAATTACTAAAATGCTCTCCTCCTCATTAATTTGTTTGGTAAGTACTTTGTTATTCTGACTTTACTCTGTATATATTACTTTGTTATTTGGCTTTGTTATATATGTATAAATAGTATATATCATTGATACACATATACCTACAGAGAAAAGAGAGAGGAAAGAGAGACAGAAAGAGGAAGAGAGAGGGAAGGAGGGGAAAATGGTAGAGGGGGGCAGAAAGACAGAGACAAACAGAGAGAGACAGAGAGAGATGAGAAGGGGGAGACATTAATATCATGATCATAAACCAATGTCACTTGTTTCAAAGGACAGCTTACAGATAAAAAGTATACATGACTATTCTCTCAAACAATTAAAATAAATAATATTAATGTCTGCAAAACTCCAGAGACAAATGAGAATGAACAATGGCTTCTGAAAGAAATGATAATTTTAATTTAATTATCTGAATTGTAATCTACCAAGAACCCAAATATTCACCTAAGAACTATATGGCATCCTTCAAATACTTTTTCACATTTCACATCTCTCTATTTGTAATGTTCCTATGTATATGTTGGGACTAGCAATGAAAAACACACTAAAACATGGTGACAGACAAGAGCTTTATTGTCCACTAAAATGCTAGGCTGATTTGGCAGTTACCATTTGCTAATGGTAAGACATTCATGAGCTAAAAGGGAGAGGAGCTTCCTTTCTGGGATTCTAGAACTTGATGAAATGCTAAGGAGAAAAATCAAATTGAATGAAGCCAGTCATTTTTGTCTTATCTCAGAGAATGGCCAATGAATCTTCCATAAGTCATTCTGTCAAATGGCAGGAGACAAAAATTAAATGTTGAGATGAGCTTATTTCAAAATTAGAGCATTAAGAAAATCTATATATAAATATATATGGACATATGCACATACATATACATAGAGAGGGAGGGAAGGAGAGAGAAAGAGAGAGAGAAATCAGATCATCATTTGGTGGAACCAAGAAATCTGACCACTATAGACCTCATATCAACATATTATCCCCATGTAGTATAATCAGTAATGAAAAAATAAGCGAGCTCATTAGAACACTGTTCCTTATAGGTACAAAATTACACAGTAAATCACATGTTTCATCAATGTAGTTTTAGAAGAAATCTACAAGTAGGACAAAGCTAACTAAGCACATTTTATACTTACAAGTGTTTACCATGGTGAAATACTATAAGTAGCTCATGGATCAGTATTAATTGTTTAAAAAAAAAACCAGAAAACTATCAGTAGGAAAAATAAATAAAACAGTAAAGCAACATGTAGCTATCTATAACACTCTAGTTCCTTAACCTAGTCAGTTCTGGAAAATGCCAGTTACTTGGCATCTTCCTAGTTATTCCACAAAAGTGATCCAATTAGCTAAGAACAAGTGTTTTATCTTATTAAGATACAGTATTATGGCAAACATCATCAAGAAGATCAATTTAATTCAATCATTCCTTTCACTTTGACATGATATTAAGAAGGAACAATAATGACATTGATTTTATTAAATTATTCTCTTTTAATGCAGAATAATTTCTTTCTAATTGACTACAGAAAGTGCTCAGGAAATTATTCAAGGATTCCTTTCATTTTGGAACTCATTATTGCTTCATCAGTGTAAAAACAAATCTAGTCACAATGTGGTTAAATTATTTTTTGAAGGTTGCCTGGTTACAATTCCTTAAGACTCTAGAATACTTTTAATTCTGGAAACTGCATAGAGCCAAGCCCAATCAAGCACTCTTATTTGGAGGTACATGGAGGCATAGAATATCATCTTGGAATATGCCTGTGCATAGGTGCCTGTGCCCTTTTGCATACATGATGCTATATTGGATATTTTTCATTGGCCATACATATAAAAAGATATAAATACTGGGAGATTTACAAAAATTCACTTCTGGAATTGATATACACTCCCTCTGCTAAAGTTAGTATGCTCTACTCTTATATGTATATCAATGCCACACATATAAACTATCTTCTTCTGCTCTGTTCCACAAAGACAAATAATATAAACTAAAAGAAAAATTTAAAAACAGAAAAGTATGTTTAAGGTTCCTAACTATTAGTTCCAGAGTCCATCTAGATGTGTCCTGTCAAAATATGTGGAAAGCTCAGTCTATTCCCCATGATTACAACATCCTGGGTCACGAGCAACTGTTCAGTATTGCTGCTGTCTCAGCTCTGGGACTTTGATAATTTTTATTCAGGAATTTACCAGTCTAAAAACTTACACAATCCTCAGCTGGAGTCAATAATTATTATGAGCTAATGCAAGACCATCTTTTTTGGGGGGTGGGCTAACTTTGGTAGGATAAGGTTTACAAGCTTTTTACCCATTTATCTTGAGCTGTCCTGTCATTGGTGCTTAAAAGGTTAAGACTTTATTTGTGAAAACATAGAGAGATAGTGGGGAATCATGTTGTCTATAGCTTCATAAATCTTGCTTAAGATCCTTTTCAATTACCATCCATTTCTCCTTTAAAAAGGGACAAAAAATAGAGGAGTGGAAGCAGGTCAGGGCAGTGTGCGACAATGACAGTGTGATGGGCTTGGACCCCCTGTGGTGTTTCCATCTGCTATCATTAAGGTGACTATTCAGACATGAAAAAATCCCTCTTGCTGTGCTGACAGGCAGACATCAAGAACGATGACAAGGCATTAAGACAGAAAGTCAGAGAGAGAGATGTCATATTCCACAAACAATACTGCCTCAAACGAGACCCCTGAAATTTTATTGGAATTTAAAATAAAAATAAAAGGGGTATTACTTGGAGGTTAGCTGGCATCCCTTTGTGTTAGCGATGATGATGGAAAGACCGCTGACAGTCAGACAGATAACAAACACACTCAGCCCTCCTACCTGTAGTCTTTACCATAAGAAACCCCAGTGGATTTTTTTTGTTCATTCTTTGGTGAGAGTGGGCTTTTAATTTCTTGTCCTCTCTCATCAAAGAAGTGAGCAGAAGAGAGATTGAGGACTGATAGCAGTGGAACCCCTTAAGCCTTTGGGGAAGGGGAAGAAGTAAGTGGAAATGCCAAAAGAAAAAAAAGCGAGCATGAGAACATCTGTAATAAACTGTCTATACTCTCTAACAATTGAAGTCCAAACAAATGATAATTAAATCCATATAGAATGTTAAAAGAAGTGTGAAATGACTGCAATGTTTATCTCAGTGTAAAGTAACAAAACGAGCACAGGCTTTTAACCAGCAGGGGGTGCAACAGGATTATGATTGAGCTCTGACCCTTTGGCACGGAGACTGAAAGCAGATGTGACAGTTGTACTGAGCGAGTAGTTTAGATTCAACCCACTGGAAGGGTTCTCTTTCTAAAGGTTATGCTTTTCCTGTCTCCATTCAGAGCTGAGTTCTTGCTGGTGTTCTCCCCCAGCTTGTTAAAGTTGTACAGTGGGAGATGTCCATGGTCCTGCCCAGCCCCTGGGAATCAGTTCAAGAAAGACTCTAGATAAACATTTACAAGACTGAAAACAAATGTGGCTTTCCAGCCTGAGAGAAAAACTGTTTCCATACTGGTCACAATTAAGATTCAGGGAAGGGTTGGGGGGGGGGTCTCTATAGTGTTTATTTTACATAGTTCAAGTTGTGAACAACTTATAACTAATTTATCAAATGGAAAAAATCTAAAGGCATGTAAGTAATGCTAGAATCGGTATTTGCTTCTTACATTCAGGGTCTACAAAATACCATAGCATTTTTATTCTAGGCTATATTTTTCTGAGGAAAATCTTACATATGTCCAAAGGCACCTTTGAAGTTCCATCTTTAGGCCTCTTCATCTTCACCCTCCATTGTCACTCTCTCTATCCATCATTCTCTACCGCCCACCTTCCTTCCATCACAATCTACCTTTCTTCTCTCCATTGTCACTTTTTTGTGTGTCTCTCATTTTTTGTTTCTCTGTCATTCCTATAGAGAAGCCAGAGAGTCCAACTTTTCTTTCCTGGCTCCTGTACTGCAGGACTTTTCCTTGTATGGCCTCAGCTACTCCCATTAGAAGACAAATGAATAAAACACTGGTTCTAGCAGAAAAGAAAGCAGAGTAGTTATCTCCTCAAAGATCATAGGATCTGATAACCAGTGTCACTGACTGTAAAAAGTTTTATAGTCAGTAAGATTTATTTAAGCAGGACACTAAGAAACTAGGGGTCATACGTAGAGAGAATGACCTCAAATAATGAAAACATACAATTCCAGCATTTAGAGGTATTTATGATATATTGTAGAAATATCAGATTTATCTGTAAGAAAATCATGTTGGCAGAAAATTATTCAATTTCATTAAAATGTTACATTCCATATAAGATATATGTAATATATCCACATATATTAATATGCATGTATCTATAGATATATCTCATATAGGATATAAGCTAGGTTCTGAATTTAAAATTATACTGCAAACATTCCTTAGAGATACATAAGAAAAAATCAATAGCTAGCATAAGCTTATCTTTAGATTTTTAACTATAAAAATATTTAATTAAATGTATTTTAGTATTGTATTAAAAAGATTAACATTTGATTTCTACATCATCTTATTGACTCCACTGAATTTGCTAGTTTTATTATATTTGGAATCCAGTAATACCAATCATTTTCAAAACTGGAGTAATTTTGACTTAAATGATCACCTTAATTTAAGGAAGCAAGACATAAAAAGTTAAAATCCTGATACTGGGACAGTAGCATGTTCGCAAAATAAACCTACATGTGGATAGGGAAAATGCTTATAGGAAAAACCCTTATCATCCAGCCAAGTACATTTCAATATAATTATATTACATTTCAATTTCCTCATCTTAATACTATCTTTGCTATGTGGCAGCAAGAGCTGCAGCAAATTGGGTATAGGTTGTGTGTTGAATTTTGGGAGGACATATAGAAGAGTTGCACAGAATGGACAGGTATGTATGTGTAACCAATTGCATCCCTGGAAGGAACTCCTGGATCTATGAGATCACAGATTCATTTGAGTATTTGACCACTGACATTTTTAGTTCACCTAATTTTTATGAATAGTTAGTTCAGAGCAGCTAAGGTGGCACAGCTGAGAGAGTGTGGGTCTGAAATCAGGAAGACTCATCTTTATAAATTCAAATTTGGCCTCACAGACTTACTAGCAATGTGATCCTGGGCAAGTCACCTACCCCTGTTTGCCTCCGTTTCCTCATCTGTAAAATGAGCTGGAGAAGGAAATGGCAAAACACTCAAGCATCTCGGCCAAGAAAACCCCAAATGGAGTTACACAGTCAGACATGACTGAAAGAACTGACAATAATAACAACAGTTTAGTTCAGTTAGCAAAATAAACTAGTTCCATTTAGTGTAGTTATCAAAGATGATAACTGAATAATACTGATTGAAGGGGACAAAGATATCCAGAGCCTTTCATCTTTAGAATGCTGATTTGAGTTAGACTAAGACTACAGAAGATTGTGATCACCTTAATCCATGTTATTTAATTAATTCCTTAATTACCAGGATTTAACAGAATAGAGTCCCCTCCCTCATAGGAAGAAAGTTAATCATTTCAGTTCAATTATTTAGGGAAGTATTTCTTTTACAAAGAAATTATCACAAGTGACTTAAAAAAAAAAACAAGTTATAGTCACTAAAGAAAAAATGTAATAGTGAAAATTATTGTATTCCTAATTAAAGAGAATTCTCCCAGTTTTACTAGCACATACATACAAAGTAATGGTGAAATTTACTGTGACTTAAGGATGTTTGTAAATCCCATGGCTGCTATGGGAATTTTTTTCATCTTTCATATGATATGATTGCCATAATCAAACAGTACCTATCAAGAAGCAAAATGTCTTCAAAAAGAAAAAAAAATAAAGATCATAGTAGCTACTTGAGAAATTCTATACAGTCTAGGTGATGAGTCAAAATGATTGGTATAACCTGGGACATAATGGTACACACACACACACACACACACACACACACACATACACACACACACCTCGATTCTTCTTCTCTTGGCCTGTCAGGAATAAATTTATCATTCTTTGGATCTCAGTTAATAATGCTATGAGATCCCATCCAACTGGCACACTGGTCACACAAGTTTAAGAAATAGCCACTTGGTGTGAGGTGAGTCTGTTACAAAATCACCCAAAGAAATGGTCAAGAAATCAAAGTAATGGAAATCAAAAATGTTGTTCACTCAGGCACATAACCTCAATTTGTAAACAACAGGGTGTTCTGTGTCCTTTTATGTGAGACAAAAGCCTAAAAAAAGACTGAACAAGTTGGTTCTGCCTGAGAAATGACTGTCTGGGAAACAGGCAAAGGTAAGAATTTATAGGACCAATGAACTAATCCCTTCTCAAAATTAGGCTAGAGATTTGAAATATGGGCTTCTTGCTGACCACTGAAACCTCTAACTTACAAGATCCAATGTCATTTCTTTCCCAAGTACATTCAAGAGAAGTCCCTATATCTAAAAGTCATTACTGTATCACGATGCTGAGTTCAGGATAAAATATCTCATTAATGTTGGCAAATTGCAACACATGTGCATGAAGGAGGCATAAAATCATGACTCCTGAGACTGAGAGTTTAAGCCACGTACATTTGAAGAGGAGGTATTTGGGTTACACCCAAGTTAATAAAGCAGCAACTTATTCTAAGTAATTTGTTAAGAAATTAATAATCTTCAAATCTAACCTGAAGAACTTTGAGAACTCTTGACATACATCCTGAAAGAAAACAAACATTCTTTGCACCATACATCCAACTAGATTTGTACTCTGGGGCTGATGTATACACAGAGATCACTTCCAAGTCTGCATTCTCTACACCCGCAAAGTAAACACATTCAATTTGGGATTCTGCAGTGCAAATAAGGAGTCTGAAAAGAATACTATGAGAAAACTCTCAATTCTAACTTGAATCTTCCTGGATTTCTCAATTCTAACTAGGGTCTTTGAACCTTTGGCATCCCTCTTGTATATACAATAAAAGAAAAGTAGCTGTTGAATGTTCACTTGGGTTAAAGCAAGATTACTTACTCTGCTCCTTTAAATAGTACAAGAGTGTGAAAACTGTGAATTTCAAAGCAAAGGACTAGCTAAGAACTTGCTGACCAATTTATGTTCCTTCTTTTTGATAAATATAAGGTTACAAAATGCATATAAAGGATGCTTATTAAAAAAATCAATAAAATTTCCATTTATTTTTATTCTAGCAAAAAATAATTTGACTGATTATTTTATTTAGGGCATGATTATGCTGAAGAGAAAGAATTAAATTTATTTTCATGTGTTGGATGGATTGATAAGAACTCAGAGAATATTTGTGACGTTATTATCTGCAACTCTTGCTGGAAGAAAAAAACTGCATGTGTTATGGTCAAAAGGATGAGAAACAGTTGGTTCCTCCAGGACGGCATCACTAGAGTGGAACCCCACACTCCACTCACGCCTGAGATTCACATAAGACACACCATTCACTGAGCAAGAAAGGGAAACTGGAGAAGAGAGAAGCTGTATGAATAATTTAAATCTTGGCCTTTTTTCTCTCAAAGCTCTTTTCTCTTTGATTTGTCTATAACATCAGAATGGCCATTTTATAGTCCAGCGATATTTCCAGACAGAATGATTGAGAAGGAAAGAAGGAATAAAAGGAGATAGCAAAAACTTCTTCTTTCCAGGGGAGGCTAATTTAAGAGACAAGTCCTGAAGCAAATGATGAATGAATATATTTCAACTGATTTCAGAATTCAGTTATCTCTCATCTGGAACATTAGGAAGGGATGGGGAAAATTAAAAAAATACATTTCCAACTTCAGCTTCAGGTTTGGGTTTTGTTTTTGTTCTGGTTCTGCTGACAGTCCAATCAGCCCGGGGTATCTCCTGTTCTTGGTAGTCATCATTGGTCTTTCATATATTTCACCGTTATTGAGGGAAGCCATTTTCCAGATTCATATGAAACTCTGTCCCATCTGCAAAGTCTCTGAATAGTGTATTTTTGTACAGTAAGTCTCAGGATCAATCTTCACATGTGAATTTAGGAGAATTATGAAAAGAATAGCCTGCAAAAATCCCTTGACTGGAGAAGACTACTTTAAAGCTGAAATAAAGGCTGAGACATGAAGAAGGAAAAAAAATCAACAGTACAAGTTATATGCTGCAATGCGGCAAGGTTATCATCATTGACCAAAGCTCAATGTGTGGAGGTTATCGATGTTACTTTGTCTGGACTTGCTAGACATCACATCAGAGGACACAAAAAATCCCCTTCTACAGAACAGCAGTGTGAAGGCTGCTGACTGCCAACTTGAGAAAAGTAGAGATAGGGCTGACTGGTCAGCATAAAGGACCTTCATTAGATCATCATTTTTTCCCACTCTCACTGCTTGAACCTTCCTTAAATTTTGCAGGGAAAAATGTGACTAGAAGGGCTACCATGATTACTTTTCAATATCATATGAAGGCTATGATTAAGAAAAAAGGGCGGGAGGAGGCTACTCCTGACTGGCCTTTGTTCCTTGCCACATTCCTTACCACACACATCCTCTAAGAGGATATTTTTCAGTTTTGATTACACAAAGAAAGGAACAGAACAGAAATCTCATGAAATTTAGTCAGTTCAGTCACTGTTGTATTTTTTTAAGAACCTGAGTGCTATTATAATTCAAGATCCCTTAATTCTGCCTTTACAAAAACATTTTATGCATATTAGAGTACTTCTTGTGATTTCGGTGACCCAGTGTTTAAGCAAAGATGGCTCAGAATCCAGATGCTTTATCTAGTGGGCCAGAAACAGAAAAAAGCTGACCTTCACCTTCCTGGGGCCTTCCCTCTGCTCTTGATGAGTATCTGCAGCTGTTGGGGCTTCCTCGTGGCTCTCTGCATGGACTCACATCCCTACAGCTCTAAAATTAGATTCTCACCCTTGGAGTGGGATGATGCAAAAAAAAAAAAAAAAACCAACAACAACTAGCTGAGGCTAGCCCTGGGGCCTAGGGTGCAAGGTAATAAACCTTTTTGTATGTATGTGTGTGTGTCTATGTGTGCACATGTGCCCTAAGTTCCCATTGTCTCAAAAAAAACCCAACATGGCAGAATAGATTCTTCCCAAAATTTAAAAGCCAGATCTAGAGATTTGAATTGTCATATAGGTACCTACAAGAAACATGTAATCATATTGTTTGAGAGGAAACAATAATACTTTTCATTCACTAAACATCTTCCTTTTTTCCTTTCTTTCTCCCCACTCATTCTCTTCTCTTTCCATATGTTTACTTAGTGTAATATTCTATTAATTTGGAAGAAGAGGGTGAAACGGCATCTTAATAAACAGTCTAGCTGACATTTTGAAAATCAGACACTGATATACATTCACATAAGCAGACAAACTTAGTTCTTTGGTTTTTGTACTTAAATAGTATATAAATATTTAAAAAACTAAAAAACAAATAAAAGACTTGGGAAGCTTCACTAGACTAGTACCCAATCCAAAATCCCAAAGACAGATTACTTTAGTTAGACATTGTAAGCCAATATGGCTCTTTGGTGTGATAAATAGATCATGACAGACCCACCTGAAGACTTATGTAAGGTCTAGCTCGGTACTATTATTCAGTTTTTAATACCATAAGTCTGGTTAAAAGATAACTATGATGAAACAGCAGGTTCCCAAACCCTACACAACTGCTATGCAGACCACCCAGGAGGCAGATCTGTGCGTGAGCTGAAGGACAAAAGTCAGAATTAAAAAAAAAAATCTTTACAGTGCAGTGCAATGCTGTCAAGAGGCAATAATATAAAAATAATACTACAGTATACTGCTAGAACATGGCAGACCATGCAGTTAGTGCCTGTTGCTGGAGAATAAGGCAAAGGAAAAGAACATGAGGAGGACAGAGATACTCCTCACATATTTCCAGTGCAAATGATTCAGTGATTTATGAAAGGGAGCAGGAATCAGCTTTGTGGTGTATATCAATTCTAGGAAAGACAGAGATAAAAATCCTCATTAAAGAATGCATACCAAGGGTGAAAACCATAATAACACAAACAAAACTGAATTCAATAGTATTTGACATCAGAATTCCTTACCTAAGCCAAACAGAGGAAATGAAAATTAAAATTGAACATTTTAACATTATGAGAGAAGCTAATTAGCCACAGAAAGTTAATTATTCAATCAGAATTCTGTGGAGAGAGAAAAATCAAATTTCATTGTATTAACCTTGAATGTGCACTAAGATAAATACATATATTGCTCATTTATTTCCATTTATTTTGACAGCACTTAGAAACAGCAGCCACATTTCTCTCACAGCATGCAACTTACCTGTTCCCCAATAAAGGAATTCTTTTAAAATAAAACAGCAAATGCTTCCCATTTTCACCACTCAGGTGAGACAATCTTTTTTAAAGTAAATGTGTCTCTTACCTAAGTATCAGAGATTCAGTCAACAACCATCAAATGAAGTAGAAAGCACATTACTTTTGTGGAGGTGTATTAGAAAATCAAATACATTTTGTCCCTAGAAATGGATGGTGACTGGTTTTTATTTTGTTTTTTATCTTCCAAGTAATGACAATGTGCTTGCTTGAAGAATATGGACACTTCTCAAAAATAGTAGAGGATGAAATTGAAACAAAATCTGTTCAACCTCTCACTGGGCTCTATACTGCCTTGCCAAGAAGCCAGATACTATTTTTCTCCATGTGCCAACAGATAAACCTAAGAAAATAATATAGTCCAAAGCAAAGAATTTTAAGATGTCTTTTGTATCAGCCAGCAGGACTGGTCTTACAAATAGGCAAAAGATGTGTTTATATAGGTGATTCGGGTGTTGGGCCAGGAAGGATTATATATATATATATATATATTTTTTTTCTTCATGATAAAGTTAAAACAAATATTGGCATTGCTATATGCTCATACAGTTAGGTGGTGCAGTGGATAAAATGCCTGGACTGGAGTCATAAAGGTATCTTCCCGAGTTCAGATCTGGCCTCAGACACTTACTAGCTGTATGACCCTAAGCAGTTCACTTAACCCAGTTTGCCTCAGTTTCCTCATCTGTAAAATGAGCTGGAGGAGGAATTGACAAACTACTCTAGTGTCTTTGCCAAATGGGGTCACAAAGGTCAGACACAACTGAAAACTACTGAATAAAATGTGCTCCTAAAGTTTTGGTACTTGGTCATCCTAATTATGCTTCCAAGTTTCAAAGATCTGTGACTTCATTGGTCTAGGAATTTCCCTTTATTCATTTAAATGCCAAGCCCTCTCTATCAAGCAGAGTATAGATGCCCACTTGCCAGGTATGCAGTAGAGGCAATCACTGTTCCAATATGGATCTCTGAAATCCCTTCTCTCTTAGACTCCATAATTTATATCTGAAAATGATCTTCAAGAGTTGCTAAAAAATAGTTATCACATTGTCATGATGAAAAATCTTCATGAACTCAGTGAATATGGCTATGGGGCTCACAATGGGAGGCAGCTAGGTCACATGGTAGCTTGGCCTGGAACCAAAAAGACCTGAGTTTGTTTCCTGACTCAGCCACTTACTAAGTAAAGTAGGCTGCTTCTAACTAGCCTTTGTCCCCTGCTACATTCCTTACTGCATACATCCCGTAAGACATTATTTTTCAGTTTTGATTACACAAAGAATGGAAAAGAAATCTCATGGAATTCAGTCATCGATGTGTCATTTTCTAATACAGGTTGCCATGACCCTGGACATACCTCTTAGGCTTTCAGCATCAGTTTTCTCATCAATAAGATAGGAATGTTAACAGCACATAAGCCACAGGATTGTTGTAAGGCTCCAATGAGATGACATATGTAAATCATTCTGCAAACCTTAAAACACTATATAAAGATTTCTTGTCATTATTTTCATCACTATTATTACATTATCAACTTAGTAGGATCTTACAGTGCATAGTCTTTGAGGACTGAGGGCACCGCCCATACCTTCAAAAGGAGGCATCCAAGGGAGACTTTTGTAAGTCCTTATAATCTCTCTCTCACACACACACACACATACACACACACACACACACATGCACAAATATACACTATACACACAAATATACAGAGAGAGAGAGAGTCCAAAGCTACACATACTTTTGGAACATCATATTGTGTTTCTGTGTATTTATACATTTTAAATATAATTACTGAACAAAGTACTTCCCTTCTAAGGTGCATGGGTCTTGATTCAGTATTCTGACATTGGAAAGTTATTGGAACCAATAGCTGAAAATAAAGGAAAGCACCTAATGTCCACTGACCATGGAGCATGTCTATCCACTAAGTTCAACCAATGATTGGGCATCTTGGGAAAGTATCTTACCCAATCTCCCCCAGGCTCTGAGACATGATCCATACAGGATCATGTAGAAAAGGTAGTTTTGCCACCAAGAGCCTAGCCATCCAAGAAGATCCAGCTAGTAGTAGTTAGTTCACTTTTAAAAAAAAATAGAGGATTATGGGCTGCTTCCAGGGAGCAGAAGAAAATGTTGGGGAAGTAGGAAATCTTGTAGATGGGGGGGGGTGAAGAAGGAGAAGGAGGAAGAGGAGGAGGAGGAGGAGAAGAGGAAAAGGAAGAGGAGGAGGAGGAGGAAGGAAGAGGACAAAGAGGAAACTAGAAGCAGCCTTCATAGCTCCCTAATTCCCTTCTTCAGGCCATGTGGCATGATAAACACACTGCTTTATTTTAATTGTGTGTTTTATCCATTTTATCCAGAAAATGTTTTATCTATTGTATATGTACTGTACAAAGAACACTTTGCTTGTTAAGAAGACAACGTTCGACAAAGTCATATTCTCTCATTACCCCCTAAGAGTTAGCATGCAGTTTGATATATGAAAATGTCCAAAATGATGTGCTGCATTTGGAGCTTCACTCTGAAGAAAATCTGAACCTGTTTATTTAGGTTCAAAAGAGGAGATTTATAATTTTCTCTGATAATGCTAGCAAACAGATGTCACTAAGCAATCCAGGGGACTGGAGCATATGCAAGGAGGAGAACTCAGCAATTTGAGCATGGCAAACATTCTGTGAAAATGCTAATTGAGAGATAAAAACAAATTAACTGCTATTGAGATGGACAGTCTCCCTGAGAGAGTATGTGCTTAGAGAGGGAAGGGCATAGGCAATGGCAGAATCACATCCTGGCTTTGGCCCATGGACCTGACCTGCTGACCGTCCAACTGGTGATTCTTGAGGTTCCCTTAACATATCAGGAGGGCAAAGGGAAAAAGAGGGGAGGACAGGGGAGCTAACATTTCAAACCAACTGTTCTTCCTTAATGTGAGTACCATTTTGGTTTTTCTCTTCACACTAAAGCAAAACAGTTGCAAGACTAGAGAAAGCAAAGACTGTATATTTCTTCATATAGATACTATGACATGACTACAAGGTCTGTCACATTAGAGATCAAAGGGTAAATGTATCAGGCCTATCAGAAAAATGATGTTTAAGTGGAGGAGACAAGAACAAAAAGAGGCCTGGGCTGATATTCAAGTCACCTGGCTTATGATTCTGAAATTTTTGTTTTCATTATTCCTATTTTAATATAACATCCTTGTTATTTAAAACCTGGATTATAATTCTGAATCTATTTTATTATTAATAATATTACTATTGCTGTTGTTGTTACATAACATCCTTCTTATTTAAGGCATCTGGGTTATAATTCTGCGTCTATTTTAATTTTTATTAGTATTATTATTGCTGTTGTTGTAACATAACATTCTTTGATGTCCAGACACCCAGGTTATAATTCTGCATCTTTTATTTTGCTTTTTGTAGGGGGGAAGGCAGGGCAATTAGGGTTGTGACTTGCCCAAGGTGCATCTAATTTTATTATAATTAATATTATTGTAGCTGTTGTTACATAACATCCTTGTTATTTAAGACACCTGGGTTACAATTCTCACTATGATTATCATCACACATATTACATGTGTGTATTGTAATCCCTGATCATCTCACTCCCCTCTCTTGCAATGAAGTTCAGAGACAAATTTCCTGAAGCAAGTTGCTATCCTGCTATTTTTCTTTCATATTTAATGCTCTATTGCACAGGTGGACAAATTAATTCCTTTTTTTGTAACTGAATAGAAGCATCAGGATATAAGCTGTTTTTTCGGTATACTTATTAGAAACACCTTCAGGACAACTCTGGTGGTATACAGGCAGGAGCTGGTGAAAACTAATTTTGCTGATATGTCCCGAGCCCCCAGGGCATACACATGCTAAGTCTTTATAAACCTGGAGAGCAAGCATTCCCCTTTCTCCTCCCTAGCCATTTGCTTGCATGACACAGAGTTTCCTGGGTCCCCACTCCTCACTAGGCAATGCACATTTCACTGGTCCAGATTACCCTGTTAATTTTCCCCTTGGATAACAGGGAAGTTCCTATTGTGGTCATGCCAGCTCTTTGTCTAAAGCTCGATGTAAGTTTGAGCTCCAAGGGGTTCTGGGCTTTCAATCAGAGTGTGAATACTTTTGCACATCTGAAGCCACCCCACTGTGTGCTGCCCACAGACTAAAGGCAATAGAAGCTGTGAATGGACACTAGTCCCCATTGTGAGTAGAAATAAAGATTCCTTAATTGCTATATTTGTAGAACAGTGAGTGGTCATCAGCCAGCTTTTGTCATTAGTTGACTTAAATATGAACCTTTAAGATCTGCAAAGTACTGTACCTCACTCCATCTAAGCTTCATAACAACCTTGTGAATGTGTATACTAAGGATATTATTATTCCCATTTAACAGATGTGGAAATTGAGGCTCAGTTAAGTGATCTGCCCAAGGTCACATAGCTGGTAAATGACAGAGGCAGGTTTTAACCCAAAGTTCCTACTGACTCCAGGTACAACATGCTTTCCACTACACCTCTCCATTAGCCAGTGAATCTCTGTGGCCCAGTTCCCTCACCTCTAAATTGATGATGTTAGAGCTGGTGATTTATAATGTCCTTTCTGGAGATAGCATTCTAGGATTCTATATTTACCAGACATAATAAGATGCTAGTATAAACTTTTTATCCTTACCATTTTGGGGGCGAGGTTTTTCATTTACCTGAAACCATAACATTATCTTTAGAATAACAAAGGGATGGATTCTTGCCATGCCCATCATAATTCATTTTTTCATTTGTGCCAACATTCCAGAGGTTTCTGTTTGTACTCAGGGCATTTCTTGACTTTCTTCCATTATTTACCCAACTAAGTCAGGTGAAATACCAGGCAATTGAAAGTCTTGAAGAGTTAGCCTTAAAACAACAATGGAGCATGGATTTTAAAGGTGCTGTTTATTAAAGCCAGATGCAGATTAAAGGAAGCCCTCAAGAAATGCTTCAGCTATATGACTAACACACCTCCAGAATAAAAGAGGTCATCCTGTTAGCCCAAGGTAAAGTGGTCTTTTGCCTAGATTTTCTGGACAATGCCCTATTTGTCCCCTTTTATTTAATGTGTATATGGGCATATCTGTTGTTCTTATGAGGACCTGAACTTAGGAGTTCCTGTAGATATAGGGGCATGCCTAACTCACAGAACTTCAAAGCTTTCCAGGGAGCCATGAAAATAGAAAGCAAATTTCAAACGATGAGCATGTGGCCTTTTGGCCCTGGCAGGTCAAGCATTATAGTGATAGAAGCATTAACATCACTACAAGAAGGTGGAAAGGATACATGTGTGGACTGCTATTATCATCTCCAAAGTTACTATCAACCACAAAATGCACTGCCCAATTTCCCAAATGAAAATGCACCTGGAAAGTAAAGGGATGGAACTGTGTATGGGAAGAGGCCATATCCAGGAAGAGTAATGAACATAATCTCTTTTGGAGAATGCCAAGCATTCTAATTAGAAAAACGTAATCAGTACTGTTCAGGGACCCTATCTCCCTCTTTTGGATATAGCCCAGAGAGCCCAGCATATGGGACACTGTGTTTAGCAGTGTTTGCAGACTCTCTGGAAGATGAGCTGTACTCTAGTCACGGATAAAATAGGAAAAGCTGAGAAATAACCCTTTCCACTCAGCTTGAGAGTCCCCTTTCATTTTGGCCTTTCTCAACATGACAAGGATAGGTGGAAAACATCTCCCAAATCATGACCTTTTCAGTTTTGTTTTTGTCATGGCAACTAAGCTCAACCAGAGTCCTCTTTTTGTTAACTGAAAATAGAAACTAATCTATGTTGACTTCATCAACCAACTCTGTACAACAGGAATTAATGCTAGGGAAAGGACTCATCTAGTGTCTTGAAAATAGTAGGTGCTTAATAAACATTTTGGAATTGAATGAAATAGATTTGAGTATCTGTACCTCTATCTTCCCCTTACTTCTGTATACTTTCTTCCACCTACTCTTCTCATCCACAGTGTTCTTACTCATCAATTTTCTTTCACGCTTATCCATCCACCTACTCATTTTCCCACCCAGTCTGTCTTTTGCAGACCTGCTTATCATTTTTCCCATTCACCTACCTACTCATTATTTCAGTCCTCTTCCCATTTTCCCAGGGAATCATTAACATTTCTGACAATGTCACCATGGGGATAGCATAAGGGTTTGAGAGGAGAGCACCACACATCTAGACGATAGCAGTGGATGGAGCCATGGATCTAAGGGGAATGAGGGCTACAGTGACATGCTTGTAGAATATTGGTTCAGAAACTTCACCAAACACCAAGGCTATGGTTATTTTTTTCACATCACTTGAGCTGAGTTTGGTGAGGTTCTATCTCATTTTAAGAACAGAACTAGGCATTGTGAGAAACACAGAAACAAAAACTGGTCTCTAAGTGGTTGCCTTTTAAACTAGATTACATCAATGGAAGAAAAAAAGTGCCGGGGGCGGGGAACAGACTCCACTATTACTCAATGAAAAAGCCCCCAGAGATAATGATAATTATCAGAAAGACTGCTGAAAAGAAAACGTTGCTGTTCAGTTGCTTTTCAGTCACATCTGATTCTTTGTGACCCCATTTGGGGTTTTCTTGGCAAAGATACTAGAGTGGTTTTGCCATTTCCTTCTCCATCCAGCTCATTTTACAGATGAGGAAACTGGGGCAAACAGAGGTTAAGTGACTTGCCCAGGGTCAAGCAGCTAGTAAGTGTCTGAGGCCACATTTGAACTCAGGTCTTCCTGACTTAAAAGTCTGGAACTCTATCTTCTGCAGCACCTAGCTACTCATATAGAAAATAAGAAGAGGCATGACCAGGGGGCAGCTAGGTGGCACAGTGAGGAGAGCACCAGCCCTGGAGTCAGGAGGACCTGAGTTTAAATCTGGCCTTGGACACAACACAAAAACTAGCTGTGTGACCTTGGGCAAGTCACTTAACCCCAACTGCCCTAAAAAGAAGAAGAAGAAGAGGCATGACCAAAGGGAGAGAGATCAGTCAATCTTTCAATAAGTATTAAGCCTACCCAAAAAACTGTGCTAGGCATGAAAGAGCACACATAAAGAGATGTAAATAATTAGTCATATTATATATACATATATTATAGATACTCATAAAATAAAATACACACACAGAGTAACTGAAGGTCATCTGAGAGTGGAAGTCATTAGCAGCCAGGCAGAGACATGAGGTAATACTAGGAAAGGTTTCCTGCAAATGATAGGATTTGAGCTGAGCCCCAAAGAAACTAGAAGATGAAGGTAAGGGAGTGAAGAATTCCAGGCCACACAGAAATGGGAGATGGGGTCTTGTTTAAGGAGCTAAAATTCAGTCATTGTCATTGAATCATAGAGTGAATTCAGGGGAGTAAAGGATATGACAACTGGAAAAGTAGGACAGGGCTGGGGGAATTGCATTTGATATTGGAGGGAATGGGGAACCACTAGATGTCGTTTAGCAGGGGTTACACTGTCAGAAATCACCATAGCATCCCACTGAAGGACTGAATGGACTGAAGAGATACTCAAAGCAGGGAAAGAAGTTAGATTTATTGCTGAATTTGCTTAAATTCTTTAAAATTAAAAGGATTTCTCTCTGAGAGGGGTGAAAGAGAGCAATATGGGGGAAATCCAGGCTATGGAAAAAGTAGAGATACAGGTTTGTAATTGGGCGAGTATAAGTGGATGAGAGAATGTTAACTAATGAGGCAATGCAAGACAATAAGCATTTATTGAGCACTTACTATATGCCAAGCACTGTCCTAAGCATTCAGGGATACAGATACAAGCAAAAAGTAAGATATTACCTGCACAGTGGCATTAGGGTCTTCAACATGTTTTTGTTTTTGTCTCTAATCCAATTTTATCTCATAGCATCAAAGAATTTGAGAGTTGGAGGGGACCACAGTGGCTATGTAATCTAACCCAAACATGAAAGGAACCTCCATTATAACATATTTGACAACTAGTCACCACAAGCCACTGCTTCTACATCCCCTTGGCAGCAGTCTTTAATTATTTTAACTGTCATACCTAATACACCACTACCTAGAGACATGGCTACTCATGCCACAACATTAGGAGAGAACTCTCTCTTGGCCTTTGCTCCCTTCTTTTCTAACTAAAATAAAGATCCCTAACAGAATAAACTGAGTATTTTTGTTGTCACTGTTACTATATGTCTATGTGATTGGATTCCCCATTCAGGAATGACTAATCCCGCCTCTAAATCCTGCTTTCTTTGTGACTTCCTCTTTCTAGCAATTCTGCTTTGATGGATGACAAGTATTGATTCTCCTTCCTCTTCTCTCTGGAGCTAAATGGCTATAAGGATGATTTCACGTAGAATATAACAGGATGGTGAGATCAATAGACTGTAGAGATCATATCCCCCCCCCCATTTTGCAAATGAGGAACCTAGTGACCCCAGAGGATTTGTGATTTGTCCAAATTAAGTCAGGCAACCAGTAAACACTTATTAAGCACCTGCTATGTGCTAGGCATTGTACTAAGTGCCAGGGATATAAAAAGAGGTATAAGACAGCCCCTGCCCTCAAGGAGCTTACTATCTAATGGGAGAGAAAACAAGAAAAAAAAAACAAGCTGTACACAGGATAAACAGGAATAAGGTAAGAGAGGGAAGCCACTAATATTAACAGAAGATAAAAAAAAAGAAATCATGTCATTTTAGAACCGGGTTCCCTCGCTGACTTAATTTCCTTTTTAAGGAGACAAGTCATTGTTTTTTTTTTCCTTTTAAATAATCTTTGCCTTAACTTAAACATGGTTTGAACCAGACAAACTTCTTCTCTCTCGTCATCTAACCTAGTGCTTTGCAACATCAGGCACCAAATATTTGCTTTATTGTACCCAATGTGTACTCCTCCAGTTATTGTCATTATTAATCTTCAGGTACCATTGTATATGAGGAATATTGTGGCCTGATAGATAAAATACTAGGTCTGCAGCCAGGAAACCTAGTATATCCCTCACTTTATTTAGCACAGGGAAGACAAGATGCATCATATTAATATTCGTCTTTAGTTCTGAAGTTACATGATGCATCTTTTAGAAACAAATGTGACATAGATATGTCATCAGATAAATCATAATTTGTATGGTGCCAGTAGCAGGAATGGATTAATCTGTTGCTTTCACTGTGTCTTGCTACTGCCCCCTTGTTATTACTGGCAAGCATTTACAACACAGTTGGTGTGTGTTTGGAGAACCCACAGAGAAAGAGTGGAAAACTAGTTGGCCCTGAAATGTTCCTAACTCATGATACTAGCCATTTAGTATTGCACACTGACCAGCCAAGTGAAATAGCACAAACATTTTGGAAATAGATGGCTAACTTTTCTCTATTCATGCAAAAGCAAAGTTGCAAAACTGGTCAAGTAATAACTGGCAATGTATTACACCAAAACAAATGGAAAAACAAATAGAAACATTTAAATTAATAAAACTATTTGCTAGATTTTTAAATAATGACAGATGAGAGCTAATCAAAATACCAGCTATAATGAGCAGGAACAACCCTTCCCCCCACCCCGCCAGAACAAGAATCAGAAAAAGGCAAAGAGCTTTTCTAACAAAAGACAAAAGTCCCATAATTAGAAAATAATTCACTGTTGACCAAAACACTCAATTTCTGCTAAGCAGTTTGGAATGTTCTGCTGAAATGTGGGATATGATGCTATGAGAATGTACTTTGACCTTACAAATTTAGTAAAGTACCTCAGAAGTAATACTAAAAGTCATCCAATTTCCTAACTTTCACATTCCCACTTACTTTGGTCAGTTGTCTATTTTTTTTCTCCCCTGAAGATGTGATACCTAAAAGTTTTCTAAGGCATTTAGCCATCTTGTCTTGACAAATAACCAATTCACCTTTATTCCCAGTGTATTCTTAGGTATTGATTTTACCAACCAAAGCCAGGCATGTGTCACACTTATACAGTGCACATCCCTTTCCTTTGAAATGTAGTTTGAACATCAATCAGCCACCTGGTCTTTCACCTCTAATTCCTATTGCCACTGTCTGTCAATTATTAAAGTTCGCCTGTTTCCACAATGGATTTATTTTTGAAAAGTGAAATACACATTGATATCTATATGGAATCCATCTACAATATATTATCCCCTAAAAATGAAGATTTGCATGTAGTTCAACTAAGAAAAATTGTATCCTACAGAGCAAAGAAAGAGTAATATTTTCAAATGATTATAAAATACAGGGTTTTTTTTGCTGGATTTAACAATTATTTTGACTTGATAGTAATAAAAAGAAATCTTTATTTTTAGTTGCTTGCTATTTGAGTTTTCTATATCAAAAACAATACTGAATGGTAATAAAGCAACCTGTAACCAGACTCCAAGTTTGAACAGGACATTATATAAAGAAATTCAAATCAAATAGTAATCGTAGTACGGTCTTTAAGCTGGACTGAAGCATTGTTATATCTCTATATGGCTAAACAGGAGTCGCAGAATGATGCCCCACTTGAGTTGCAGGCCTTGTGGGAGAATGGTGTTTCACTGGAAGTCTTTTAATGTGTTGGGTAGACAGAAGGAAGAACACCACTCTTGCTCAGCCTATAATTGTGGGGCAAGTTTAGAGAGATGACCTTTGTATCTTTGGATGGCTGTCTGCAATTCATCAATCACCCTGTTCATCTGAAGGGGTTAAATTACAAGCCTTGTTAGAAAGAAGTAATTGTTGATGTCACACCTATTAAGTTTTTGAGTACTGAGCTTAAGGAAAAATAAGACTTCAATCCTTACCAGACTTTCATTGGAGATCTATGTTCAAGTCAAGCATGGGATCGTATATTTATAAATAAATTATACATTGAGTAATATATCTTTAATTCACACTTTGGGAATTTGTTGTTCACAATTAGGTTGATATTACTTGTGCATATGAAGGGAAAGCACTTAAGAAAATGAATATTACAAGGATCCCAGAGAGAAATGGTCAAACTATTTAAGAAAAGAAAATATTTTTGAGACTTTATAAAGATCAATTACATACCAACAACTCATATTCCAGTTGCAAATAATCTTACATATTTATTAAGACAGGTTCCCAAAAGAACTGAACCTATTAAGTCTTTGGTAATGGAATTCAAAGTAGTCAAAGTACTTGAAAATAAAAGTAGTACTAGTCATAACATATATATTATTTGTTGTCATTATTCAATTATCTCAATCATTTCCAACCCTTTTGTGACCCCATTTGGAGTTTTCTTGGCAAAGATACTGGAGTAGTTTGCCATTTCCTTCTCCAGCTCATTTTACAGATGAGGAAACTGAGGTAAGGAGGATTAAGTAGTGCTCAGGATCATACAGTTAGTAGTCTGATGATGAATTTAAACTCAGGTCTTGACTCCTGACCCATTGGTCTATTCATTGCACCACCTAGCTGCCCAATAATATATAATAATAGTTTCTCATATAGCTCTTTGAAATCAATCATACCTTGTGCAAACTAGTACATAGCTTAATAAATTAGATTGAATTGAATTGAACATCATGAGATAAGCATTGAAAATATTTCCGATTCATAGATGAGTAAACTGAAGGTCAGAGGGGGAAAGTGACTTGTCTAAGGCAATGCTGAGGTAAACTGCAGTCAGAACTTGAAGTCAAGTCTCTGGACTCCTATTCAGTGCCTTTTCCATTACATCATGCTGAAACTTCCCATTTTTGTTTTAAAATACTATCCTTCAGACATTCTAGTAATTAATGGTGATCTTTCATCCAAATTCAAGTTTGTGGGACTACTGGGAATAGAAAAGAAGGAAAAAATAAAATTATGCAGTTTTTTCCCCCTTTCTTCTCCTTGTCTCCCTTCTTTTCTTTCTTCCTTCCTTCTCTTCCCTTAATTTGTCTTCTTTCCTTTATTCATTTCTTATATTTAGCTAGGAGTTTCACAGCTTGCCATGGCCAAATAATTCATCACCTACATTCCCAACAAAGCCACGAAAAACCTAAAAGATAAATACTATGGTCCTGATAATATTCTCATTTATATTGCTGTCAAAATGGCATTACAATAGATGATGTGATTTTGAGAGAAAGAGATTAGTCTTGGCAGAATTTTCATAGCCTATAATTATTATATTTCTAGAAACCTAACTTAAATAATTTAAGATGAAGTCCTGATGGAAATTTACATCATTCATGGATTATTAATAAGATATACCTAAAAATTTTCAGTAGAATCTAATAATGAATACTTTAAAAGCCTTAAGTTTTACAGATCTTCAAGACATTAGCTTTCTTTGATTATTTATCAAGTATAAATTAGCCCTCTACTAAAGTCCTTCTCTGATACTTCACCATGACATGGAGGTGACTCCAGACTCATAAAGACTCTAGCAGTAAAGCACTTGCACCAGTAGCTTCTACCAACCTGGAAAAGCTTTGAGTATGGACTCATGAATGAGCTGTGCACTTAACAGAAATGGCCTGCATATTTCTGCAATCAGGGACAGCACCACAAGATGGGCCAATAGTTTCTTTTTTTCCCCATTTATAGAAAGATTAGTTACTAATGCACTAAAAGGTCACCGTCTGCATCAGTTGAGGGAATATCAATATCAGTGAATTCATGGATCCTTGAGAGAGATATTAAAATAAAACAATATTCCAATCACTCTAGAAGCATAGACAATAGCACAAAAACTAGAAGAAATGTTAAGAAAATTGGAAAAGCAATGTGAATGAAACTTTTCATCTGTCCTTTAAAAATGGGCCAATTCGGTTAAACTAAAGTTATAAAGAGTGCTAATCCATCTGAATGTTTGAATATTCAGAATGCCTTCACACACTATTTTCTTCTTCCTTATAAACACCTATCCTTTTTATCTTGTTCTTTTGTTAAAAGCTAGGAGCTTCCATGGCTCCCTATAACAAAGATGGCCATCACCTAGTTGCCAATCTGTTAGCAAATGATGAATTTTTGCACTTACCCTGACTAATCCTCAACATCTCCTCTCTATATACCACATTAATTACTAAGGATATGTAGATAGCCCTTTCCTTTGTCCCTGTTTAAGCAATAAGGTACCAATCATATTGATGCTTATAGTATTGATAATACTTTTCCTCTGTTTCCACAAATACCACTCTAAACTGAATCCTCATCACCTCACAACTGCAGAAATGAAAGCATCTCCTACCACATTTGGGTCTTTTTACCTCCAATGTCATTCCTCCATAATCTCACCTACATTCTCTACTAGGTTGACCTGAGTAAAACACCATTTTTGTCATGTGATTCATATGCTATAGTGACTCTCCATTAGTCCTAGTAAAAATCCCAAATTCTCTAGTTTAATATTCACACAACAAACAGCTACATGCCTACAAAGTACAGAATGCTGGACTAAATTCAAAAAGAGATGAAAAAATAAATGAGATAAAGTTTCTGCCAACCAGGAATTTGTAGTCCTGACAATCAAAACCTCACAATCTAACTCCAATGTTGCTCTCCAATACTATTTGTCAACAACAACAATAATAACTGATGTGCACAAAACAGTTTATGCACATTATTGCATGAGATTCTTACCATAGCCTTGGTGAAGATGGCACTATCTTGTCATCTTAATTTTACAGATGCAGTGACTAAAGCCCAGAGGTGAAGTCACTTATTCGTGATAACATAGCTAGCTAGTGGAAGATCTGAAACTAGGTAAACTGTGTCTCTAGGTCTCTTTTTACTGAACCATGCTACCTCCCCCTAACTAGAATGGCTTTCCCATTCTCTTCCTCTATATCTATCTATATCATAGTGACTTTTCAAGAACAAACTTGAGTTTCACATCCTCTCTGAAGGGTTCCTCAATCTATCTGGCCTACAATTGGTCCCTTCTCTTCTGAATTTATATAGGTGGCTCTTTCTTCCTTTCTATACCACTTATTCAGCACCATTTATACATATTGGACTAACCCTGTGATTTACCTGGCATAGCATATCTTGGTGAAGAAACTCAATCGATGTATTTTGACATATGCTCTGCAATCTACCATTTTAAAGAACTATTTGAGGCATTGCCTGGGGTCACACACCCTGTGGCATATGGGTGACTTTGAAGCCAGGTCCAAATCCCCTAAACCAGAGTGGGCAGAATGTCAGTCAGTCAGTCAGTCAACAAGTACAAAGCACTGTTCTAAGCCTGCGGATACCAACAGAAAGACCAAAAAACTCTGTTCTCAAAGAGTTCAAAGGCTAGAAGTGGAGGTGGAGAGACAACATGGAAGCAGAAAATCAATCCTGGAGAAGTGGTAGCACACAAAGAGAAGATGAGAGAGTGGAATATGAACCTATCAGAATAATATAGCAAAAAGGGAAAATGGATAAGAGAGGATATAAAGAAAGAAATTAGGGTAGAGAGAAATGAAAAATAAAAAGGGAACAAAAAATGAGTGAAGGAAGAAAGAGGGAAGTGAAAGGAAAGGTAGCTCAGACAAGAGAAAGAAGGGAGGCAGAAGAAAAGGATGAGGAAATGAGAGATAAAAGAATTTATTTCTATCACCAACATATTATGATATCCAAGAACACTTCTCTTTCCCTTCTAACTTATTTGCCTCCATTTAAAAAAAGTTTCTGGCAACTAAATGTATTAATGGAATGTACTATCTTCATAGTAGAAACACTTCTGCATCACCCCCCAGACCTCCATCCCTCATGGATTCAAAAAGATATTTGATTTAAATTCTATAACCACTGGCTCTATCCTCTTCTTCAAAGCACCGTCGTGATGTGTATGGGAAGGAAAAAGACCTACTCATTACAAATCAGTCTTTTCAGTCACAACTGCACAGATGGATAACACCCCCATCCAACAGTGTCAACCTTAAATATGAAGGGCAGTAAGCTATAGAGAGACACTTCACAGGTGCAGAAACAGGTGCCTTTTGCCCACGGTCACATAACAAAGATAGATCAGAGAAAAAGGCAAAAGCAAAGACAATGAGTAATGTTGTTCCAACGATTAAATCACACCAGCTTCTTTCTAATCCAATTTCCAGTTTCATATATTTTAAGGACAAAATATTTTAAGTCTATCACATTGTGTTGTGTACACGATTGAACACTAGTAATGTTCCTTAGAGTGTGATGCATTAGCACTACAAAAAAAAAATCTCTCAAAAGGGGGGTGTCAAAAGAAGGGAGGGGCCCCAGAACTATATTTTAAGACATCTTTTGCATTGGCAGATTACTGTCACAAAGTCTGGTCCTCTCATGGATGGCTGATCTGGTATGACATCAGAGGTCAACCAGTCAGGCAAGCAATGGGGCCATTTGCACACTGCAGTGCTATTGGTCAGAATGGTAAAAAGTTCACTTCAAATCAACTTATTTTCTAATGCTCTGCAAAATAAGTCTCGCTTTCCTTTTTTCAAAGATCATGGCCCAACTTCTTAGCTTCTTAAAGTCAGTGAAGATAAATCTATCTCCATAATCACTCATTCAAATAAGAACCTCTAGCAGATACTGAGATATCTCAATAATTATGGCAGGAAAATGCCTTAGAATGTTGCCATAGCATTATGGTGATATTCCAATTCAGTCTTACTTACACAGTGAGTTACTGTATGTTAGGACTGTGTTTCACCTTTAATTCTTTAGATACCGTTTGATCTTTAAAGACAACCCTACACATGATCCAACTCAGATGTATTAAAATCTGGTAATGCAATATTATTGAACTTTTACATAATAAGATTTTTTTCAACTCACAGACGTTGCTAAAAGGGGGGAAAAGACCTATAAAATTCTTCATCGTGCATCTTTTTTCCCCCTGCAAATCCTTTTTTTTTCTTTACAAAAGCAATGTGAATAGGGGTAAAAGAAGACAAAACTTGACCTCTTGTGATCCCAGCATTAATAGGTCTGTTCATAATTCAATCTATGTGTGTGTAGAAGCATCCATGTGGAAACATGCAGGCCTGAGAGACATAAAGCCTTTCCCTTTAAACATTATCTGACCCTATCAGCCCTATTCACAAAAGAAGGCTTACGTATGCATAAGTTGAAAAAATGGACAATCTCATTGTGCAGCAGAAAGACTACACATTATACTCTTCATTCTCCAGGAAAACGCAGCACGGAAGTGACACATGTACAGACTTGGGGAGGGTCTATGACCAAGGAGGAGAAGACTGCAGAAAATGGGCATTGCAATGGGGAAGTCTCCTATTTCTCCTTTTAGAAAACAATAGGGCGATGCTTCTGTGGGACACAGGCTATCAGAGTCTCTTATTTTATGGCATGTGCTTATAAATACATTGAATTCCCTAAGAGACTTAGTAAGGGAACAAAGCCAGATGCATGATAATCTCCTATTTTCCAGGGTAAAAAAAAAAAGGCCAGAAACATCCCCATTATCATTAATATATCTTTTTTTGCATCTTCTTTTTCTCCCAGGGATCAATTCAGCTATCAGCATGAAGGCTGGGTAGCCCAGAGTCCACCCACATTAACAGGGAAGGCTTGGAGGCACACTGTGCTCACTCTGTCAGCTGAAATCAGCACAAAAGGCACACTTAAATGTGTTCCCCAAATCAGACCTCACGCTCTGGTTGGAGACTAAAGGAAACTTTGCTATTAATAAAAAGAGAGGGGATAGAGAGGAAGAAAGGGGAAATGTGCTCACTAGTCTTTCCTTCACACTCAAGAGGGTTAAGTTTCTTAGATAAATAAGAGTGAATATGAGTCTGAGGTAATGAAAGAAAGGCTTAAGAGTGGCAAGAACCTCTTGGCTCCTAACACTATTTCAAAACAATCACAACTCTCTCCTTTTGGAGGAACCATTTGTCCAGATGACAGGAAATGATTGCAGTTGCAGCAGCCCACTACTGGTTCACCAACCAGCTACAACTTGCTTCTCTCACTGTTATGGAAGATTATCCCTTACTGTTCCTGTCACATTCTGAGCTTTCTGGATCCACTTCATACATGAGCTGCACAAAGTAGGTGTATTACCTCTATCTACCTACTAAGAGCATTTTACCTGCCCATATGAGAGTCAGCTAGCCACAAATAGCCTATAATTCCCATTCACGGAGGTAAAAAAAAATCCTTAACAAAATTAGATAAAGCAAGGCAAAGGAGAAATTCAGGATAAAGATATTGACTATATGATGATGTGTATCCTTGGAAGAAATGGAATGGGAAAGAGGAGCTCAACCTCCCATGTAGATCATAATAAGCCAAATATGCATTATCACTACTAATAAATTAGACCTTAGATTTTCATAAGACTTTTCCCCAAAATCAGATTTTTTCCCATGGCATCCCATGGCATCTCATTTATTCTTAGAGCAGTTCTATACATGAAGCAGAGAAGTGTGAGTAATTATTTCTGATCTTCTTAAGGAGAAATTAGGAACTTTACTTTCTTAATTACATCAATGAATACTTTCATACATTTGGTAGCATTGTTACATCTTCTACGTATCATTTTCACCAATGTAAATCATAATCCCTCTACATCTTTTCAACCTGTGTATTTCTCTCAGTCTTTAACATTTCATGGATGCCAATGCAAGACATAGTCTGTTTGCTATGGGACTGATCCAACTAATTTTCTGGTCATACATTACCCTTTATGCCTTTCAAATCTTATCACATTTGGGTCATTATTGGTAATGTATTGTAATCCCCATTTAAGGATTCACAACGCATGTATAACCTGTAATTTTTATTTTATTTTATTTTAATTTTTATAGTGCCCCAAAATTTGTAGCCATATATAATTACTAGGAAAGGATTCATGTTAAAAAATATAATATTTCATAGCAAGTTTGATTTGGACTGCCAAAAGCACTGGGTAATTTACCAAATGTAATTGAGCCTACTTTTTCTTCCTTTACAATTCTAGATTCAGTGCACTGATCATCTGGAGTATCTACCTATGTTATATGTGCTGATTATCAAGACAATTAGCATTTGTCATCCACTTTGTATTCATGTGTAGTTGGGCAGTTTTTTTTAATGATAAAGAAGATATCACTGATAATCACATTCTGAGTGATGCAGTAATCCCAATGCAAATAAGAGTATCTGGAAAATGTGCACCATTGTCCAAGAATTACTCTTTTGTTTTGACATTGACCAGAACAGACTTAATGGGATTACACATGGTTACAAACACATGCAAGCATGTGTTTCTTGGTTTACATATTGTGTCACTGTGGCATGACACAGTAAAGGTCATAAATTGATATGCTTCTAAAACCCAAATTTCTTGACTTTGAGTTCAGCTAAAACCAGGAGAATCTATTACATAAGCTTTTTATTTTTTAGAGATTTGAAGCCAGAGAAAGTTTAAAACACTCTTACTCTCATTTTTCTGTTAGATTTTTCTCAATTTTTCATGTCTTTAAATAGATTATAACTAATTTTTTAAATAAATGTTCCAGAATCTACATGTCCAGAGTGTCTTTCCTTTCAAAGGAGACTGCACACTTATTCAAGAGATGTTGCTATCACTCAGAGAATCTTTTATCTCCTCTTTTGTAATTTCTCTTAAAACATTTGGCATATTCTTTTGAATGCCCTAAATGGTGGCATGTCTTTTTGTTTTTGCAAAGAGGAATTATTATTTTTGGCTAAACATCATTCAGAACCATGTCTCTGAGGGTGGGTAATCAAATTAGGTCTTACCATGTTTGGTAAGAAACAAGGAATGAATACTGAGTGTTCCAAAAGTCTTAGCATGGGTTTAAGCTTTAGTAGCTTATATAAGCTTGACTGAGCTATAAAAGGTTAAAGCTTTTGGATCACTCTATACAGAGTAATAAAACTCATTTTCACATTTGCCTCTGAAGGTTGTTGTAGAAGAAGAGACCAAGATGTGTTCTGAACAATGACATTACCATTAGAATAAGTATAGAGATTCACAAATTTGGAAAGAAAGGGACAATTTCAACAAAACTCACTTCTAGTTCTTCTAGTGCTTAACATGGTTCCTGGGAGTTTGAAGGCTCTTAATAAATGCTTGTTGACTTGAAAGTTCTAGCATGTACATTAAGACATCAGTCTCATTACTTTCTTTTATAATGTCCCTTACTAGTTTCCCAACTACCCTACCATGTCATGAGGACAGAATGAGGTAATCAATCTTGTTGTTCATAGAAGTGGCCTGAAAATGATATAGCAAACCCTGGGTCTGTTTCTGCATCTCTGCAATCATGCAGTCTAATCCAGGCAACAGCATCTGAACAGGAAGGGCCAATCATGCTAAGAGCATAAGGAAGTCAAGTGTCCCAGCTCACAAGTGAGACATACAGGTCTGAGTCCCTGAGATCCATTCTAAATGGATCAAACTGGGCGAGTCACAGAGAGGGTCATGAGCACAAACTGATGACTACACTCTTAAGTTTATAGAAGAAATATACAATTTTCCCAATATAATGTGGCAACATTCTAAAATATATATAAATATAGATGCCATATTTACTCTTAGAATATATTTTGTGTACATGCACATATGTGTGGTGTATGTGCGTGTGTATGTGTGTGTATAATCTCTAGAATATATGAGTATTATGTATTGTACATATGGACCACTAGGTGGTACACTGCATAGAAGTCCACATCTGGATTCAAGAAGGCTCATCTTTCTGAGTTCAAATTTGGCCTCAGATACTTATTGTGACCCTGGACAAGTCACTTTACCCTGTTTGCCTCAATTTTCTTTATCTGTAAAATGGACTGGAGAAGGAAATGGCAAACCAGTACCTATGCTAAGAAAACCCCAAATGGGATCTCAATGAATCAGACATGAATAAAACAACTGAACTACATATGTGTGTGTGTGCACGCGTGCACATTTAAATTTTTGATTGTGTGGAAACTAAATTTTGAAGATTTTTTGGTATTAAACTGAATAAGCTCATATTGGTGAAGTGTGGGGTTCAACACAGATATAAAATTTCAAAATGGCAAAACAGTGAATGGGGAATTAAAATTCAATTTCTATAGTAAGATAGTTTTCCATCTTTCATTTGTATTAATTTACAATGATTAATATTAGTATGATAAGCACCAATTTCTAATTACTCTAATTAATCTAGAGTGACTTTCATTTTTAAAGTTCAAAATTTCACTTTTTAGAATGTGATTAATTTTTCACTTTTAAACTTACTGTGAAATATAATAAAACACAAATGATCTGACTGAGCATTCTTTACAGTAGAAATGAGCCCTTTAAAATTTAGGACTAAGGACCTAATATTATAACTTATTAATAGTTCAAATTCATTGCGACTTCACTGGATTAGCCAGAAGCATAATTTATATCTACATAATTTATTACTATTATTGTCACATTTTAGGATATACTTCAAAAGCTGAAGGTTAAAATTTGCTATTTTAATTACAATCATTATTAAACAGACAAACTCAAATTTAATAAACATTTATTTAGTGTTTAACATGAGCTAGGCATAGGGCTGTAATTCAATGGGAAAATGCGATATTACTATAATGATATCTTCTGAGATTATGAATAATCAATAGTTGGAATATACTCTTCAAATCCAAATGTAATTTGCTGTCCCCAATGTGGTTACAATTTCTACTATGGGGCTTGGAATCCATCACTGTAAGCTAACAAGAGTGTGTGCATGGGAATAGGCTGTTATATAAATTGCTCTGATCCTGCTCACTTCCTTCCGTATCAGTTCATACAAGTCTTTCCAGGTTTCTCAGAAATTATCCCCTTCATTATTTCTTATAGCAAAATAATATTCGATTACAGTCATATATGACCATTTATTTGGTCATTCCCGAGTTGATGGATATCTCCTCAGTTGTCCAGTTCTTTGCTATGAGAAAAAGAACTGCCACTAATATTTTATGTAATAGGGGTTGAAAATTGAAAAAAAAAATAATGGATAGTGATGAGATTTTTTAAGTAGTTAGAAAGTAACCTACACCTAAATTACTATTTACTATAGATGCCAAATCTTACTACATAAGAAATTTTTAAACATATGTACTATACCTTAAGCCTGAAATAGCTTATTATAGATTTTAGTTACTGACACCACTGCACTAAAATTAGCAAATTCATGTGCTTTTTCTCTTGAAAGATTAACATTTTTTGCATTCCAGGAATCTACATGAAAATCATGTTCCACTTTTATCTAACACCAATTTTATATTATTATTTCATTTATGGAATATGCTGTCAACTTCACAGCATGAGCCTTTGTAAGAAGAAGTCTTGATTTAATAGGTCTTCATTACAATATTTCCTGCAAGATCTTATGATTAGTTCCCTATGTCTTGACATTTATAAACTATAGTTTTTCCTTGAGAAGAAAAAAAAAACTTTGTTAACATTTTTCTTCAAAAAGTCTTAAAAATCAGAAAGAAAATAAAACTTAGCATGTTTCAAAGTTCAAATATGTGTTTTTTTCAAAATTTTCCCTATAACTTCACTGTGTATGATCCTCATCTTTATATTATATGATATAAGCTATTATTTTCTAGAACTTGGAAATAAAAGACTCAAAAATATATTCTAGAAAACTATAATATAATTTACTTTAGCAATTGCTTGAGGAATGTTCATATCATTTGTATCTATAAAATTGGCTTCATATCTGATTCGAGAATATATAAAGTAATGGACCCAAAGAAAAACCTGTCTCCCCCAAAAATGGGGGAGGCTGAGGGAAGGATATGTATATTTTCTTGATTTATAACAGATTTTGCAAAGGAAACTCCTTATTTCATCTTGCATTTTGGGGAGTTCCTCCATTGTCCATGAGAGAATAGTTGTATCTGTAATTTTTTTCCTTCTGAGCATCTAAAGAGAAGTTCACCTAGAAAAACATAGGCTTTCAAAAGAGAGGGGAAAAAAAAGTCGCAAGAGGCCCTCATGGCTTGTAGTTTAGGTCATCACATGACGCAGATCTAAGTTCTTAGAAGCCAGGATAGTAATAGCATGTTCTACCTGTACTGGGAAAGTTTCAAGTACAATCTACACAAAGGATTTCCTATGGCTTCTGTCCAAAGACCAGCCTTAGAATGGACAAGTTCATTACCAGCAGGTTGGCACCTCAGTGATGAATTTTTGGTTTTATAACAAATAAAACAGATCTTACAAGATAATATTAATATGAATAGTAACAGTTAATATTTCTGTAGCTCTTTATAGTCATTTTTAGCACTTTCTTGAAAATGTATGCATTTTATTTAAAGTAAATGAGAGAAAACTATCAGCTCTAGAAAATATTTCAAACTTTCAAATATTTGAAATTAACTTCCTCTGTGATGATTTGGCTTTATTAGAATTCACTGTTCTACCACTGTAGCAAGGTAACACATCTTTCACCAAGCATTTTTAAAGAGCTGCTTTGCTAAAATGAAAGTTATATAATTTAAGAAAGCACTACCTGTACGTGCCTCCCAATAGCTTCTTAATCAAGTTTTACATACAAAAAAAATGAAAAATGCAATTTGCTTGAAGTTTCAGAGACAGTCAATATTTACATTTAAGTATAAAATTTATTATTTACATATTACTTATGAATCACATAAGGACAAAATACAATGAAGGGGCTTATAAATATTAACTCAAATATTCTAGTATGGTCTGTGACATTTTGTATTTATTCTGAATTAATACATCTCAAAATACAGGGATAACTCTCTCTTGTAGAACAAAAATACTATACTTGGAGCCAGGAAACTTGAGTTCAAATCCCAGATCTGAAATACATTGTTGTCAAATCACTTAACCTCTTTAGGCATCTGTTTCCTCAACTACAAAATGAGGCAAGTGCATTAGCTCACATCATAAGGTTCTTCCAGCTCTCTTATTCTAATATTTGATTCCATGATTCAGTGGAGTGAATTTCTAAGTGGGTACATTCTCCCATTTTAGAACAGATATCCATTCCCAAACAAATGAGACATTGGTTTAATGGAAGATAAAAGGAAAGGGCAGTTAAGTGGCACCACAGTGCATAGAGGGCCAGGCCTGGAGTCAGGAAGATTCATCTTCCCAAGTTTAAACCTGGCCTTAGACACTTACTAGCTGTGTGACCCTTGACAAGTCATTAACCCGGTTTGTCTCAGTTTCCTCATCTTTAAAATGATCTGGAGAAGGAAAGGGCAAACCACTCCAATATCTCTGACAAAAAAGCCCCAAATGGGGTCACAGAGAGTCAGATACAACTTAAAAATTTCTTCAATATAAACAAAAGGGAGAAGCCAATGATAACACTATTAAGGAAAAAGTGAACATTATTAATTTTATGCCCAGTCAAGTATGTGGCTTTCAGATTGGTTTGTTCCTATAATACCTGCTGTCTTTTAATAAAGATCCCTATATGTCTGATATGGAAATGTATTCTAAGAAGACGATCTCATCATTCTAAGCATAGATGGCATTCATTGGGTCACATATATACTCAAGAGAAATATAATTAAACATTTGAATTCACTGTTGCTATATCCATTTTAAATAAGAAGGGTGTAAAACATCATGGGATAAATATTTATGGTGGCAGAGTGGAGGAGAAAAAATCTTGCACATCAAATCATGAGAGATGCAGGTTTGAATCTAGGTACAGATTCTTAAAAGCCCATCCTATGGCAAGTCACTAAACCACTCTGAGTTTCAGTATTCTTATCTATCAAATGGGAGTAACAGTGCAAGAATTTTTAAACATCCAAATTCAATATAAATTTAAGCTAATACCTATTATTAATACCATGCTTTTAATTACTGGTGACTTGAAAGATATTATAATTATTAAAAATATATACCATCAAAAATGAATAAGTATTCATTAAAATAGAAGGTAAAAGAGTTCAATCCACTTTCCAGCTGAGGAAATGTATCTGAACTATGGCACAACATTCCTGTTCCCAACCGACCTTTTCAGGTTACTTAAGAACAAACACCAGCATTATAGGAAAATCATTGTGATCAGGTGATATTGTAAATCATCACTCTTTTAATTTATTTTTTTTAAATCAACTTTTCAGCTCAAAAACATCCAGAACAAATAGATAGAACTCAATTTTGAAAAAAAACTGAGCTGCAAAATGCTTTAGTGCCCCAGCAGGCGAGTCAAGTCCTAATAAGATCTCCCACTGAATGAACATTCAGAACCTGCTGCCAAATAGCACTTGAAAAGGTGAGGAATTCTTCCTTACCTCCAAAAGCCCCACAGGAACAACCACCTCCAGGCTAATACTTCTCTTCCAAAGCAGGCAAAGCCCAAAACATATCAGCAAGGCAACATTTAGAAGATGCCTTTCACCATGCACATATACAGGCAAGAGAAAGGGTAGTTATATTTAATCGATCAGTGTACAGATTACATACATAGCATGTGCTGAGAGCCCTAGAGAAAGAGTAAATATGTGGCATGCCTGAAGAATTGCAAATATGTGTGTCCAAATACTCTTTAGATTTCTGGAAACAGAGATATGAGCTGTGGCATTCCAACACAGACATATTCCAATAAAATCAAGCATAAGCAAAATGGAAATGGTCGAAAGCAAAAAGTCAAATTAAGAGAGAACATTTTCACTTTGAGGAATTAATACTCTGCAGTGTTAATAGCATCTCCCTCCAGTGTTCACATAGGATAACAATTGGCATGCCATTTTTCCCTTTAGGGATCCATTCTCCTGTCAAGCCTAGGGCATCCTATTGTTGAGATGAAACACGAGCCTCCTGGTTTGCCCCACTCATCCCCTCTGTGAAATTGTTTTCTTAGGATTGAATATCTAGAGATCAATTCCATTTTCAAAAGGGGCAGCACTCACCAATTTTTTTAAAGAAATGACTGGTAAATTTTGCATTATCAAACTCCACCCCTTTAGCTCTATCCACTCTACTCCCAAATCACCAATGATGCATATTTTGCCCTTTCAGAAAGTTAGACCACATGTTCACAGTGAAGATCCTGGTGTAGTGGCAAGAGTTTTGAACCAGGAATCAGGGACTTGAGCATCTACGTGGCACAGTGAGTAATGGCACTGGCCTTGGAGTCATGAAGATTGGAGTTCAAGTTTCACTTCATACACTTACTTTCTATATGTTCTTGTGTCAGTCATTTAACCTCTGCCTCAGTCTCCCCATCTGTAAAATGGGGGAAACAATAGCATCTCACTTCATTGTGAAGATCAAAATAGACTAAATGTTTTGCAAATGTGGAGGCATTAGGTAAATAGCCATTATTGTTGTAAGTACCAGCTCTACAACTAGTCAGCTGTGTGATCTTGGGTAATTTACTTCCTTACTCCAGTCCTAAGTGTCCTCACCTGCAAAATGAAAGGGATGGACTGAGTAAGCCCTAAGGTCACTTTTAACTTTCAAAGTCAAAGACTCTACATCAAAACCTAGGGAAATAAATGTGAAGGGTCAATTTGCAATTTTCCTGCAGCTGAAATTCAAAAATTCCTTATTAAGTCATAACATAAGTAGGTCATGCTTAAGCTGAAAGATGGGTACATATATTTTCTTCCAAATAGCCCAAATTCCTTTATAATAAAATTAGATATAAATGAGACAAAAGTGAGAAAACAGATAAACCAAAGCAAACTAGGAAATAGGGCAAATAAAAAGAGAGAAAGCACAAAGAAAAATCAATGAAAGGGAAGTGGCAGGTACAAGGAAGTAGGAATTATAGCAAAAATAGAAATAATTAAAAGTGTCTATAACTGGCCAAAGATGGAAGAAGAAATCAAAGAAACAAAAATTATGCTATGTAAAAAAAAATCAACAACCCCCAACAACCTAAACCAAAATACGTTAAGAGAAGAGATGTGTATAGGTGGAGGAGAGGGAAATGATTATGCCTCCAGACCAAATGACAATAAGTTTTTTTTTGGAAGAATGAAGCAAAGACTTCAAGGCACCAAATTTTAGTGCAGATATTACTACAAGTTGTTACTGCCCAGGCCACACATATTTAGATGAAAAACATGACCCTGAGGATTATAGGGATTGTACTCTCTTCTGATCCTTGGACACAGAATAACAAAAGCCTAAGGTCAGGGATATAGCATATGGGGTCACTTGTGACTAAAATTTGACATTTATCATAGCCTCTAGGAAGTTACATTATGGTCACTCTAGGGAAGAGATAATAGAATGTTTCTTTCAACTGGGTCATGGAGAAACATGTTATGGAGTCAGAAAGACATCTAATCCTATATTCTTCATGTCATTCATATTTATTCTTTTTTAAAAGTAAATTGACTTTTTAACTAAAAAAAGATTTTAAAGTGATAGTGAAAAGAACTATGGAAGAGAGATTGAGCTAGGGAGAATCTGTATGACAGAAAAAAAAATGAGCAATGAATATTTACTCAAGACTTAAAACTAATGCCAACATAAATAGGAAAAGTATGTTAATTTGGGTGACTAGGGATTTCAGTTATCTTTGTGCCTTATAATTACAACCAAGATGTGTTAGGATTTTTCTGAGTATATTAACTCACTTAAGACTTTAACTTCTTCTGTTCTGTTTTTGTGTCTGTATATTTACATTTCTTTCACTACATCAATGATAAAACCAAATGCTTCAAATATGAAATGTCATTTTATGCATTTTTCAAAAATATCAATATACCTGATTCATATATGCCAACTGCAGGAAACTTCATTATGTATATCCATATCCATATATATATATGTGTATGCATATATATATATATATATACATACATACTAATAGTTGGAGCCAATCATTGTTGAACTCTTAATAAATTATGTGATTTGTGTTTTACATGTTGATCAATACAGTTTAACATAAGCAACATGACAATCAGCCTTCATATATATTGACAAGATTCTCCAATGGTCTGTTAATATACAAAAGACTGGGACAAATTACTTATTTATATATACAAAACATGGTTATAAAGGCCAGCTGCAGGTATTTTTTGGAAAGTGCATTTTAATAAGGTCCTATTCAGTGAGGGAACAAATGGGGGAAAGTAGTTTGCACTACAGAGTTGAGGGAGAGAGCTTTCTCTTTTTCTAACAACGAAATCAATCATTTGTCCAGACTGTGGGAGTCAAAGTTAGTTACTGAAAAGAATTCCATATATAAACAAGTCAATAACTCATTGTGTGTTATTGTTAGGCTGAAGAAGTCGGCTTTCAAAAAGCTGCCCCTGCTTCTCTCCGAATGAATGTCACTGTATTCAGGGACTGGGAGAGGGCCTTTTGTTTCTAGCCATTGCTGGCTGCCATTTATGTATGGGAAAAGAGGAGCGGCTGCTGGAAGAGCCCCCGTAAAATCATACTATCATGAGGGCCACATTGAGGACTATGGACGTCCAGGAAAAGGGCTGAATTTTAGGAACTCAAATACTTTGTGGCTAGAGATGGATCTTGAACAGAGTTTATAATTAGCAGGCAGTTAATAAATATTTGCTGAATGAATGAATATGCATCACTTTAAATTCAATAGGCTTGGTGTTTTTTGCCCCCATTGTGATTTGAGATAGAACCCAACTTAATGCCACAGTTTAAAAAGTTCAACATCCACCAGCTACCATAATGAAAAGGTCAAAACTTCAGAGAAATGTTATCTGCTCTGACCATAAATGTTAAGGTTGATTCTTTGAACTTCTAAAAGTCAGGCAACAATCATAGGATGATTTCTCAAGTTATCTTTCTTCTTACTGAAAATTACTCTCTCTCAAGATAATTCTTGACAACCAGTTGAAGGGTTTAAGACTTGTTGTCATAATAGAATTCTTTCCTCTTTTATAATTTTATGTGGTTAATAAGAAATGTGAAAACGTTTTTGAAAATTTCAACCACCTTCAGCATTAAAAATTAATGCAATTATTAGAGCTTAATTAATTATTATACATAAAAATTCATGGAATATTTACTCAACTATCATGAGATTTAATTCAATTTAATTTGATGAGTATTTAAGCATCTGTTTCACATATAGCAATGAAAAAAAAAGATAAAGAAAATCCCAGTCACCAGAAAGGTTCAGCCGTCTTGTGATAGTTTGTCCTTAGAGAGCAGATATAGGATCAGTCACAAGGATGTGTATCCTTTCTTCTTCCTCTTGATATTCATTTCAATTCAAATAATATCATATTGTAGCACTGCACTAGGTTCTGGGAATAAAAAAGGGTGCTTGTCTTCAACGATATTACAAACCAGTACAACATGCCAAAGCTGTATAGCCTTACCACCATACTGTTCCATGATGCTATTCCATGACCAGATATTGGTATGAATGGGATAGTAGCACCCCCACATGCAAGCTCCAGAGATAAAAGAGTTAAAACCTCCAGTGTATGGTCTCTGGCTAGGGGAAAGCCAATTGTGGAGAAGAAGATCTTAGGGAGTAAGGAATGAAGTAAAGCATGGCTGCCTAAAATAACAGGACCTGCAGGGAAAGTCACCAATCAGACTAGTGATATAACTATTTTTAAAAGCAGGAGACTAGGTAAAATAAAATGCATTTTAAAATGCCTTATCCAACAAGATGCCTCCCATGAATATGTCAAAATTATACAAGATTCTTTGGAAGATATAACAATTTGGATACTGTTATTCAATGACCCCTAAAAGTGAGGAATAACATCAGAAGAACTGTGCTCACCAATGTGTTCAACTCTTTCATAGAGGAGACACAGAGCAGAGTTCAAGTCAAAGAGAGGTTCCCTAGAGATGCTGAGGTCCTCCAGGTGATCCTTTTTGCAAGTAACATGACCAATCCCCAGAATCTTTCTGAGCTTCCTCCATAAACTACTGAATCTGAACTACTTATCCACATAGGAATAACTTAGGGGATAAAGTATATTTCTCTTCCCCAGACTCTGATATGCAACTGGGGGACAACCTAAATTGTCCATCAGTACTTATGTCTTAAAAAGTCAATGCAATGAGACAAGTTAGGTCCAGAACTGAATAGAAGAAGAATAAACTGAACTGCCTTTGGGGGATTTCAAGGTTCTTTTAATGGACTCAAGTTTCTCCCTATAGCAAAGACCCATCTTCTCAATATTAATATTATTTAGTGATCTTATATGGTTTAGAGTTATAGAAAGTTACAGTCTGTGAAGAACTAGAGTTAAGGATCACCCAAAGGGCAATGGAGAGGCTCCTCATGGGCATGAGTAAACCATGACATAACAAACATGAAATTACAAAGAAGTTGGGTAAAGGAATCATCCATGACTGAAACATAAGATAGCTGATTATATAGCCAAAGTGAGTCATATAACTAATGAACAATTTTCATGCTCCAATGGCACACTCATGATGTCAAGAAAAAGGAAGGAAGACCCATAGTACAAGAGTGAAAACATGGAGAGAAGAGTCACACAGGGCAGGCAGACATAGATTGTTTGTGATCTGCATTGCTGGAGGTCATACAATACTAACATTGACAAAATCACAAACCCATTGGAAATCCATTTGGTCATGAGAGGGGTGGTGTGAATGCACTATTACTATTGGAAAATCATCATGTAGGTCCAATTGATGGTCTGCAGTAATATCATTTTATATATGAAATATCTGCTTTTCAAAACCAAGAAAATAAAATATTATTTTGGAAGGAAAAAAGGGAATACTAAAAGCTAGGTAGCACAGTGGATAGCGCACCAGATCTGGAGTCAGGAAGATCTAAATTCAAATCTGTCTTCAGATATTTACTAGCTGGGTGATCCTGGGCAAGTCCCTTAACCCTGTTTGCCTCAATCCCTTTACCTATACCATGAGTTGGAGATTAAATGGCAAACCACTCCAGTATCTTTGCCAAGAAGATCCCAAAAAGGGTCATGAAGAGTCAGACAACATGGAAATGACTGAACAAAGAAAGCAATAAGCTAAATACAGAGAATGTTATAGAATTATATTTATGGGAGTGTGTTCTTGTTTGATATCTATAATAGTGCTAGAAGTGCAATATCCTCACAAGTCATGACCACTGGCCCTGAGCTTTAACTTTGTTCATATTCCCATACCAACCCTCCATATAAGAGACTGGAAGCATATAAAGGGGAGAAAAGTAGAGGAAAAAGAGAATGAAGATGGAAAGAGGAGGGCAGTGGAAAGCAGCAGAGAAGGTTATAAGGAGAATCTGGAAAGGGGAGTGGGAGGCAGGTACTCAGAAGTAGAGGCAAAAAGCAAGTTTTAGAATTAAAGGAGTTAAAACAATGGAAGCCTCTCTGAGTCTTCATTTTCTTCTCTCAATAATAATAATAACATTTTAGAGTGATTTTGCCTAGGGAATGGTGGAACATTAAGCCCACAAGCCTGCAATTTAATATATGAACTGAATTCCTTAGAAAGGCATGATTTCAAGTGCTTCTGCTACACTTTGGAGTAGCTACCACTAGAAAGATGCCTGCTTAGTAGCATTGACAAAAAGCCCAGTCTTCATTGGCATAGACAAATGAAGCTCTCGAATTGTCTTTTATACAAAATACTCTTCATTAAAAAAAGTAACTATGTCCCATGTCTGGAATGCATTTCCTACTCACCTATGCCCACTTAGAATCTCTAGTTTTCTTCATGACTCATCTCAAGCACCATCTTTCATGTGAAGCCTTTCTTCATCTCCTAAATTGCTAGTGCCCTCCTCCCCCAAATTATCTTGTATTTATTATGTATATACTTCACATTTACCTACATACTGTCTCTCTCAATAGAATGTAAACCCCTGGAGGACAGGGGTGATTTCATTTATATATTTGTATGATCAGGATCTATACATCATAGGGAATAAAATATGCTTATTGATAGATACATAATCATTATATGAAAATATATAAACAAAATTAATTTTTGAAAAAGATTTAAGTAAGAAGAATCCAGACTCTTGGACATGTCTTCTGTCCTATCCTTAGGCTCATAAGATCACATATTTAGAGCTAGAAGAGACCACAGAAGTTATGTAATCCAATTCCATCAATTTACAAATCTGGGAACTGAGACATAGAAAGTTAAGTCACAAAAATTTTTTTTAAATAAAAGAAAGTTAGGTCACTTGACCAAAGTCACATATACAGGTTATTGAATTTCTTCTCAATGTCAGGAGTCTACCTAGTACATTAAACTCTGATACTGGCTGAAGAACTAAGGTATCTCTGATATACAGGAAGGTTCTCAACCTCAAGCAAAAAAATATTCCAAATTACTCTTCTATTCCTGAAGGATGACAAGCCACATTTATATGATGCTTTAAGATTTATCTGAACTAAAGTTCCAGTCCAGTGACACATCATGGCATGAAGGTTACCTTTCATTCTCAAAAGCTTAACCAGAAGGACACAAATCTGGACAAATTTCACCAAGTAACATAGGAGAATGATTATAGACCTCAAAATGGGCTACATTGATTGGTAGACCAAGGATTAGCCTAGCTAATGTTGGAGAGGCTCACAATTAAATTTGCCTCTTGCTTATAAACAAAACAATGAACAAAAAATCTTGTCCCTCTAACATCGTGATTCTCCTATGGCTGTCAATAAAGAAATACTACAATCTCCAATTAATTAAAATTTCAAACAAACCAAAGGGAAAAGGAGAGTTTCATAGCGGTCATAAGTAGGCTGCTATATGTTAGCAACAACAGATTGCACAGGAACAATTTGTAAAACAATGATTATAAGAATAATAGTAATAATAGCTGGTGTTTATATAAAAGATAATATTGAGGATGGGTAAGTGGGCTCGTTATGTTGAGAATGAGTACCAAAGGAAAGGTGGCCAACACAGTAAGGGAGGATCCCCAAGGTATTCAAAGAATTGGAAAGTTTCCAACAGGTTGAAAAGATTCTACAGAGAGGAGAGATTCTTAACGTTTCTTTGTGCCAAGGAGCCCCTGGAAGTGCTCATCAGCTTGGGAGAAGCAGTGAAGAAACAGGTTGAACTAGTTAGCCATAAAGTCATGTCTGTGAAGGGAAGAAAGTAAAGCCTCAACATGGTTGATGGCTTGGGAGTAGCAACTGATAACAAGAAAAAGAACCATTTTGATTTTCTTTCCATATAATGCAAATTAAACATATTAAAAGGTAAAGTTCAGTCAAGCCTCTGACCAAAGCATCCCAAATTTTGAAGTAATGAGTAGTTTTTCCGTTATCCAAATCAACACAAAGTATTCTTCCTTTCCCTCCCATACTTATGCCTAACACAAAGCATCACTTATATCCACTTAGGGCTTCCAGATTACAAGGTATATGCTCCCTGAAAAGTACCAAGACATCTCTCTCCCATGTGGTGTAGAGAAATTTGCCTTTGCAGAAAACTCAGGGCAGGAGTGTTTCCAGCTAGCATTGCTTGTACCATCTAGTATCAAAGAGCTCATATTTTCCATCTTCCAGAACATAATCGGTGTGTGGAATTCATTTCTGCAGGAGGTCGGGGAGTCAAATACTGTGACTGGGAAACGCACTGTCATTCACAATGCAAGCAGTGAGTGTGAGCCAAGATTGCAAGGGCAATCAAATCTCATGCTTCAAGAAAGAAAATGATCATTTGCAAGGGTCAGGAAGGAATTTCCTCCTCTCTCCTAATAGGAAATACCATGTAACTTGACAGATGAATTGTGGGGGAGGGGCAATTTATCTTGCTCTGAAATACAAAGTGTTAGGGGCTGCCAGCTAAAAAGTGGATGGATTAGCTGCATAAATGGCATGCTATTGTATGAGAAATTCTGTGTCTTGTTTCCCATTGCATAGTATTGGTATATCCCTGATACATACCAATTGATAAATACCTCATACATACCAAGAAATCCTATATCCCATATCCCTTTGCATAGCATTGGTATATCTCACACTATGTACCCATATGACTGGATAATTATCCTTAACACTATTTCAGTTGACAGCCATAATAATACAATTTTATTTGAGATTCATTAATTTCCAGTGACTTTAGCATGGCAACGCTTCCGTGATTAATTTTACTGTGGCTTTTGCTTCCATAATATTTGCAGCCTTTTTCATAACATAAAAACTTATTCACCATTTCCAAATAAGTAAACCTTTTATTAAATTGTATAGTATAGACCCTATATCACAGGGTCTTTAGAATTGATTGATTTCATTTTACTTAAATGTATTCAAAGGTTTTTTTTTAAATGACATTGGGCATATATGTTATACGTTTCACTAACAGATTTATAGAAAGCAGAGATCCTTTGTAAAAAATGTTCAGAGATTTCCTCCTGATCATTTTTGCTTTTCCAGTGGCACATTCCATATGGGAAAACTGAGACTGTTTAGCTCCTACTGATAGCTTAGCAAGTTCTTTCATCAATTGTCCCGAAATCAACTGTGTTTCTAATAAACTTTTTTAAAGCATTTAATGGTTTTATAAATCATAGTAGGCAACATTTCAGTACCCTATCAGTTGGTATTAATAAGAGTTCTGGCAGGGATTAGAGATGTTTTCTCTAACACCGGGCTAAGTACTTGAATCAAACTATAATCACTGTAAATTTCTTCTTCTAAATTTTCTCCATTAAAAAAGAAT